>CM069458.1:32973308-33301188 GCA_035610835.1 Ophiura sarsii
TAGAAACACCATTTCCATCACTTATAAGCAAAAAACCGGGTGAAATTACGATATTTAGAACTTTTTTGGCGAAGATTTCTATGATATTTCACTGTCCATCGAATACGGCGGGATTTTGAGGTCGGCCATGTTTGGTGACGTCATTGTGACGTCATTCGTGGGATGTTTGTACTTGTTTTAGTATGTATGGATAGAGGGAACCTCTAGCTATAACATGGTACCCAAATAAGCATACACTGCATTTCGGATTGGATTTTGTTAGAGGGTGGTAACCCCGATGGTAACAACCCCCATCTCCGGAGTAACCTTTCTATTCATTGCAAACTGTAAAGTGGCACAACGTCGACTTTAGGTAGCTTTAGTTAATTGGTCATATCTCAAGATTGACAAAACCAAATCAGATGAAATGAACGGAATATGAAAGCTAACCGTTATGGCTATCAATATGTATACAATTGTTACACCAAATTCTATAAGTTCACGGTCAATAAGCTAGGTAAACACGTGCACGGTTTTTTTTGAGACACCCTGTAGTGTGATAGGCATTATGACAACTTACATGGACCATTTTTCGAGCGCGTTTTGTGTCAAACGTCCCCCACCCCACCCACCCGAAAATCCCCCCCCCCCCCCCCCCCCCCCGGTCCCGCCCCCTGAAAAATATCCTAGCTACGCCACTAGGCATTGCCGGCAACACGGCCTGGACCTGGTGATGATTGAGTCACTGGCAATGTGACGTGTGCACACGCGCGGTCAAGAGGGCGCTGAGTGAGGGCCAGCATTAGCAAGTCACCATTTGACCCGACTCATGGACTCAAGGGAGAGCAATGACTTAAAAACACAATCCTCGCTTTAGAGGGGAGTGTGAATGCAAGCAGAAATAAATGAAGAGTATCATAAAGAAAATTGTGTCAGAACAAAACATTCGCTTTCAGTCATAGTTATATATTGTACATGATTATTTACATAAACAAACTCCCCTGAACATTTGAGTTAAAGGTCCCAAATAGGAATATTTTGTATCTAATTAAGAATAGACGAAGACCTATCACATCAAAGTCAACCAGGGGCAACAACTAGGCCTATAGTAATGGAGTATAGGCGTGGTGAGCGACGGGACTATACAACGTGCGCAAACACATGTGAGTGAGTTGTTCCTTGCATGGTATGGTATATACGGTCAAGTGCATTGTCACAGGCAGCGTATAGATAATTGGAAACTATGATTCAGCTGTTTTATTGGTTGACAGGATTGTGCGTTTACGGTGTGGGTGGCTTCTAGAAATAGGGCTTCCCAAATTGTCAAGTACACTTGGTTTCATTGGTTCACACGGGGATTCACAGAATTCTGTGAATCCCCGTGTGAACCAATGAAACCAAGTGTATTGACAATTTGGGAAGCCCTATTTAACACAATGCTACCAAGCACACACTGGATCCATGATGTGACTAGCTGAGCTTGCTAGAACCTAAATAAGAGTGATCTCTGCAAGAGCGTATTAAATGAACGGCCAGTACTGGTTTGTTTCATAATCTGAAATAGTCTAATACTCACTTCGCGAGAAAAATAGATTGTGACTTCGATCTAAAATGACTTTCTAGGTATAGCCTCTTCCCAGCCAACACGTATGCATGGGCCCTTTATGTGGTCAGCCTATGGAACCCTGATATGTCACTTACCCAAACGTATAGCCCATTATGGCGCTTGTAAAGTTGTAAAACCCATATGGGACCCATGTGGCCAGCACGCACATAACCTTGCCCTCATCGGCCCTGATTGCCCACATGTAGCCGTATGGGCCCCATGGATCTGTGCTTGGATTGTAGCATGGACTTTATAAATCCATGGTTCATGGTTGTAGTGAGTCAAAACTTTAGCCACATTTACCGATGATTTGCCTCATGTTTGGCAATCGTGTGGCAAATATGATGCAAAACAAAGTTGTTATAATTGTTATGCATGTACTTTTTGCCATGGTATTTTTCACATTATGAAGTCAGCCGAGAAAACTTCGTTCTTTTTTCACGTGCCTCACTCATTGGAATTACAACGAAAAAACCCCAGATCAATCCATTTACTGGTTTACGCCAACGTGAATATGCCGGGTAACAAGATTTTTTTTCGATCTTTTTTTATTAATGCTCACGCCCTCTATTGATATTTTAATACCAATAAGATAAACATCGGCCATTTTCATGTTTTCCGGCTGCGGAAGGTTCGCTATTTGTGCCGTAAGTAATGTATGATTCCTTATGATTTGGTTTCGAAATGAAATATAGGTATCCGTACAGTAGAAACGGACAGCTTGTGACTTTGCATAGTGTTGTAAAACACCTGAAACAACCGCGTATTTGTGCACTGCCGTGAGTGGTAGCACATTATTTTACTTTGTTTATGTTTACAAGGCTGACATCGAAGTGAGGTACTCTGGCGAGCACAACGTGTTCGTGTACAGCGGGGAGTATGCAGTGATGTGAACCGTAAGAAATGGAGGCACGAAAATGGGTTATCACAGGGGCCTCCTCCCCCCCTAAAAAATTATACACTCTCAATCTCATGCTCCCGGGAGTCCTGGTCTATGCGAATATCGTACATAAGCAATGCATATGCTTGCGAATAGAAGTGTACTATACATTGTTGTAATTATTTGAGGATTCATTATAATACAAGCTTACAAAACTGATTTATTTTAATTTTTAAAAACCACATGGCCAAGTTGATTTGGGTGTTTTTTTATGGGTGTATCACCATTTGCAGGCATTGCCAGTGGCAGTTGTCATTGAGCTAGTAAATAATAGACCAGTAATAAATAAATTAATAGGATACAGCATACAGCTATAAAAATAGGGTCTTCAATTTTCTAGCGAATTCAAACCCTTGCCAATTTACCTTACATGCCTTACCATAATTGAGGACCATAGTGCTAAAAGTGGGTTAAGTCACATTGAGAAAAATGGTAAAAACTGGGTTTCATTGTGTCCATGTGTGGACTTGACCCACTCGGGTTTTACCTCCCATGGCTTCTTACACAGCTTTAACGCATGGCTTAACTTTAACATTTGAACAGAGGGTGCAGAGATCCTCCTTGTAGCAGAAAACTGATACTAACTACAATTTCACAAGATTGTGACTTAACCCTCTTTTAGATCTAGGGTCCTCAATTTACCAACATATAATTAAGAAATGAAAATGGGCAATCCTGTATTTTAGGAGGATAAATTGATTTGACAGAATACTTCATGAATATAGTCAAATTGATGTAGTAAACAGTTTATTCCTTCAAATCAATTTTATCCTCCTAAAATACAGGATGATCTACGTAACGTAGACCTAAAATATTACACTGGTGGCAGTTTTTATGGGATTTCAAAATCAATGAAATTTCAAAATATTCAGCTCCTCAATTTGAACAATAAATAATAAATAAAATAATAAAAGATTGTGTTAAGTTGCAATTTATAATCAGTGTGATTGAGATATGGGCAAATCTCACTGTGTTCTTTTCCTTACAAAATGAGCCCCAATAAATTCCTCTCTGACAAAAAATAGTTGATATGTTTATTTTCAAAACAGATATCAGCAGAGGAAGGGGAAATTGTATGACTTTTCTATTCATAAATTAATAATGCCCACTCTATCGCTTTACTATTGGTAATCACTCATGCCTTCACTCTACATACTCCAGTGGAAACTGAGCTCCATTGTGTAAAAATTAGTCCCATTGTAGCGTAGATTAGGGGTAAATGGGTCAACTGATGAACCATGTAATTGTGCATTAGATATGTCAAAGATCAATACAAAGCCAGGGATAATTTGTTAACTTCAGCTATGCTATAGTAGATTCACAGACTTTGGCCAGTGTACCATTTCAGCATAGGTAATTTATCTTCTAATTAAGGGGAGGGGGGCAGTGATTTGAAAGCTTAATCTGAACATTGACACTGCTTTCGTGTCTTGAACCACATCACAGGTATTTCATATCTAAAATAGTAACAATGTTTTCTTCCTGCTGTTGTCCAAATTGATTTATTCATGATTTAATATAAAAGTTGCCTTGAAGTCATGATTTATTTATACAGTAGAGTAAAACATTGCATTGGTTGGTGGCAGTGGTTGGGTATGTAATATAAAAGTTGCTTTGAAGTCATAGAGTAAAACATTACATTGGTGGCAGTAGTAGTGGGATATGTAATATAAAAGTTGCATTGAAGTCATGATATAGAGTAAAACATTACATTGGTGTGGTGGGATATGTAATTATAAAAGTTGCTATGCAGTCATAATTTATACTTCTGTAAATTGTTTGTATATAAGAAATTTCTTCTCTTTAATTTGAGATTTTGCACGCTATGAATGGTTGATTATTGAGGATGTTACAATCCCAAATGTAAGGTCAAGTCTGATTTTCATTTTCACATTTTTCTTTTCAACACAGGGAGAGTATGACAGGTAAAGCATGTGTGTTGTATATTGCCACCATTGATTGAAGTCATGATCAAGAGTTAAACATGTAATATAAAAGTTGCCTCGAAGTCATTATATTATGGAGTAAAACATCACATTGGTGGCAGTGGTGGGATATGTTATATAAAAGGTGCTTTGTATAAGAAATTTCTTCTCTTTAATTTGAGATTTTGCACGCTAGGAATGGTTGATTATTGAGGATGTTACAATCCCAAATGTAAGGTCAAGTCTGATTTTCATTTTCACATTTTTCTTTTCAACACAGGGAGAGTATGACAGGTAAAGCGTGTGTATTGTATATTGCCACCATTGATTGAAGTCATGATCAAGAGTTAAACATGTAATATAAAAGTTGCCTTGAAGTCATGATATTATAGAGTAAAACATCACATTGGTGGCAGTGGTGGGATATGTTATATAAAAGTTGCTTTGTATAAGAAATGTCTCCTCTTTAATTTGAGATATTGCACGTTAGGAATGGTTGATTATTGAGGACGTTACAATCCCAAATGTAAAGTCAAGTCTGATTTTCATTTTCACATTTTTCTTTTCAACACAGGGAGAGTATGACAGGTACAGCGTGTGTGTGTGTTGTATTGATCAACCGTAGCATGCGGCTGGACAACCCGGGCGGGCATCTACCGGTGAATTAGCACAACCACTACCAAAAATCAATAATTTGCCCGTCTGAGTCCGTGTGTAAAAAAGCAAAATGCGAAAATGAAATCGTACTTGACATTACATTTGGGATTGTAACTTCCTCAATAATCAACCATTCCTAGCATTCAATATCTCAAATTAAAAAAGAGAAATTTCCCAACAACTTTATAATTTAATATGTGTATGTGTAGGAGTTATACTTTTAGAGTTATCAGCACATATTACCTGGTTAGTTACTTATTGTGTTGACAGAAGAGTAAAGCATTACATTGGTGGCAGTGGTGGGATGTAATATAAAAGTTGCATTGAAGTCATGATTAGTAAAATATTACATTGGTGGCAGTGGTGGGATATATAATATAAAAGTGGCTTTGAAGTCATAATTAGAGTAAAACATTACATTGGTGCCAGTGTGGTGGGATGTGTAATATAAAAGATGCATTGAAGTCATGATATAGAGTAAAAGATGACATCGGTGTCCTTGGTGGGATATGTAGCATAATATTTGCCTTGAAGTCATGATATAAGAGTAAAACATTAAATTGGTGGCAGTTGTGGGATTTTCATAAAAGTTGCTTTGAAGTCATAATTAGAGTAAAACATTACATTGGTGGCAGTGGTGGGATGTAATATAAAAATTGCCTTGAATTCATAATATAGAGTAAAACATTACATTGGTGGCAGTGGTGGGATATGTAATATAAAAGTTGCCTTGAAGTCAGGCTCCGACAAATCGCCTGTCCGATAGCCAGGGGCAGCCATATTTTATGTCAGGCTAGCTGAACCACAGGACATGCTGCCCGATCAGGCAATAACAATTCCCACAAGAAATAACAATTCCCACAAGAAAGCATAATATATCCTAAGTTTGTAGTCACCTTCAGTTTTTACCTTTGTATATAATGAAACACTAAGATGTACCCATATTCCTTCCTTAATCCCTGTCCGTTATTATTTGATAAATAAAACAATGCCGCTCGTGGCTTTTCATTCATAAAAACAAGAACCTCGCTATTAGAGACCGCAATTTCGGCGAGCAAAGGCTTAATGCACATATTTTGAACCGTGCATTTACTGATGAATGATGATTTTGCAAGATCTCTGGAAATCTCGAGTCAAAACATGTAGTATCGAATAACTAGCATGACGTCATCTTTACGGGCTTCGGGAAAATCGAAACAATCCGGGGAAAAATTATGAATGAAAAGTTGTAAATTGACCTTTCCCACGGTCACAGCGCATGTGTAATGATGATTTTGGCCAGCGGCTATTGCATGATGGGAAGGGGGAAAAGGTGACCGCCACGGTTGTATAGTTTGCTACCGATTGCTGAAATAATGATGGCAAAAAATAGCATAATCGGCAAGAAATCTGACCCATCAGTCACTACCATTTTCTAATTTTAAAATGTTATTCGGGCATAATTAAAAGTTGACCTAGCCTTGCCCGATCGGGCAACTAAAAAGAAAAATTGATCGGAGCCTGCTTGAAGTCATGATATAGAGTAAAACATTACATTGGTGGCAGTGGTTGGATTATGCAATATAAAAATTACATTGAAGTCATGATATAGAGTAAAACATTACATTGGTGGCAGTGGTGGGATATGTAATTATAAAAGTGGCTTTGAAGTCATAATTAGAGTAAAACATTACATTGGTGCCAGTGGTGGGATATGTTATGTATAAAAATTCCATTGAAATGGAATGGGGGCGATCCAAAAGAAAGAAGCATGTTTTGTAACCATTTCCTGAAGCATCTGTTGCAAACCAAAATACCAGGGAAATGTATTTTCTATAATTCAAACCAAAAAACAAATCAAAACACAGCAGTCTAAAAATAGTACAGGAAACCAATAAAGTAGGTTTGTGTGCATAGAGGGGGAGGGGGGGGGGGGGGGGGGGGGGGGGTACCGTCTGAAGAACAATCTAGGTATATATGACATTGTACTTGGTCTTAAACGTTGGTCCAGGAATTGCTATACTAATTAAAAATGGCATTCCGCGATCATGGTTATCCATATTGACATTTCACTAAATCAACCCAAGGAATTATTATTATCATAACTCGAAACACAAACATCCACAACTAACCACTTATTAGACAACCCCACAACAATTCGGAGATTTCTCCTTAGTCAAACAAGAAAAGCTATTATGTCTCTCTGGGGAGTCTAATAAACATCTCTCTGAATGAATCATCAACCGTCTATGCATCAACTAAACAAATATAGCTTTGACTCCATCACAGACTGCAGGACTCTTAAGATAAACTGCATAGGTATGTCATGTAATTTACAAAGACTACAAACATGGCGGCCCCCACTAATGTCTAGAAAGACCTAAATGTGTAAGTTTTTGCAATCTCATGCTAATAGGGTGGCTTCGCCTCCCCCCTCCCCCCCCCCCCCCCCCCAAAAAAAAAAGTTGCATTGAAGTCATGATATAGAGTAAAACATTACAATGGTGCCAGTAGTGGGATATGTAATATAAAAGTTACATTGAAGTTGAAGTCATGATATAGAGTAAAAGATGACATTGGTGTCAGTGGTGGGATATGTTATATGTAGCATAACATTTGTCTTGAAGTCATGATATAAGAGTAAAACATTAAATTAGTCAGTGGCAGCGGGGGGATATGTATATACTAGTCAAAGTTGCCTTGAAGTCATGATCAAGAGTTAAACATTTCATTGGTGTCAGTGGTGGGATATGTAATATAAAAGTTGCTTTGAAGTCATGATATCTATAGTAAAACATTACATTGGTGGCATTAGTGGATATGTAATTATAAAAGTTGCTCTGAAGTCATAATTATATAGAGTAAAACATTGCATTGGTGCCAGTAGTGGACAGGGTTGTAGCTAGACCAGATTGAGTGCCGGACAATTTTACTGACAGCGAACGGAGTAAGTGTAGCGAACGAAGTGCAGTGGATCATGGAATGGGGTTTAGAGGCCTTCTTAATGTTTTTAAGGGGTTATAAATGCACTTTGAGGGTTCCTGCCACATAAGTTCTTGTTTTATGAGGCAATTTAATGATTTCTTCCACAAATTGTATAAAAAAAAAATGTGCCTGTATAGTTACTTTTTTGATGACTGTACAAGTACATATGTTGTTCAGTAGTAAAGCGAAAGTGCTCACACTCCATTTACAACTGGTTGTGTTCAATGTGTTGTATCAATAGTAAGGCAACAGAAAAATACACTGTTCTACAGGCGAATGAACATCTCTGATAGGGCGGGTCAGTTGAGTGGTTTTTTTGTTTATTTTTCCATTGAACATTTTGGTGAGATTTTAAACTTTTTCAAAAAATTACCTAGAACATTTTTCCAAACAACAAATTTGTTTTTATAGGCAATGGACTGTTCTATAGGTGGATGCAATTCTCTGGTAGTGTGTATCGGTCTGGATTTTTGTGTGTTTATTTTTTCCAGTTGGTATATTTGAAACATTTTCAAAAATAACCTATCACTTTCCAAACAACAAATTTGTTCAACATGTTTATTTTATTATTGGCCTAACACACCTTTTCATGCTCCAGTGATTAATTTCATTATGTATTTATATTACATTCAATTCAATTTATTCAGTTGAATACATTACTGTATGTTGTGCTTTTCGTATCATTTCACAGACTGCAGGGCACTTCCAATGTAACCATGAGCGGGACTGGGAACAACACCAGTCACAAGAGCTGCTGCATACCAAAATGTCGACTGATGACCCAGACGACGGCTGGAAAACAGAATGACGAAGACGACGAGAACAAAGTGAGTGGAAAAAAGGGCTAAGTGAACGTGGTTGAGAACACAAGTAGAGAACAAATAAAACAAAAAACTGGAAATGTTCATGTGACATTTTCAAATTAATTTCCGCGCTTCGTTACTATGAAAATAAAAATGTTTGAAAATATTTCTGTTGCATATCGATGATGTCACCGGCAACGTCACAGCAGCCAAGCAAACAAAAACTTGCCTGTCGATGTGCGCGTGAATTGCCTGCTGGTATGCGCGCACGTTCGAAGGCGTGTCCATTATAAACAATGTACTAAACCAAACCATCTGTAACAACAGCAGTCAAATAATACAACAGTCAATACATGTTCCCCCATGCATGGAATGAAACCGGGCACTTAAAGGGGCATTTAGAGATGTGGTGGAGGCAGCGCCCTCAATTACAAAAATGTATGATAAAAACTGGGATTTGTATATTTTTACAATTGTATTTCATGTTTGAACTTACACCTATAAGGATTAAGAAAAATCGGCTCTTTGTAAATAAAACGTTGATTCAAAAATGCTGGTAGAGCCACAATCAGCATTTTACATGGTAAGGGTGGTATTCCAACATATTTAAAACATTGTTTTAATCAAGTTTTGATTGGTAATTTTTATTAGTAGAAACAACAATAATGGCAATTTTTTATGTTCATCTTGAATTGACATTGTGTCCCTTTACATTATACTTTGAAGAGCAGAATGTTAAAAAAATCAGCAAAATGTAAAAAATTGATTGCATGAAATATCACTTGTTACAGTATTATATTTGTTCATTGATCAAATGTTTGTTTTTTTGTTTGTTTGTTGTTGTTTTTTGGGTTGTTTTTTTGGGGGGGGGGGGTGTTTGTTTATTTTATTGTTTTTTGTTGTGATAAACTTCATTTCCAATATCATTAATTGTATTAATTTGTAATTGACCCTGGTGGAACTAGCAACTCTTTTTATCAGCAGTGTGTTGCGATGTGTTTCAGTTATATCCATTATATTAAGCTGGTATACAAAATTTAACTTGTAATTAATTAACAAAACTAGTGACAGATAGTGGTTGATGACCTCGACTCCCTATGTTGCATTCAATTTTTGCCCATGCATATTAGGCCCAAAAAAAGAAAGAAGTTGACTTGCCCTTTCCAAATGAATTTCCGGAAATCTAGGGCCGCTATTTTTTTAGTAAAAAAAATAAAAAAATTAAAGAAGCACATAACAATAAAGAAAGATGAAAACGTGTTTTTGAGTAGCATAAAAACTGTATATAATGCTTGTTTAAATTTTAAAAATTAAAAATTAAAAAAAATCCGACCGTCCGACCCAGACTCTGGCCCTGGAAGGGCAAGTCAACTTTTTTTTTTGGCCTTAGGGTTCATTTGAAGTTCAGAAACATAGCCCCCCAATATATCAATCTGACATTTATCATGATAGCTAAATTGTCCCATCTCAAAGGTCATATTTGTTCATTTAGCACGCATTGTATGACCAGCATTATGTAATTTTATTCATTGTAAAATATACAATTTCTTGGTGCTTCATCATCCATGTACATGTAGACATCATACTTTGGGAAACATACGATCCATGAACAAGTCCAGGTTTTTTCATGCTTCATGTACTGTGTAGACCAAGAAATATAATCAGGTTTGTAATGAAATTAGATAGAATGTTTTGTTGTAAGACCATTGATGCAGTGATGCAGCACATCAAAAAGGGAGACTTTGCAGGTGAAGTCAATTTTGAAGACTAGTTTATTATGGGTGCTCTCTCAGAGGCTAGAGCATTCTAAGCTTTAAAATGACACCAAATGTATTCAAATTTATCAAGGCATTCAGATTTTATGAGTGAAATTGACTCCTATATTCTTATTATTTTCTTAATTTTTTTGTGTCCGTTTTCATCTATATCTTGGAAAACATACATCCGCAAAGTCCCCCCTTTTGATGTGATGCATCACATTTGTGTAAAATATTTCATTATCAGTGTTCAGATGATGTTTACATGTAGTTTGAAGAGTAAAGAGTAACAATGAAACGTGCATATTATTTGATATTTTATATATTTGATATTTGATATATTTCCAAGAAATATTTGCTTGAAATGTTTAATTAAAAAAATAAAATAACGGGAAATATAAAGGGAGACCATAAACAACATGACAAGAAGCACAAGGAGGGAGCTGGAGAACCCGGGGAAATCTGCAGGATTGAGAAACCAAATTCAC
This sequence comes from Ophiura sarsii, assembly GCA_035610835.1. NCBI lineage: Eukaryota > Metazoa > Echinodermata > Ophiuroidea > Amphilepidida > Ophiuridae > Ophiura > Ophiura sarsii. The sequence goes on from CM069458.1 coordinate 32,984,428, forward strand.
ATTGTAAAGCTATCGAGAATGAGTGGTTATGAGCCCCGACTGGGAATTGAACCTGGGACTTCATTACGGTGAAAGGCAAGGGAATGTATGCTGTGCCACCTGTTCCCCCTAAAAACGCAGCAGAGCCAAGGCTCGAACCCCGGACCTTACAGAAACCATTTAGGGAGAGTACTAAGCCACTGTGCTGAGTGAGCACTGAGTCAATTTCACAAATGTTTGTTTGTTAATACCTCTTGTAATGACCACTGGATGAGCACCCCGGGTAATTTATAGAACTGTTGAATCATTAGTAAGGAAAAGCCTGAATTCAAGAAACCGGAAAGAGACATCTGAGGTGATTAAAGGGGCATTGAGAGATGTATCGATATACTAAATGAGCAAATAACGTAAAGATAATCATCAGCATAGCCTAAATCCAAAATATCCGACATCGCCTTCATGCCAAACTACGCAAATAACGACACTTCCGGGTTGAGATTTGCCGCGAAAGTCTGTGTTTAAAACTTACCATAACTTCCAAATTCAGCACCTTAGTTTCGATATGATCATATCGAAACTAAGAAAATCATGAAATTGTATATGATAAACGGCGAATGTTGGTTAACTGTTTCAGATGGTAGTTAGTATATGCCTATTAGTATAACTTTGATGCAAAAAAACCTGATTTCCAGGATAATTGAGGGCGCACTCCCATACGTATCTCTCAATGCCCCTTTAAGGGATTAAATAAAGCATGCTTCATTAGAATACATTGAAGATTGATGCGATGATTCAACTATTCCGTGGATCGGCTTTAAAATTAGCTGCTTTACTAAATTAGTGTAGCATGATAACCCAAAGGTCAATTTAAAAAAAAAAAAGTTGAATAAAAGCCAAATTATAGGTCTTTTGGAGAGGCAGTTCGCAAAGCTAGCCGACTCCTACTTTCATGGGTTTGCCAAAATGATAAAATGATGGTATTTCTAGATATAGATCATGGAGGCAGTCATGTTTATTTGTATCCTCGAAAGGTCATGATGATTTGTATACCAACGTGTAAATTGGTTATACCATGCCTAAATCACCAAGATGTTAATTATATGATATAACTCCATACTTGTAGATACAGTAGCTGAGCAGTCTTTTATGCAATGTGTTGAATTTTCTTTTTGATTACACAAAACAGATCATCACCAGTGGCACCAACCCATTGATCAAAGTATATAGTCACAGAAAGGGTGTCTTTGGTGTCAAATTTACCAACAAGAACTGTCTTAAAAAGACAACGTGGTTCATATTTGGCAAAATGGAACGGAGTAATTATACGATTTGCACTTTTCTTTACCTATTTTGTCCCTTCATTTAATTATTTATTTCCCTTTAATATGTTCATGGTCCAACATTTTTAAAGATATATGAAACAAAATACACCAATACATTAATGAATAGGTGAATAAATAGCGGGTGAATTTGTGAACATTTGCATACAAATTACGAACGTTATTTAGGATGTGGTGCAAACCCCTAAAATATGAAAGTTTATCAAGCGCTGTAACTTTATAACTATGAATGTGATGTATATAAAAGTATACATTTATGGAAAGGAAATGAGTCAGATGGTCCTTTTTGGTAACAAATGTCACTAAACATGATGATTTTAAGAATTTTGACGAAAGAAAATAACTTTTCTGGCTCAATTTGTTTTTGGAAAACATAACCAAAAGTTTGGTAAAAATGCCGAAATTGCACCAAAATATTTTGTAAGGACAAATTCAATCACATTTTGGTCAAAAATGTAAAAAAAGAAAGAAATGGTTTGTAGAGATGTATGTCCTTGGTTGATTTAATGATATTTTGATAATGGAACGATGGCCGTGGAGTGCCGTTTTAAATATTATAGGATTTCCTGGGCCAGCGTTTTTAGACTACATGTAGAACAACATGTCATATACCTAGATTGTTCTTTAGTCGGTAAATGTTCTCATAGGTTATATTGACGAACTGCCCCTCCCCCACCACACACACAAATCAATGTATATAATAGGGGTTTCCTGTACTATTTTTAGACTGTGGTTTTTTGTTTGCATTATTATGGAAAATACACCATTTCCCTGGTTTTTGATATGATTTAAATTACTTCCCATTTCAGAAAATGGTTATTATTACAAAACATATCTCTTTCTCTTAGACTGCCCCCATTCCATTTTAATGGAGCTACCATTGGTTAGGAATATGCATGCCTAAGTTTGTGCGACACCTTTGTCGCTTGCTAAGGGTGGGGGCTTGCTAAGGGTGGGGGGGGGGGCGGGGGTGTTAATCTGACTCTTGTGTAAGTTTGTGATTCATTCCCTGTGTCATTGTCATTTATAATTGCCGTTTTTTAATCTTTTAATTTTTTATATGTTACCCACAGTGCAATATTAGCTATATTTAGGCGTCATAGCATTTATTTTTTATTCATTACCCACAGTGCAATATTATTAGCTATATTTAGGCGACTTAGCATGTACAACCTTTACTATCTATACGGTGTGCCATATATTCGTGCACCCCCCCCCCCCAAAAAAAAAAGTCACATATAATGATTTAAAATTAAAGTTACATTTTTTTCAGAGTATTGGTTTATTCCTTGAGGTCTTTAGTAGAGTTAGTAGAGTCTTTAACAACCTTATCCTGCTTATTTATTTAAAGTTATTGTCCCCATGGTGCTCGATCACCTCCGACACTCGTTCTGTCCAATTCTTGTCCACCAATGAAGCAAGAAGATCCTTGTTCTGGTCTAGTTCCTACCAAACACGTTTGACTCTAGCTATCAGCTGGGGTAGTGTAGTGCAGTAGGGTGTTGCAAAGACTTTCTCTTTCAAAATTGCCCACAATTTCTCCACTGGATCCATGTCTGGAGAGTTACCAGGCCACTGTTCTTTGGTCTTTGTACGCGCCATTTTTTTCACTGCCTGAGGTGCATGGTTTTGTGTATAGGTGATATTGCGTATCCCCAGGCTATGCTGGTAGCGGTGACATGATAGCGCCGTCTATTGATTATTCCCGTGAAGTAATAGCAATACGCAACAGCCAGGCGGAGTATTCAAGAGATGGCGCTATGCTAGAATTTTTTACAGTCAGATGCGTTCGGCCGAAAGGGGTGCACGAATATATGGCACACCGTATATGTATTTTTGATATCTTTTAATCTCTTTTATCATTTTTAATTTTCAATTTTGTTGTTATCTTTGTATACATTTCTATGTGTAATTTGATGTTTTTATACCGTATGTAATAACCATGTAATTCAGCTTTTAGCTGCGATTTGGTGACAATAAACTATACTACTATACTACTTTGCCAAACAAGTGCCTGTTCTTTCACTCACTCGCCCTGTACGGTCTTTTTCAAAAATCTACAGGGCAGGGCTACATAGTCATATATGATTCACTGAGTTAATTTGGTATTTTCTTCTTCATGAAATAACTGATTCAATGATTGAATGTGGTATGTTTTTTTTCTTCAAAAATTGTTGATCCAGAACCACCTTATGATAAAAAAGAAAAGAAAATGTTCATTCATTTGCACTCTTTTCAGACACCTGTAAAAAAGTTATGACGGTAATATATAATGTCGTCTGGGATTGTTCTTTCATGTTCATTCATTTATGACTGAAAATGAAATTAAAATCTGTCTTGAATGCTCGTTTGTCACGCAAAGTGCATAAGCCATGAAAAAACATGTTATGTTATTAATTAGCACCAACATATTACGCAAATGAAAAAAGAGACTTTTTTAAAAAGCACTGGGTTCATTCATAGCATGATGCAAAATCATTTGTAACACATCATGACATGGGATCCCACATGGGATACATCTTGCCATACAGGCCCATTTTAAAACAGTGCAATATAGCTTAAAATTACAATATTTGAAAGAAAATCAGTAATTTCACTGGGTAAAACACTCGAGGGTGAAATATCCAAATTTGTATTAGAACAGTGTTTTTAAGGGGAGACTGAAGATGAGAATATGTGAAATTTGGGTATTTTGGTCATTTTAGTGTTTCTACATTTTAAAAATCTATAGGATTTTAGCTTTTATTTGCTTTTTATTTGAAAAAAATCGGACATTTGGTTCGAAAACTGCTTATTCAAAGGGAACAAAGTGACGCTTATTGTGACGCGAATTGAATTTTTCCTATACGAATACATGTAATGTATTTCCTTTGTATTGTATTGTTTTCAAGGGGCGATATTTAAGGAATTGTAGAATAAAAAATAATTGCACATTAAATTAACATTTGTTTTCATTGCAGATTGTGTTTATAATTACTCAAATTAATATTGTAGATGAAAATAAGATTTTGGAGCATCTAATTTGCATAATTGCTTCTAAATTTACATATTCAGTGTTTCTAAACTTAAAATGGCGATTTCTGCTATAAGCGATTTGACGCGTGCTTAAATCAAGCGCGCAGCTTTTCTCGGTAACGGTATGTCCAATTGTTCTGAAACTTGGTACATGGGATAATGATATTTATATCTTGAATTACCCAGAGCGAAATTTGAAAACAAATAATTTAACCTTGAAAAATGTGACGTTTTGTACTTTTTTCGCAAAAATTCCGGATTATGCGAGTTTTACCGTATCGTTACGTAACCAATTCGCAATTTAATAAAAAATCGCTCTGGGTAATTCAAGATACACTTACTGCCAACCCATATACCAAATGTTTAAACAATTGAACAAACCGTTATCGTAAAAAGCTGCGCGCAAATTGTGCTGTTTAAATCCAAGATGGCCGCCGTTGCCATGGCAACGGTGTCCGAAACTACTTTTTTGTGTGCGTAAAATGAAAAGTTTTTGGCAGACACTTCATCACAACAAATTTGGAGTATGTGGGTTTAGTACTTTAGAAAATCACATTTTCATCTTCAGTCTCCCCTTAAAGCAGTAAAACAATGTAATCTCCATAATTCTTCACTCTTGAGTAACATTTTCAAGGATGAATTTCAAAAGTGAAGGGTATTTCACTCTTTGTATGGGGTGAGTGGAAAATACAAAAAATGGTTTGCTTTTTTGCAAAAAAATCCCTAAACATGGGGTTTGAATTTTCTGGAAATTCCCTAATAATGGGGTCACCTTTTACAAATCAGTCTATTTTCGTGAAAAATTGTATATTTTTGTGAAAAACATTTGCGAAAATTGGGTCTATAATGAAGCAAAATCCTTAGAAATGGTACCGTATTTTCCAAAAACACCCTTAAAAATGGGTAGGGTTTTTTGAACCTCCAGCCGCACACCCCCGACCAAACCAAATCCGAGTACCAGGGGCGGATCCAGGGGAGGGGCGGAGGGGGCGCGCACCCCCCGGTAAAAAAATCGACCAAAAAAAAAAAAAAAGGGAAAAGAGAGAGGGAGAGGAAAGGGGGAAGGGGAAGAGAAAGGGAGAAAGAGCCTTTAATTGATCGACGGATTGGTGAATAAAATAACGTTATGTCGTGATATACACGTAGGCCTATATAGGCGGCCGCCCCACTTTTTTGTAAAGAAAGAAAAAAAGAAGGGGAAAAAAAGAGAAGAAACGGAGGAAAGGGATTGCTTTTCATAAAATATTGGTCAAAAGTATACACCAGATCGCAGCAAATGAGTTCGAAAATTGAAAATGTTTCTACTTCTGAGCCCAGACTCCCCCCTGTTCGAGCTTTTAAACCATGTATTTAAATCAAGAATATATATCAGTTATGCTCAACTTCTTTCGTGTATTGAAAGAAGAAAAAAAATTATTGGAAATGAAGAGGTGGCTTTTCAATAAAATGTTGGTCAAAAGTATAGGCCTACACCAGATCGCACCAAATGATTTTTAAAATTGAATTTGTTTTTAATTCTGAGGGGACCCCTGTTCGACCTTTAAACCATGTATAGATATTTAAATCAAGAAAATATATCAGTTATGCTCAACTTCTTTCGTGTATTGATAAAAAAACAAAATAACACTTCAGCTGCATGGAAATCAATTCTGAATGAGTATATCGCCCCATTTGGTGGTGAGTTAATATTCCATTGTAATATTCATCCAACTCAAATTCATAAATGGAATAATATTCCAATATTTTATAAGGATATGCTGAAGTCGTATTTTGATTTTATTATGCCTGACAAAAATGGTCATCTTCAACAATGTGTATGGAATAACCAATATATTTGTATCAATCATAAGCCTTTTTACTATAAGCATTTTTCCAGGTGTGGTATGAATATGATCTCTGATTTATATAATACAAATGGTAAAATTATTCCCTTTGATGTTTGGACTAAACGTGGGGTTGCTAATAAATATTACATGAATTGGAGAAGCATTGTTGATGCTATTCCAGCTTCTTGGAAGCAAGATTTTAAAATTGGCTTTAAACGGGACCTTTGTAAAAAAAAGGTTTCATATTGACGCACGAGAATAATGAGTCTCACATTGACAATATGACATCCAAAATCATCTATCGTATTCTAGTCCAGAGAATTCAGGAACCTCCTACATCCCAGGTGAAATACAAAAATGAGCTTAATGTGATTGACAATGAATGGAGTAGTATTTACCTTATGCCGTTTAAGGCATGTCATGATGTTAGGACAAGAATTTTCCAATACAAGATTAATTTGAATTGCTTAATGACTAATAGTAGATTATTTAGGATGAAAATTGTTGATAATGTGAATTGTACTTTATGCATTAACTTCCCTGAGACTTTAAAGCATATTTTTTGGGATTGTGCTCATGCCATTAACATCTGGGACGAATTTAAAATATGGTTTGATTTCAACATGAATTTTAATATTGTTCTTGATTACAAGAACATACTGGTTGGCATTGGCAAAGGAGGAGACTGTAGTGCATTAATTAACTTATGCCTAATACTTATCAAAAAGGTTATCTATGATAGCAGATATCAAAATTGAATACCTTCAATTCTTGCATTTAAGTATTTAATTAAGTTTCATTATAAACTTGAGAAACAGATCTCTACCAGCAACAACACAATGTATAAATTCATTGATAAATGGACAAAATTAGAAAAGTTTTGTGAGGAGTAAAAAAATAAAAAATAATAATAATTGTATATATGCTTTATTTTTAAGCTTTATTTTATACTTATTGATGTGCTTATTCATGTAACCCAGGTGTGTATACTGTATGTTGTTATCTTTCTATTACCGTATTGTAACTGTATGTGATTTGTTTATATGTTGTTGTTTTTTTGAGCGAAATAAAAACAGTAAAGAGAAGAAAAAAAATGTATTTAAATCAAGAATATATATCAGTTATGCTCAACTTCTTTCGTGTATTGAAAAAAAGATATATATTTATTGGAAATGAAGAGGTGGCTTTTCAATAAAATGTTGGTCAAAAGTATACACCAGATCGCACCAAATGATTTTTAAAATTGAATTTGTTTTTAATTCTGAGGGGACCCCTGTTCGACCTTTAAACCATGTATATTTAAATCAAGAAAATATATCAGTTATGCTCAACTTCTTTCGTGTATTGATAAAAAACAAAATATTTAATGGAAATGAAGAGGTGGCTTTTCAATAAAATGTTGGTCAAAAGTATACACCAGATCGCACCAAATTAGTTCGAAAATTGAAGAAAAAAAATCTACTTCTGAGGGGGGCACATCCCCCCTCAGACTCCCCCTGTTCGACCTTTTAAACCTAATTCAAGAAAATATATCAGTAATATGCTCGACTTCTTTCGTGTATTGATAAAAAACAAAATATTTTATGGAAATGAAGAGGTGGCTTTTCAATAAAATTTTGGTCAAAAGTATACACCAGATCGCACCAAATGAGTTCGAAAATTGAAATTTTTTCTACTTCTGAGGGGGGCACATCCCCCCTCACACTCCCCCCTGTCCGAGCAGAGTTCGGAGGGCATTGCTGCGCACCGCATTGGATAGTCCACCAACACAAAATTCAAGATTTTTCATCTTCTTTTTAGCCCCCCAGTAAATTCAATCTCTGGCTCCGCCCCTGAGTACCCCCACCCTCCCCCCCGGCTTTTGATATGATGGAGCTTTGTTAGCAAGATTGGAACCAGCAACTTTTCAAATAGGGTGTCACAAAAGTAATGAAATCCGGATGCGTGGTGCTATGGAAATGGCCGGAAAACCAAGTTAATAAAACCATTTTAATACTCAATTTGGAAATCTGGGATACTGCCCTTGACACTGCCAAATGGTTCATTTATCAACTGCCCTTGACACTGCCAAATTGTTCTTTTATTGTGACTATGAAATCACTATTTCCGTGTGGGGTATGTATGTTATAAATAATGCTTTTGTGCATGAATGGTGTATTGTGTGTGTGTCATTTTAGTTTTAACTTTTGGGTTTTATGACTGTCATTTCAAAATGGTAACTTTGATTGTACCTTAACTTTAACAATGTTGTGTGAGTGGGGAATACATTAGGATAGGGTAAGGTCAACAATGGTCATTTAAAGGTTAGATTTACAAATGGTTTCAATTGGCCTAAAACCTGATGACATTGACAACAAACCATGGGAGCACCATGGAGGGAGCACCATGCAGGGGTCAGGTCAAAAGTCATCAAGAAATCAAAATTTTAGAATGTGCTCTATGGCCTTAACCAGTTCACTGCGCGTCCCATCACACGACGGGGCAAACTGTGTGCAGCGCTGTGCGTATCCCATCACACGACGGGACAAAGTACCGCATTGGTATATCTCGCCGCATGCGACTCCACAAATGCTAATACAGACAACCGCATATCAAAATTTACCTTAGAATATTTGCCAACTGATGGCGCTATTTTCTATGCCCGTGTGTGAGAATATCAACCTCGTTGTTGACCATCAAAGTTCAGCTAATTATTGAAAAAGAACGGCGAATGCACCAGCAGGAGCGACTGCATGGTTCCCCGTTTGATTGGGATGGTTAAAGGTCATCCAAGTGTCAAATCATGAAATTATTCTAATTTTCATCAATCTAAGACACTTAGGCCAAAGCAGATACATGTAGCTTCAGGCCAAAGCAGATACATGTATGTTGCTTCATTTGAAATTCACCTTGTTATTACAGATCTGAAACTTAGAAAGTTATATTTTCTCTACATAAAACTCAGGGTAATTTTTGAAAAAGAACATTTGTTATTTAAAAATCAAACACTCATTACATGTACATGTATTAATAATTTTATCTTCTTCTCTCACTGTAGATTTCCTACCACACGTTCCCATTCGATGAAACAGAAAGCCTGGCATGGTTGAAGAGTATATGTGCTGCTGACAAATCTCACATAGAACTGTTTCCAAACAGTCGCGTCTGCTCCAGACATTTTGTTGACGACGACTATGTCCCCAACGTACAAAATGGTTGCAACCGGCTAAAACCGGGCGCGGTGCCGACGGTATTCGCATGGACTTCGATGGAGAATGGCGACGTGGAAGAAATGGCTGGTCTTACGTCGGACGAAGCTGGTTTCACTGTGCACGTCGCGAGGAAGAATGTTGGAGAGGATATTTCTGCCAGGGAGGCAGCCGCTGCTTCCAATGCTCTGGTGTCCAATATGACTAGCGGCACGGCGATAGATTTAAGATCAACCGGCAACGCATTCATTGCCCTTCAGTCTCCGCAGAGACTGGCCATGGCGAACAATGCATCCGGTGCTAACAATGCTAGCGGTAGCGGTGTTGAAACAAACTCTCATCCCATGGAAGTTTCCCAGCAATCGGTGGAGTGTCCGAATTGCGATGCGCTCGAAGCGGAGCTGTCGAGGGCGTCTGTGGAGCTGACTAATTTACAGCGGGAGAAACTGCTGCTTCATGCCAAATGTGCCGAACTGGAGGACGAAGTCCAGAAGATCCATGTGTATTGTAAACAACTCAAGGCCTTGAATGGTAGGTGATTGATGGTGTATTATTATTAGCCTCCAAACGTTTTGAGAAATAGGTTTCACACACCTGTCTGCCAAATGGGTCGGGTAAAAGACTTGTCAGCATGTTCTGTGTATCGCATAAATGGGGTGCATGGTGCCAAAATGAGAGTTAAATTGCTCCAGCGAGTCTTATGATAGCAGAATATTTTGCCATAGAACATTTTACAAATTCTTGGGTGGTTGACCACCTTTGGGGGTAATTCCCTACTTTATTGCTTGTAGCATTTAAATGAAGCATCTCCCGAGTTTATTGCATTCTTCAGGTGGGATGAGAAAAATATGATCTTTCTGCCAAAGTCTCAATTTTGATGGGAAAAAGGGAATTTGATCGGGTTACATCACACCATGAACATATAGTACTTTTGTGGGCTTTTCTATCATCTTGAATGGCCAAATTTGAGAGAAACAAACCAAAACACTAAGATGACCATGCACAATTCCTCTCTGACTGCAACTTTCTTGCGGAAGTGCTATATTTCATCCAGACCATCATTTATCTTCTTGAGACAACTAACCAATATATCTATGATTTGTAAATAAATCATGTGATTTAACAGCTAATCCTTTATCCATATGGCCTGGCAAAAGTAGCACTCACCTTTAGTTGTAGACCCTTTAAGACATTTAAAAAAAACCCTTTCATTTGATTAGCTTGTCCTTTTATACATCCAATATTTCAGATCATCTCCAAATGGTAAACGCCGTAGAACGTGAGGAGAAAGCCAAGCGTGTAATGGAGTCAGAGTTGGCGGCAGCAACAGCATCTCTACAGAATCACAACTATCAGCCGGAACTCTCACCACAAGCAACTCAATCATCTATACCGCAGATTGCATTGCAGCAAATGGCCATTGTTGGCAAGGGGAGGAGGAAGCAGTCCAAGCCGATGAAGAGACCAAGAGAAGAAGGTATTGTTTTTCTCTTTATGCATCTACTGACAATTATAGCAATGAGTTGTCATGTTCATGGTCTTATCAATCATATTTAGGACATGATATCAATAGAATACACATCACATGTACATTAGCTATAATTATTTCTCTTAACAATATCATTGCTGTTCTGTCAAAACCTCGTATCTCCATTTGGCCCTTCAGCATGTATAAAGTTATACTGCTTATGTATAACCTTTGGGCAGTTTGCTTTAAACATGTTCAAGGGCCAAACACAGATCTATCAAAATCTTATAAATGCTCTTGCCCCTGAAAACGTATCAATAAACACTTCCTATGCATAACCGTTGGGCAGTTTTACTTTATACATGCTGAGGGGCCCGAAAAACATACCAAGGTTTTGGCAGAACAGTGATGATGTGGGATGTGATCAATATTGTTTTTCGAGACTTGCGACATCTTAGACCAAAGATCAAGTCCAAGACCACTAGATGAAGTCTAAAACCAAGAACGAGACTGAGATTGAGACTTTTCATTCCCTAGACCAAGACCAGGCCTAAAAGACACAGATCTTTGGCAGCAGAGACCTAGACCTAAACAGAGATCTTGCTGCAACTTTGTATACCGGACTTTGCACTAATTTTACTTAATCGCATCACAAATAAACACACAAAGGCTATCAATGTGTTGATAATTGGAGCACTCATTGTATAGTATTCCATACTTGAATGGGTCCAGTACTAATAAAATTCACTTTATATTGTTACATCATTTCTATTCAGGCGGCACTCCAGACATGCTTAATGGTGACCATTCCAATGGTAGCGCAGACGCTGATCAACCTAGTAGAGCGACAAAGGTACCTGCCTTAGATGAATCGGGATTGGACATTGAATGTACAGACGCAAGCACTCAGACGGCCATCGAGGGAAATGACATATCAGGTATGAAGGATGAAAACGATCTACTGTCCGGCGTTTTGACGGACGAGAGAAGACTTCATCGGACACTCTTCGTGAAGAGCATCTTGACAACCAACGAGAATGTCAAGACTTTCACCGGTATCCCAACTAAGGAAGGTCTGGAGATTCTCTTTGAGGTACTGATGGATCCGGAAATGATGAATCTTCACTGGCAAGCGCGGCCGGGTGACACGCTGATGGCGGCGCAGAAAAAAGCGTACCTATCCATCAACAGGAGAGGAATGAGCTCATTGAGTCCATTCCACGACTTCCTCATCACCCTGATACGGCTCAATCTGGGTCTGAAACATGTTGTGCTGTCTAGCTTGTTTGGTTGCTCCACCGCAAAGACGTCGACGGTCTGCAGGTCGTGGATAGAGTACATGAGGGGAGTGCGAGAGAATACCATGATCGGTAAGCTACTGGCGCATCTACCGCTTGACGTTCAGAAGAGCGAACGTGTCGAGCAACACATGATCAGTCTACCGCCACTGGTGTCTGAATCCCAGTGGATAGGCATATGCAGGTCGTTCCTCGATAGGCACAAGAATCTCTCATCGCCAGAAGCAGGTGCTGTTGTACCCAAGCAACCCGATCCACAGTTGTCTCCAGGGACCAGTTTAGGTCTCAAGGTCAAAGAGTGCAAAACGGGGGCGGGGCTCGTTCTCGAAAACTATCACTCGCAAATCAAGCGGGAGCACCGTAAAAGCAACGCCCAATTACATGCAGCTATACAGAACACACTACCACCGCTCGCCATCAAGCAAGAGCCGGGGTTGCTGCAGCAGCAACAGCAGTTATTTAGTCCAAATATCCTGGCTAATGCAGCAGCGGCGGCGGCACAAGTCAATGGCAATAATATGATGTACCTTCTAGCCAACGGATGCGTGGTTCAAGACTATTCCAAGCTAGCTATGACAGTGCCTCAGTTTCAGAATCAGTTGCTGCCCTTCTCGTCGGTGGCGTCCATCCCGCCATCTCTGCAGGCTCTGGCACAAGTTGGGTTGACACCGACCATAGATCTGTCTGAAGCCACAGCGGCGGCTAAAGTTGAAATCGGTGCAGCGGCAGCAACGGCAGCTGATCAAGCTAAAGCCATCGGAGCAGTTGCATCCACGGAGGATCTAGCGAGGGCTTTTGGTATTGAAGCGGTAGGTGGGTTGATTCAGACGGCAAAAATTGAGCCGGAAGAGTCATAATTCAGTTCAGTCCCAGAGTAACTCTGTAATAATGTTAGTAGGATAAAATGTCAAGCTACTTTTGTACACCTACATTTATTGCAGGGCTATAACTTCCGCGAAAATCCATGAATTGATTCTCGCAAAGATTTTCATACGCAAATTTGGGTGAATCAAGGGCTTGTTTCTTATAAACTTTATACACAGGAAAGATTTGGTATGCAGTAGGAATGATGTCAAGTCCAGAGTTAAATTAATACAGCAAATATTGTGTAATTGATGTTGTCCCAAAATAGTAGTGTATAATTCTAAAACGTGTGTAATCCGGGGTTTCAATATATACCGAGTTATCCATTTGATATGTAATTATCATACAATATACCAACCAATGGTTGAGTTGGAATAAGCCCATCTTATCTATCAATAGGAACTTATATGAATTTGTATTATAAATCTAAAAATGTGTATGCTTCCTGTGTTTATCCCCAAATGGAAATGCCCCAATATATGATTCTAACTATTAAGACGGCTTAAAGGGACATTAAGTGGTGTTGAAAATTTTAAATGTTTAAAAATTTACTTCAGAATTCAATGAACATTAAAAATTGCCATTATTGTTGTTTCTACTAACAAAAACACAGCAAAACTTGATTAAAACAATATCATAGCTATTTATTGAAAAACGCCCTCTATGCAAATATGGTTCGCGTTATGTATCACACGTACTGCAGGGGGATACTGTCGGACGTAAAATGCTCGTCCCGGCTGTACGAGCATTTTTGAAAAATATACTAATCCCAGTTTTTATCATAATTGAGGGCGCAGCCTCCAACACATCTCTTAGTGTCCCTTTAATTCTTGACCGTCCTCTCCGATCAATTGGCTTTTGTTCCATATGCAGTCAATACGATGAGGTAGTGTATTATGACATTGTTCCAGTCCTGAATACATTTTCTGCATACTGAATTTACTGATTTATAAATAAATGGGAAATAGATCCATTAGATGTACACATTCAAGAAAGACAACTCATTATATTTTACACAAAAACATAAAAAGGGTTTTGTTTAACATGGAAACAAAAGAAAGGGTAAATTCTTAAGGGCATTCTATATACATTGGCCAGTCTGTTGTTCGTATTTAAATTGTAAAGTATTTGTTTGTTCGTTTTATTTTTAAACTCTTCCATTGCCCTAATTTGAAATTAGTTGTATATATCATAATTCAAGACAATTAATTTGCCAAACAAGTAATAAAAATGGCAACATTTATGGCACTTCGAGTATCATTTTTGGTCATGTCATACAGTTATTAATTTAAAGCAGCTGCTTATCAGATTAACACTTTTCACGCGGCAGGCAGCTGCAGACCACATTCCAAAATTTCACAATTGTTTTTAAAAATGTCAAAATTATTAAATTTCATGACCATATTTGGAATCACCGTGAGAAATGCATTGACATAAGTACAAACAAGCCTAGTATTGGGTCAGTAATCCTCGAGATAGACTTTGAAAATTGTAGAAGGTTTCTGAATTTTTTTGATTTCTGCAACCTACAGTTGTGTAGCGTTTGCAACTGTTGCAACCTTTTGCAACTCCAGTAACATATTGCAACTAGGCCAGTAGGCCTATGGCTTTTGTAGCAGCTGAAAATTGCGCAGCTATGTAGCAATTGTTTGCAATCGTTTAACCTTTACAGCAGCTGACACTTTTGCAACTATATAAATTTTACAACTATTTGCGGTTTCTTAAATTTTGCTACTACTTAAACAGTCGTGCAACTGCATTGCTTATTAAGCATCCTCAATATTTTCGCAACTACATGTAGCTTATTGCAACTGCTACAACAATTTGGAAGTGCAACAGTTTGCAACTTTGTAGCTTTTACAAGTTCTGCAACTTGTATTGCAACCCAATAACATTTATAGTTTTACCAACTCTGCAACTGTGCTGCGTTTGCAATTGAATTATAATACATTTGCAGCTCTGCACCATTATGTTAATTATATGAAGTTTTTGCATCTTTTCAGCTTTTAGTAATTGCAATTATTGCAACTCGACAACCTTTATGCCAGAAATTAATGTTGCGTATGATGATCAAATAAATTATAAATGTGAAGATGGGTGTGTGTTGCAGTGATGCCAAATGATGATTAAGTTAAAAGATAATCGAACCCTATATTTATATATTGTGTTGATTCTTTTTTCATGTACTTTGACCTATTGATATTACAAACATTATTTGTTAATACCAATGGAGGGCAACAGGGGGAGGGAGACTCAACTCATATTTCCTTCATATGTCTGACCACATTATTTACAAAGATCATTCTTGATATTTGTACATTTGTGAATCTGTGGGCTATCATCTATTTTACCAATAACACCTATACAAATCACATGATTGATGGCGATATTGAAATTTGAGGTCACATTTATGAGGCATGTAACATATTTTTTATTTGACTAACCCCCTGGGTTGGCACACACCACAGCAGATGCTGAAAATAAACAATAGAATAAAATATTGATCAGATAAAAATAGTGACAATGACCTCTCATGCCATCATGCCAAAAATGTATAACTTGTTAAGGATGGTACATTTGAAGAGCGCGCAAAGTACCCAGGAAGTTGAAGCTTCATGCATGGAAGCGTGACTTTTTTTTTGCGCATGATGTGCTTAACACTTTCCACACAGCATAGATACAAAACAGGTTTTTCATAAATCTTTCCCAATTTTCAAAGTCTATCTCAAGGATTACTGAACCAATACCAGGCATGTTTGTACTTATTTCAATACATTTTTCACGATGATTTCAAATATGATAATGAAATCAAATAATTTCAACATTTTTGAAACATTTTGTGACATTTTGGAATGTAGTCTGCAGGCGCCTGCCATGTGGAAAGTGTTAAAGGTTGATGTCCATAATATTGAGTTGAAACCAATAGCATAGCATCTAAGGGTGCTGCAATCATCATAATTGGTCTCAAAGAAGATTTTAAGGTCTTCCCACAATGCACTGCGCAAACGCCAGCCAACTAAAGCCTTTTTCACACCATGCATTTGTTGAGCTCTTTAGTTTTAGAAATAAGAAAAAGAACACTGATAACAAATTTATTCATTGATGTAAACTAGAACCTAAGAACTCGCTATGAAGCCATGATTGAACGCGCTATGAAGCCATGATTGTATGCATATGTCTATGGGAACCGAGACAAATTGGAGATCAGAATTAGGGCATTTTGCAAAGCAATGCATTGTGGTGGTGTCTTTAAAATCTTCTTTGGATTGGTCCATTGTTGTTCCTCTGATGTAGAATGGAATAGGTCCAAATCTTAAACCGATCGGCCAATATAATTTATGAATCTACTAGAACTATGTGACTATTATTTTGATACTTATTGTTATCCTTTAAATATTGTATTCTTCCCATAAACCAGTTGCTTCTTTTTACTCACTTGTGTGTTATATAACTATTTTAGATGCAATAAAATGTATAAATACAAGGTCAGTCATCCAAGTCATATTATAATTGCAATACTTAATTCCATTTCATGACACTTAATATTAAACCATATAACAATCCTTTAAAACCAATATGTATGTGTGCTAAATCGTCGCTTAGATATTTCTCTGTGGTTACTACAACCTTTTGCTCCGATTTGTGGAAATATATAGAGCAATAAAAGCACAATTGAAGAATATTGTAGGTCCAAATCCCGCTGTAGACAATGTGTTGTGGACTTGGATAAGTTAGATCCTGATTGGCTACCAAAAACAGGTGAGGATAGGTACCATTACCGTACCAATATTTTGGTAAAATAGAAAATTGGATGAACCACAAATCACAAATCTTGAAGCAATACAGTCCAATGTTGCTGCCACACAATTAATGAACAATGTCTTGCATTGAATTTTCAAAGCAATATATGCACTAGTAAATTCTTGGCACACAGCAATCGTGATGTCAGTTAACTAAATTAATAATCATGTCTACCAAATGTTTTTATTTGAATGTATTCGCCAAATGAAATAGCTATGCTTTTTGTGAAATTGTTCTATGTTTTATAGCCACATATAATTAATTTTTTAACACTTGTCCCTGTCACATATAATTCTGAAGGTGTCCATTGCATGGATACATTATTGAAATTGTATCTTTTCTTTAGAAAAAGCATTTTGTGGTATTCTAGTTGTATATCTCATGAAGTATTTAAGAATGAGTCAAAACAAAAAGGTTGCAATTATGCCAATTACCAACGTACAAATGTAAATCCACCTTACC
Source organism: Ophiura sarsii (assembly GCA_035610835.1). NCBI lineage: Eukaryota > Metazoa > Echinodermata > Ophiuroidea > Amphilepidida > Ophiuridae > Ophiura > Ophiura sarsii. The sequence goes on from CM069458.1 coordinate 33,001,669, forward strand.
TCTATACTTTTTCAAAACTTCAATGGGATGTACATGAACCAAAATGTTTATTTTATGTGGCCTAGAAAAAAGCTAGAAATGTATGGTAACAAATGAAAAAGTTCTTTATAAATGTCCAAGGTCGTCTTGTGTCTGTTGGATCAACTTGGGTGTCACATGCAGACAAGTGCTACCATGGATTATCAAATTAATTTGATAAGAAACAAGGTCTTCTGAAAAACTGGGTGGACAAGTGTTTTTAGTGTCAAAAGGATGAGAAGACTTGGAATGGATCTGTTGAATTTTGTGGAAGTCGGCAAGAGGATCACTACCGTAGTGTGTTGTTTCTGGAAGGAAATCACCGAGACGTTATGTGAGCGATATGCCGGTGAAGTTTATGGAGAAAAAAAAATTAAAAGGAAAAATATCATAATTTTTAATTTAATTTAAATTCCAATGTTTATTAATTACGAGAAAAACGTAATTTATGACAGATTCAAAAATGCAACAAAATAACTTGGATTTCCCGGGGCGTCAGGATAATTATTAATAGTCAATCGTTCTGTAAAAATAAATCACGAACATCACAACACAACAGCCGAATCAAAAAAAGAAAATCGTGATAAAATAACATTAAATAAAGTGCTCAATCGTACCCCCAAAAAAAGTCTCGTTAATAAAACAAACTATTGCTATTGTAATTAATTAATATAATGGAACATCAAAAAGTACCAATGTATTATACAAAAAAAAAGGTGGCTCCACGCGGATTTGATCCGGGGTTCTCCGCTTGACAGGTAGCGATATCAACCACTACACTACTCATTCTCAGTACTTTCAATGGAGTTACAATGAATGTATATCATTCAGACTCTCACTCAATAAACTAAATCGAAAATTGTACATTTATTTTTTATTATTTAAAGCTACATTGTCAATTAGAACACCATTTTATTTACGGTAATAGACACATTTAATATAATATAAAATAAAAATATTAATTTCGCACTGAATAACTGAATTTGGAGGTATTTTCGGTTTTATTACGACCACTCTCACTCAATAAACTAAATCGAAAATTTTACATTTATTTTTTATTATTTAAAGCTATGAAGCTACATTGTCAATTAGAACACCATTTTATTTACGGTAATAGACACATTTAATATAATATAAAGTAAAAATATTAATTTCGCACTGAATAACTGAATTTGGAGGTATTTTCGGTTTTATTACGACCCAACTGGTCTCTAAGGTGGCCAAGTTAACTTGTCCACCAAAAACCCAATTCTGTTTTACGGGTGGACAGGTCTCTTAGATAGGGTCAGTCGGTCAGGATTTTTTTCCCTGGGTCGCCAGGGTCGGTCCCTGGGTCGGTCAGGCCTGTAGAAAAGGGTTTGTTTTTTCTGCCTCCTAACAGATATACACAATGTTGGGCTCAACCATAGTAATGACTGGCATGTTTGAAAAGCATGATTAATATCGGCATCAGTGGCCCGTGACAAATATATCTTATAGTGACTCTTGTGAAGCATAAAATTAATACTAGAATTGAAAATTGAATGCAACAGTGAAAGTTCAAATACATATCAAACATTTGGAACATACAAAAATCCATGTGTGATGGACCATACTGTGAACAATACACGGTAAACAATTACTTTGTATAGATTTTAAAATAGTTCTGAGTATGATTATTGTTTTATTTACAATTTTGGCAAATTATTTCATGCCAACACTATAGTGCTTAATTGTGGTACATGTTGAGTGATCTTTATTTGATACACATAGCGTATCATGCTTATAGTCTATCTATATTTATGAGACAGTGGTGGAACTACGTAATTGTCTAATTGCAGCATAAACGTGCGCGCCTACTTGAGGTGTTGGTGTACACAAACCCCACACGTAGAAAAAGAAGATGCGTTTGTAAATGCTGTGCCTGTATACATTTACATCACTGTCCAGAGGAAGAGAAATAGAGTATACATGTAGAATAATATGGCTCACTTAACCATCCCTGTAATTTAATTATCTATGTCAAAAGATATTTTCTGCCAGACCAAGTTAATTGTGACCTATAACACAAATGAATAATGACTTTAAGGAACTCGGCTGTTTGTTGGGCATTATATGTATCATAGCATATTGTACTATAATATTATCTCTTTTTTTTACTAAGCCATTTTCATCCATATTGTAAGATTGGAAAACCCCATAAATGTTTATAACTTTGTCCTTATGGTACACATTGTTTATCAAAAGTATGAATGTAACATATTAATACAAATCCTCATCAGCTTATCTAGAATATGACACAACTCAATTTGTCAATTTGATTTTTTTTTAAAAGACTGGATTTCATCACTTTCACATCATGTATCATAATTCTATGATTTTCATAATTAATTACACTTGACTATCTGAAGACAGTGATGTCATCTGACCAATACTGCAATACACAAATCAGCCATTCCTGGAATAAATCAAAACTCAAAAAATTGTCAAATAAAAGAAAGTGATGATAAGACTGAAGATTTGAAGTCAAATTACAGTGATGTTGTCAAAATGGTGCAACATATCGTCACTGTTCTGTCAAAACCTTTTATCGCCAACTGGCCCCTCAGCATGTATAAAGTAATACTTCCTATGTATAACCTTTGGGCAGTCTGCTCTAAACAGGTTCAAAGGCCAAACACATGTCTTTGTAAAGTACTTGCAAATGCTCTTGCCCCTGAACATGTATAAAGCAAAACTTCCTATGCATGATAATTGGGCAGTTTTACTTTTTATAGACATGCTTAAGGGCCAGAAAGACATACAAGGTTTTGACAGAACAGCGATGATTATGTGACAGTATGTGTACATGTCCATGTACATATGTGTACATGTACATGTACATATATAGGAACTGGCCATTTTTGTAAACTTCATGCACGTATTACTTGAGCTATGATGTAGTAATTATGTCAAGACAGATGTCGTCTTCACCAGAAGCATAACTAGGGACTTCAATTTGGAGGGGGCAGGCATGAGGGGGGTACAGGCCTGTTTCAGAGGGGGGGCATAACAGACTATTTTTGTATATAATATACATAGAGTTTGTCATTTCATTTAGGGGCATCATAGGGGCAAGCCTACTTGCAAGGTGAAAGGAGGCAAAAGCCCTGCCCCCACCCACTAGTTACGCCTCTGGTCTTCACTGTCTATGGAAAGCAAGAAATATATAAAGCTTTTTCAGAAATCACATACCGTAACAGTTCATTTAACCCCCTGAGAACTACCGGCCGATTGGTTGAAAAGATGGATACATCATTTATTGCACCAATGAGAGACATTGTTAGAATAATGGTATCCCTGATAAAGATGGGAGTGAAACATTTTACAAGCTGCATTTGAATTGGCTATTGATCATATGAGTACATCTTGTAATAAACCAATCTGAACCACTGTAAGATAGACCCCAGGGGGTTAATAAATTAGATACATATTCATGGAATAGACTTTTTAGTGTGTAGTGTATTATAGTGCAATTATTTTTCTGTAGTAGTTAGTGTAAATGATGAAATATTCAATTGATTTTTGTACCAGATTACTTTATAATCATTCAGTCTATAGCAATAAGAAATAATTACAAATATTATTGTTGTAAAGTATACAGTGTACGATATCATGTGATATAGAGAATGTTATATTGAGTGCCAGCTTTTGTACAAGAAACAAGGGGTGGGGGTTAACAGGCATGCATCCCTAGGTTAAAAAAAATCAAATTAATAAAAGAGGCCTTGGCACGAATTAAGACGCCTCTTAAATAGTTTCAATCCAGAGGATTCCTGGAGATCCGCCCCCTGGACCCAGGGCCCTAAGGCAGCCTCGGGCCGCCTTGATCCTATCACTATGCACGGCATGGGTCACAATCCTGGATATACCCTGATTATACTCCAGCAAAACGGTATTCTGCATCATGCTAGAGTTCCAGGATGACATGACCTAATTCATGCTGCGGCATTGTTGTGATACCATATTAAAAGATATCAATTAATAAGCTCTGTCAGAATTCATATTCCCACATTCCAATTTCGTATGGGGACACAAAATGGTTCTATAGTTCGTTCAGTTCCAAATTGGCTAGCCTCCTACAGCACAAATTAATATACAGCAAAGTGTGGGCGCGCAGAGGGCTAGCAATGCACAAACACGGTGCATCGTATGTGTAATGTATGCGTATGCCGAAATCGCACATACACTTGGATTTTGCGCGCGGAGAGATAAAAATGCATATTTGTCGCCAATTTAGAACCGTCTAAACTATAGTCATACATGTATGTGACCCAAACATGAGTAAATGAGGCACAATGCGGCAGTAGGTAAATAATTTGATTTAAGAGCTGAAATGTGGGACAGTGTCAAAATATGTCAAATTCTTAAAAAGTTGTATTTCTGATCTTTAATACATCTACTATCTAACCAAAGACTCAAATCCATGAAAATAAAGAGTTAAACTACATTTTGAGCTTCTTTTATTGTTATTACTCCAATGACTTGTTAACAAAACCATCATGTACAAATTGACAATTTGTACATGATGTTTTGAGACAAAGTGATTTTTAATCATCTGTAACTTTTGGAATGTAATGTAATATGACATTGACTTTGGTACCAAAATGTCCCTTAACATAAAAACACATAATATTATGATATAAAACCCTCAATATTCATATTTCCGTCATTGTCCCTCATTTATTCGTGTTGGGTAACATATGTAATAAGGTGTTAATCATGAAAGCATATTGAGTGAATGTCATTGAATTGACATGTCTTCAGAAATGTCACATGGTTTTTGCCAAACTTATATTAGGATTGTGAAGTGACAGTTTGTAATAAAACAATTATTGAGTATTTGTTAGGTAAGAATAAACAATGATAATAATATTTGATAGGTAAAATTGCATGCAATAAATAGTTTTTTTTGTTTTTTATACCGGTAATAAAATGATAATTGTGTTTCATAATTTATAAGACCTATGTACATTTGTATTTGATAATGATAACTGATATATTTAATGTGTGTTTTTTTAAAAGAAAAATGGAAATTGAAAAAAAGAGAATAGTGCTATACTTAAGTTGTAATAGAATCCTATGATTTATAGAGGATATTAGAGATGCATCTGGCAGTGTTATAGTCGAGATATGGCTGCCATTTGGGGTTACTTTTTGAAAGAGAAAGTCATATTTGGCATAAAAACTGAATGCATTATCCAAACTATTATCGGTCATGATTCGAAATTCCACCTCAAGTTTTTTAAGCAAGAGATGGCAGCAAGACATTTTCTTTGCAAGTTTAAGTTTGAGTATAAGTCCAGTCACAAGTCATTTGTGCAAGCCCAATTCACAAGTCATTTGGTCCAGTTTCAAGTCAAGTCACAAGTCACTTGGTCCAGTCAAACAAGTCATGTCAAGTCACAAGTCATTTGGACCCAGAACAAGGCAAGTCACACAGCTCTTTGTCAATGTACAATAAGTTAATTCTCACATTATTTTGTCCACCTGAAAGCATCCAGGCCAATTGAGGGCGCTAACCCCATTTTGTCAGAACAGACCGGACTCAAACGAAGATAATTGTTAAAATAATAATCATTCATTCATGATTTATTTAGGTCTACGTAATGCGCCGATGGATAATAATGTACTCTCGTTCATTCATAATTTTTCATAGAAAATAAAGAAATTCTAGTTAACTAACTGCCTATGATAATAAATACTGGCCATATTGTGTATTTCTTACAGTGCAGCTGGGGTAGGGATTAAGTTCGGTAAAAATGTCAAGTATTTTTTTGTGTATGTTAGAGCATATTTTGTTATGAAATAGATGTATAAAAATATGCATGAAATATAAGAACTTACTTGATGGGATATAAACTGTAGTGTTTTTATATAAATGACAGTAAACAAATGTATGATAGATTTCATGTGAATGTTTCATGGTTTTAAGGATATAACATTTGTATGTGTTTAAGATGTGTCCTACTGAAAATTGAGAAATACCAAACCCAACAATGTATACATGAAAATATCCTACAGTAAATTAAAAATTTCGCTGCAGTAAATAGGGAAAATCCTTTAAATAGAAATGGTAAAATTCCTCAAGTAATGCCTTCATAAAAATGTGTTATGCTGCCCTCTTCAGTATTGATGAGAAGGATTCAGGTTCCAAAATTTGAAGTTGCTGTTGGAATGCTTTGCCTATTTTCCGCAGAATTTAACGTCTATATTGCATGTGTGATGGCTGCATAGTTGATGATGTGTACAATCATTTACCACCCATGGACCGCCCACTTTAAAACATTAACCCTTACCGCACTGAATCTCACTAAATCTCACTGCCAGAAACTATCTCCGCGCACGTGGTGCTGGCATTGCCTCGATGACGTCACCTACCCCAGGCATATGTCGGCTGGAATTCTTAGCCGGCATATGCGCTGGGAATTTAGCTCAGTTGGTAGGGGGACAGACTGGGGTGCGGATGGTCCCGCGATCGAATCTCGGGGGGTGCTGGGTGATTTTTCGGGTCAAAAATATAGTACTTTTCCCCCTCCCCCCGATACGCACGAAAAACATAGCTTTACTGGTTAGGGTTAATGCACAAATGTATATGCCCCCTGCAGTGTATTCTGAAAGCAACTAAATTTGGTGAGCAGTTGAGGACAACACAACATTTTTTACAGGCCTAGGACTATATTCCATGAAACAATGTTAGTTTGAGTTACAAAATACATTGTTCGTCATAGACATTATGTAAAATCAGTGTAGTACTGTTTGTCTGTGTTTATGATATTCTATACTCCATTAACAAAATAATATTATGTATTTTGGGCATTTTTTTAGTAAGGTAAATGTTACCATACGTTATTCTATAAATGATTAAAAATGTTCATACATGTAGGAACATAATGACCACACGTTATTGTACAAAGTGTCCCAGAAAGTAAAGACACAAATGTTGAGTGTTGTTAATCAAGTGTTTCTTTCTTTCAAGGATCTCCCAATTGGTCTTATATAACAAGTGCTATAAAAGCAAGGATGTTCAATATTTTTGGGACACCCTGTATCTAAAGCAAAAACGCCAATGATTAGTGTTGTAAATCAAGTTTAAGTGTTTTAAGGATTCCCAACTGATCTTTTACATATGTACAATGCTAAACATGGGTGTCCATACTTTTGGGACACCCTGTATGTAAAGTAAGGGCACCAATGTTCAGTATTGTTTATCAAGTGTTAGTGTTTCTAGAAGGATTTCCCAATTAGTCTGGTATAAATGATAATTGCATATTTGGCCTGAATTTGACCAATCCTGTACCACTTGTTTCAATCAATTTGCAATGTGAGAAGACTACCAATTTGGAACTGAATGAACTGTATACAAATTTGATGGGCCATTTATATGAAGTAATGATTATTAACTCCACTGCCAAATTGAATACAAATTAGCTCTGTATACAGTTTCCAATTTTATAAGTATGCTGAAAGCCAGTATATTTCCTGCCTAAGCCAATATATATTCTGCCTGGTGACTTGATGCAAACATCGGTTGTATTTCTGCCATTGGTATATCAGTGTCGCTTCTAATTTGTCGATGTATGTTGTACGATCCCTTTTTAAAAGATTACATTATTCCCCCTTAATGTGGTAAATGTACTTTGGCCCATATTCAGTTCACAGGGAGCATAGATCCCTATTCTATTTACAAGATCTGAGGATACTCCCCAGGGGTGGGGGCACTGACATTGGAAAGGGGTACAGGTATGTGTCGCCCTGAAGACGCCAGCCTCCACCAGCTTTTAAGACCCCCATTTTCTTAAATGTGCATTCTTACTAATCAAATTTGAAAAAATAAACCAGTTCTTAAAGAGGATACTTTTTCAAGAAAATCAGTTTTTTTATCATAAAATTATTACAGTTCAGTTCCGAAGCCCCCTTTTTGAGACCCTGGGCAGCAAACCCCTACCAAAAAAAGTTAGTGCCCCCCCCCCTTTCTGGGGGATACTCCAAGACTTCCAAGTTACCACATTTGAAAAAAAGTTATAGGTATTGACATTCTAGCACTAATGCACTATGACGTGATATCTTGATAGACCAGGGAAGGGCACAGCTCTGTATTTGGGTCACTTTCCCTCTTAGATAATCTGTCTTTTGGTCACCCCCATTCCTGCACTCAGATATTCTGATACAGAGACTCAAAAAATTGTGATTCTTCCAAGTCCCTTAGAAGCAATATGCAAATTGTAAGACATAAGTGTTTGATAGGATCATGGGGTGTGTAAACGAGTGAAAACAGAATAATCAATATTGAGTAAGAATTAAACGATGCATGTAATATGAGGTATAGATATAACAATTGTGGATATTTTGTATATAAAAGTTTATATATACATTTATACCTTGGAGTGGTAAATTTCTGTACACTCACTTGATTATACTCGATTTCATCTACATGTATAGCTTATGATGTCCATGCATTATGTTCCACTGCCCAATCACTTTTATATTGGCGATTTAGCTATTGGACGGTCATAGATTCTCCAAGTCCCAGATTAGGCAGGCCAGTGGTCATGCCTTCAAGCACAGTTTTGATGTAAATCACATGCATGGCCTTGCTTATAGGCAAAAATGACAGCAGACTATACAGTCTGGAAAACCTACACTTTATGGCATCAGGGTCTTTGGTCTGAAGTATAACAAAAGTGTTACAGCAGTGGAACACGATAGATGCAGCTTTCATGTTAAAATGTTGGGATTTGTATTTGATTACACCTGTGCATGCCATATGTCAAAGGTCGTTCACTAAATGTAAGCTGCAGTCACTGGAATGTGCTCTGACATCACATACATGGTAGGCTATATCTTGTTAGACGTCCCGTATGGAATAAACTGTTTAGTACTACAACCCATTTTAATTGTTATGAGCATGTGCACATCAGTTACGGGACGTCTAGCAAGACATTGCCTACATGGTATATGTCAAAGGCCGTTCACTAAGAGTAAGCTGCAGTCACTGGAATGCGCTCTGAGATCACATACATGGTATATGTCAAAGGTCGTTCACTAAGAGTAAGCTGCAGTCACTGGAATGCGCTCTGACATCACATACATGGTATATGTCAAAGGTCGTTCACTAACAGTTAGCTGCAGTCACTGGAATGTGCTCTGACATCACATACATGGTATATGTCAAAGGCCGTTCACTAAAAGTAAGCTGCAGTCACTGGAATGCGCTCTGAGATCACATACATGGTATATGTCAAAGGTCGTTCACTAAGAGTAAGCTGCAGTCACTGGAATGCGCTCTGAGATCACATACATGGTATATGTCAAAGGTCGTTCACTAAAAGTAAGCTGCAGTCACTGGAATGTGCTCTGAGATCACATTTGTGAAATGGAGTATAGTGGCATTTATTAACATGTCTTCTTTACACTGGAAATTATAGCGTAATGAAAGAGAGCTGGCAATATCCTCAAATAGGTCTCCAATGTGGAATGAAACATAAGGCAATTGTTTACACATAACACTTTCCATGCGGCAGGCGTCTGCAGACGACATTTCAAAATTTCACAAAATGATTCAAAAATGTCAAAATTATTGAATTTCATTACCATATTTGGAATCACAATGAGAAATGCATTGAAATAAGTGCAAATATGTCTAGTATAATTGGTTCAGTAATCCTTGAGAAAGACTTTGAAAGTTGGGAAAGGTTTCTAAAAAATCTGTCTTGTACATGGTAAAACTATAGCCGCGTTGAAAGTGTTAATTTGCAAATGTTGACCAACATGTGTGACTTTATATTCTGCATTGAGGAACTATTTAAGGCTACTGCAAGAAAGTTAAGTTTAAATGTAACTTATGTTGGCGATAAAGTAAATGGGACCAAAGTTTGGCGATGAGGTTGGTAGATTGGTTTATAAGAAGACTATAAAAATCAGGGAAAGATGTGTGGCGATTTTCTTTTTTACTTATGCAATAATTTATGTATCAAACATTAGTGTGCTGAAGCAAGAGTGAAGAACTGAATGAGACAGGACCATAGAGTCGTGGGGCAGGGATACATTTCCCCTACAATTTGGCAAAAACAACAATTTTGCCCATTTTTAAAAAAATTATCTGTTTGTGTTAATTTCAAGATACTGGACATATGTAATTAATGTTTTAAGTAATATCGAGGGTTTAGTGCAACAAAGGGCTATCTGCATTTTGGGTCATTTTGAGAAAAAGTGAATGAAAGATTTGTACCCATCATTGTCACCATTGGTTTTGACAAGTTAAAAGAAATGCTATTCAAACCTTTTTGATCAGGTGAATTTACTATACTATTTTCTCATAATTAGGTTCTTGATTATGAATTTTTCATAGAAAAATTCCAGAATGGAAACTTACTATTTTTCCATACGGGTTTCAACAACTTGTCTGTTGTCTTCCTCAGTGGATTGTGTTTGATCCAGAGCTAGTGTTTCTAGTCTGTTTTTTGATGATGACGTCATCAGATGATGATGATGACGTACTCTGGATCAGAGGGTCGTAAAGGTGACTGAGTTGGTAAGCCCCCTCGTCGCCGTTCATAAGGTGCTTGTGTTGGTTGTTACCGCCTCTCCTCCTAATCCAGATAGATTCGCGAATCCATCTGGTGTTTCTGGTCTCGTCTCTGGCTATGATTTTAGACTCCTCCCATTGGATGACATGGTTCTCTTTGGCTGCGTGTTCAGCTACCGAGGATTTCAACTCTGCACTTTAGGATTCCTTTCTCGCTGCCCGAGTGTAATTGCGAGTGCTCGTTTTAGCAGTTTCAGTTTTATGTTCTCTCTATCTCATGCCGAACTTTCTACCTGTTTCGCCAATGTAAGTTTTTGCACAATTGGAACAGGGGATTTCGTACACGACACCCGCCTTATCATCGTTGTCAAGCTTGTCTTTGGGGTGGACAAGGATTTTCTTAAGGCTGGTGTGAGGTTTTACTGCCGTACTGATATTGTGCTTCCTCAGTATGCGCTGAACCGGTTCAGTGACTCCTTGTATATATGGGAGGGTGACGAAATTGACCGATTTCTTGTCTGTGACATCCGTCTTTTTGTTGACTTTGGGTCTCACTTTTGGATTGGACATTTGTTTTTTGACTTTGTCAAAAGACCACTCCGGGTAGCCACACGTTTTAAGTGCCGATTTGATGGTCTCTTCTTCAACTAGTTTGTCCGCTGCTTCTGTCACAACTTTTTCATTCCGGTCTAACAATGTTCTTATGACGCCGAGTTTGTGATAGAGAGGGTGAGCTGATTCAAAGTTCAGGTACTGATTTGTGTGGGTAGGTTTCCGGTATATCAATAACTTTACGCTGCCGTCCGGTTTTTTGACAATGAGGGTGCCTAAGAATGGAATTTTACCGTCTTGTTCACATTCATAGGTAAATTTGAGGCTGCCAGTGTCGTCAACATTATTGAGGTGCTCTGTCAATTGTTCTTCTGTGCCGCGGGTGACGATCTCGAGAATATCATCAACGTACCGTTTGAAGAACCGAGGTTTGCATTCTAAAGGAGCAGTGGCAATGGCTTGTTGTTCGAGATGCTCCATGACAAAGTTAGCAATAATAGGAGACACCGGGCTCCCCATCGCTGTACCGAATTTCTGGTTGTAAATTTGGCCGCGGAAAGTCATGTATGTGGTGGTGAGTATGAACTCAAGTAAGACCATAATATCGTCAACAGAGAGTTTAGTGCGATCTTTGAGTGTGGGATCAGCATTGAGACGACTGCGTACGATGACCAAGGCTTTTGGAATGGGTATATTCGTAAACAGAGAGATCACGTCATGAGATAGGAGATTCTCGTCAATGTCAATTATTATCTCAGAGACTGCTTCCGCAAGGTGTTGTGAGTTTTTGACATGCTGTGCCGTGTTACCAACAAGTGGGGCAAGGATATCAGATAAAGATCGTGAAGTCGCTTAACCGATGGAACCTGTGTAATCCACAATGGGGCGGAGGGGTACATTAGGTTTGTGGATTTTGGGTGTCGCGTAAACCCGAGGCACATTCTCAGTGGTGGGGTAGAGGTATTTATATTGTACCTCAGTGATTTTTTCCTCTTTCTTAAGTCTAGAGAGGATACCCACTAGCTTCCGTTTGTGTTTGGGGGTCGGATCTTTGTCAAGTTTTTCGTAGGTTTTCTCATCAACCAACCAACACAAGCACCTTATGAACGGCGACGAGGGGGCTTACCAACTCAGTCACCTTTACGACCCTCTGATCCAGAGTACGTCATCATCATCATCTGATGACGTCATCATCAAAAAACAGACTAGAAACACTAGCTCTGGATCAAACACAATCCACTGAGGAAGACAACAGACAAGTTGTTGAAACCCGTATGGAAAAATAGTAAGTTTCCATTCTGGAATTTTTCTATGAAAAATTCATAATCTTCGTTTGAATTCCTGATGAAACTATTTCATTAGGTTCTTGATCTTTTGCAGATCATTTTGATACCAAAATCTCATTTTGGCCAAAAATGCAGATAGCCCTTTGTTGCAGTAAACCCTCGATATATTTTTTTTAAAAGAGGGAACATTAGAGGTGAAATATTTGTTATTTTTCTAGAAGTTTTATCTGAAAATCAAGACTTTTTTGAGGAGGCAAGTTTTGCAAGATTGTTTTGGGTGGGTTATACTAATCAAATCAAAATGTTTTATGTTGGACTGCAAATAGTTAGTCTTGTTGTAAGTCTCATCTTGCTACAGTACTCTATTGTCAATACCAGGTAGCTGCCTTTTATGTATAGTAATTAGCTTCAATCCCAAGGGCAAAGTTCATTGACCCATATGTAGCATGTGTTATACGAAAATTGACCTACAGGGAGAGTCAAAAAAATAGTGCAAAGAAGCCATCTTATTTTCAGAAACTAAGCAAAGTTTGAAACTTCTGTTTCAAGAATGATGTAGTTGTTACTAACTTTGTGTGAAAATAAATGAAGTCAATCGCATTTTCCATTTGTCTTTGGTGAACCTTTTTACTGCACTGCCATTTTACGTGTTTGTCCATGAAACTTAAGTGATTTTCAATTGACCCTGCACACATTGCATTTTCACATTTGAATAACCCGCAAATTAACGTCGGAGTAATTGCATATTTTATTCAAATTTAAAACATCATAAGCAATTAATTGCATGGGTAAGTTTAATTGATTATGTTACTTTCTTGTAAACAAGAATGGATGCATTAAATTCCAATACGTCACAAATTTATTTTGGGTGTCTCCTGGACAAACATGTGAAAAGGAGGCATCGGTAAAAAGGCTCATCAAAGGCAAACGGAAAATGCTATTGACTTAATTTTTTCACTCAAAGTTAGTAACAAATATATTATTATTTATCACTACTTCCAACATTTCAAATATATACTAACTAAACTTAATTCGGAAAGTCAAAAATCAACTTGATTTTGAAAACAAGATGACTTCTTTCTACTATTGCAGTTTATTTTTGACACCTCCTGTATTGATTCATGTGTATGATTAGAATAACGTAATGACAAGCTTGACTTACAAGCAGCTATGTGTTTATAGGTCACAGAATTGGTGCTCAAGGTGAATGGTTAATAATTTGTGGCAAGAGTTTTAGAATGTGCGCAAGCACTGCTAGAAATAACATTAATCCAAGATGAGATTGATAGAACACAAGCTGTGGTGGTATATGAACAGCAGTGCGATAACAGTGGAATAAGTCAGCGCTACATAAACATTTGCACACAGTTAACAGCAAACGTTTCAAAGCAAATGGTTATCGCTATATTGTATCTGGGTATCAATGGATCCATCTAGCAATATACACAATTTGTTTAAAATTGACATAGCTCCAAAACATGTAAGTGTGTGTGTATGGGTAGTTAAGGGGCATTGAGAGATTGTCGATTTGGAAAAAATGAATTGTATCAATAAATGCAGTATCTAGGAACCCTTAAATGTAATAATTTATGGGAAAAGGGTTGAATGATGGCGCTAGATAGACATTTTGGTTTAAGCAATATATGTGGCGAGTGGTGCTGAAATGACCAAATCGTGAAATTATACACGGTTTCAGATTAGTATATGCCCAAGTATTACGTAGGTGCAAAAAACCCAGATTTCCAGGAAAATTGAGGGCGCACCCCCATTTAAACATGCTCATGAATAAATAACACAAGGGGCAAAGGGCACATATGGTAGCTGGTAATAAGTCCTTTCTGCAAATGGTTTGGCCCAAGTTTTGGAATGCTGGCTTGCAACCTCATGTTGTATACTGATTATAAATAAAACATAAGCTTTTTTAGTTGTAGGTAGCTATTTGGTATCAAATAATAGATTTTGTAGTTTTTTTTAGTTTGTATCTTTAATTTAATTTGCCAAAGTTCTTTTTTAATGTTTCATAATTGATTTAATTAATTAATTTTTGTGGTGCTTCGCAAATGCCAAATAGTAGTCCTGTGCTACAGTGTTTTAATTCAATAGTAATAAAATAATTACAATACAACCAATAATGTCTGTATAAAATGATATGCAAAGGTGAAAAATGTATGGTTAATTTTTTTTTTAAAGTAATATAGCCTTATTTGTTGGCCATTGGGGAAATGGTACATAAAGATGAAATGCTAAATGTATGGATTTTTAGCAGGTGGTTTTCAGTTAAACAATGCTTGAATGCAAAACTGAAATTATTGGTAAATTGAGATTCTACAATGTCAATTTGTTTGAGATGGAGACATTTTATTATCAATGACGATTATTTGGAATAAGCACTTTGTATTCCATGGTTGGTAACGATGTTACAGCGTTAATAAATTGAGGTATTATAATGGTTTTATGTCCATTTTACCAATTCTCTAATTTTGGGGAAAATTAAATTAAGCAGATAATATCAATTTTAAGTACAACCTATTTGAGACCTGTCAATCACAAAATAAGAGTTATTAAAAATTATTTTCAGGTTTGTCAAGATTCAAAATGCTCAGAAAACAAGTTTTAAAATGATATGCAACATATCATAATATTGCTCAATGTTTTCCCTGTCAAAATTCAAATTGATGTTGCAAAATTCCTTTGTTTTCTCCTGATTTTTGGCATGTTTATTATTCCATATCTCCTAATGCACACTGGCGACTTAACGCTCATTTTATGGTAACAGGTCTCATTTTCCAAGAAAAATATTTTCTTTTGGTTTCTAGAGGCACCGAGTTACTTTTTTATAGTGTACATCAAAGATTTGGAATATATTCTTTGTGTTATCTAAAGCTACGAGGAGACATCAGCATGTGTTCTATAATCTGAACAAGTGATTCTTGATCAAGTTCGTGCAGGTTTTGGTTAACTGCGTTTATGCCTGGTGCACGCGCGAATGTGGCAAATTGATTGAGAATTTGTTGCTTCGATTATAGTGATCACATAATACCGTGCCTGAAAATGCGGTGGTGTTTTAATTTGCACCATCATAGAAGAAGTTTGGCCCTGGTGTTGAAATGCCTCTATGTTGATAACATATTTGTACTGGTATCCCTTCCCAAATTGAGGTAATACAAAGTATAGATTAGCAAATCCATATATATATATATTATGCGTCAGCTATTAAGTCGTATGGCCTTTTGTCATGAAACCTTCGACCATCTAAAATATATCAAAAAAGGTTTGAACGATAACAGTGGCGTAGCCAGAGGCCCCAATTCGAGTTGTGTCTGAGATTGGCACTGTCGGTGGTTTATCGAGCTTAGTTTCTCGGGCCGGATTGGGGGACGTCACGTCATACTCCCCCCCCCCCCTCCATAGTTTCTGACACGGAAGCAATTCTCAAAAGTTAACAGCCTGGTAAAGTCCTTGTCGGTTCAATTTTACTTTTTGCCCCTGTCCCTCAATTTAAAAAACCTAGCTACGCCACTGAAAGATAACTTGTATCACAATGCCCTAGACGTAGCAGACCACACACATGCATGCCTGCCAACTGTAAGCAATTGAATAACATGGAGATGGAGCATGCATTAGAAATGATGCATGATGTGTGTCTCATGCTATGTCGAAGGGATTTTGAATCAAATTTAATTATATAACAAACTGAAAAGTTTCCTGAAAAAATGATAGATTGGTAAAAGTATCACATTTAGTTGTAATTCATATATCAAAAGTATTGTATAATCCATTGTAGATAAATATTAATTAAAAACGTCCAGTTAAATATTTTCCAAGATAACTTATATAACCAATGTCTACAATATAATTATATAGGTCACATAAATATCTTAAACTATATCCCTACCGTTGTATGGTAGACAAATGTGCATGATTGATTGAGACTATAATGATTGATGATAGTAATAAAATTATAGTAACATTTTGATTAAGAATCAGTATTCGATTATTCATTATTTTGTTGTTTTATAGAAATAACTGTCTAATAGGTCTTGCCATTGGCCTTTTGAAGAATGATGGACACATTAGGAGGCAGGGCTGGATTTACCATTGGCCTAATCTAGAAAAAATTAAGATAAAATGAATTACCAACACTAAACACTGGCCAAATTAGGAAGCGCAGTAAATGTTCTCAGATACTTTGGTCAGTTGGTTTACAGCGCTTTTGTCAGCAAATTGGCAATTTTCGGGGAAATTCTGGGTACACCACTGGTGTCTCCTATTGTTCTCGCTCTTTAGCCACTTGAGACCACATGGTTCCTCACGGTGAGTTGGGCCTCTAAATTGTGGCCTGGCCCAGGGCCCCAAAAGGTAAATCCGACCCTGATACGAGGGAAGTATTTGTAATGGGTTAATTCAAAAGTAGAGGGCGTAAAGAGTGGGCAAAACCTTTGGAAATACAAAAATGTGACCCAACATGAGTAAACGAGGCACAATGCGGCAGGCAGTAACTAATTTGATTTAAACCCTTAAGGTCCAATTTTACTTACCAGTTCCTTGTGGAATATCTCAAGGTTGAGATGTCTCCATCTTAAATCGATTTCATCTGTCACCAAATGAACAGGTGTAAGCTAGTTCACCCAGGGTGAACTGGTCTGGTTGAAGTGGACCTGTGCCTTTAAAGGCAAGTTCGTCCAGGGTGAATTATGAACTAACTTGTACCTGTTCATTTGGTGACGGATGAAATAGAGTTAGGATGGAGAAATCTCAACCTTTTTGAGATATTGCCAAAGGATCTGGCAGGTAAGGGTTTTAAGAGCACAAATGAGGGACAAGGTCACGATAAGTCAAATTTGTAAATAGTCTTTTTTCTGATTAATACATCTTGTATCCAACATTTATGAAAATAAAGAGTTAAACTACATGATCAGGTATTTCAAAATTATCATTTACTCCATTGATTTGTTAACAAAACCAAAACTTGAAATGTACATAACGTGACAATTTGTATTTGATACTATTTGAGACAAAGTGATTTTCAATAATCTGTAACTTTGGTTAGGAATGTGACATACCATTGACTTTGGTACCAAAATGTCCCTTAGGTTTGAAGCTTTGTATATTGTGCCTCATTTACTCATGTGGGGTCACAAATATGAAGTCGGGTGTAATGATTTCATCGCTGTTCTGCCAAAACCGTGTATGTTTTCCCGGCCCTTGCACGTGTATAAAGTAACACTGCCTAACTGTTATGTTTCAGTTTCATTTTATTTTACCAACATCACATAAGTCAAAAGCAACGGCTGGAAACCAAAAAGAGCAGAGCTCAATAAATATGGTCACCTACAGTACAGCTCGAAATAGAATGGACAATGTCAACGCACTTCATTGCAATGTCATTGCAATGTCAACGCAATGTCATTGCAATGTCAGTGCAATGACATTGCAATGACATTGCAATGATGCCTTGAGATGTAACCCGATTAGTGCAGTTGCAATGACAGTGTCCATTCTATTTCGAGCTGTACTGTATGCATAGGAAGAGTTGCTTTATACATGTTCAGGGGCAAGATTTAATATACAGGGTGAGTCAAAAAAAAGTTCACTCAACTTCAGCGATTTTTTTAGAAAAAAGTATTCGTTTGTTTTCAAACCAATTTACTACGGTATAAAGACAAATTAATTAGCTTTAATGTGAATTTTATCTGGTTTAGATTGGTTGAGGGAAACTTATTTTACGCTGTTTTGAATAAAAGTGACCAATTTAACGTCCGAACACGCTTCCAGATCTTGACCATTATATTTCATAAGATACGACCAATAAAAAATTACAATACCGACAGCAAAAGGATCAATTCCTTTGTTATGAAATGATTAAAGTGTGGTAATTGTGTCATAAATAGGCCTTAAAGCTATTAAATCTATTTAATCTATTAGGAGACAATTTTGAACAAGTCTATTGTCTACTTAATTTGTTTAATAAACAAGATGCTTTACATCATAATCCTAGTAAACATTATTAAGCTCGTTAAGCTTGAAATTAAAAACCGTGTTTTTGGTGAAAAAACAGCTCCTGTACAGAAATAGTCATATTTACTTAACGGTATCTTCAAATAGCGTGATTTTTTTCCAGAGGGTAGCAAAGAAATGGCGCAATCATTAAAAGTTTTGTTTGCCTTGATTTTGTGGTCAGAAATATTTTTTTCAATTTTTTCAATTAGGGTAAACTTTTTTTTGACTCACCCTGTATGTGTTTTTTACCCGTGAACATTGTTTAGAGCAGACTGCCAAAAGGTTATAGGAAGTATTACTGTATACAAGCTAGCTAGAGGGTCAGATGGACATTCAAGGTTTTGACAGGACAGCTACGATTTTGTCACTCATAACTTATAAACACTTGTCATAAAATTCAAATTTGGCAAAACAAATAACAGTCAAGGAATTTCTATTTTGAGAATATTTTTTTTATATACAAAAACATGATTCATAATGATTACATCAACACTATGTTAACAGCCAATTTACCGTTATCTAAACATTGAGGTCGGTGTACAGCGTGTCCCAGGATGATTTATACTGGGAAAGGTGCATTTATTTAGCTATGAATATCATTATTATCAGTCAAAGTGCTTATGATTTTAACATCTACACATATTTAGCTTTCTGAGGAATTTTGAATTTTAAAAATCTGACATTTCTGACAGAAATGATGGGACTCTTTTGTAAAAATGGTAGATTCCAATTTTGACCATGTTCGGCATAAATATTGATAAAGCTCAATTTAAATGATATGCAGGTAATTTCATGTGTCCTCTTTTAATTTCCACTCCAAAATTAATAGATATCAACTGTCTGTGATGTTTTATGATGGTACAAAGCAATTGTTCTGTTTGAGTGATTTATAACATACTTTCTTTAACACTTTCCACGCTGGTATTAGTTTTACCACCATTTTATACACAGTGAATCAAAAAACATTGTGCACAATTTGAAACAAAACTTGCCACAATTTGCTTATTTTTCAGTCGATTACTTTCATTTTTTGAGAGGATAAACTAGATTAACAATGCTTTATACTGACAACAAGGAATCTATTGTTCAAGACATGCATCAAGGTCAAATATCCGTTTCAAATCGTGCACAATGTTTTTTGATTCACCCTGTATACAAAACCAATTTCAAAGTGTATCTCAAGAATAACTGAACCAATACTAGGCATGTTTGAACTTATTTCAATGCATTTCTCACAGAGTTTCCAAATATTGTAATGTAATTCAATAATTTCTTACATTTTTTAACATTGTGTGAAATTTAAGAACTGTCGTCTGCAGACGCCTGTCGCATGGAAAGTGTTAAGCAGCCATTTGAAGTTTGGTGTGAGTTATATCAATTGAAATACGCTATAAGTGAAAAACAGGTTTTCACATATTTTCAATAATTTCTAAAGATATCTTGATGCAATTAACAGAGTGAGTAGGAAACATGTTCCCCATTATATTGCAGGCATTAGACAAGGAATGGAATGTTGTTTTCATATTGTTATTATTTTTTCAAACACGGTATAAATCATTCTGGGACACCTTGTTTATCACAGTAATTGACAAAGCATTTTCTTGTGATGCTAGATTTCCTTTTTGTTCTTGTTTGTGCTTAACACCAGTACATGATTGTTTCGCATGCACAGTCTCTATGATCACTGTAAGAAGCTCTCACATCATTGTGCAGAGGGTAAATGGAGAATAAGCTCAGGTGCTTGCCAACTTGCAAACATGATAATTATAAATGGCTTCTTCTATTCAAATCCTTTTTACTCTACTGAATAAATCTACATTGATTGACATTATTGGTAATTGGTATACCATTTTAAAATGTTACCCCCTGCCACTGAGTCTTCTGATAATCTGCTACAAGAGTGGTTCCTTGTTAGTCGGGGGAATCAAAACATTGCTCTTCACCTGCCTGATGGGCAAATTAGTATAAAAATAACCCATTTTTGTGCACATTTATGCAGGAATATCATTCTAGAAGCTCGTATAAAACCCAATTGTACCTAATTATGACCATATTCATGTAAATAGGCGTGCATGCTTCCAGATAATCTGGCAAAATGGTGTGAAGTCATTCATAGGAATGTTGAGCCAGGCCCCTCTACTAGGGACATCCAGTACGTACGACTGATTGGCATGATGTAGCTATGGCATGTTCAGTGAGTTACAGATCTCAGTTCATCTGAAGATAATCCCTTCAAGTTGAATCCTTTAGCTTCTTTTTGCCCTGCAGAAATGAAATGAAAATGGTACATTACATTTATAAGATGTGTATGTAAGGTTACCACCTTGTACCAGGACACAGTACTTTGTTGAGTAACAAAGTGACATTTTATAAGTGAGAATCACAACTTTTATTAACAAGTTGCGAATCCGACTCTCGCTAAGGGCCAACATTTAAGACATGCTCGGATTTCAATTTCAATTAGTTGCAACTTTTCCCTTTTATGAAACAAGTATTAACTGTAAAGCACTTACAATTTGTGGGTACTATATTTTGTGAAATACCAAAATCCAATATTTTCACAAGGATTTCATTTTGCAATTCTAAAATATGCCTCCAATTTAAAGTTTTACCAAGGTTTCTTTTGCAGGGATTTAATTTCGTGAATTTAAGGTCCTCTCGAAATTCGTGAAACTAAATACCTCACCAAATTAAGTGGTCTTACAGTAATTATATTCCAAAAAACAAGTGATTGCGTATAGGTTTTTTTACGTACCTTCCATATCTCTTAGTTTTGAGACTTTTGGTTTCATACCATCTCTCAGCTTGTTTATCTCTTCATCTAGACTCTTCTGGTCTGAAAAGTAAACAATATGACAAGAAATAAGTTGAACATAATTGATCAAAATTGTCATTTATTTTACAAATATCAAGTGTAAAATGATCACATCCTTAAAACATATCTTTCTATTCCATGTACAGTGGTCGTGTGTGCCGTTTTAAAAATTTATTTTGTATACAAAATTTCCACAAATCGGAACGTTAGGAATGATGATATGGCACTTGATTTGTTAATTTATCCACTTTATATATACAAGTGTCTCTCTCCTCTTCATGACAGTTTATACACTGCTACAAACTACAATATTTTTATGTAGACTAAATATTGGGTTCGATCATGTTTTAAAGATTCATTTAGATACCTTTTTCGAACCATAGTTGTTGAGCTCCGTAGCTGTTGGGATCATTGTGAACCCTTCAATCAGAGAGGATCAATTTTTGGAAACGTAAGATCAGAGGAGGCCATCGAAATAATGAAGGCGGTATGTGACAAGTGGAGGTTAGTAAACACAACGCTAAATGAAGGGATAGCGATGATCCCGAAAGCTACGGCGCTCAACAACCATGGTTCGAAAATTTGTGTTCAGAAATGGTGTCCAATTAATAACATTTTCAGGGGAAACTCTTGAAAAATATGCCTTGATGATGATTTTGAAAAAGGTTTTGAAATGAGTAAGCGAGGAGTACATCTCCTGCTTATAGAGACAACCCCATACAACAGACAAATAATAATTAACCTAATAGCTCTGAAAGCTAGAAAATACTATACGGTACCGGTACTCTAACGAGGTGTTAAGTAGGGCACACCTACAGTCTTGTGGCACGATTAGGCAGGCTATTGTATGTGGATGACTCTGTGGCTCACTTATAGATTATATAGGACCAAGACTGCCATGCAGGTGACCCAGGTTCCGTGCCCGATGCAGGTCCCCCAACCCCCCACACACACCCCCCCCCCCCCCCCCCCCACACACACACACACACCCCCACACATTGTGGCCCATTTCCCCTTTAAACCATTCCTTGGGGTTACATTGATTTTAATTCTTTTTACCTTCTTGCAAGAGTCCCTGTATCTTGGTTGCAGGCAGTTTTAGGAATGTGTTACCAAAACACACCCATGCTTTCTTACCTACAAGAGGAGAAAAGAGGGATCAAATGAAAGCTGCTATTATATTTTATTTATAAATGGCAATATTGAGCTATAAAGGTAGTTGAACCAACAAAATATTCTTAAACATTTACAATTAGTATTGATTTGTAAAATTGTAACGAACAAGGGAAATCACTTAAAATCACTACAAAAATGTGGGTAATTCAACACAGCTTTTCGTTTTCATTTCATTTCTTCTCCATCTTGATTCTAGGGCACATATCTGTGATAAGGGTATGATTTTTACTGAGACAAATCCTTGTTACGGGATCAGTTTTCAAAAAATGCGATGAGGTGGTTATTGATAGTGCATCCATGCAACTTTAATACATACAATACCCCCCTCCCACCTTCTTGGATATGAACCTAAAATTTGAATGCCAAAATATTACAAATTGTGTCTTTTTATATGTAATAATTGAACAAACAAAACTTCTCTATCTCACTATCTCTCTCTCAGGACACATATACATGGATGCAGCAATTGTCCAGAGTCATCATACCCTGGACACAGTTCCATTGCATTTTAAAAGTCGATGTTGAATGTATCCTTAAAACTCACCATGACTTGCTGATGCAGGTGGCGTTTGTTTACTTAAAGCTCTCAGAGCCTCCCTGTTACTGTTTCGTTTCTTGTCCAAATCAACAATCTAATAAGGAAATAAAAACAGTGTCAGTTCAAATTAACTATTTATTTGTGTTTGACTCAACTTTTCAACTACGGTACCTTTTTTAAACATTTGCTTGGAAGATTTTCATGATAACTCATTTTGGGCAGTGACAGTTAAGCCCTGATGTAACACAGAGGTCAAGGTCAAGTTCAAACATTATCTTTTCCATAAATATAATTTCTTATATAGAAAAACTGTGCCAATAACAAACATAAGGCCTATAGGCTATACTTTATATTACACAAAAATGTCATGGCATTGGCATGAACATTTAGCGAATACATGTACCACCTTTTAGTGGCATTTTAATTTCACTAATTTGAATCATCTTACTATGTTAACTTATGTATAGCGGCATTTTAATTTAGCGAATAGAGGTCCTCTAGCGAAATTTACAAAATTAAAATGCTAGCAAAATTATGTTTCTTTACCCTTTACAGTAGTCCCAAACTCCTAACTAAAGTTTTCAGTGGTGAAAGTTTTTCTTTTTCTTTTGTTGATAGACTACAACTTAAACTTGTACAAGTACAACATAATGTTGTTTAACAGTTTCACTACAGCTTGTTGGATTGGAAGCCCTGTCACGGCGGCGTCAGTGTCATTAAAACAAACACAAGAATAAATCAGAGCCCCTGATTGCGTTTTTAATGGCCCAACTCTGCTCAAGCTTGTACATGTATGCTCCCTTCTTCTTCAGAAAAAAATACCAACCTCTTATTTTTAGGCCTATATAGCCTTCAATATACAATACAACATCATCAAATGCCAAACAAATCAATGACAATTTGTATAGTATCAATAATGTTGACATCATTCAAATCAATAAATAATATCATCACAATCATTTCCATTCTCCACAACCAAATCATATAAAATATCAGATTAAAAACTATCAAAAATAATTGTCGATCATAGCATTACGATTCTATCACTATCACTTAGTATCAGGGTCCCATGCGCCTGGTGCGTATCACGACAGCTGGTGCACCTGTTGCTTTGGAATGAAGTGCATCGCAAGACCTTTGGATGAACGCGAGCGCTCAGCCTCAGATCATCATGATCATGACAGTGATGAAGCTATATCGTATCAGCGACAATTAATTGTTTTGATTATAGGCCTACTTTATATTTAATTGGAAAGAGTTTATTTAGAAATATATACCTAAATTATAGTATCAATGAATATTTAATAAAAGACTAAAAGTAGGCAAAAAGCTTACATTACAGTTAAAGCATGGACTTATCAGACTTTGTTTTCACTCTTCATCATGACTTCAGGGCAACTTTTATATTACATACCCCACCAATGATACCCATTTTAGTTTTACTCTATATCATAACTTTGAGGCAAATTTTATGCTACATATATCCCACCACTGGCACCAATGAAATGTTTAATCTTAATGCAATTTTATATTACATATCCCACCAGTGACAGTGACACCATGTAATGTGTTACTCTATATTATGACTTCAAGGCAACTTTTAACTTACATCCACCACTGCCACCAACCAATGCAATGTTTCACTAATCATGACTTCAATGCAAATTTTATATACATATTATATCCCACCACTGCCACCAATGAAAGTTTTACTCTTTATCATGACTTCAAGGTATTTTTTATATTACATATCCCACCACTGCCACCAATGTAATGCTTTACTATATCATGACTTCAATGCAAATGTTCCCACCACTGGCTGCCAACATGCCACCAATGTAATGTTTTACTCTATAAATAATTATTATGACTTCAATGCAACTTTTACATCCCACCACTGCAAGTGCAACCAATGTAATATTTTACTCTATATTATCTGAGATATGACTTCAAAGTAATTTTATAGTAAATATCCCACCGCTGCCACCAATTTAATGTTTTTTCTATGTAGTGACTTTAGCTACGAAATGAAGCATAGACAGCAGGGCTCAAATTACATCGCGGCCATTGCCGCGATGCCCTCGCATCTGGCCGCGATGCCCTCGGATCAGTAAAAAATTCACGGCCATAATGGCCGTGCCCTATTTTTAACAGAGGCCGTGTGTGCCCTTGGTTTGGCCTTGGTGCCCCAGAACATGGCCTCGGTGCCCTTCGAAATGGTATATTCTTAAGGCCAAAGTGGCCGTGCCCCTAAAATGACGAAATTTGAGGCCTGATAGACAGTCCACGTTGCAGTTTTACTGTAGCGGGAAATAGAAACAGGTAGAGATATTTAACCAATGTATACATATTACTTGAACATGAAACATGATTAGGCCAACAAAAAAAAAGGTTTGTCTCAAAGCTTGCGAAGGCTTCAAAATCGGGCGACGCGCGCTGTTTTTTGTCTTCCATTTTTTTTTTAAACTTTTTTTTTAATTGTGTGGCAATTTTTACTCTTACTATTTGCAACCGTTGACACTTTCTGATATTTGTTTTTTCTATTTGAAATGAATATTGTGATGTAGTTGTGTAAAGAACAATTGTGCAGCGTTTTTTGAAGAACCGAGTCATGTAAAAGTTTGAGAAAAGGAAAATCTGGCAATATTTTTAATAAAAACTCAAAATAAAAATTTGTAGGGAAAAAAAAAAATTGATTTGACAATTTCCTGCATTTCAGACGCGGTATTTTGGCATTTCAAAACCAATGCGCGCGCAAGCTTTGAGACGAACCTATTATTTTGTTTGGCCTTATCTGAAGCAAAAGTTTGACTAATTTTATTCAGAAAAGTTGAAAAATATTGATGAAAATATCCGACCAAACACGATGCCAACTCATATGCTTTCATTCCATAGCTCTCCCACAGAGAGCTGGGATTCAGAGCTAGTATGACTTCTACTTGTAAACCTTTTATATTAAATCATCAATAAAGTCGGACAACAGAGCGAGAACACTTTTCTAGATATGAAATACCTATGAAGTGATTCAAGACACAGGGGAGCATAGAACCATTGTGTTCATGTTCAGATCATGGACTTATTTAATTAGGAAGTCCACATGGTTAAAAGACACTAGCTGAAAAATACTTCTCACTCTACAGAGATCTCAGAGGACATTCAGATCACACTCTTTGCCAGGCGTAGAACTCAGAACTGAAGCCATTGGCAGCATGTCATAGATCTACTCAAATAGAGTAGGCCTAATCAATACCTGGAATAAATTGCATGAACATCTGGTTTCTGCACTTACTGTGGCCTCCTTCAAGAACCGATTGAGAGTCTTTCCATTGGAAAAGAGGACTAATCAACCAATTATACCAACCAAGTAAGTAAGTATACCAAAACTTCCAAAAGGTATCAAATTTTGATCATCTACCAACTTTTTAATATAAAATAGACTCATTTCCAAGCCCTTCATCTCAGGTGCCTTTTGATAGTAAAATACCTGATGTTTGTCAGCAAGAACTGTCTCAGCTAGTTCTTCAAGTTCTCCTAGGTGTTGTAAGACATAATCTGCATCCCTCGACATTTCTTAGTCGAAAAACTCGGCTAATAAGAAAACTGGAGTGGAGATATCAAAACCTGCATGAACTTCAATACCGAAACCTGCATGAACTTCAGCAGCAGACGCTTTTGTTTTTGTTTTCCCTTCAGTGCAGTGTTGCCTGAATATATTTGGGGAAAAATCTCTAAAACATGGATTTCGGGAGTAGTACTGAATCTTGTAGTGCATGACGTATGGAAACAGTGGGAAACTGATAAGTGTGCCACAGAATATTCTTTTTTTATTTATTTTGTCGATCAAAGTGATAAAATCACCGTATTGTTTTTAGAAATAAAAGCTAAGGGTCAAATTAATCAAAGGTCAACAAATGGAGGCGCTCTTCTAAAAGTGCGACGAAAAAAAACTCCCGCCATTTTGCACAGAGACGATTGTTTTCTTCGCTACTTTATCATCTTATTTTTCAGGTTGATAAATACAAAGTCAGTCAAAATGGCGAACGTTTCGGTAGATAGGGTTGCCTTCTACCGAAGAATGAGTCTTCTTTACGAAACTTGGAGAGTAAGTTGATTTTGAACGTAAACAAATGATCGTTGTTATTATTGTAAATCTAAGCTTACTTCACATGTGTGTGAGTGACATCATTATCAACATGACATGCATGAATGATGATGGAGCATTCAGTCGTGTCAAAACTGTATGGCTGTGTATGTTGATATTGAGCAGTCTTGACTGCGCCACACTGATTGATTCGGCGACGAAAAAAACGGGCAAACAACAGACTTTTTTCTCTTTTTTTAAACAAAATTATTGCTAACATTTTTTTGTTTTTTTTTAATTTTTAATTTTTTTTTAATTTCACAATTTTTCAAAATGTCATACAAAACAAAAAAAATCAATTTTGATTTTGCAAATTTTCAAAAATCTTCAACTCAATACGATTTTGTAATTTTTTAAAAAAAAATCTAAAAAAAAATTGTGTCTGACTGGCCCACTCACTAGCTGGATTGGATAGTCAGTCAGATACATTATTAATGTGTCATGTGTGTAGAACGGTGGGTTTGTTTTTTGTCGCCTTAATAATAAAATTTCAAAGATTGTCATGACATGGACATCCATAAAATTGAAAATAATGAAAAAGAATTCAAAAATAAAAGAACATCACAGTATGATCACCCACACTCCCACGCAAACAATGACTAAGATCCAGGCCTATCCTAGCAGGGTTTATTGAGGAAGTTATTTGCATATTTTTGTGTCAACCTTGCCTTGCCAGCCAAGAAAGCCCAAACAAAGGGTCTAAATAGAGCTTATGTCACCCCCGGGCATGGAAAGAATCCAAAAATGGGGGGTTGAAAATAGTTTTGGAGGTGTCAAAACATATTTTGCCATGAAGGATACAGGTCTAAGGGTGGGGGGGTGGGGGGGATTTCACCCAGGCGCTTTCAATAAGTCCAAGAGGGGTGACAATTTGTGAACTTTGACCCTAAATCGAGGTCAAAGGTCAACTCAACATCCGAGTTGGCAAGGATGTCAACCTAGGTTACTACAGACATCAAGGAACATTTTTGTATGACTCTCTGTGCCAGCAGACCGGGACCGAAAAACCATGCGCGCTCCCCAGCTTTAAGCATATTATCTAAATTCTCTCGTGAGTTTTTTCAGATACAGTGTTCACTTTTTAAAAAAAATATTTGTTTAAATTTTGATTTTAGGAGGAAATTTTTAAAAGGCTGTTAATAAGTCTAGAAACACGTAAGGCGCATGAAAGTCGATATCGAGTTTCCCGTTACCCGCCCGCATCACCTTTTTTTTTCACCCTCGTCAAAATTTCAAGATTTCCCAAAAAAATCATTATTTATTTTTAAACACAATTGTTGCCAGTTTTTATCAATTTGAACACATTTTCACTTTCTTAAAATATGAATTAAGAGAACTTTATTGTAAATCATACACCCATGTGCATATGCACCTTAAAAACATGTTTTTATATTAATTAATTGAGCACCGTTTCAATATGGGTTGATCAAACAGGCATTTACATGTCAATAATGAAATCTGATCAAATAATGAATAATGAAAAAGTCGCCTCATCACTTTGAAGAAAAAAAAGTAACGGGAAACTCGCAATTGACTTTCATGAGCCTAATTGGGAAAAACTCACGAGAGAATTTTATAAACTTAATTTCCAAAAATATAAGTATTTTCCTATTATTGAATCAGGGAATTTAGTTTCATCCTTCATGTAAACGTTCACAAAACTACTCTAGCTTGAAAACTTCATTAATTTCAGGAATTACAACTTACAAGCTTTATTCCGTGTTATCCCTCAATGAAGTCTTTACCCTAGACTAAACTCTGCTCCTTGCATAAAGCTAACACCGGTATTGTCCAAGTATCTACACCAAAGTATGTTAACAATCAGCCTTTTTTTTATTACGATCTGTGCTTCCCTTTCCAACAGAATGCATCGGAAGAGAGCAGTTTCTCTAAGGTGGATGCCATCTACACAGCTGTCGGTATAGATGAAGATGTCGTCTATTCAAAATCTACAGCGCTACAGGTAAGTCTTCAGGGCAATCACTGGTGAGGGTCTTTGCCTTTGTAGTACGAGGGTGAGGGTATCCACTTTGTTTAGTTTAGCTCATCACGTCGCGAGCCACATTCAACCATCCGTCGAGTTGGTATTTATAGGAGAGTCGAGTTGGCTAACCGTCGAGTTTGTTCGTACGTCAAGTTGGTTCCAACCGTTGAGTACGTAATGGTCGACTTGACCGAACGTTGAGTTGACTTATAAGTTATAAGTTATATTCGGCCTATTATTATAAAAAATTTTTTTGGCTGAATAGTCATAGTGAATTCAAAAATAAACTGAATCTTCGCAACGGAATGTCCGTTTGACTTCATTCAAAGACCATTTTCTTGGTTTGAATGAGCTCTTTTTATGTTGGGTGATTCCATTATTGTTCAATTAGGCTATATTAAAAAAATCATTTGTCTCAAAGCTCCCTGGCGCGCGCGTTAGTTAATTGGTGCGCATTAGATTTTTTTTTTTTAAATCCCAAAATGTCACTGATTTTTCAGGTTTTTATTGATCACATAATTTTAAATACAAAAGGTCACTTTTACAAGGATTTCAATATTTTATATTTATAAAAATAAAAAAAATATTTTAAAAAAACCCCGCATTCCGCATTAGGTTTTGAAAAACTAAAGGGCTTTGAGACAAAAGATTTTTTAATATAGCCTTAGACTAGGCAATTGAATACAACAAGTCTTAACTCTTATTCTTATACCTTGTCTCCTATTCATTTAGCATTTGGTAATCCAAGTCAAAATGTAACAAAAACCCTTTGAAAATGTAATGAAATGTGCACCTTTTCTTTCTTTGCTGCTATAAATAAAACATGGTTGTTCGGCCACAGGCTCACAGATACGACGGTCAAGGTCATGTGCGAGGATCAGATTTACATCCTCGCCAGCAAGAAAGTGTAATTCCATGAGAAATTTTTAACAAAACCCTTTAAAATTAAATGAAATGTGCACCCCTTGTTTCTTTGCTGCTATAATTTAGACTTGGTTGTTCGGCTACAATTTCACAAATATACGATGGTCAAGGTCATGTGTGAGGATCAGATTTACTTCCTCGCCAGCAAGAAGAAAGTGTAATTCCATGTGAACATTTTATCAAAACCCTTTAAAAAATGTAACGAAATGTGCACCCCTTGTTTCTTTGCTGTTATAATTTAGACTTGGTTGTTCGGCTACGAGCTCACAGATACCGTCACAGTCCTGTGTGAGGATCAGATTTATTTCCTCGCCAGCAAGAAGAAAGTGCAATTCCTGCAACAGATTGCCAAAGAGGAGAAAGAGAATCAGAACGGAGTGCCGTCCATCACGCTGCTCACCAGGGATAAGAGCGATGGAAACGAGGCCAACTTTAAGAAGCTACTCAAAGCCATCCAGGACAGCAAAAACGTAAGAAGCGTTTTAACTGATTTTTTCTCATTGATGTATTACCTTGACAAAAATGCGGAGCGATTTTAAATTCAAAATCTGTATGAATGATTCTTTGATAACAACAAAATGAATAAAGCAAATGTCGCCTGGTGACCAATTAAAGGTAGATGACCCGATTTTCAACTTGAGGTTCTCTATTTTACATGAAAGGTCATCCTTAAAATTGTTGCATTCCAAAGTTTGAGTTGCATAACTCCAATGGTTCTATTTTTAGAAGCGCAAGGTCAAAAGACATGTGCCCATTGAGTTGTACACAGACTGGTTGATGGTTAACCACCTTTGGCAGTAATTCACCACATTTTAGCCTATAATTTCCAAATGAAACATTTCTGGCCCCTAATATTTTACAGACATAATGAAAAAATATGGGGATTCTTCTGATACTAAAATATCTTGATGTGAAAAAAAAATCATAGCCCCCAAAAGTGATCGGGTCATATACCTTTAACTTAATTGGCCGAGCTTTGTAAAGTAGCTTATAGCATTGTAGCTCTGACTTTTTGTTGCTCATCAGTTGAGTAAAATCTATTCCATGTTATGTGAATAATATCATGGTGTTTCTAATTAAAACATGTGAGTATTTCAGTGTGTACGGTTTTCAGGTTTTGTACGTATTGATTGCTATAGTGATTTTTGGAGTAGAAGGGTGTTCAATTTACTCTCTGAGAGAAAAATTAAGCTTGATTTGATGTGTAAAGAAATGCCATTGGTGCCCTGTGATGACAACAAGATGCCTTATTCTGAGGCTAACATGCTTGGAGATCAGGCTTGCTGCGTCTAATTCTCTATTCATTTCCTACTTTTGACTACTTCTATTCTTTCTACCTTATGTCAGTCAAGCCTGGTCTGCTGTGCATTGGGTCAGCTTGTGAGTCGAGAATTGGATCTGAGGGCGCACATTGGGTTGAACTTTTCAATCTTTGGTTTCTTTAGTAAAGAAAACACTAATGACTGGAATGAGTACTGTAAAAGTGGAAATGTTCGCGCTACATTTATTTTCACTCAAAAATAAAAGCGCACAAATATATTCATTTTTTATGTAGGTCTATGTAATGAAGCTCAAAATCACAAAAATAAAATCATGTAAAATTGTTCAAAATGTACAAAGCGCGAAAAATTACATGTATGAACATTTCCACTTTTACAATATGTCTCAAACTAAATCTGAAAGAAATTGCTTGAATATCTCATAGATGTGTATGAGATATTTACTGAATCAAAAATGACAAATTTGAGCAATTCAAAAATGTATCATTCTGAAATATGTTTCAAGTTCAATGACTTGACATCCATGAATAATGCCCAGGTGTTTATTTCTTATTTCTTTCAGGGTAAACGTGTAGGCACCTTTCAGAAGGACAAATTTCCAGGGGACTTCATGGATGGATGGAGGAAAACCCTGTCCAAGGCTGATGTTGATGTGGTCAGTATTAATTCCCTGTGGTATAAATTATAAAGTGTATTTAGGGATACAAAATGACAAAATCTTTCTTCAGGCTCTACCTTCCATTTCCTTCCAATTTCTGATGTTTTCATTGATTTTATTACATTTGTTTAGATGATCCCCTGAAACCTACCGACCCTACCTGAGAGGTCTGTTTGCTTGCCTGTAGAACACTTTCGTCGCCACTTAAAGTGCGAACGAGACGTCAGTGTTTATTCCCGTGATAGACGCAACGGTTGTGTTTCAATACCGAAATTCTTTCTTTGAGTGTCTGAGCAGTCCTCAAAATTGTTGTTGTCCCTACAAAATAGCTCCTCATTTTCAAATTGGGTTGCCTGTCGTGTTTATGGGGTGAAATTTGTTTTCAGTAATAACATGAATTTGGAATACTTGTATCGCAATTTTGCACCTGTATTTGAAAGTTCTATCGTGGACATCTGTCCGAGTATATACTCAAGCACGCTAAAATCATTCGAAAATTAGCCACGCTATTTTAGAATTTGCTATGATGTCACTTTAGTTGATCAGGTGAGAGCAAATATAGTGGTATTTAGATCCTAGAAACAGGGATGCAAGACTTGAGAAATGAGGCCGTCTTTTTTTTTTGCATTTCGGGAATCGGATGATGATATTTTAGTGTAAAAAAAGGCAAACATGGTGTGTGTTTTTTGGGTGATACTCTGTAGCCTGTTCTCCAGACGAGTTACGGTAAATGATTCAAGTTGATGCCGCACGCAAACGCTCATGCCTTCTGATCAAGCATCACATCCTGTAGAAATCCCATGATAGACAACCATTGGACTGAATACAAATTGTTCAATTATTTTCCCTCCAGGTGGATCTGAGCCAAGCTGTCGCCTACATGATGGCCGTGAAGGAAGACGGTGAGATCAACCTCATCAAAAGAGCCGCACAAGTGACCTGCGACGTCTTCAACAAGAAACTCAAGGAAGACATTATGGAGATTGTGGATGCCGAGAAGGTAGAGTACCAATACCATACCTTATATAAACATTTAATAATTAATATTTTTACCCCTGGATAATTTTGTTTGTTTTTGGTCAACACTGGGCATATTCTTTCATGCAACCGTGTCTGACAGCAACAGGATTTCATGCATGCAATACTTTAGTTTAATCAGTTCCAAATTGGCGAGAAATATTCATTATGTCTTTCTCCTCGTGCAAAATTAATCTAAGCATACACATGTGATTATAGCCTCATGCACAAGGTTTTGGTTTTTACGCGTGCATCACACATATGATGCACAGTGCGCTTGTTGCTTTCAATCGCGCCTGTGTCTTTCTGTATTTATTCGCTGCTGTAAGGAGGCTTCGCCAATTTGGAACTGATCAAACTGTAGTATTGATTGAAAATACACAAGCACATTTCGACCATTTTGTATGTCGCTTGCAATAGCGTAATTATTGATGAGTTCAATTCAATTCACTTTATTCGGGAAAATGATGACAAAATATTATAAAGAAATACTTATGAGAGGAGGCTAGGATCCCCAACCTGACAAGTGGGCTTGTAAAATGGGAAGTTTGATGCCTGAAGGCAAAAGAATTTGGCCTCTTCTCAATTACCAGCATCAAGGTAAACATGCTCAGCTTTCAGGTTTACTAATGCCTCCCCCAACGACTAGTGTAGGGTCTCTGCTACAAACGTTCAGAAGCTCACAGTTTCGGGCTTTTGTGGAGGTACGAGTCTAGTGCTAGTCATAGGCAACTTTATTCTGTTGTTTGATTGATGCATACCTCGGACGTAAAGTAACTCTTGTTTTCTTGGTTACCCTCATATTACAGAAAGTACGTCATAATAAACTTGCTGACAGTGTGGAGAGCTCCCTTGAAGACAAGAAAGTTCTCGGTAGCATAGATCCTGCGTTTGTGGAAATGTGTTACCCACCCATCATACAGAGTGGTGGCAAATATAATCTCAAATTTAGTGTAGTAAGGTAAGGAAAACAAATTGATGCAAAACTATATTTTGGCTTCCATCGTGCAAGCTTTTACTATTTTTGTGCAAAACTTTTTTAAATAAAGAAAGAAGAAATTTTAAAATTGTAAAAAACACGTATGCCAAATTGTAATAGGAAAAGGCCTATCTGTATAGCCCACACATAAAAGAAAACAACAAAACCATACCTTGAGCTTCATATAAGATATAAAGTTGAATAAACTTTTCTTCTCTTCAGATTAATTGTTTAATATCTATTTAGAATATCTGGTACAATTTTGTAATTGTTAAACATTTTATTCTTAAACAGCTAAGAATGTTTGTTCTTTCCTTTAGGTAGTATTATTTTGTGCGTGAAACAACTCCGCCTGCGGCGTCGTTGTTCCACTTAAAATAATACTACCGCCCGCATTTATGTCAGACAATATAACACGAGTACATTCTAAAAACAATACCTTTATTCTCTAAATCTAACTTGAAATATTTGATAGCTCTGATGACACTGCAATGTCATCTGCAAATTCTAATTGTTTTTTAACATCTCAAATGTAATATCTATTTCTGTGTTTCAGTGATGAAAGCAAAATGCATTTTGGATGCATAACATGTTCATTGGGCGTACGCTACAAATCCTACTGCTCCAACGTTGTCCGCACAATTCTAGTCGACCCCACCAAAGCGCAGCAAGAAATCTACAACTTCCTAGTGTCTGTGGAAGAGTCTGTCATCTCATCGTTACAACATGGTGAGTTCCGTTGCAGAGCCTTTTTGAAATGCCTCTGCTAACAGCTTACAAAAGCAACGTTTATGGCAGCATGACAATAAAAAAAATTAAACCCACCGTTGGATTCTGGACAGGTGCGATGTAGTCAGCAATAAACCCGCAATTACCTAATAGACGGAAATGCACAAATCATGCCGTAATGATTTATATTGATTGGCTCTCATTTAATCTTATTTTCTATGCCAAGTTGATTGATATATGAATTGTATGCAATAATCGTTGAGCATATACCACTGAACTGACATGATTCGTGTGCTCGTCTTATTACTTTGCACAAATAGGGTGTGCCTAGACGATGCTTTTATTGTACATACTATTTTCCAACAATGACCTCTAATTGACAGTCTTGGGATTAATCCTGACCCTGATGCTGCACGCGCTATTTTATTGTACTGTAAAAGTGGAAATGTTCGCGCTTAGCACATTTTGAACAATGTTGCTTGTTTTTATTTTCGCGATTTTGAGCTTCCTTACATGGACCTACATACAAAATGAATATATTTGCGCATTTTTATTTTCGCGCTTGCTGATTTTAGCGCGAAAATAAATGCGGCGTGAAAAAGTCCACTTTACAGTAATCTAGCAAGGGATTGTAACATGTATAGGGTTAGGGTTAACATTAGGTTAAGGGGGAAAATTGCATGCTGCAGGCTATTCTAGATCACGGTTGCACTATATGGAGTGGTAAAAATTGTTGCGAAAAAGGTTCCTGCGCACTTTCAATATAAAGATAACGAGTGTTTATTGATGGATTCCCTTATCGTTGACTCAATAGGTAGAAAAAATAGACATGATCTTCCCATTTTAACTTAATTGTATATTGTGGGGTTTTGTAACACTTTTTTCTGGTTAACTCTTGACTTTGTAGGTGTAAAACTAAGTGAAGTTTACAATGCGGCCGTACAGAAAGTAAAAGATGAAAAGCCAGATTTGTTACCAAACATGACCAAAAATGTTGGGTAAGTTGACCATTAAAAGCAGATATAAGCAGTTTGCAAGAAAGTAGGGACAGGAACAATTAAAGCTACATCTCAAGCATGCAAATTTACAAGTTAACCCCTGGAGTTATGCTTTTCAATCTCTGTTTTGAGTCTTATTAAAAAGCTTAATATTATGTCAAGTTTTCAAGACTGCATGATCAACAAAACAAAAATGCAAATTGATAATTTTGGTGTTTTTTTGTGTGTTAAGAATATTCAGTCAATCTTCATGTGCAATATCTCAAATTAAGAGAAGATATTTCTTCTCAATCATATTTTTGCGTTAGGAGCTATAATAGTTATGGCGTTATGAACATATTTTATTACCTAATATTTTTTTTTTTTTTTGAGAACTGTATTTGGTTCTTGTTAAACAAATAAAAAAAGAAGTTGTGTTGCCTTCAAGTGCTAAAAAATTGAAATCCTGTCGGTCGCAAATCTATTCTTTTTTTTGGATGAAAAATGAATGGTTTATGTTGAGACAAAATTGGCATAGGCCCTAAGTTAATTTAACTAATGTTTCTAGTGTGATAATAGTCTAAAAAACATTTATTCAAGCTTACTTATTCATTTCAAGCAAGAAATAGTAACATTGAGACACTAACAGATCAAATTTAAATCAAAAAAAAAAGAAGCTGACCCTAGTTTTCATGATTTAGGGTCGGTCGCTGAAGGTAACACAACTTCTTCTTTTTTGTTGGCCTTATTCTAAAACATGCTGACATTTCTTACTTTTGATAGATTCTTAATGGGTATCGAATTCCGAGAGGGCAGTATGGTAATGAATGCAAAGACAGACGCAACGGCACAGAGGGGGATGATCTTCAACATTAACGTAGGTTTCTCAAACCTGTCCAACTCGGAGGCCAAAGAGGATGCGGGCAAGAAATATGCATTGTTTGTTGGCGACACTGTGCTGGTTAATGAGGTAAGCAGGGATGCATGACTTTCGGAATTCCCAAAATGAGGCCATACAAAATAAAATTCCAGATTTTTGGAAGAAATATTTTTTAAATATTTTTTTGTTGCATTTCCGGAATCAGATGATGATAGATAGATATTTCAGCATAAAAAGAGGCAAACATGTGGGGTTTTTTTGGGGGGGGGTAATACTTTGTAGCCTGTTCTCCGGACGAGCCCCTATAAAAGTTTGATGCCGCGCGCAAACGCTCAGGGCGTCTGGCCAAGCTCGCGTAAAAAGTTCAGGAAATGGGATCAAGCACCCACTTGCATCCCTGGATAAGTAAGGTTAAAGAATTTAAAAAGAGTTCATGCAGACAGACCTCAAGTTTGGTTAGTCAATTTTTTTTCTGCAAAAAAATGTGCCGAAAATTCAAATATTAAAAAACACCCATTTGACATTTATAAAAATTCAAACAGTTTCAAAATATGGGTCGGTAGGGCCCGTAGAACAGGTCTTTCCCCCTTTGATTAAGGCTGTTTTGATTAAACTGACAATGTGTTTACCTTTTTGTAACAGGGTGCTGCAGCGGCTGTCTTGACGCCTATGAAGAAGAAGATGAGACACATTGGTATATTCCTCAAGGTAAACTTTATCACTTAGTTAAAGGGGTGATATGTTCATGGGTGTCACATGGTCACCACATGATTACCTCATGGTTAGCACATGGTCACCACATGGTTAGTACATGATTACCACATGAGCACCACATGGTTTTAAGGTTGGTGACTGCGTACGGACTATTCTAAGGTTCTTGTTTGAAATCGCTGACTTTGTTTTGGTACCAAGGGATTGCCCCGAGGGGCGGCACGCCCCCTAGGGGCAATCCCGAGATTGATGGCCGCCTAGACCTACATTGATATTGATGACTCAATCATGTGAGTCTTTTTGACAAACAAAAGTATGTTGTCTTGCCCTAGTATTAGTTGCAGTGTTAGTGTTTGTCAAGTTTTGACAAAAATTAAATGGATTGTCATGTGTCGTAGACGGGATGGCTATTAGTATTATAGGCCTAGCTAGGAGTAGGCTCGTACGTCGTAAAACGTAGGCCTATAATTCATGTAGCCTAACATTTTGTTAATCTTGTCAGTTTCGGTTTTACAACAAAAATGGATGATGCCTGATTTCGATTTTGAATACGTTTCTTGAATTGAAACATTATAAAGTCACGTTTGTCTGATGAGACATATCCCTGCCCTGTTTTTATCAGTGTTTTTTTGCGTGCCAGTCAAATTCTTATTCTAGTTTTGTTAGCCCTGTAACTGTATCTGAGTGTAATCAGATTTCAATTTCACTGATGCTTGATTATTGATACGGCCGTGTTTGCCGGTGACAGACACAACGTTATGAGCGGTGTTTAGCTTACAATCGCTTGACACATACATTGTAGGCCGACGTCGTCGACTTGTGGTGTCATAGGTCCATGAAGAGCGAACATGGTGAAGCTTACAAAATTTCACCGAGTCTGCTGAGGGACGTCCAGTTACCAGTATCTGTAGGGCGATGGCGGTACAAACAAACGCCCGTTATTCAAAACCATGCAGACCAAATTTGCCGTTCATTTTACAACGATATAAAAATGGTGTTTTGGTGTGTTTTCATGTAGTATTTATTGTTGAAAGTACCGCCGCGAGTCGAGTAGTCGTGTCATGTGTATCCATGTTCAGGGCCCACTCAAGCAAACATCTGCCTCTTGTTACCATACGACGTCACTCAAAACGCCCCGCCCCCAGGTCATTGATGCGCGTACAAGTGAATTTTAGAGGTCTTGGCAATATATCAATAACCCGCGTTGTGCGTTCGCGTTTCAATATAACGATCAATTTGAGTGGAAGCGCGATGGTACGCACATATTCAAAAGTTATGAATACAACATGGTCACCACATGGTTGCAACATGGTTACCACATGGTCACCACATGATTACCATGGTCAGCACATGGTTACCACATGGTTACCGCATGGTCACCACATGATTACTACATGGTTAGTACATGGGCATCTTTTGAGCAGTATTTGAAGGTGCAAGAAGATAAGCTAGTATAAAGAATCTTCTAGATTTCATTAGTTTGAAAGAAATAATGAACAGGTTTTGAACCGTCTAGACTTTTACACAGAGGAATGTCATATTTTGCCAACTTGCCAATGTCTGTCTGGAAGAGGATAACCTGTTTATTTTCAGTGACTAACAACACTGCTCTGCTCTACTCCCAAAATAGTGTCACTTCAGTAAGAGATAGAATTATGCATTATATGCTTCTTTCAGCTGTGACGTCACTTTGCACACAGATTAAATAAAGCTGTGCGCTGGATTAAAATTTTGTATTGAGCTTAACACTTCCACGTAGCTATTATTTTTGCCAAATACAAAACAGATTTGTCAGAAACTGTTACCAATTTTCAAAGTCTATCTTAAGGATTACTATACCAATATTAGGCAATAGGCATGTTTGTACTTAGTTCAATGCATTTCTCATGATGATTCCAAAAATAGAATAGATTCATAAACTTGAGTTATACTTTATATTCTGTTTCCAGGGAGAGGACGATGAAGAGGAGGAAGCTAACGGACATCAGACACAAGAAGAACTACTGGGGAGGGGGGCAAGGAGGGCAGTACTGGAAAGTAAACTCAGGGTAAGTATAGTCAGCGTTTGTAATGCGATGGTCAAAATTCCACCGATGCAGGCGTACGTGCGTCAACCCGGAAGTGTGTACCAGAAGCTTTCCAAAAATGACCTTGTGTCCTGATTAGTCAAACATGAAATCCCCACGCGCATGCATGCAAAGTTTTTCGCGCATATGTAGGCAGTACTCCAGGAACAACAACAAATTACGCTCGCGTGAAATAGTTTTAATTCTGTCCATGGTTTGAGGGAAAATAGTGTAAACTACTGGTCCGGCAGTGTTGAATGGGACTTTGCGTAGTGAGGTGGTTTCAAATTACCAGTGACCGTTTTGAATATCTTAGAGCCGTATCAACCCACAGGAAATATGAGAGAATCAAAAAGTGAAGTGTGAATTTTGCACCTCGAGATGGTGGGGGGATTCCAAAGACTGATTATACCTCTGCTATTTGCCAGTCTGTGTAAGAGGTGTTTAAATATACCTGGATCTATCTATTTCAACCCAGAGAACTAAAGGCTAGTCCTGTTTTGCTTAGAAAATCAAAAAAGACCACACTTTTTATCACTAAGAAAAGGTAACACCTTATACTTATTTGTGTTTCTCTGTGCACCCCAGAGTGATATGACGGCAGAGGAGAAGAGGAAGAAGAGACAGCGTGAATTGGCCAACGAGTTGAATAAAGAAGCCAGGGATAGGCTGGCAGAGGCCTCCGGCAATATAGAAAAAGTCAAGTAAGTAATGTTTAGGCAACCAAAAAAATCCCTGTTCTACAGGCCTTGCTGGTCCATTTCTTTGGAAATGTTTTACAATTTTTTTATTATTTTTATTATTATTTTTATTTTTTGTTGTTGTTGAAAAATCACGAACATTTTGGACAACCCCCACAAAAACCACCCTATTGACTGACCCTACCTGGGAGGTCTGTTATCCCCAAGAACAGGGTATGTTTTTTCGTCGTCGTAGCAAGGAATAATAGGCATTTAGAATAAGCCAGATTATCAACTCATTAAATTTAACATAAGTTTTTAACATTTGTATTGAAAAAGATATCCAGGTATGTAAAACAGTAACATTTACAAAAAAGAAAAAGGTTTTAATTTCCTTTTCTAAATTAACCCTACTGACACTGAGTGCTTCATAATACTACTGACTTAGTGAGTTTCCCCAGACTCATGGCACGCTCAGGTAGTGGGCTGTATCGTATAATAACAGTTTTAAAACACATTCAAAATACCTTGTTAAAAGGCGTTGTTACTTATGAATGAATTAATGATTCAACCGTTTTTGTTGTCCTATTCAGAGTGCGCAAATCAACTGTGTCCTACAAAAATGCATCGGCCTTCCCGAGGGAGCGTGATGTGAGGGAACTGCGAATATTCGTCGACAAAAAGTATGAAACCGTTATTCTACCCGTGTTTGGCATGGCATCGCCATTCCATATCTCCACAATCAAGGTGAGGATATAGACGACACTTGGACAATTGCTATTTCAACAACTCCCCCATACCTTAACACTTTCCATGCGGCTATTAGTTATACCATTATACAAAACAGATTTTACAAAACCTTTTCCAATTTTCAAAGTCTATCTCAAGAATTTTTGAACCAATACTAGGCATGTTTGTGCTTATTTCAATGCATTTCCCATGTTCATTCCAAAATATGGTAATGAAATAAAATTCAATAATTTTGACATTTTTGAAACCCTTTGTGAAATTTTGGAATGTCGTCTGCCGACGCCTGCCGCGTGGAAAGTGTTAAGTACGGTGTGATAATGTGATACACATACGCTGAAACATGATTTAATCCCTAAATAATAAAACATTTAACATGAGTGATCAAAAACTTAGAATCCTTATTTCAAGTTCTTTGAGCACATTTAGTCCATTTTGAGAAAAAACAAACATTTTGAAATCTAATCGCACCGTGTGAGGTAATGAGAGATTTGTCAGATTTCCATGTAGTTTTTACCATGAAAACATACTTTGGTATGAAGAAAAAACCATATCTTTATCTTCCAAATCATCAAATAATGATAACATTGTATTTTTATGCTTTATTATTTAACAAACACTGAAGAGCTCATCTCCTTTTCTTTCCAATCAATCCTTGTTTTAGAATTAATTTGGATCTGATCTGGTTTCAACTTATTCTATCTTTCTTTCTATGTCTGCAGAATATAAGTCAGAGTGTCGAAGGTGACTACACCTACCTCCGTATCAATTTCTTTCACCCGGGTGCGGCGCTGGGACGCAATGAAGGCAGCACGTTCCCCAACCCAGAAGCAACATTTGTCAAAGAACTGTAAGTGTATAATAGAGCCTTTCTGATATTTGACCCTGTTTTCTTCTAGGGTATTCGACAGTATGTGAAGTAGGGACCTATATGATATCAAGGTTTGAGCTTTATTTGGCTTAGGAATAGTGCACTATAGTTCATTTGGCATTGTTTACGAATGTAACCCTGTGACATCACAATTGTGTAAAATATTCCATTCGAGTCTGCAAGGGCTTAGACAGCCAGCGACGTAGGGAGTGTTTTACACACACACTTTTGTAAAGTTTTTACACACCCAGTTTTTGTCCACATAGCTAAGCCCCGGAAAAAAACGCATTTCATTTTGGTAAAAAACGCACGAACTTTTAAGCAAAAGCGAGATATACCGAGATTTCATCAGATTTACTAAAAACCCGAGAAAAACGCACCGAAATTGTTGATAGCGAGAGAAAAACGAGAAATCGCGCTGTCACTCATTTTCAAGCAATAACAAAAAGGTTGTGACCGAAAATCACCCCTAAATATCGCTCCTTGAATTCTATTTTAAAAAGTAAATAAGCTTACTTTTTGTCCAATTTTCTTACCTACATGACAGCATAATAATTTTGCAAGTTATTCCAGATAAAGAGGTTTCATAATGTTCATTATATTCCAATTAGTAGCTGCCGTATTTTGACTTTTTTTATGTCAAACATTTGTTTTTTCATTCGCACATGGTTTTATGCTCCGTCCGTTTCATGTTCCACACACGCTGGATACAAATTTGAGAATCAGCCAATTTACTGCCATTGCGCTGCACGCCAAAAATAAATACCGGGAATCATGAACTATGAACTTTGTGGTTCCGATTCCACACTCGCTCGATATCTAGACTCTGGCGCACATGTAAGAGCAAACCACATTATCACACTGTTAAAAAGCAGATTGTCAAAAGATTATGACAACATCGCTTTTGTTTACATTTAGAGAAGGGTATTTTCCAGTTCCCACGCCCATGAGGTTTCCAAACTTGAAAAAAGTACGATTGAAAAAATGAAGAATTTAACTTGACATTTAATCCAATTTCTGGATCGTAAAATAGTCATACAAGGGTCGATTTCATCAGTATTTCGATGTGTTTAGATGACAAAATCGTCGATCGTGCATACGAGGCTCAGACCAAGGAGTTATTATATGACTGCTGCGATGTATATTTGTATGCTTCCGCAATCGATTGTGGATAATCGAGGATGGATGACGGAAAGTTCATTGTTATTTTTGTTGATCGGTCGGTACGCTAATTAGTATAAAAGCCCTTCTAATCATGCTATGATGTAATTGTATTCTACCGCATTGATGCGGAAAATCGAAGCTACTTCCTGGGCACTTGACATTTAATCTCATTCCCGGACGACTGTTAAAATGCTTGATACACGGGTCGATTTGATCTCTATTTTAATGATTGAAATTTTTCTTTGAAAAAACCCGCGATTTCAGAATTTGTCTTTGATAAAACCCACGATGCCGAGAATTCGCGGGCGATTTTCAATAAACCGAGAAATGAACCTAAAAGCGAGAATCACGCGGTAAATAACGCAATCTCGTTATATTCCGGGGCTTACACATAGCCTATACTTTGTACACAAATCCTTAAATTTACACACCCAGTTTTTCAAATTTACACACTTTTACACACCCACACCTTCAAATCCTGCCTAAGACCATGATTCGAGGCATCTATGCAGACGTTGCTAATCACTTCTTTTCTGGATTTATTGTTTTGAAAATTAAATGGACATTTTGAGAATTGGTTTCGCCAGTGTGGGTGTGTAAATTGTCTGTAAAGTGACCATGGTTATTAAAGTTGGGGGAGGGGGGAATCATCATTGATTGTGTTGGAAATACATTTTCTTGTTAAAAAAGAAGGAAAATAGTAAAAAAGATGTGGGCCAAGAAAAAGGGAAAAGAGAAAATGTTTCCCAATCCTGTTTAATTTGATTTTGAATTTTTCTCTCCTTCTCCCATTCCATAGTACATATCGTAGCTCGAATAACAAGAATCCCGGTGAGACGTCGGCACCATCCACCAATCTCAACACTGCCTTCAGGCTCATCAAAGATGTACAGAAGAAATTCAAAACCAGAGAGGCAGAGGCGAGAGAGAAAGAGGTATGATAATGAGTTGTTTGCACAAGTTAATAAAATACAGTCCACTAAGGCCCGACCGACCCATTTAA
The DNA here is from genome assembly GCA_035610835.1 of Ophiura sarsii. Classification (NCBI taxonomy): domain Eukaryota; kingdom Metazoa; phylum Echinodermata; class Ophiuroidea; order Amphilepidida; family Ophiuridae; genus Ophiura; species Ophiura sarsii. Next base: position 33,045,411 of record CM069458.1, read on the forward strand.
AAAAGAAAATCATTTTTATTTATTTTTCAAAATTTGTTGACATTCAACAACAAATATTTTTCGTAACAAAACAAAAAACGCCTGACCGACCGACCTACCTGAGAGGTCTGTTTGCCCGTAGAACAGGTTTGGTTTTTTCGTCGCCTAATGGCAAAAACATCACTATAGTTAAATCAGCCTCAAATTGGCAAAGGCTTCTTATAAATCACGATAAAGTTGTTATTTTGAACACAAAATAGTGGTGAATTTGGCACATTTTGAATGAGACCTCCTCACATTCTCAAGCAGATGGCTAAGCACTAAAACAAGAGTTTGCTATGAATGAGGTATTATTGCAATAGCTTTTCATTGAATATACCACGAAATATCCGAAAACTTGGTGATCCTTAAAAATTGAGGAGTTAATTTGCCCAGAATTTCTCGTCAGATGTCCAAAAGTGTGTCCAAATTTAAGCCTGTGATTCTATTTGAATTGTGCAGGGTATCGTCAAGCAAGATAAGCTGATAATCAATCCTAACAGGGGTAATCCTAAACTCAAAGACCTGTACATCAGACCAAACATTGTACAGAAGCGGATACAGGGATCATTAGAGGCACACACAAATGGTAGGTAACATTTATCCATATCCTTCAAATTATTTTTTCTTCAGGAACATGTCCTAGGTGCCTTTGGACTCGGCATCAGCCTTACAAATAAGGCAAATAAACTGATTGTCTGGCAGATAATCGGTTTTCCAAAATATTATATTTTAATCTGTACCAAGACAAAGTTGTTAGCAGTTTCAAGGGGCACTGAGAGATATGTGTGGAGTGCGGCCTCAATTTTTCTGGAAATCAAGTTTTTTGCACCTACGTAAAAGCATATTCTAACTACCATCTAAAACCGTTTACCTTAATTCGCCAACTATCATGTAAAATTTCACGATTTTGTAATTTTGATGTAGATAACATCAAAATAATCAGCATCACTCACCACATAACTTGCTTCAACCACATTTTTCTCAGCAATCTCTCGATGCAATAATTTATGGTTACCAGATGACTATGTAGCCTACAAAAGCCAATATATTTGTTTGTTCACAGTGAAATGGTTTAATAAACAATAGCTGTAGAGAAATGTAGGTCCGCTTAAATGTGGCTGTTAATAAAAATGTAACACCACTATGATACTGTAAAACCACTTAAAGGTAGATGACCCGATCACATTTTCGTAACACAGAATTATTTCAAACATACGGAGATTTTCATATCATATGAAAGCTCGTAATTTTCTCATCATCATACTGAAATTTGACGGCCTAAATGGGTATAATTACGGAGAAATCAATGAAATAACGTCGAATTACTGCGAATCGTGGTAACCACCGATATAGTTTGTGTACTACTCAATGGGTACAGTTCACAGCATCTTGTGCGTCTAAAATAAGAACCATTAGAGCTATGCAACTCAAACTTTGGAACACGCCTATTTTAAGGATGACCTTTCATGTAGAATAGAAAACTTCAAGTTGAAAATTGGAACATCTACCTTTAATTTCGCGAAATTCAATACCTGCGAAACCGACAATTTTGCATTGAAAGTAACAGTAACATTTCCAGATTCGCAAAATTAAATGTCAGCTAAAATAGCAGTTATTTTAAATTCGCGAAATTATAGTGTTTTACAGTATAAGTTCAACATTTCTATAGTGGTTGTATTGCATTCATGCAAATAAAAATATAATCATATTTTGAGTGCCAATTCACAGTTCTTGATTGTAAAGTAAATTCATTTTAAAAAAATCATTTTTTAAGAATAGTGGGTGAGTGATGTTTGACTGAGTTTATTTACAGAGTGCTATGTTTTTATTTTTATTTTCCAGGTTTCCGTTACACTTCCGTGAGAGGAGATAAAGTGGACATCCTATACAACAACATCAAACACGCCATATTCCAACCGTGTGATGGCGAGATGGTCATCGTATTACACTTCCACCTTAAAGTGAGTGCACAATTGGGCTCTTTTTGGTGCTCATTTGGGCTATGTTTAACACTTTCAATGCAGCTATTAGCAGGCATGGTTATTTTCCGGTTTTTGCCGGAATTCCGGCAGTTTGACCTCAAAATTTGTGGTCTCCGAGTTCAATGTGAAAAAGGATTAAAATTTGGGGGGTAGGGGGGGGGGGCGAGGGCGTAACCCATATTTCCATAAAACCAGAAAAAAATTGGCCATTTTCCGGGCTATTTCGAATAGAAAACCATTAAATCGGCGCAATATTTTAGCAAGTCGGAACTTCTACACCGTCTCTCGAAAGAACTTTCGTTCTCTACAGCTATGTACTAGATCGGGAGCGTTCAGTATTCAACATGTAAAAGAGACGCAAAACTCTTACACCAGTCCGAATCGATAAGCATACCACAAGCGTACAGTTACAGTTTGCAGTCTGTGTAAGCGGCGGGCGAATTCTATAAGCAAAATGGACGATCTAAAAGTAATCGACCAAGGCGTAAAAAACAAATGGAATTGGAGCTGGTGTGAGAGGGAATTGTGTGACGGCAAAGACATGCACTTAGTTGCCGATTGCATCAGAATTTGCATCAAATAATCATGAATTACCCGACCACGTGTTTTTGTCTCGCCCTGATGTAATCAGAAAGAGACTATGTTATCACTATTTCTGTCCGGCGTCCGCCGTCCGCCGTATGCCGTATGCCGTCCGCCGTCCGCCGTCCGCCGTATGCCGTGTGCTAAGAAATACCTTTGTGACGCGATATCTGGAGATCCGTAAGGCCTATCGTGATGGGACTTGGTGGAGGGAAGGGGGGTGGTGCGTTCTGTTGCTGATTGATTTTTCAAGGTCATCGGGGGTCATACAAGGTCATCGGGGTCAAATATGCTTAAAACTTTTGAGACGCGTTGTGACGCGATATCTAGAGATCTGTAAACCCTATCTTGATGGGACTTGATGTCAGGGAAGGGGGTGGGGTGTTCTTTTGCTGATTAGATTTTCAAGGTCATTGGAGGTCATTCAAGGTCATCGGGGTCAAATATGCGGTCAAATAAGATCCGTAAGGCCGATCTTGATGGGATTTGGTGGAGGGAAGGGGGTGGTGTGTTCTTTTTGCTGATGAAATTTTCAAGGTCATCGGAGGTCATTCAAGGTCATCGGGGGTCAAATATGGGGTCAAATAGATCAGTAAGGCCTATCTTGATGGGATTTGGTGGAGGGAAGAGGGATGGTGTGTTCTTTTTGTTGATTAAATTTTCAAGGTCACCAGAGGTCATCGGGGTCAAATATGGGGTCAAATAGATCAGTAAGGCCTATATTGATGAGATTTGGTGGAGGGAAGGGGAGTGGTGTGTTCTTTTTGCTGAATAAATTTTCAAGGTCATCAGAGGTCATTCAAGGTCATCGGGGGTCAAATAAGATCCATAAGGCCTATCTTGATTGGATTTGGTGGAGGGAAGGGGGATGGTGTGTTCTTTTTGTTCTTAATTTTTCGGGGTCATCGGGGGTCAAATATGGGGTCAAATAGATCAGTAAGGCCTATCTTGATGGGATTTGGTGGACGGAAGTGGGATGGTGTGTTCTTTTTGTTGATTAATTTTTCGGGGTCATTGGGGGTCAAATATGGGTCAAATATGGGGTCAAATAGATCAGTAAGGCCTATCTTGATGGGATTTGGTGGAGGGAAGGGGGGTGGTGTGTTCTTTTTGTTGATTCATTTTTCGGGGTCATCGGGGGTCAAATATGGGGTCAAATAGATCAGTAAGGCCTATCTTGATGGGATTTGGTGGACGGAAGAGGGATGGTGTGTTCTTTTTTGTTGATTAATTTTTCGGGGTCATCGGGGTCAAATATGGGGTCAAATAGATCAGTAAGGCCTATCTTGATGGGATTTGGTGGACGGAAGAGGGATGGGGTGTTCTTTTTGTTGATTATTTTTTCGGGGTCATCGGGGGTCAAATATGGGGTCAAATAGATCAGTACGGCCTATCTTGATGGGATTTGGTGGACGGAAGAGGGGTGGTGTGTTCTTTTTGTTGATTAATTTTTCGGGGTCATCTGGGGTCAAATATGGGGTCAAATAGATCAGTAAGGCCTATCTTGATGGGATTTGGTGGAGGGAAGGGGGTGGTGTGTTCTTTTTGTTGATTAATTTTTCGGGGTCATCGGGGGTCAAATAGATCAGTAAGGCCTATCTTGATGGGATTTGGTGGACGGAAGAGGGATGGTGTGTTCTTTTTGTTGATTAATTTTTCGGGGTCATCGGGGGTCAAATAGATCAGTAAGGCCTATCTTGATGGGATTTGGTGGAGGGAAGGGGGGTGGTGTGTTCTTTTTGTTGATTAATTTTTCGGGGTCATCGGGGGTCAAATATGGGGTCAAATAGATCAGTAAGGCATATCTTGATTGGATTTGGTGGAGGGAAGGGGGGTGGTGTATTCTTTTTGCTGATTAAATTTTCAAGGTCATCAGAGGTCATTCAAGGTCATCTGGGGTCAAATAAGATCCGTAAGGCCTATCTTGATGGGATTTGGTGGACGGAAGAGGGATGGTGTGTTCTTTTTGTTGATTAATTTGTCGAGGTCATCAGAGGTCATCTGGGGTCAAATAAGATCCGTAAGGCCTATCTTGATGTGATTTGGTGGAGGGAAGGGGGTTGGTGTGTTCTTTTTGCTGATTAACTTTTCAAGGTCATCAGAGGTCATCTGGGGTCAAATAAGATCTGTAAGGCCTATCTTGATGTGATTTGGTGTAGGGAAGGGGTTGGTGTGTTCTTTTTGTTGATTAAATTTTTCAAGGCATTACATCCCTTGCATTAACTACAATGCATACCTCTGTGACAGTGCTACATTGTATCATATGTTTCATCATCATTTCTTTCAAGTCACTTTTGATGAACAGGCGAGACGCGCCGTTCGAGAACCGCCTTGTTTTAAGTAAGCTTATTTTTTTCTTCTCATTTTCATTTTTTTGGGGGTGGGGGGGGGGGGGATTCGGGAAGCTGATTCTGGTTCCCGGGACCCGACATTTTCAGGCGGGACTCAATTTCCCGGGACTCGCGCCCAGCCTTACCTTGGGTTCTTTATTAGTTTCTGGTATGAACTTCTAAGGGTTTTTAAAATGTAGATACCCTACAGCTTTGTTCAGTGTTCATTTCTTTTTCATTTTAGTTCAGTGCTGCTGTTAAATATAATGATTAATGCATTGTTTATATTGGGTCATTTTACCCCCTGAAAGGGCCATCCTAAGGCTCCAAAACTGCTAAAACCCCAGAGCTTCAAGGGGGCTTCGCCCACTTGAACCCCCACCAGGGCAAAATAATTGGACTTACTGCTTGTGCTGGGTTCGTGGGAGCACGTCACATATCCACTGTAAGAGCTTGTTAAAATTCAGTCTTTTCATAGATTTATTATTGTAAGGGGTTCAAATATGTATAATTTGCTTGAACTCTGACCTTATTGATAACAGGAGCTGTCAAAATTGGGTACATTGTTTTGAGTTGGTCAAATGTTTTCAAATAAAACATATATTAATTTTTGATCTTCACTCACCTATATCATTTTTTCACAGAATGCCATATTATTTTCCAACAAGAGGCACGTCGACCTACAGTTCTACACAGAAGTAGGAGAGATCACAACCGATTTACTTAAGCATCACAATATTCATGACAGGGACGATATGGCCAGTGAACAGGTAAAGACACAAGATGCGTAGACTGGGTCTGGTAGTCCCTCTTATATATGGCTACTATCTTGTAAATGGCAAACTGAATCAGGGACTTCATAAAGACTCAAATGATATTACTGCTGATTTACTCAAGCATCACAACATTCAAAATGGGGGTGATTTGGTGAGTTTACAGGTTAATGATGCACAATTTATAGACCGGGTCCTGCATTCCCTCTATAGGGCTGCTATCTTTTAAAATGGTAGACCAAAAAGGGGACTTGGATATGAAAGCTTGAAGACTGAGTCTAGCAGTTCCTACTGACATCAAAGCGTGGTCCACAGCTAATCATTTGAATCTAAACGAAGACAAAACTGAAGTTCTTCACATCACATCTAAGTTTAGAAAAACTTCTCCTCTTCCGTCTGTTGACATTAACAATGTTCCTATTCAACCTGTTAAATCTGCCCGTAATCTTGGTGTTATTGTAGCTAATGATCTCAGCATGGATGTCTACATAAATAACATATGCCGTTCAGCCTCTTTTGCTCTCTACAAAATTGGCCGCATCCGAAATTGTCTTGATGAAAAATTGACTGAGACTTTAGTTCATGCGTTCATCACTTGTCATCTTGATATGTGCAACAGCCTTTTATACGGACTTCCGGACTCCCATATTTCTAAGCTACAACGTATTCAAAATTCTGCTGCAAGACTTGTCACACGTACTCGCTTCTCAGATCATATCACTCCTGTGCTTCGTGATCTTCATTGGTTGCCTGTTAAGTTTCGCATCATGTACAAAATATTTCTCTTGACTTATAAATGTCTTCATGGACTTGCTCCAGAATATCTCACTGACTTGATTCAGGAATACAAGCCTGTTCGCAACCTCCGCTCATCTTCAAAACAAAATCTTGTTCCACCATTAGTTAGTACAACTTCATATGGTCATCGTAGTTTTCGCCATGCATCTTGTGAACTCTGGAACAAATTACCATTTCATATTAACCACTTCCCAGCTAACTATAGTGCACTGCAAGTGAAAGCTGTGTGCTGAACCAATACAAGGTCATGCCACTGCTATTAGTATTATAACAGCTACTGCATGAAGTGAATATTTATTTCAATTTCGAGATCTGATTCAACCTCTTATTCATCGAATTCCGAACCAAAACAGGATTCAGAATCCCTCCCAAAGTCATCCTGATATTCCTCACTATTATCACTATCACTGCCATCATTGAAATCCCGTGATTTATCAATATTTCTTTGGTCAGAATGCTTGCGATTGTGTGCGATCGTAAATTTACGTAAACAAATGTGACTTTCAACTTTGACCCGCTGTATTATTTATCCTATCCATCGTATCAACAAATGAAATAGTGCCCTCTGTTGGCCATTTGTTTATCTACAAGCTGCCGTGCGAATGGATTCTCCAGCAGGTGTAGGACGCATTTTATAAAGGTTTTAAAAATCGGACTTTTTTCAGACTTTTGGCACGTCCATTGACGTGCTCAGCACAGCACTATTGACTCATTCAGCACGTGCACGTCTATTGACGTGCTCAGCTGGGAAGTGGTTAAGAACTCTCAGACTCTTAATCAATTCAAATCATCTCTGAAAACATATCTCTTTGAAATGGCATTTTGTAACATTTAATTTAATTTTGTATCTTTAGTTTCCTGGTATATTGTGTCTTTCATATGTTTTGCTCTGTTTTTTGTTGTTTTCTTTTGTTATTTGTAAGCGCTATGGGACTTCGGTGTAAAGCGCTATACAAGAGTCGTTGTATTATTATTATTATTACAGATGCTAAATAAGGTTCACGTGTCGGTCATATTCTTATATTTCAATTACCCGGCACCCACATGTGCTACATTAATGAAGACGTTTGATTGGGCCATATTTAACATACATATTCATGAGGTTATGAATTAATTATTAATTATTAATATCCCGATTAATGGATATCGTTATTGACCTTTGACACAGGCTGAAAGAGAACTGAGGCACAAGCTGAAGTCTGCCTTCAAGAGCTTCATCGAGAAGGTGGAGAACCTTTCCAAGAATGATTTGGAATTTGAGGTGCCCTTCAGAGACTTGGGATTCCCGGGCGTACCCCACAGGAGTACGGTGCTACTACAGCCAACAAATGGCACCGTCATGTGTATCACAGAATGGGTGAGTAGGCAAGAGACTTTTGATGATAATCCCATAACCCATGAAAAAAGGTTTGCTAGTGACCAATTACTGAATCTCAAGATCAAGTCTTTAACTTTGTCCTACAATCTACAGGGTGATGAAATTGTCTTTTACTCTAAAGCCACTGTTTTGTGATGTTTTGAAATTAGTTAAAACTTGCGGACTTGAAATGTTTCACATCCAAAATGATCATATACATTTATATCCTCAATTACATCTTGTCTACCTTTCTACAGCCGCCGTTTGTGATATCCCTGGACGAGGTCGAGCTGGTGCACTTTGAACGCGTTCAGTTTCACATCAAGAATTTCGACATGGTGTTTGTATTCAAGGACTACAAGAAGAAAATAGCTAGCGTCAATGCCATACCCATGAATATGCTGGACAGCGTCCGCGATTGGCTCAAGTAAGTTAGGACTATTTTTGTGTGTCCCCATTTCTTCCTTGAATTGAATTTGGACAAACGTTCATGAATAACCCAAGAAACTGTCACACTAATTTCCATTAACCCTAACACTCTTGAGTACTCCAAATTACTATGATGCGGTGTGCTCGTTCCACCCGGCGCGGCATTTTTTTAATGAAATAATGACCCCTGGCTATATTGTTACATACCGCCCTAACATATATAATTCATGAGATATATTAGCAACATTTCAGAGCACCGGACGGGAATTGAACCCGGGACCTTCCGTATAAATATTAAATGCGCCAGTGTATAGACCAAAAGAGGACTTCTCCGTCAGGTCTATGACACTAACACACTTATATCTTGTGACAATATACTTGGCGTCCCAGTGGTAAGTCGTTCGCCTCTGAACCCGGGGGTGGGGCGCGTGGGGGCCCTTTTTCCCCTCACTTTTGGGCCGCGAAAAAGAATTCTTTGGAAAAGGTGCCTCAAAGGTTAGGGTTAAGGCTCACCTCTGTTTTCAAAACTGAGTGTGATTAACATACAGGATGTTACCCTGCGGCCAACAAATAAACATATTTTAGGAACTTTTCTGTAAATAAACCATAAACTCTAACACAAAATCATAAAATAACACTATTATATACTTTCCATCAGCGCACCTGCAGTCAGGTGCTATGCATGTTTCGGAGGTGGTCTCTGATGACTCCAAGTCATCAGGCGAGTCATCAGTGATTTTAAATGGTCTATAGGCGAACAACTTCAAACCATTGCCATAACAAATTTGTGTGTGTGTGTGTGTCATCAATCTTTAGCTCTTGTGACATCAAATACACAGAGGGTGTACAATCCCTGAACTGGACCAAGATTATGAAGACCATTCTAGATGATGCCGAAGGATTCTTTGAGAATGGAGGATGGAAATTCCTGGATCCTGACAGTGGGGTACGTAATTAAGAAGAAGCAGTGACAGATTTGATGTTCAATTAGATTTCGCCACTGCCTGTCGATTGGTTAGACAATGTCTTCATTAATGTCTCCAAAACCAAACATAATAAGCTTAGGCGACAAAAAAACACCACACCTATTGTTCTACGGGCAAACGGACCTCTTAGGTAGGGTAGGTATGTCGGGACCTTTTTGGGGGGGGGGGGGAGGCGGTCAAAAAATGTCCGAACATTTTGTTGAATTTTAAAAAAAGTTATTGAAAATTGCAATTTTAAAATAAATGCACAAAAAAAAAGATTGTTTGAAGAAATAAAAACAATGCAAAAAAAGGTGTGTTTTTTCGTCGCCTAATTCACAATTGTATAGCTTTATACAGCCATATTCACTCTTTGCATGGATCCGCCATTGGGAGCCTTGAACTGGAATCAGATTGAAGGAAAGTGTTGTATCATTTCACTCACCATTCATATAGATGGTGTGACCGGTGACGTAGTGCCCGGCGGTTTGCGTGCGCACCTACAGGGAATGTGCTTTAATTCATACTTGATTGATCATTACTTACCATGCTTACGGTGTAATAGTGCAGTAGTCATGGTATGCATCCCTAAGCACAATGAGAGACCAGGTACTAAATCTGGTTGCCCGGCGGTTTGTGTGCGCACCATAAGGGCATGTGCTTTTAAAATTGGCGCTCAGTGATGTGTGTTTTGCTTTCATATAGTATGATGTATGCAGTAGTCATGGACTAGTACCATGTCTTTAGACCAGGCGCTAATCAATTTGTAAACACTACTGATGTAAACAACGGTCACCTCATCTGTTGTGCAGAGAGAAAGTCAAACTAGTTACATGATGTTATGGAATAGTCTCATACAATGCGCTTAGGCAGATATTCTTTCAAGCTAATATTATGTTTATTTTTTCAAGTTTATTTCATGAATTCATGTTCTCTCTCTATATTTATGGATTAAGGATGGGGCAGTCTCAGGTTCGTCTCGGTTTTAAATATTCAAATAAGTGAATCAAATTACACTAATTTTTGAACACAGGACGAGGGCGATGACGATGACGACGATTCTGACGAGGATGCCTATGAGCCGTCTGGCTCCGATGCCGGCTCCGATGAAGAATCTGACAGCGATGACTACTCCGGCGAAGACTCCGACGAAGAAGAAAGCGATGCATATTCGGAAGGTAGCGAGGAAGGGGGCAGCAGCGAGGAGAGCGGTAAAGATTGGGATGAACTGGAGAAAGAAGCAGCGAGAGGTAAGACCCTTTTTTATGTCTGAAATACTGTAAACGTGGAAATGTTCATATAATGTTCACGCTCTGAGCAGCTACCGCAAAAATAAAAACACGCGGACATATTTATTTTGTGTATCAGTCTATGTAATGAACGTTTGAATCAGGTATTTAAAAACAAGCGAAAACTGAATTGCGCGAAAAAATTACCCCTCTCACCAAAGAAGATTTTAAAGACAGCACCACAATGCATTGCATTTTTGCAAAATGCCGTAAATCTGATCTCCGATTCATCTCGGTTTCCATAGACATATGCACAAAATCATGGCTTCATAGCGAGTGCCATCATCGTACAAGCTCTTAGATTCTTGTTTACATCAATACATAAATTGGTTCTCAGTGTTCCTTTTTCTTATTTCTATAACGTAAGAGCTCGACTAGTAAACAAGTTACTCACAGTTACTGGAAAACCAAAAAGATAGGGGAACCATCCATTTTTAAGATACATGACATGTGTGACAGAAAGCCCGATATCAATATCTCAGGGTACAGAGGTCATTGATACATCGATGGTAGTGATATGAGTATTGATAAGGGAAAATCCAAATGCACCGTGGGAAAACAATCAATGCATTGTGGGTGCGACATTAAAATCTTCTTTGCCCCCCCCCCCCCCCCCCCCCCCCACTTTGTGATGTATTTCTTTAGTTTCGAACCAAAATTTCCCTTCAAATATAAAATTTCCCATATTTATCCAATCAGAGGCTTAGTTCCATTACCATGGCAACCACAGTCGCAACATGCGTTTTTCGTAACTAGGCATCATCGGCTTCAATATGGTATACAACATGCATCAGCTGATAATTGCGGCGATTCTAAAATGTACTACTAGAAATGGGCCCAGACTCAACCCTCCCCCATCCCCTTAATATCAACTTGAATGCTGCCAAGGGTTGAATATAATGTGTGAATTTTGGCTGATTAATGACGTAACATATGAGTTAATATTTTTGTATCATTCATTGTTTTTTCCACAGCTGACAATAAACGTGAGTATGACGAGGATGAAGTAGATCAATCACTGAAGCAGAACAGCAAGAGGCGGCGCGTTGACAGCAGCCCCAAGGGGAAGAGCAGGCGCCACAGCAGCACTCCCAAGGGGAAGAGCAGGCACCAAGACAGAAGACAGTCTAGCAGGGGCTCAAGGAATGTCAGGAAACCGGAGAAAAGCCCAAACAAGAAAAGACGACGTTAGTGAGGACCAATTAAGGGATTCAATCCAAAATTGTAGAATTGAACATTGAAAAAACCCAAAAGAACAACAAAAATATTGACACAAAAAGCCTTCAATTTCAAAAACGTGAAGTTTTCTGTTATCTAATTCTATGAATTAAATTATGATGTTAGATGAGAACTTGTTGTCTGCTTGCTTCACAGTGCAACACAAAAATATTTCTTCACCTATTTATGTATCTTGTAGTTAATTGATTTTGTGTGCATGTTCATTTTTTGTATTTATTTTTTACAAATGTACCACATGCAAATATGTAGGAGGAAGAATTCAAGGTTGTGAGGATGGTAAGGGAGCACATCAAAACTCGACCGCCCGGCAACCGCCCGTTCCGCCCGGTTGGACCGCATATCATTGTTTAGAACAATAGAAACCGGCTGCAACCGCAGGGAACCCCACGGAACCGGCGGTTGCCGGGCGGTCGAGTTTTGATGTGCTCCCTAATGCCATTTTTTACCAGTCACGTCAAAAAGTACATGTTGTTGGCAAACACAGTTGTGAGATAGTGGCCAATATATTTGGTGAAATACAAAGAAAATAATAGAAAACAATATGCTTCTTCAAACCATATCTTGTGATTACAAAGTGTGATTACCTTAAACATGGTATCATTTCAAAGCTTAAACTATTCTTTTTCAAGTCATACCAATAACTCAGATTTGACTTTGGCCTCCAATATGTCCATTTTGATGTGACGGGTCACATTTTTGAAACCTTTCAAACCGTGTTTATAAAATTCAGACAGGATATTATTATGTGAAGGCGCGCAATTTGTTCAATGTTGCTGTATCTACAATCCTCAAGCATGGTCATCCAATCCAGTCAAGGAGTGAATTTAAAAATTTAAAAGATATTGTAAAATGGTAACACCATTTGTAAAATACAATTAATTAATTAGCCCTATCAGGAAATACAAGGGTGCTGCCAAGCAGCGTTAGAAATGAGACAAATACACTGGTCACCCACTTGATAACCGAGCTGGAGATTTTGGTTATCTGCCACAATTTTTAGCCATCTGCATTTAGACTTCGACTTTATGGTGGTTACAATTCTGGTTATCCGCCAGTAAATTTGGTCATTTCGGGTGCATGGAATACCGCTATTTGAACGCTGCTGCTAAGGTAGACGACAACACCGTATCACAGTAGTAAAATACAACTTAAAAGCCCACGAAGGGTAGAAATAGGAATTTTTGTTCTCTTGTGCCATACCATTTGTAATAACAACTTTGTAACAAAAAGGAATTTATTTTGGATCTGCAATGTAAAAGGGCAACAACACCATAGATTCAATTAGTGCTGTTGTGTAAAGTGGCAGCGCAAAAGGCTCAGCAATTTCAGTTTGTGTTTACTGCTTTAAGTAAAAATGGTTGTCTTTTGGCATTGGCAAACAGAAATCATGCTCCACCAGAGTGGAACAGTTTGTGTGTTTCCAAAGCTGACCATCCACAACGAACCAGGTCACTTCGCCACAATTATATAACGTGTTCCACTTTGCAGTAGAAGTGCCACATAATGGGAACTGTTGCCTTAGCAATGGGTCCAAACAAATCACAGGGCTTACTGCGCAGGGAATTCAAATGTTGCTGTGTATAGACCATGTCACCTCTTGTTGAACAACACTGTTAAGTGCCCGGTTCCATTCCATGCATGGGGGGACAGGCATTGACTGCTGCTGTTATAAATGACAGGTTTGGTATCGTGTTTAGTTTATAATAGACACCTGTGTGCCCTGTGATTTGTGTAGACCAGCTCATTTTCAGTTTGTTTAAGATTTTATGGACCAAGATTTGACCCATTTCCCTAAATTGATCCTGCCGACTTCACACCAGGTTTGTGGTGGATGGTTGCTATATTGTGGTCACGTTTGTGGTGGATGGTTGCTATATTGTGGTCACCGATGTATAGATATTTAAGAATCCTATATTCATAAACTTATAATTTTGCTTAAGTGTTGTGATACGCAAAAAAGGCACATAAATTATTGGAGCAGAAACATTTCCAATTTTACAGCTATATTTATTTTTTCACTGTGGGCAACCTTTTTAGGCCAATTCTGTTCTATGTACAGGGTGTTAAAAAAAAAGATTACAACACACTTTTAGGAGATAGTAACTTCCTAAATAAGATTCAGAATAGAACAATTTGAACGACAAAATAAAGTCAAATTAGTTGGCTATAAATTGAAGATAACCATATTTGATTCAGTTCAGTAATTACAGAGAAATAAGCGATTACGTAACAGTAGTCAAAGAACACTTCCATCCAAGTGGTATATATTATACAGAATTTCATTTGCACAGGTGGTTACTTACTTATTCTTGTTTCAAATAGCCAGTACTGTTGAATCTTTGTTAAATGCATTTCTATATATCATAAGAGGTACTTAGCCATATTCAGCCCGCTAAGGATTTTATGGTGTCAAAAACTTGGTTAACAACTGGTATATATTATTTAGAATAAAAGAGAATAATAAAAAAGGTAATGAATTTTATCTTTGAGCGAAGTATTGATTCATTTCTTGTCTGTGCTGTCTGAAACACTCAATATGAGCAAAACTTGAATGGAAGCGCTCTTTGACTATTTTTACGTAATCACTTGTGTCTCTGTGATTACTGAATCGAATCAAATTATAACCAACAAATTTAGACTATATTTTGTCATTTGAATTGTTCTAATCCGACACTTAGTTAGGAAGATACATTCACCTAAAGGAGCGTTGTAAATGTTATTTGAGCCACCCTGCATGTTGGCGGTTATTTATGTTTCGACTGGTACCCATTGTAACAGTTACATGTACAAATCCGTTTTAAAAAGCCATACGATAACCTGTACTGGTAATGTACAATGTTGTAATAAAAAAAATAACTTGTCTGAAAATGTTCAAACATTATTTTTGATAATTTGTCTGTATTCACATTTTGTCTGTAGGACTTCAAGCGCCTATTCGTTTTAGAAGTAGTTATATAACGGAATTAATAACCAGGGTGAGGTGTCCAAACAATTTGAACAATATCTAATACATATTTGAATCTACCGCCCTGCACTAGACATTATGTTGGCATCGCTACTTGTTCTAATGCATTGAGTGTATGTATACACAGCTGGGTAACATTGAATGATAACAATATAAGAGAATATCAGCCATGGCTTTACATTGTGATACGTAAAAGCTGCTTCTAGTGCTGGGCGGGAAATTTGAACATGTATCATCAGCCACAAGTTTTTGGACACAGTACATTGCTATGGTTACTAATTGTATTACAGTAATACTTCTACTGCGAATTATGCGTGTATCCTCTATATGTGGACCCTAACCAAAGCTGACAAAAACAGAATAGCTGCTTTCGAGATGTGGTGTTGGAGGCGTATGCTTCGTATCGTATGGACAATGAGAAGGACCAATGCCAGTATTATTGAAGAAATAGGGGTGTCTAAACGACTTCTTCATGCCATCAACACCCAAATGCTGAGCTACTTCGGCCATATCGCACGTCGCAAGGGTAACAACCTAGAGAAGATGATCATGCAAGGCATGATTGAAGGGAAGCGCAAGAGAGGCAGACCTCGTTCCCGGTGGATTGACCAAATAAAATTGATTACTGGACACCCTCTCCGTGATTGTTACTCCTTTGCTGAAAATTGTTATTTGTGGCGTAGTATCTGTAAGGTCACGAGCTGTCAGTCATGACAGGACCGAACCAACCAACCAACCTCTATATGTAGATAAATTAACATCCTATAGAGAACTTGGTTGGGGCATTTTTATTATAAGGCAAGGAGATCGATGTCTAAAAGAGAAATTTGTCATACAGGTGAACCATTTACTTAGAGAATAATGACTGCGTAACAACTGTTTTCGTGAATTAATTTTGAAATCTGAGGTTTATGTTCTGGCATGAGGAATTGTGCCCCTGAGGGACAATTCCGAATGACCAGAACAACAACCGAGGATTTCAAAAGTCACAAAAACAGTTGTTAAGCAGTCATTATTCTCATTAATTACTGAAAAAGATGCATATTTATCCAAATCCCCTCATTAACATTTTTATCATTCAACCAATTAGAAATAATCGTGTTTTCTCATAACTCATTGAATATTCAGTTTAGAGGCGCGAGGCCTTAATTTGATTGGTCGGTCAATGAGCAAAACAATCTGGCAATTATTTATTAATAACCTGCATGCGCATTCTCATCTAACGATTAATTTCATTGGAACGCACCTATCGCGATTATTCATGAAGTAATAACAGTGTCAATAGAGGCCATGTATATGACATAGTTTACCGGAATCATGGCGGACTACTGAACTTAGTTCACCGAAACTGTAAGAAGCTAAAAATCCCATTTCATAATCATGCGAGTTTACTTTCAAAAGTCCCGCATCTATTCAAAGAATAAAGTGAATGGTCTCTAATACGCCATCAATCTGTTGAATAACACATGGTTGATTCATTTCTTTAGAGCCGATCGATGAATATATGTAGGGCCTCTATTAAAGGTAGATGTTCCGATTTTCAACTTGACGTTTTCTATTCTACATGAAAGGTCATCCTTAAAAACGTTGTGTCCCAAAATTTGAGATGCATAGCTATTATGGTTCTTATTTTAGACGCACAAGATGCTGTGAACTGTACCCATTGAGTAGTACACAAACTATATCGGTGGTAACCACCATTCGCGGTAATTCAACGCTATTTCGTCTATTTCTCTGTCATTATACCAAATTAGGCCGTCAAATTTCAGTATGATGATGAGAAAAATACGAGCTTTCATATGATATGAAAATCTCCGTATGTTTGAAATAATTTTGCGTTACGAAAATGTGATCGGGTCATCTACCTTTAATGTTTGTATAACTCAACTTTTTAATGGTCAATTATTTTTGTTTTCAGTAAATTAGGAGAAAAAAAAACACCTTTCACACAGGCGACCTGGGTTAAATTCCTGGTGCCGGAATTATACCCCGAAATTTGACCAGTTTTTCTCAACAACACGCCTCTGGGGTTCAGGTTAAGAAGGGGATGGTCTTGAACAAAATTTGTCATCTTTCCAAACCGAAACAACTCTTGGCAAAATCATACAATAATTTGTAGATCAGAAAATGGGGTGCCACATGACCTGTGGCGAGGGAGTTGTCAATCAAAGTCATTATTATTATTTGATCCCCATACCACCTATGTTTTTGGTCCAATTTGGGACAAGCCACTGTTTTCATATTTATATAAACCCCTCAAAACAAATTTCAGATTTGTTTCAATCAAAATAAATTTTGTATATTCTGTTAGATGTTCATTGCGTGTTGAATGCAGTCAGTACGCAGGTATCGTTTTTAATGAGTGACCTCGCCGATTTCTAACCCACGCAAAGATCGATTTCAGGATGTCAACCTTGCGCTAAAACATTAAGGGAAGTTTGTTTTCCCTGAATTAATTGAGGTAGGGTTAGCTGGCAGCCATGATGGCGAAGTAGGTGGATTGTTCGTAATTTTCTCTATAATATGATGCCAAATCTGACACAATTGGTCCACAAACAGTGATTTTATCGCTAATTTTAGAATTTAACAACTTTCGTGACTTTGCTTCTTGTATCTATTCACTTGACCGGACTAAAGTGCGTACGATATTTTAAGAGCAATTTCCGTACTAACGGAATCTTAAGCTTTAATTTCATATCAAAAACATTGATGCCCGACTTCTTTTTTGATAAGAAAAACCGAGTTTGATTTTCACCGATTTTCGGTCAGAAAACGAAACTTTACGATCCCCCGTTAGGCCTCGCCAACTTGATTTTTAGCCTCCCGTAACACGCCCGCGTTTCATTTTCATGCCCGCGTTTGAATTCATTATTGAAATTTTGGGAAAAAAATACCGTTTTTCCAATGAAAACGTCCGAATTCATGCATTTTGTGGGATGAAATTGTGAAATGTTTATTCATTTTGACCAGAATAGCCTTTCTGTAAAAAAAAAGAAAAAGACATTGTATAGCGCAGAAGGATCGATTTCGAACCCCGGACCTCTCGCTCCCAGAGCGAGCTCTCTACCATCTGAGCTATCTAGCAAATCTGAATATAATCGTGAGATTTAAACACTTGATCAACAACCCGTCGACGCTACAAAATGAATTTAGATCGAGACAAGATTCGAGGAGCTATTTTATAAGCATTCACTTGACCGGACTAAAGGCCAACAAAAAAAAAAGGTTTGTCTCAGATGACCCGCGCGCATTCCCGAAACCGCCCGCGTAAGCTTTTTTTTTAGTGGATTTTTTTTTTTTTTTTCAATTTTTTTTTTTTTCCCAATTTTTTTCCAATTTTTTTTCCAATTTTTTTTTCTTTTTCAATTTTCTCAAAATAATCTTGCAAAATCCAACTTTTTGACCAAACAAATGACGATCAGGTCTAAATTGAAAAAAAAATCAAAAAAAAAAATCCGCAGACCGCATTAGATTTTCAGTCTCTCATGTCATCTGAGACAAACCTTCTTTTTTTTGTGGCCAAATAATTTTATAAAATTGTAAGCATGTTTCTAGTTACAAAAGACTATGAATATTATGATACGATGGATAAAATTGATGCCTAATTCTTCAGAAGCGACTTTTTTACCATGAATTTGGCTTTAGTTTCTTCAAGTTTTTCTTGAATTCGGGTTTGTCGGATTGCAATAATTTGCACCGAAAATACAACATGTCATGAAGTTCACAGAAAATATTAGATAATATTATTTGCATAATATGCCTTTTTACTATACAATTTCATGGCCAATGTGTTTGAAATGTGTGATTATAATCATGAAAAGAGCTCATTTACATCGTGCTATTACGAGGTCAACTATGACTGCGAAGCGGTTTCGCTACGGATGAGTACTTCCGGGTCGCTTTGCTGGGTTAGAAAAGGAACGACTTTTCGCGTGCTTGCGAACTGGCTGAATGTGTGTTGAATCGATGGAAAGCTGATGAATTTATCTTTCCAATGATACCAAATTTGTAGCGACCACATGTTTCATTATTCAGTCACTTGCTTGGGAGTGGTGAATTTGTCACATTTTGATTGAGAGCTCCCCCCATTCTTGCGCACATGCCTGAGCACTGAAGCAAGAGATTGCTACACATTTTAGTGTCGTTAGAAAGAAGAACACAATCAGCTTTCCATCTAACTAAATTAATTAAACTGCTCAAAAAAGTATCTCTGGATATGTTCATTTAGTGTTATATATCATTTAAAAGCTGATGTGTTCATCTTTACAATGATATCAAATTTGAAGCAATCCCTTGCTCCAGTGCTCAGCTACATGCTTGAGAACATGGGGAGGTCGCAATCTGAATGTGCCAAATCAACACTATTTCGTGCTCAAAAGAACATCTTTGTCGTCTGTTCAATGAAGTGTTACATCGACCACTACAGTGTAGTGTGATGATCTAGTGATTTTTAACTACAAATAGTGTTGATTTTGGCACTTTCAGATTGCGACCTCCCCATGTTCTCAAGCATGTGGCTGAGCCCTGGAACAAGGGATTGCTTCAAATTTGATATCATTGTAAAGATAAACACATCAGCTTTTAAATGATATATTACACTAAATGAACATATCCCGAGATATTTGAACAAATTGTGATTGAAAAAATATTCCAAACTTTTTTTAAGCAGTTTTTATGTAACACAATATGAATACATCTGAAAAATTGGCGATTGAAAAACATTTGCAAATTGTTTTTGAGGAGTTTAGATAGTATTATGCATGGCAGGCCAGTTGCAAACAAATATGCCCTGCTCGTCTTTTCTGTAGTATTGAACAACCAAACAGTTAAATAAAACACAGAAAACGCTACATGTGTTATCAAAAAAGTTCTGTATTGTTTTCCCATCTGACTTCTCAAAATCAAGTCAAAAATATCAACATGATTCCTACTATATTACAAAACATCTTAATAAATTAACCAAATCAGGTTTACAAACAAACTCTAAAATAACTAAAATAGGTTTATAAAAAACAAAACCTAAACAGAAAATTCTATACAAACCATAGAAAGCATTATAGCTAAAACAGGTTTAAAAACCTAAAAAGATATTTCTATACAAAATATAGACTGCATTATAGCTAAAACAGGCTTAAAAAACCTAAAAAGAAATTTCTATACAAAATATAGAAAGACTATCAGCACATTTGGTTAAATGCTGATGCTATCTAGAGCCAATAATTGCATCTTCCAGTATGATGTTTTAAAATGTGAGCAAAATATATTTTGAGTCCTCCTTTACAGCATCAAACAAATTGTGAAATTGATGGACATTTAATAGAAATTGCAAGTTTTCAGCTCGGCCATGCCTGTTCTAAAATGAATAATTGAATCGTTCATGCCGATATTTGAAATTATGAAAATGGTGCATAGTTCTTTACAATCTGTTTGTGCTATTTTGTGTTCACTAAATCCTGCTAGAGATAAATAGTTTTCAAGATCAAATTATAGAATGTTTTAAGCTTAAAGATCCAATTACTTCCCCTTTTTGGACCTTCTGGACTTCAAGATACAATTATTAGACCTTTGCAGGATATTAGATGCGAGGGCATTATTTGGATACTCAACATTCCCCAACTGCAACTATTGAACCTTTTTAGGCTGGTCTGGCATCAAAATGTGCACACAAATGCATTGATACGAGGCAATTATGTAAAAACAAAAGAAATATACAAATAATAATTACAATTAAAAGATCCCACATTATATGTAAATAAACCTGACATGAGCTAAAATGAGGCATATCAGAACTTCATTGTTCACGGTGAAAATAGAACGAGTTTCATTGCACAACTCAGTAGATGACATTTTCAACATCTAGGCCATTAACAATCGTCTACCATGTGAATCTAGTTTCTATAAACACTCAATTTTCAAAATGATCAAAATCACTATATATTTTTTATTTTCTATATTTTGGAACACTTCCAATATTGGGGGAGGGGGGTGGGGCAGGGGGAAAATGATATACTGTCCCCTTCATGGTGAAGCTCTTCCCTTGATTTTTACAATTTACATGCACATGATTTTTGCATGTTGCCATTAAACAAATAAGTTCATAGGAAAGCTACCTACCAAGCCTCTGAATAAGCAGGTCTTCACCTGGAGTTACTTTTTATGGAAAATGGTTCCTGGTTCCGGAGGTTTAAAGGGGGAATCAGAAGCAATTGTACAGAACCAGGAGCCATTTTGAGGAACAACAAACATACCAATGTTTAAAAAACAAGATTATTGTATTGTGGTAACCTTTTATGAACTCAAACGAGTGGAAAATGTCATGAATCGGCTACAGGTTAATACATGGGGTTTAGAAATAACAAGGTGTTAACCTGGTGCTGCTCTTGGTTATAAACAGAGCTGTTCAATTATGGGTGAAAAGTGGCTCCTGGTCTCTCGTGCCATCGTGATCATCATTTATACAAGGATTAAAATCCCATATTAATATGTGTCCCTTGTGATGTTAAGATGGCACGTTTGAGCTTCATGAATGGACGCATGATTTTTTGCTGATGAGTTGCTGAAAGCTTTGAAGTGCATTATATCGCAGCAAAACCAAAAGCATTAACGATATTACAATTGTCATGATTGGTCCACTGAGGTTCCTCAAATGTTAAATGGAATCGGTTTGTTTCTAGAATCGATCAGCCAATATTTGTGTAAGGTACAAAAAACCCTGCCTAGCTCCTGCCTATGGTAAATAAGTTAACCTTTAAGCAGAGAAAACAGTCAGATTAGATCTCCCGTAACATCCTAAATCCTAGCTATGCCCCTCCCCTCCCCCCCCCCCCCCCCCCCTCCCAACCAGGTTACGGTACAAATATATTACAATATAATTCATATCTAGTATCCATTTATAAATATCTAGTCTTACCTCATTTTAGAAAGGCCTCAGTTTAGCTATGTACATTGCATTATTGGGGTATTACCATAACAAATGTACAATTACTTTTAGCCAATAAAAATATGAAAAGAGCAAAAACAACTAATCTTTAATTTAAAAAAATCTTTTTAAGATGACAAAAAAGATTGTACCTCTTTGAATTTTTGTTATTTATTTTTTGTATTTAAAATCAGTAATTCTACATTTTGTTGATGCCCAACAAAAGATCTTTTTATAAATATGCATATCGAGTTCCAAACCCTGACTAATGAATATTGACTATGGAGGGCATACATTCTGAATAATCTTAGAATCTTTCAGTTTGGAACCAAGGATTGCACAGTGGGTATGAAATGTTAAGATTCTTCACAGTAAACCAACACAACTACTGATCAAAGTAAGGCCAAAAAATAAATAGTTGTGTTGCCCTTTCATCAACATTTTGGCTAGTGAGTCAAAAAAATGTTTAAATCCAACCATTTTGAACCTACAATAAGAGGTCAATATATCTTTAAACTGTAAAAGAGGGGGAAATACAGTGTTGGCAGTATTTTCTATCCAATGATGAATACTTTTGTCCCAGTAACAGCCCACTTAGGAAATCTGTATGGCGATGCAAAATAACTAGACCAAAGGGATCAGGGCAGAATTATGTTTAGGGTGAAATATTAACAGTTTTAGGTTGGTTTCAGATATTATATATATCATCAAATTTTAACATTTTACCGAACAATAATTCATTCGTCCTGATATTTTTGCTAAATTTTCAACAATAACACAATCACAATCCAAGATTTGGTAAAAATTGGGTCAGTCAGGGAAAAGGGCAGCACAACATCTTTTTTTTTCTGGGGGGGGGGGGGGGGGGGGGGGGTGGGGGCTAATCATCCTAATTGATGATTGTCATTTCATGACTTTCAAGTTTGTAACACAAACACAATATGCACATATTCGAAAGTTCCATTAAAAAGGTACACAAATACTTCCCATCAAAACTCAAACCATCTGGTACAACGTTTTTATATAGGATACTCTAACAGAGCTCCTTCTACACAATACCTTATCCTACATCATTATAACAGCTTATTCTGGGTGCGTGCCTGATTTCCACAAGCTTAAAGATTCCATTAGGAATAAAGCTGTATTATCTTTTAATTCAAAATCCCTTGGACAAAAACATCATGAGCATGGTGCGATGAGCAACGAGTACAGCGCCACCGTGTGATTCTCTTGCGTTATATTTTGGCGGGGGTGCACATGTACAGTCGGAAACTGTCCAAGGGATTGTGATTTCAAACTATAGTTTAATCAGTTCTAAATTGGCGAGAAATATTGGTTTTTATCTCTCCATGCGCAAAGAAATCTCAGAGTATATGCGCTAATTTGACATTGGTATGCACCACGCATACGAATCACGATGACGGCAGTTGCGCTATGCAAGCGTTTTGCGCGCCCACGCTCTTCGCTGCTGTAGTACGTTCGCCAATCTGGAATTAACTGAACTATAGTACAATTCTGTCTCACTGTGCACCAAGGATAAACCGTTACATCATCTACCTGTACATTATACACATAACGTAACCTAGCTTTCTGGTTACACGTCCCAAGCACATGTGCACATTGTACACATATCATTCCAAACAGTACACTTATTTAAATATATTTCACACTATCAGACTATATGGCGTTCAACATTGTACACATACATACCATAAATTAATGATACAGTTCTCTTAAAGGCAAGCTTCCACTCTGGGTTTCTAGCCACATCCAGTAGTCTTGGGGATTTGACAAGATTACAATTTCTTCGTGTTAACTCGGTACTGTCTGTCACCAAGTGAACAGGTGTATGACCAGTTCGTCTGAGGTCAACTGCCAAAGTGGTAGGCCAGCTTTAAGCATAAAAAGATCAAAACATTTCATCCATATTCTTAGTAGATCCAAGCAATGCTATATATCTATCTATATACTTTCAACACAAACTGTTTTCCTTTTTTTAAGGCCAAAAATAAGGTTTGTCTCACTGATCAAAAAAAATTAAATAAAAAAGGGTATAAGACTATGCCTTTTTTGCTCTTAAAAACTATGCTATTTTTAAATATAATAATTTTAGTAAAATAAATGCATATACAGGCAGTGTCAGACAACAACAAACAGAAACATGAAATCTGTTTTGTAATACCTATGTACGCACATTTCTGAGACAAAACCTTTTTTTGGCCTTTCTACTCTCTTAACATTTACATTTATCTTTCACAAACAGCCCTGCATATGTATATAATTACATTTTACAATGCTCTATTATTATCATATAAAATCTATACAAAATAACCTACGCTAAACCATATACAGTGTCCTTAAGGCACACTAGTAGGTCAACCACATTATACAGTCGACAGTAATGTACATGTACAGTTGCATGCATGTACGGTCGTCAGGCCAAAATAAATAAATTGTTGTGTTGCTCCCCCCCCCCCCCCCCCCCCCCCCCAAGTCCTTAAGATCTCGAGGTTGGGTCGGTCGGTCGATTTTCTTCTTTTCTTTTCTTTTTTTCTTCTTCTTTTTTTAACCTTTTTTTTAGCTGACAAATATTACTGACAGACCGTTGGTGTCAAGGAACGTGTCAAGACAAAATTGGTAAATGCCAATTTTACTAATGTTTTTAGTGTGATAATAGTTTAAAACTATTTATTTAAGCAAACTTATTAATTTCAAGCAGAAATAGTAATATTTCAACATTTTTTTATATCTTGAAATTGAAATTTTAGGGATGGTCCCTGAGGGCAACATAACAACCCCACCCCCCCCCCCCCCCACCCCCTTCAATAACACCCATGCAACATCAACAATAATATACATCTAACATTAACAAAATGTAGTATGGTCAACAAAAAATAATGTACATTTTTATAATAAAATAATAAAATAATGTACATGGCTTTGCCCTGTACTTTCAAGCAAGATAACAGAATTTGTACACAGAATCAAGATAAACAAATTAAAAAATAAACAAAAATATGGAAGATTTGTTGGAATGTACTCAAAAGTTTGGATGATCGCCAAAATCTCATCCGGTTGCTAGATTGTAAATTGCATGAAGTAAGGTCAATTTTTAAAAAAAACATGCTTCTCTATCTTCCCTGATTCCTTTTGGTTTCTCACATTTTTTTCATTTTATTTTCATTTACCATTTTTCACCCAAATTTGTTGCAAATTATTTATTGGCTATGACACATTTTCATATTTGATCTTGATTTCTCAGCATAATTATGTCATAGCCTTCACACTGTACCCGTCACACTCTACGTTATACAGAATAAAATGTAATATAATACAGGGTGTCGAGGGTAATCCACAATTATGCAAATTTCTCTTACGGACAAATATCTCATAACAAGAAAGTAGAGACACAAAATCATTGGAATTTCCATTAAAAAAAATTAAAATAATTCTCCGTTTTCCTCCTCATGAAATAGGTATGGAAGAAACATGTTGGTTTTTTACTTGACCTTAAATTTATAAAACCAAAGAACTTGAACTTCACGTTGGTGCCCTTAAATCCTGGGAAGATCACAGGAATTTCAAACGGTCTCAGCAAGTTTATATTTTCATTTAATAAACTGTTTGTAATATATTTAGAAAAATTCTAAAATTCTTTTCCCTACCAGGGGATTCACAGATTTTGTGTTTCTTCATAAAGACCTACTTATTCCAGGAAAGTATGGGCATGTTTTATTTTCATGCAGATTCTTTGATACATAAATAAAAATTACTTGGTTCGAAATTCTACACAACTGTTCAAGTTTGTAATAATCTACATAGCTCTAAAACTTGTACAGCACCACACAAGTTACATGAAGTTAAGGGGAAAAAAGATAGTAAATGGTCTACACAAAAAACTATATTTTTGTCCATTTCAAAAATGCATGTGGGCTACATAGAGATTGTATTTAAAAAAAGATCCTTGTTGTAATACTTTCTGGCAAAATATTACATTGTGCATAGTACTGATAACAACATTTTGTTTTGAGTTTTGTGGGTATGTTGTTCCCACTGCAGCATATCGTGTCTCTGCTATAGTCGCTATAATTGCTATAGTCGCTGTTATTTTGCCCACAGACAAATTATCAATGGTTACACCTTGGCAATGAGTTAAAAAACTTCTTATGTCTTTTTCACTATAAAAACAAAAATGTGCCGTTACAGTCAGTTACATTATTATCTATACCATTAAAGTGGTAATATTTGCACAGAAAATATGCAGTATGTCCTGTTTTAATGCATGTCAATGTGCATCTTGAACCTACCCTCCTCAAGGTTAATCAAATATTTGATGCCTTATATTTGCCTAGTTATATTTTTAAAGTGGTGAATCTTGAACTAATTTATATTTTGGTAAGGTGAATCTATGGCATATCTTCACCTATATGTCAACTTTTGTCCATATATTACTATAGAACGAACAGTGCAGGAAAGACCTAATCTTGACCTATTTTTTCCTGAAGGAAGATGTACACATGTGAAGGCTTGAGGAGGGTAGGTTCAAGATTCAAAACATAAAGCAGGGTTACAATTGGCAAAAAAACCAGCTGAAAATATCTTCATAATCCAAAATTCGACACAACTGTAATGTGAGCACACTCAAAATTAACCTGTGAAAAAAGACCGTAATGCAAAGCACAATGTAAAAAAGAACACACATATGAGCAGGGACATACAAGTTGTTAACATTACAACCGCTCAACCATAGCCAATCACTTATTGTACAAATATGCTCACAAACTTAGTCTATACGTGTATAAAGTTATCCAAGTTTACAATCTGTAAAAACATTATAATGGCAGAGTCTATTATTTTTTTGTCTATTTGAAAGGCACACAACTGACTAATACGTAATGAAAAATGCCACTTGTGAATCAATGCAGCATAGTTTATAGAGATGATGCAACAATACTATGTGATGCAGCACATCAACAGGGGGGGGGGGCACGTTGCGGCTGTGTATTTTCAAGATATTTTTTTATAGATGATAAATAAAGAAAATAATAAGAATTTAGGAATCATTTTCACTCTTAAAATCTGAATGCCTTGATCAATTTTTATCGATTTGGTGTCGTTGTAAAGCTTAGGAAATGCTCTGGGAGCACACACAACCAACTCAAAATTGACTTCACATGCAAAGTCTCCTCTGTTGATGTGCTGAATCACATACGAGGGTTAGGCAACAGAAATAAACCCCACCATGTTTAACGGGCAAACCAACCTCTCAGGTGCTGTTTTTGTTCTTTGGGTGCTTTTTGGTCGGTCGGGCCAGTAGAAAAGGTTTTGTTTTATTCGTCACCTTAAGTGCGTCTGCCTGTACAACAGTTTGGGAATTTATGGTTTTCTGGTCACCTGATATGATAAATGAGACCAGTCACATCCAAAGGGGCTGTTGTCGTTCAAAAAGAAAATTGAGATTATATTTCCATGCAAACATGCACTTTGTAATGAGCTTTAAAATGACACCCGCTTCGGGAAATTGGGTTAATGTATTCACATTTTATGTGAAATATTGGGTGGAAATTGCTTTTTATTTCTTCTGTTTTTCCATGCTTTACTTTCTCAATATCTTAAAATGTGTACTTGCCGACAACAGCCCCATTTTGATATGACTGGTCAGAATTTAACTGAAGTGACTGTATTCACTATACATGTGCGAATTGAACTTTCCTAACATGGGACTATAAGACTTGAATGCATGGGTACAATGCATGAGAAGTGACATATATTAAACAAGCAAATGTGTCAGGTGGAAAAACAAGCAAAATTTGATATTATTTCCAAAGCTTGGACGTTTAACTTTAACACTTTCCACGCGGCAGGCGTCTGCAGACGACATTCTGAAATTTTACAAATTGTTTCAAAAATGTCAAAATAATTGAATTTTATTACCATATTTAGAATCACCATGAGAAATACATTAATATAAAGTACAAACATACCTAGAATCGGTTCTGTAATCATAGAGATAGACAGACCTTGAAAGTTGGTTTCTCAAAAATCTGTTCATATAATATGGTGAAACCAATGCCCGCGTGGAAAGTGTTAAGAATCAAGTGGCCACTCGATAGGACATTGGCAGTCATTGAGCTGATTATATCAATATTCAGTTTATAGAACGGTAAAAAATAACTTTTGACTTCACAAAAATAACTCTATTTTTACTCACACTCATGGAAAATAACTGTGATTGCAGCATATTTGTATTTGTCTAGTAGGAGGATCTACATTTACTACATGATTGTGATGATTTCCTAATGGCAGCGTAATGGCAATCGTGCCTGGACCATCCTATCCTGTAGGATGGACAAGTGCACGTTATTAAATCAACTTATTATGTTATTATTACATGGTTTATTAACTACCATGTTAAACAAGCAGTCAAAGACAAACAAATACTATTTTCAACTAAATTAAAATTACATCTATGCTTAGTTATAGCTAGAAATTGATGAAACTAATCCTTATTTCTGCAGATTCACGAGTTGAAGCAAGAATTGTCAAAACCTGTTCCACCAAACTATCACATTGGCATCGAAAACATGTCAATGTAATTTCATGCGTGGTCCATCACATCAGATATGTGAAATGGGTTCTGGCATCTGAAATTGTCACATATATTATACGTCACCTCAGGTTAAGGAGTTGACATCAGGGCAGATTCTAATGTTGAAATCATTTATGGTATCGCATGCTTGACTCCATTGCGATTGGTCGACTCTCATTTGATCAAAGTCTAGTTGCATCCCTACACCTGAAGTGACGACATAGGTCCCTATGCACAAAACAACTTAAACCTGGTCTCGATAAAGACTAGTCCTTCCAGAAAGTATCTTATTACGCTTTGATGAGTTCATTCTATGTTATTAATGAGCCTTATAAGAGGCAATACAACTTAGTGTTAATATGTGACGCGATCATGAGGAATGAGTCGGATGTCGGGGAATCCCAAATTGAGATATGGCCAATTCAAAATGGTGGCTTACATAAGTTTTGATGGAAATTCATGTATACAATTTGACATAACTTTGGAACAAAACGTCGTATCGACATGGGGTTTTCAATTTCTGAAAGCTCTAGGTGTCTTCTTTAACACTGTATTAAAATCTCATTTTCGACCAGGGTCGACATCCGACTCATTCTTCTTGATCGCGTCACATATTAGTTCAGGTGATACCAATTTCACTTTTGGAATTTACTAGGGGATAAAAGGGACATAAAAGAAGAATAAAATGGTCCTTCCAGAAGGACTAACTCTTGTTTTAGAACAGGTCTAAACTGCTAAAGGGGCATTAAGAGATGTGGTGGAGGCAGCGCTCTCAATTACAAAAATATATGATAACAACTGGGATTTGTATATTTTTACGATTGTATTACATGTATGAACTTACACCTATAAGGCTTAAGCAAAATCAGCCCTCTTTGTACAACAAAACGTCGATTCAAAAAATGCTGATCGGGCCCGATCAGCATTTTACGTCCGACAGTATCCCCCTGCAGTATGTGTGATACATAACGCGAACCATATTTGCATAGAGGGCGTTTTTTAATAAATAGCGATGGTATTGTTCTAATCAAGTTTTGCTGGGTTTTTGTTGGTAGAAACGGAACGACGCATACTACCGATGTTGGTGTGTAGGGTATAACAGAATTATGCCGTAGAAACAACAATAATGGCAATTTTTAATGTTCATCTTGAATTCTGAAGTAAATTTTTAAAAATTTAAAATTGTCAACGCCACTTAATGTCCCTTTAAGTTCGATCAGGTTTAACTTGTTTTGTGCATATCGACCTGTAACGACAGTTAAAATCTTTTTAATTCATTGCAATAAAGCCGTGAAACACACAGTAAACAACGCCTAGGATGAGTGTGATTTCACTCATACAAGAGTATCACTACATATGAAACACAAGTCCACTTATATCATTGCACTAAGACTGGATCTATACACCACCCAGACACATCTAAGCCCGTATTAAGCCTTTATTTCCAAACCATTCTCTTCCACTTGGAGCTTGATATCACGGCTCCTCGTTGCCACACTTGGAGATACAATTGCCACACTTGGCGGTACAATTGCCACACTTGGCAGTACAATTGCCACACTTGGCGGTACAACTGCCACCAGCGAGTCGCTCAACGATACCACCGGTGAAATCTTCGGTGAGCCCGTAAGGATCACCTTGGGTGACACAGAAGTAGTCTTGGCAGCTGCAGTAACCAGCGGTCTAAATTCAAACACTTGGGAATTTCTTGGAGACCCTTTGCGCTGAACCTTGGGCGAGTTCCTGGGAGAACCGTTTGGCGTGGATGCCGGGGTCGACGTTCTGGACGTTGAATTCTTGGCAGAGGAAGTTCGGGGAGCAGACTTTGATGGGCTTTTCGGTGATCTACAGACAGATTTGCTACCTGTCGACTCCCGCGGTGAACCTTTAGGAGACGTTGTCCTATGTGTTGACCTAATAGGTGTGACCTTTGACCTAACAGGTGTGACCTGAGTAGTGACTTCAGGCGATGATGTTACCCTGAGTTTAGTTTTGGACTCTCCTTTCACGAGACAATTTTTAGGCGACAAAGACAAAGACGAAGACGACGAAGAGTTTGGCAATTCTTTGTTTGCTTTCCTGCCTCGTGCAGGAGAACATTTTGTTTTAGTTTTGATGGCACTGTTGTTGTTTTTTGTGGAAGGTTTGTTTACTTTGGGTTGACTCGCTATTGCATCGGTTACATCCTTAACAACTTCCCCTAACTGCATCTGTAAAACACATCAAAAGAATACAAAAATATTATCAATAATATATTATTCCTTAATTTGCTTGCAGGCTATATTAAAAAACAAACCTATTGTATCTGCTACAGAGGAACATAATTATGCTATCCACACGATAAAATTTCATGACAACATTGAATCTACTGAAGAAGTGGTAATTTTTTGCGCTTTGCCGATTTTGAACTATTTTGCATGTTTTTAAATTTGCGATTTGTAGCTTCTTCACATAGACCTATACACAAAAGAAATATATTAGTGTGGTATTATTTTGGCAGTAGCTGTGCCGAGAGCGAAAAGCGCGAAAATAAATGTTGCACGAAAATGTCCACATTTACAGCACCTGGGAAACATTGATCATCAGCAACTAGTACGGGCAGCGAGAAGACTGCCCTACCCTACAGCGCTGTTCTAGCCTATCACTACCGAGACATTGGTCTGTACGCAAATTGGTTTCCAACAATATTAATACCCTATTCGACTGACACCGCATAGGAAATGTAAATGTCCAGACTTGGAAAATAAGGATCTAGAACAGTGGTTCTCAACCTTTTTGGCCCACGACCCTTTTGACATTCTTGGTCAGTGCCGTGCCCCCCCCAACCCCCCCCCCCCCCCCCCCCCAAAAAAAAAGAGAAAACTACAACCCAATTTATTCGAACTGAAACTGCTTAGTTATATGATGCGAGCGTAGCGAGCAGGAAATTTAGCATTTTTGAAAGTTTCTTTTAGGTTTTTCTAAGCCTTTTTAGAGCAAAATATTAAATGGTTCCCCAAAAAGCTATATTTATTACCCCTTCATGACCCCCTGGAAAACCCCAAAAGACCCCCAGGTTGAGAATCCCTGATCTAGAAAGTGAGTTAGGTATTCTCTTCCTGATGTTTCTGAAACACTTTCATGCTGGCAACGGTTCAGATATCATGGATACCGTTCCCATTTTCATGAAGAAGAAAAATTGTTAGGGTATTAGATAAAATTGATCTCACCATGTCTGTACTTTGTACACAAGGTGTACATATTCTACAAGAGAGAGATGGGATAATACCAGAATTAGCCAGTTAACAAGACAACAAGATGGGTAATGGAATCCATCTGGATACGCAGGAGGGGGCAGTTGACTCTCAACAAAGACAAGGGGGCTTATCATCAACTCAAACAACATTTACAATCAGTTAATCTCATCTAGTGGTCCTCAGTACAAAAAGCCAGTGATGGGAGCCAAGGGCGTATGCAGCCAGCCATGTAGGGAGTGTTTTACACACCCACTTTTGTAAATTCAGTTTTTACACACCTACGTTTTGTCCACATGGCCTATACTTTGTACACAAATCCTTAAATTTACACACCCAAATGTTTTTGAATTTATTCGTATTTACACACCCACATCTTCAAATCCTGCCTAAGACCTTGATAGGAGCTGATGTCAAATAGTTTGATGAAGTGCTAAGTTGAGCATGAAACTGTCACACGTGAGTATAATAATTTCACTTATTATTATTATTATTATACATCAATCAACTTGGATTTGTCAAGATGAAAAACCAAATTTCTACTATATTTACCTCATCAAATCTGTACATGAGCTTTAGATTTCTACACGTTTTGCTCTTCTGTACCTGCTCCAGACCATGCTCTAAACAGTACACATCATCTTCTTTCTCGTTCACAACCATAGACAGATAGCAGGCAAACTGACACACACAGCAGTACTTCTCCTCCCCGGATTTGGCCAGTGTTTTCCCTCTCCTCTCGCGACACTGTGACGGACTCTCTGGCTCGCCAAAGCGGATGGAAGACTTTAGACCAGCGTCGCACAACTCTCTCCGTAGACGGATTTCCCTCTCCCTGATGCAAATGAAAAATAAGTTGTAAGTTACTGATTAATTTTTTTTTTGTGCTGTAGACCATTCATACACATAGGGCCGTATTCTCGTATTAAGCACGGTTTTAGCTTAAAACCATGTTTAACTAAACGTGTGTCTAACTTAAACGTGAGTTTATCCTTTAAACGATGTGTTTAACAAAACACGATTTTAAACTCTGCAAATCTCGTTTCCAGAGTGGTGTTGGGTTTATTGTATACAGGTATTTATTTCATTGTGGCCCTAATGGGTTACAATAGATATCGACCGAATGCCTTAAATACACAGTACTTTTTTTAAGACTCCACGATCCGCACATCAGCTTGTACCGGGCACGGTTGAGTGATCATTCAAGGCATACAGTTGGTGCGCGAGTTTAGTTAAACGTGCACTAAACTACCCTCGTACCCATGTTTAAATTTAGACACATCTCGGCGAGTTAGACCTTTGTTTAAGTAAAACAAATGTACGAGAATTGCGTTTAGTTAAACGATGTGTCTAAAGTCGAAGTTAGACGCGCGTTTAGCTTAAAACTGTGTTTAACTACGTACGAGAATGCGGCCCTTAGTGTTTGAAATGCACATTCCTAGTTCTTCCCCCCCCCCCATCCAGTTTGAAGATAATGGCAACATTACGAGTCATACTTATTTTTTATTACATTTTATTGCATTTCCTGAACTCTGTAACCATGTGGCAAAAAAGAGGAGAAATAGAGAATAGTTTAGTCCGTTCCAAATTGACAAGATTAAGGTTTTGATCTCCCTAGTCTAAGGTCCCGAGTTTACCGCGTTGCGGAATTTCTGCGAAAATCACAGAATTGTGGTTAAATGCGGAAAACAACATTTTGATGAAAAGAAGAAGAAAAAAATGCACAAAAAAAGTCCAAAACACAAAATGTATAAATAGTCTTGAAAGAACCCAATATAAATATTAAAAAACGATACGTAATAAAACAAAACAAACAATATTTAAATATAAAACTCCGCGCTGAACTCCATACCATAATTCATAGGCCTAGATATTATTATTTTTGCATTGTAAGAACACAGCTGCATCAAAATTGACGCAATGCAGTACTTCAGGCTTAATCTATTAATAGAGTTGGACTGGTACTTTTCCTAGAAACTTCGACAGTGAGCATTCGTATGACCGTACTGTGCAGGCACAACACAATTTGAGTCATTTGAGAGCTGTTTATTGATTGCTCAAATACAATGGCGATATAGAGGGTCGGCTACCGCACAGTAATAATAAGGTAAGCCTAAAAATCTAAAATGATGTGTTTTTCTGTAAAGTGTGTTTATTTTGGTTTTATAGATCGTAAATTTTAAGCTTTTTGGGGGGGAAAATTACATCACAGAAAAATGCAAAATTTACAAAGCGGAATTCGACAGTTATAAAGCAGAAAATTAGTGAGCTTAGTAAATAGGATGTCAACTTGTCAACATATACCATAAACCAGCAATAACTAGTTTACTCATGGGCAACATAACATTTGTTACTGTTATTCACCTGATGGCTTTCAGTTCAGTCAGCATGACCTGCATCATACACCTGTTGCTATGGTTACTCAGTTTGGTTGCTAGGAGACACAAAAGTTGATCCATGGAAAACTTGCACGGCTGACGCAGTAACCTAGACAGCTGTTGGGTAGAGGGAGAAAGGAAGAGTAGATAATAGAGGAGCATACTATAGAAACAAATTATTAGGCCTTTTCTCACTGGCCTGACGATTGACTTTGTAGGTGCAATAACAGTCGCTATATCGATCGATCGATCACCAAAAATGGGCCACATCTCTGTGTGAATCCAATGACCGATGGTCGCCCCCTTGCTGCGGACAATGGATTGTTGCATGATGCACTGTTATGTAATGTGCTATAAATAGCCCATTACTCTTGTGTAGATCGATCAAATTTCTTGCACTTTTTGAAACTGAATAAGTCTCCATTTAGGGACGATCGATCGTCCAATAATCGATTGTCGAGCCAGTGTGAAAAAAGCGTATTCTCTCCAAGAGTACAGAGACAATGGTAAAGATGTTGTCAGAATTATAATATGGCATGCATATTAAGAAGCAATCACAGGTGTGTTGATAATGTATGATGCAATGTTTTGCCGGCATGGGCATGTCACAGATATTTTATCTTTATAATATCTTTAGATACAGTTTATAATGGTAAATTTGTCAAAACTCTGCCAAAAAGTGCTCAATGTTGTTTTTACCACCAGATTGAATACATGAATGATGAGTCAACCTTTAGGCAATAGGCATTTTCATTTCTAATTAGTTTCGCACAGCATGGAGTAAATCCATGCTGCACTCTTCAGATGATGGCCTTCGATATATATCTTAGTAACAACTTCAAACCTTACTTTGGAGACAAGCCAAAACAATATTGGGTTGGTATTTATTTGAACATAACCACTTTTCCACAAATTTCTAAACAAAATGGGGCGGTCGGAGCAATGGAACAATTTTTAAAAATTTGTATCGCCTCACCTTGAAAGACTGAACACCAGTAGCCAGCCAGCTGGGCGACGCACAATTGATACACTCCGCTATGTTGTAGCCACAGTTGACAGAGCTGATCGCCGCACCTGGGAAGGTGACTACAAACTCCTCACTGTGTTGCTCTACTCTGTACACCGGTATGCCGGCAGCTATTAGCACCTTGGGTGGGATCTGTCAACAGGTAGATGGGGAGACGGGAAGAAGAAGACGATCAAACTAGGGATACTATCAAATATAGAATAGGAAAGTCCTATACTGCACGTAGATAACAGGCCCGTTTGCATACATTTATAAATGCAACAGCGCCACTTTATGACCACAAAAAAAAAAGTCGCAAGGGATTTATAAGTCCGTCAAGTCCGTCAGACACAAACAATTACGGTATGGTGTAAAGTGAGCAAATGAATTCAAATACATAAAATAAACAATGAAACGTGAAGTATCATATATTTTAGGCTTGTAAAAACCATCCAGCATGTATGTTTTATCATAACTTTCAAAACCGCACAATTTTTCAGCGCCATCAAAAATATGTGACAGCCGAAATTAAACTTAAAAGTAGCTTCAGATCGGCAGGTTTAGTCGCACACCCCTGATAAAACACCCATTAGGCGACAGAAAAAACACAACAACCTTGTTGTACAGGCGGACGGACCTCTCTGGGAGGGTGGGTCAGTCACGCTTTTTTCTCTTCAAAACGTCTCCCCCTACAGTTCACAGCTAGAATTAGAATGTACAACGACATTACAATGACATTGCACCGACATTGCAATGACATTGCATTGACATTGCAATGACATTGCATTGACATTGCACTGACATTGCACTGACATTGTAATGACATTGCACTGACATTGCACTGATGTGCTTTGATATTGTACATTCTATTTCGAGCTGTACTGTATGTGTGTATTCAGTTGCAAGTGAACATATTTCCCCCAATTTATAAAAACTGAGTCAGTCCCGCTTCGTCGCCTTGGCAAACATTTCAGAAAAGAACATGTGTTTTTTTTATAATGCATTTAATTATCAACAGGAAATCTAGTGCATGCATGGCGAGATTCAAATCGAATAGCATGCCTAAACATCCTGTGCATACAATGAACAGAGCTCCAAGCGATACTCTCCTTGTTCATCTAATGTATTGTATGTAATCATAAAAAAACATTTGGAACTGAGCACCTTAACAAAAATAGTGTGGTACAACGTCTTTCCACAAAAAAATCTTTGTGTTATGTTTTATATTGTTTTACGGAAGATTTATCCCGAAAAAAAATTCACGCCTGCTGATTGGTTGATAATGATGTCATGATTTATCGGGAGACGTCATCGATATTGTGGGGATTTCGTATATGGGTTTTGAGTAGATATTATTAGATAAGGCCCACACACCTGTGTTGCCTGTCAGTCAAAGCTAATCAGATCAATGCTCATATTGTTATGTATTAAGGTCATTATCATAAATGGTAAATGTGTTTATATACCACCCAGACAAACTGTCTAGCAAGCGACCTTCCATTATTATTGTTGCTGGGTAATAATCCTTCATTATGATTGGTTTAAAGTTAGTGATGTCATATACCTGGGATTATCCTTCCTACTTGCTGGTATATGTTACCTTTGACATATATGTAAATCATACAGTGACCATCCATTTGATTATGTACATGTAATATTATGTTGTTTTGACCAGTGTTGATTAGAGTTCCAAGCCAGAGAGTAGCTAGAAATAAAGTTAGAAGCAAAGTGAAAAGTGTGCAGTGTTGTTGAATTCAGGATCTCAACAATATCAAGTGCTATCTTTAAACATTGTCGTCAATAGAATTAGGAGGAGCTAATCGTGTGTTACGATGACAATATTGTTTGATCGACACATAATGCTTACACAGTAGAATAGCTAGCTATTGGTGCAAAGACGCCTCGATCCGCTCAGCGGTCGACAGGTCAATAGTTGACTTACCATGCATAGGAAAGACTGGTTCATGAGTAAATGTCTCTGGGGTTTTGGACACAGGTCAGGCACTAGTTTTTGGAGGACCTCTTCTGTCTTAGTCACCTCACTGCTAGGAATGCAATACCTACAAAACCATCAACAACAAATCAGTCGATTATTATGGAAACAACGTAGGTTTTAAATGTCTTTGTTGTTTCGGGAAAAAGTCAAGGAGTAGTTTTTGGAGGACTTCTTCACCATTGCCACATTTTACCTTCATTTTAATAATCTTTGTACTGTGTCAAACCATTTTTGTTCTAATCATAAAATATTGTGCCAATCAAGGTTCCTGTGGATTTCAAAATGGCCACTTCTCTACAAGAATCAGAAAGGATAAATCCTGGAATTAAATTGAACCAACATTTTGTAACATGAACATTAACATTTCAATAAGGAGGGGCATGGAAATGTTTCCTTTCAACAAAACCAGTTGATTCCTTACAAAAACAAAAACAAAGTTGAAAATAGACTATGCGAAATGCGATTTGTTTGTTTTTTGTATTTTTTTAAACATGAGACAGTTCTGTGAAGCAAGAAAATGAAGCTGATATGGTACTTCACAATATATATTTTATTTTATTTTTTAAATACTGTATTAATATTTGAAGAAAAAAACCATTCCAAGTTAGTTTTAAAAAAAGTTATGTGGTGAAATGCGAATTTTAAAAGCAACACGTGTGGTCTTCTGAAACAAACTTGTTTTAGTTTTTTTATATTTGTCCTTACCATATTTTTGGAGCTCCAGTGTGCAGATACTCTATACTCGGCAGTGAATGTCTATCACAGTTCCACGTCTCCGTGCTGTACAGCATTCCTAGCTTGAGCTCTGGTGCAGTCACACCCATTCGCCCTGGTAGTAAATGCAGTATATTGCCGTTATGGTTGCTGATGTTATTCAGATTCCAACTGTGTCTGTAGGGTGATGGCACAAAATCAGATACAAAAATACAATTTTTTGAATTTAGAATATAATGAATCAGACATCTAAAACTTCAGCCAAGAAAAAAAGAGATCTGTCTCACATACCCATGCGCAGAAGTATGTGGAGTCACTTTTGCAGCATAACCCTATGCGATGATCCCAATTTGGGTTTTTTTTGTGGGTTTTTTAAGTTGTCAAAAAAAGGCTCCGAAAGGGGGGGGGGGGGGGGGGGGGGGGAGGGTGAATAGGCCAGAACACAAATATCCGCATTTAGCATACCTATTTTTTGTTAAAAGAAGAAAAAAAAGCATACCACATAGCTATTTTCCCAAATGTATATGAGATAGACCATCTTTTTTTGTTGCCTGACATGGTTTACTGGGGGTTAAGTAAACCGACGATGTTGCGACCACAGCCTGTGGTTTTCTACTGGGCAGTGGCTGTCCCTGGTTTCTTATATATGTGCCAGGAGAGTATACACAATTTCACTATAGTTTGATCGGTTCCAAATTGGCGAGAAATATGTGTTTTTTATCTCTCCGTGCGCAAAAGTAATCCAAGCGTACGCACACTATTTTGGCATACGCAACCATCACACACACTATGACACTGCGCCATGTTGCACCATGCAAGCGTTTTGCACGCCGACGATCTTATGAATTTATTCGCTGGACTGTAAACAGATTTGCCAATTTGGAACTGACTAAACTATAGTGGAATTGATTTTTAAAACGATTTAAATAATAACTTTTAAGGCACATTTTGAATTAAAGTAAACAGTTGCTGCTGAACTGGCGCTTGAGTCTTAAGGGGGCTGTGCACCTTCGTATAGCCTCCGTAAAACTGCCGTAACTTCTTCATTATTCATTTAATCTAGATAAAAGTATACATTTTTTTGAAGGAAAGGGTTCAATAAATCCAACTATGATCATGAAATTGACCATTTTGGAGAAAATTATAAAAAACACGTTTTTTGACCCATTTTAGGTTTGGAAAAGATAACTCAAAATATATTTTGTTAAATGTTGTCATACTAGTTTTATTATATTCCTCATACAATTCCCTAGGAATCGTTTGTGTTTTTTTTGAAAATATTTTTTGCACATTTTTTGGCACTTTTTGGTCTCTAATTCAAAAAATAATAAATATTTTCAAAAAAAACCAAAAACGATTCCTAGGGAATTGTATGAGGAATATAATAAAACTAGTATGACAACATTTAACAAAATATATTTTGAGTTATCTTTTCCAAACCTAAAATGGGTCAAAAAACCTGTTTTTTATACAACATTTCCAAAATGGTCAATTTCATGATCATGGTTGGATTCATTGAACCCTTTCCTGCAAAAAAATGTATACTTTTATATAGATTAAATAAATAATGAAGAAGTTACGGCAGTTTTAAGGGGGCTGTACCTGAAGGTGCACAGCCCCCTTAAGAGTCTTATGCCTCTAAATAGGCAGAGTTCACAATCATTTTATTTGAAGAAAAAAAATCTGTGAATGTATCATCAATCACTTTTATTGAAATTGTAATAAAAAATATCAATATCATGCACAACATATTCATGGGGACAAATAGCTAAATCAAAATGTTTGTAAAAAAGTTGGCAATCATGCAAACATGCACACTCTATAAACAAAAACGAAGCAACAGTAACAATGATGTATTTTAATATAATAATAGGCAATTTATCAAAAAGAAGTTGCAATGAAAAAATAGGTGATTCAAAGCTGCAAAAGGAAATAAATAAAATAATACACCATATAAATAATACTGTCCTACACTTCAGGAGGTAGAGTGTAGCACTTGAATATTGAATATGAAATGCATGCGCAGCCAATACGATATTTATCTATCACGAAACAGTGACGTAACCGTGTAATTTACTAATTACAGCATATAAAAATGTGCGCCTACTCGAGGTGCTAGCATGTACACACCCCACACGTAGTAAGACGGAAGATATATACGAGTGTAAATGCTGCACCTGTAAATTAGTTACGTCACTGTACAGAGGAAGAGAAATAGAGTATACAGACATCATGGGAAGAACACCAATTTTTTTTAGGAAGGCCTTTGATATATGAAATGACCTCATAAATGTTTTGCTCTCCAGTTCCCAACCCTTTTCAAACAAGGACCATGGGATATGGGTGATGGAATGTTTAACGGTTTTATAGGGTATTAAATGAAAATCTCTGCGAACTGTTTCCTCTTTGGTGTCAAATTTCAAGGGGAATTGTCAGATTTAATGCATTTATAAGACATATGGTAACATCTAAATACTGTTAAAGTTGAAATATCGCGTGTGTAATTTTTCGCGCTTTGCACATTTTGAACAATTTTGCTTGTTTTTATTTTCGTGAACATTGACCTACATACAAAATGAAAATATTCGCACATTTTTATTTTCGCGCTTGCTTTTCTTGCGTGAAAAGCTTGAAAATAAATGTAGCGTGTTCCACTTTAACAGTACACATAGTGCTAAAATTGGGTGCACAAGAACTCTGTTTAAAACCTCTAAACATTCCATCAGGGGATAATCCTAAACACTACAGGGAATTATTCTGGTACAATGCCTGCAAGAGAAAATAACTGCTGCAAGGAAACAAAAATCATAAAACCAAACCATATAAATACAGCCACCAAACACATCAAAATAATAACAAAACTATGAAAACGCGATTAATGCATGATTTCCATGACAACACTTACTTTGCATACAAGTCAGTTTTGCAGGTGGGGAAACCACTGCATATCATACAGACACACACAGGTGCATGATGGGTAAATTATGGATAAAAAGAAATACAAATTATGACAAAATGATCGGTGAATAATGACCGGTTGGGTGGTAAATCAAGTGAACAAGACCATGCTTTATTACTCCCCAGAGGCACTACCAACTATCCAGCCAATAGGGTCTCTCTAATGTTGATTTTGATTGGTTAAAACAGGACTACACAGGTATTTAGCCAATTAGAGACATGGTTAGAATTTAAAGATGCGTTGCAAACACACAGAGGTTTAAAATCTCATTTGATTGGTCACTTATATGTGCATAGCTCAACAAACATCCAATGGACGCACGTCACATGAGGTTAAACTCGCGTAAATTATGCAAGTTCAACCTCACCTGTGCAACGGTCATCCGTGGTGCGCACTACCTAGGCTCGACCTCACGGCTCTGATTGATTAGCGGTATTTTGTGAGTTTTCAAAAATGCCGCGCAGCTAATCGAACCAGCGCCCGCGTATGTTGGCTGTGGCCAGGAATTTATGTGCCGTAGGTCCATTGGAATCAATATTAATAACTGTATAGTGCTCACTGAGAGGTTAAGGGAAAATAACGCCGCTTAGATATAGACAGCGTT
Source organism: Ophiura sarsii (assembly GCA_035610835.1). NCBI lineage: Eukaryota > Metazoa > Echinodermata > Ophiuroidea > Amphilepidida > Ophiuridae > Ophiura > Ophiura sarsii. The sequence continues at coordinate 33,086,539 of CM069458.1, forward strand.
TATAATTGATAGGGTAGGCATCGATATTGCGTAACAAAAATTAACGTAAAGTTACATTCTTCGACTTGCTTTCGTTCACGTGATAACGTAATGTTTACATTCTTCGACTTGCTTTCGTTCACGTGATAACGTAATGTTTACATTCTCCGACTTCTTTTCATTGCGCAATATTGATGTTTCAATCTATTCTCAATGGCCTTGAAGTTGCCTTTTATCAAACTCAAGATTGATATACAATTACAAAGTACTAGTGGCATGCAATAATAGGGTTAATATTAAAGTAACAGAGTACTGTATATCCTTATTCTCAGATTATGATAAATTAAAGAAACAAACATCTTTTTTCATTTCACACATGAATATTATGGATACGTTCAAGTGAACATGCTGCCATAAGGGTCTTTAAACATTTAATATGAGTATATAGCTAATTTGATCAATAGAAGATATGAAATCACATCTAGATCTAGCTTTGAACACGAAAGAATCCAATTTTTGTCTTACCTTCCAGTGACAGAAGTATCTAGGCTAGCTTTATGCACTGCTACATGGCTCTGTCCTTCCTCTACTATCCGCCAGTAATCCCTCTGTGAAAATGGTCAAATTCGAAATAATGGGTTAGGATAGAGTGCTTAGATCAGGCCTTCTTAACTATCTTTTATGAAGTGCCATTTTCAAAATATTAGTAATCAAGAAGTGCCACTGACGTTGCGAGGAGAGACTAACGGCCAAACTGTGGGTTCCAGGGGCCCCCCTTAGGGCCCCTTGAAGCTCATGGATTTTAGGGGTTTGAGAGGCTCATATTTCCTAATTTTTATCCTTTTTTGTACAAGATTTGTTTTGACTCTCTTTTCTTTTTTTTCCTTCTTTTTTTAATTTTATAATCTTTTAATTTTTTAATTTTTATGGTTGTTTGACTGCCTCAAAGCGCCACAAATGGTGTGCGCCCCACCAGTTGAGAACGCCTGGCTTAGATGCTTTACAAGTCTGAAGGCATGAATACTGTAAAACCACTTAATTTTGCGAGGGATTTAATTTCGCGAGGTATGTGGATTCAAGAAATTAAATACCTGCGAAACTGACATTTTGCTTTGAAAGTAACAGTAAACTACCAGATTTGCAAAATTAAATGCCCACTAAAATAGCAGTAATTTTAAATTTGGGATATAAAGTATCCACGAAATTATGTTTTACATTATGTTGTGCTCAACAAACATTCATACACTAGGATTACAATTGACTTTTGAAGAACTAAGCCCCAAGAACCGCCCTTACTGGACTGGGCGAAGGGGGTGGCTAGAGGATAGCTAGCAACCATGCCTCTACCTCAGAAAGTACTTGGTCATTACCCAGTGCAGCTGGCAGTGCGATATAACTGAACCAGACTCTACGAATGGCCCTTACTAAACTGGACAAAGGGATGACTAGAGCAGGGGATGACTGGCAGGGGGAAAAAGTTACCTCTAGCTCAACAGATAGTGGGTCTTTCTTGGATTGCATCTGTCTGTTGCAATTAGCTGTGCGATAACACAGGACTAGACAGAAGTAATGGTCCTTACTGAATTGGGCAAAGTGGTGACTTAAGGAGGGGAGACTTGAATGGGGAGGGGGAAAACTCACCTCGATCTATCTAGTGGTTTCATTTTAAAATGCATATGCCTGGAGCTATAGCAGTGCAATGAAATCCTACCAATTTAACCAGATTTTATGAAGAACCTCTGCTGAATCTATGTGTAAGCAAGGGGTGATGGTGACAGGACTTGAGGGGAACTTGCCTCTACCTCAGCAGGTGGACCCTACTTAAAGTGCACCTGCCTTGTGCAGTAAGCTGTTTAGTAGAACTAAACCAGACTCAATGGCCCTTAAACTGGGCAAAGGGGCGACTGGAATGGGGGAGGGGGAAACTCACCTCTACCTCAGCAGGTAGTGGGTCCTTCTTAAAATGCACCTGCCTCGTGCAGTTTGCAGTGCGATAGAACTGAAGCAAACTCCATGTACGTCCTCTGCTGGACTGGCACTCATTGATGTTACTAGATTTCAGATGTTTACTATTTTTCTTCACTGTTAACAAAAGAAATAAAAACAAACAGCATTTATTCTGGAGTTGTCTCAACTTACTACTTAGGCCAAACAAAGAAGATAGTCTGTCTCAGAAACATTTTGCAAATAAGCTAAGTGCTGTGCAATTTTTTCTTTCCTTAGAAAATAGGCTATGAGGTATGCATTTATTTTATTTTTTTGCTAATCCAAGCTTCAGAGAACTTTTTTTTAAAACTTTTTTTTCAAAAATCAAATAAAAAAATCAACAAAAAAAAAAATCAAAATGTTTGTTAGGCCTCAGCGCATAGACATACGCGCCGTAGCTCATTTCACATACCAATGCAATACGGGCGGGCTTCTGAGACAGACCTTCTTCTTTAGTTGGCCTTAGAGGTTAATGACTGGGTATCAGTTGTTTAGAGGGTACTGTGGAATGTTAGTACCGAGCAATTTCCTGATGGTCTGAAGTTCAATGTTATACATTTTCACAGCACTCGATAAAACAACTGATCAAAGTCATTAACCTCATTCATAAACACAACGCAATGCAATGAATCTGGTTTGATAAAAACATCACAAAAAACTGTGTTTTTACATCATATATGTACACGTACGTCCCCATGATTTAATCGAACAGCCCGCTAATTAAGCTGTACTTGCCAACAAATCAAACAGCGGTTGAATGCAAAATACAAACACGGAAGTATGTGATTGGTGCGCTTGGTCAATCTGATACAACACACACTACGCGGAAGTCATTGATGCGCATAATTTTGACAACTTGTGAGTACAGATGCCAAATAAAGTATGCATGCTGGTCATACTGTTGTTTTTCAATTTCTCGGCGCCCGCGTACTGCATGAAAGAATTGGAGTCGTTTGATTGGGGTATATCTAACATACATATTCATGAGGTGATGTATTAACCCCTCTAATTCTGACGGATAAAAGATATTGTTTGGTTGTTCTCTCCTGCCCTTCCTAATTTTCCAAATCATTTGCTCAAAATTTGACCAAAAAAAATAAAAATAGGCTTAAATATGGTTGCAAAATGCAGACAATTAGGGTAGCACAAAGAAATGTCTATTTCATTAAAGAAGTTCTCATGCTCTCATGCCTTACATTAAACTTATGCTATTTGCTATTGAATTTGAAACAGATAGACAAAACAAACAGCTGTGCCACAGAGAAGATAATCTACGCTTCCAACGATCCTTTGCAACACAATGCAATCAGAAACGATATCTCATTTTATCAAGTGTTACTCTTATTACTTTGTACAGATCACAGTTTGCTTTCATGTCAAGAAAAAACTGGATAGACATGGGTAGATAGTCAAGAAATACAAATTATTTGCCAAATCTGGCAGTGCTCTTGGTTCATTCAGCTAGCCTTTGCCACTATCAACCCATGTTGCAAATAAACCTAGTACACTTTCATTCCTTCCATGTTGCATTTGATAGCGAATCATTACAGAATACTGAAATAAGAGAGATGTATTGTGAGAAGGATCAGACCAGGCCTTAAAAAAAGAGTTGACTTGCCCTTTGCGACTGACCCTAAAACTTGAAAATCTAGGGTCGCTTCTTCTTTTCTTTTTTCAAATATTCATGTTTTTAAAAACATTTTTTGATATTTCTAAACTATTTTAAATATCATATATTGGTTATAATTAATAGCAAAATATGTTCCGTTTATGTTTAACTGCAACTTAAATGTATACAATTTTCAATCAAAATAAATTATTAAAAAATCGACCAACCCAGATATTGGCACTTAAAGGGCAGGTCAACCTCTACTCTCTTTTTTGCCTATTCTCTCTGGCTATGCCCCACACACCAGGTTGATGTTACTCACTTGTATTATTGCGATTCCTCTCAGCTTCAACCTCGGCAAGTAGCTTATCTCTTTCTTCCTAAAATAATGCACAAATAAACATAATAAGGACATGGCAAGACCCAACATTCACAATGGGCCCACGTCACATGAGGTTGAGCTCGCGTAAACTACGCCTGCTCAACCTCACCCCAAAACGGTACCGTGGTTATCTGTTGTGCCCACTACGTCATCTCGACCTCAAGGCTCTGATTGGTTGGTGCTCAAACGTGAGAACTGAAAAACTCATGAGCTTTTCCACGCCTCACTGCGTGGGTGGTTATGGCGCAGCGGGAGCACTGCGTTGGTGGATACGGCGCAGCGTGACGATCGTTAAAAAGGCTTCAGTTTAAATTTGACCAATCAGGTGCTTTGGTGTTGTTGGTTGGCAGTATTTTGTGAGTTCAAGCATGCGTGCGCAGCCCGATCGAAGTGCGCCCACGTATGTCGAACTGTGGCCAGGAGATTATGTGCTGTAGGTCCATTAGCTGGAAAGGACAGAGCCCTCTCTTGGTAACTTATCAAGATTGGTGTTGTAGGGGTTAGGTCCATTTTGTTAAATTTTAAACATACACAGAGCGACAAAAAGAAACTTAGATAGTCATTGAAAACATTTCTATGCTAAACCAATGGGGTTTTAAAGTGTATTCAATATTACTTGGAAATGATCAGTACAAGATACATAACATGTTGAATTTTAGTTGGTCACAAACAGAGCTAAACACTTTCCACGCGGCTACCGCGTGGAAAGTGTTAAGAAAGTGTTGAGGTCACTATGGTCTGTAAAGAGAACATCCCTATGCAGAAGAATCACTCAGGCACAACATTTGCTTTAGGAGTGTGCATCATTTTATGTTCTGGTCTTGTCTTGCTGTGATATCTTCGATTTTCACAAACCTACATAACAGATAGACCAGCACAAACTAGTTATTAAAATTCAAATATAACTGTTAATACCATGAATACAATGCCTACCCTGAGTCCCCTACACTGTACCACAATGGCCCACACAATGGTAAATGATGCTGGCTCAAAGGTCAACATGACATCCAACCCCAGATGGTGCTGGTCAATCATATTATAATTTACAGTCAGGAATGCCTTTAAAAGTCTGCTGCTTCTTTGTGATTCTATGCAATCTCTTGATTATTGACATGTGCTTAGTACAGGGTATTGAAGTATACCTGTGAACAAATATTGTTCATTTTTATGCAGAGAATTTTAATTTGTGTCCTTTCAAAGAAGAGATCAGTGTCTTTTTCGCTCAGTTTAGATCCATTTATTGGCTCAATAAAAGTTATTTAGCTTTGTTTGTGACCAACTAAAAACCAACATGATATGTATTTTCTACTGATGATTTCCAAGTATTATTGAATACACTTTAAAACCCAATGTGCTTAACATAGAAATGTTTTCAATGACTATTAATAATAACCTAATGCACTTTTTACAAGGTCAAGGTTCACCGTATACTAAACAAGGAAGGAAGGTGTAGGTTTAATTATATATGTCATTTAGTAAATAGATAAAACATGAACCCATAGTATGACGACCTTCATTTTCTGTACATCTTACCAGAGATTTTTAACCATGTACTAAACCCACTATAATAGCAGTCAGGGTATTTTTAGCAAAGATTTGCTATATGACCGTGGTCTACAGTCAGTGTTGTCACTAGCCAAAATTTAGTGCCGGTTAATTTTACTGACGGCGAACGGAATAAGTGTTGCGAACGAGTGCAGTGGATCATGGCATGGGGTTTAGAGGCCTTCTATGTTTTTTTAGGGGTTAAAAATGCACTTTGAAGGTTCCTGCCACATAATTTCTTGTTTTATGAGGCAGTTCAATGATTCTATCCACAAAGTGTTAAAAAAATAAAAAAATAATCATAATTTTAGAGTGCTGGTTTTTTACCCTCTTTTTTAAGAGTGCCGGTCGGCAATCGTGAGTGCCGGCTCCGCCCGACCGGCACCGACCGCCTTAGTGACAACCCCGTCTACAATACTCATAGTATTCAACACCTGTGAGCTTTACCCAAGGTCAAGTTCCAGCTTATACTGAACAAGGAAGGGCTTAATCATAAGGCTGCACAGGGACAGGAAGGATATGCTAATAATTAAAAAGCCGACAAAGGTTTGTAGATAAGGACAGAATGTTGCTGTATCATTGGTTAACAGGTTTGAGCAAAATAGGTTGGGTGGGTGGGTTTTAAACAAACAGGAAGAAATGGTACGGTAATGACTACACCTATAAAAGGTGTACAAATAACAGTGGATTCAATGGTGTACTTTCAATTTTTGATTGATTGATTGATTGGTTTCATAATTGATTTCATGATTGATTTCACGATTGATTTCACGATTGATTTCACGATTGATTTCACGATTGATTTCACGATTTATTTCATGATTGATTTCACAATTGATTTCATGATTGATTGATTGGTTGGTTGATTGTCATAACATTGTGGCCCGGGGGGGGGGGCTGCATTGTTGGTTGGTTGATTGGTTGATTGATTGATTGATTGATTGATTGATTGATTGATTGATTGATTGATTGATTGATTGATTGATTGATTGATTGATTGATTGATTGATTGATTGATTGTCATATCATTGTGGCCTGTGGGCTGCATTGCTGCATAAATGGACCATTATCAACAGAAAACATACATTATAAACTAGTTTTATTCTTGTAACTAAATTATTGCTACCTATTTTGACCAACATAAACCTAGCCAAGGTGCTGACGCAGAGCTTTAAAGTAGTCCAAATTATGACTCAACAGAAAAACATGTAAATTGTTGATGGTTGGGAGCATATCTTTAGGAATCTCGTAAATTCAACTAACTGAGCGGGAAAATATATTAGTCATTTCCAGTCCCATTTCAGTGTATGCATAAGGTTATTGAAAATAGTATTCACAAAATTGATTGGCAACTTTGGCATTTAATTTCTCCTGAAATTAATGAGAAAAGATCAGATTTACAAATGTTTGAAAAGAAATTACAACACTACCTCACAAAGGACATGACCATTTCATTTTTTTAATAGCTGTATCGGTTTTCATGGTGTGGACATTAAAGTCAAAAGGAGCACACTTCTACAGGTAAAGTTCAGTTTTAATTATGTGAAACACATTTAAATGAAATAAACAAAAGAGAGTAGGAAAGTGTCATTGCTTGTTCACATTACGTATCTATTCATGAGAAGCTAGCAACATAACCAAATTTATTCAAGTGGATTTTGTTAAAATCGAAAATGGCTGCCCTGCAAGTATTTTTCTTTCTACTTTCCATGGCTGCTACTTCAGGCATGAAAGTGAATTTGTAAAAAAATGTAAAAATCTGAAAAGTGCATCAAATTAAATTGGGCTATAAGGTAAAAAAACAGGCTAAAAATTAAAATAAAGAGCAGAAATTGTGACAACAAAATAGCCTGAATTCAGGCAAAAGCCTAGTCATGTGCAGTGCTCAAATTTTTCTTGAGGTGCAAAAATTGCCCCTTACTGTTGACGTCAAGGTGCATTTCCTTCAAGTCAAGGTGCAATATTAGGTGAATCGCGATAGTAACTTGATTTAGGACTGCAAAAACTTGTATCGCAATTTTGCACCAGCCTTTGGCAGTTGTATCACAATTTTGCACCACCCTTTGACAGTTGTATCGCAGTTGATAATGGACCCACGTCACATGAGGTTGAGCTCGCGTAAAGTACGCCTGCTCAACCTCACCCCAAAACGGTGCAGTGGTTATCCGTTGTGCGCACTACGTCATCTCGACCTCAAGGCTCTGATTGGTTGGTGTTCAAACGTGAGAACTGAAAAACTCATGAGCTTTTCCACGCACCATCACGCCCAACTGCGTCGCTGTAGTTATGGCGCAGCGGGAGCACTGCGTTGGTGGATACGGCGCAGCGTGACGATCGTTAAAAAGGCGTCAGTTTAAATTTGACCAATCGGGTGCTTTGGTGTTGTTGGTTGGCAGTATTTTGTGAGTTCAAGCATGCGTGTGCAGCCTGATCGAAGTGCGCCCACGTATGTCGAACTGTGGCCAGGAGATTATGTGCCGTAGGTCCATTATTAAGGTGCAAATTGTGATGCGATACGGGAAATGTGCAAGTCTGGTCATGCCTCACTACTTACCTTTGATAGGGTTGCATAGGACAGCAGGTATTTGCAGTAGATGCTATCCAATTTGCTGACCCTGTTCTGAATCTGAAATAAAAATTGATCAATCAATAAAATTTGATATCAATTATATAAATAACCAAGGGACAGAGGGTTGGAGGGAGCACTTAATATTTTTATTACAGGGTGGGCCCTCCTGGTTCCCAATAGCAGGGGCTCGAACACTTAATACTAATATACATTGTGTTTTTGGAATGATATGTTTTGTGATTTGGAGTTCAAAAGATTGTGATCTAAAGTCCCAAAGCAAACTTGACTCATGGGAGAAGCTTAAAAAAGATCTTATATTTGACCTTAATCAACTTTCAAATTTGTGTCAAAAAGATATAACATGACTATAATCAAAACAGATATTTCTCGATCAACAATTACTTTTTAACACAAACCCCAGAAACACACTCAAGTACAACACAGTCAAGTGCGAACATGTTTCTGAATCACTGCATTCATGCCTGGTACACACACAGCTCAAATGGCATGTGGCAAAGTAATTGATTTTCTATTTTTTTTTAAATTTTTGCTTCGATTATAGTCAATACTTATCATTCAAATGGTTGCGACTTTAGCATACGAGATTTGAGATTGTATTAACACTTTCCACGCGGCTATTGGTTTTACCATATAAAAAACAAATTGTTCAGAAACCTTTCCCAAATGTTACAGTCTATCTCAAGGATTACTGAACCAATACCAGGCATGTTTATACTAATTGCAATGCATTTCTCATGATGATTCCAAATATGGTAATGATATTCAATATTTCTGACATTTTTGAAACATTTTGTGAACATTTGGAATGTCGTCTGCAGCCGCCTGCCGCGTGGAAAGTGTTAAGATACCAAAATGAGCCAGAGAAAAAGGCTCATCTTACTACCTAACCTAGCAACAATATACAAAATGTGATGATTCTGTAATTCTGGCCATTTTTCAATTCCTGCATCCCATCCGGATAGAGGTTTTTATTTTATGTAAAGTCAAAACAATAAAATTGTTTGTTTATCCAACTGTAGATCAAGGCAAAAAGTAGTGTCACTATAATTATTACACACCACTATTTCTATATCAAATCTTACATGTAGGCCATCGTCTGAAGAGTGCAGCATCATCTGAAGAGTACAGCATGGATTTAGTCCATGCTGTACGAAACTAATTAGTAATGAAAATGCCTATTGCCTAAAGGTTGACTCATCATTCATAAAACCTTACACATGTAACCCTATGAAACTTTAAGTGCATACATGACACAATCAAGTGGAATGAGTCGATGTGGGGAATTTTGATTTTGAGTTACAGGTAAAAAGAAGTGACAAATTCTTTGTTTTACTTAGTTTAACTGTTAGCAAGTTCGATTTTAGTGGGGTTTGGACCGTACTGTTACATTTTTTACCTGCTTTTAAATGATGGACAAATATCAAAATTAAAAACTGCCGACATGTGACTCATTTTCGCTTGATCATGTCACCTAAACTACAAACAACCCTGATAATGCAATTTTATTCATAATATACAGTAGGTATAAACCATGTTCGAAATAGATGGTTATCCGTTTATCCAAACTTACCAAATTTGCTGATGCATAACCAGCTTGTGTTTGCAGATTATTATCCGATGGACAACTAAGATTTTTGACACAAAACGGTGTAATTGTTATTAATCGTCAGTTAGGACGTAACCAAATATAGTGAAAGATAACCAAAATCTCCAGGTAGATTAACCAATTGGACAACAACATATTTGTCCCAATTTCTAATGTTGTGGGTATCAACAATTGGAAGTACACATCCACTGCAAATCTCTTCTCCCCAGTTTGACAAATGTGACACTATCAAGCAAAATGAGTCGTATGTCGCGAATATTGATTTTGAGTTACAGGTAAAAAGAAGTGACAAATTCTTATGTTTTACTTTGTTTTCTCAGTTGTTACACTGTTTGTAACTTGAAAACTAGAAGTTTGATTTAAGTTGGGTTTGGACCATACATACTTTAGCATTTTCACCTGCTTTTAAATGATGGACAAATATCAAAAATTCAAAAATGCCGACATGCGACTCATTTCGCTTGATCACGTCACAAATATGGATTGGTCAGAGTTGAACACAGAAACAAAAATTGGTCTCAACAAACACTTACCACCTTTGGTAAATTGAGTTGATCCGCCACTTTATTCCACTTCTGTTTACTAGTGATTGTCTTCAACCCGCCTTGCTGCGTCACGATCTGGGAAAACTTGACTAGATCAAGCTCGCATCCACCAATCTAAAGTCAAACAAACCAACATTATATAAATGCTCTGTATTATTTAAAACCACTTATACTATTACTTAATACAATGGTTTTCTCATTTGCCTTTAACACAGTTTTTTTCATTGGTTAGAATTGGAGATACATAATTCAGTGGGCCAATCAGGGACATACTACAATGTATTTCACATATTGTCAGCGTAGTGATCGCATTTCTCCCTGGTTACTGGATTACACACTGTTAGGAATGATTACACCATAGATTTTATGTGGTAATCAATTTGATCAGGGTTAAGGACTCAAAAGCGGATTATATATATATAACTTCACTGGCGAATATATATGGATTGATGGAGCTAGATTAGTGTTGACCCCAATGAAAGAATTCATTACAGGGCTGAAGAAGATTCATCTTACTGAAAGGAGTTGTTGAAAATTACCCCCTGCCAGTACCCCCTCCCCGGTTTGTTGTATTATCCCTATCCAACCACCATTCGAGAAACGTTCACGGTCATGTCATTTCCATTTAAGATTTCATAAAACAAATTGAAAAATATGTGAAAACAAGCAAGATTTTTCATACTGTAGCTCAAAATCTATTTCAGTCTCTATATTATTTCAGATCTCAGGATTTTCTATGGATAATCATGGAGTCATGAAAATAGAACTTGTTCATAGCTTAGGTTGATTGAATTATTAAGTATTATGAACAAAATTGCAGCCACATTTCATTTTTTAAATAGTTCAGCTAAGCAATACAAAAACATACTGAAAGGAAAGCAAAATATTATTAGCGAGTATTCATTTTTAGTATCGAACATTGAACGTTTGCTATAAAGCCCTCGACTGCTTGTTCCAAACCACTGCTGACGATAATGAACTATTATTGCCCCTAAAACCACCACACTACTAGTTGGTGATGTTCCAAAAGCCACACATTAAGTTGAGCATAACCAATGTTTGCTTTGAGTAAATGCCAATTATTTAGCGATTCATTCATCGCTTTAAATATCCTTGTAACCCACATACTATCGATTAAGACTTCTGTACAAGTGGACATTTTCGCGCTTCGCAAATTTTGAACAAGTTTGCTTGTTTTTATTTTCGCGATGTTGAGCTTCCTTACATAGACCTACATGCAAAAGGAATATATTCACACATTTTTATTTTCGCACTTGCTGATCTTAGCGTGAAAATCGCGAAAATAAATGTAGCGCGAAAATTTCCACTTTACAGTAACCACATTGCAGACAGCTCTTGGCAAATTACCAGACCGACATCCACTAAAGGCCACAAAATAAAAACGCATTTGTTCAACCTAACAAGGAACCACAACAAAACAAAAACGGATTGATAAATTGTAGTTTGTCTTTTTCTTTTGCGACATACAACGCTACAAAGAGACGAAATAGAGATACGTAAACTGTAAAGCATGAAATGTTCGCGTGCATCAAAATTATGCGAGTGCAGGTGACTCGCGAAATGTTCATGCACACGAATGTTTTGCTTTTAAAAGGCCTGTAATGACTACTCAACACATTCGCAAAATGTTCATGCCGCGAAAAAGGCTGAAGTTGGCGATTCGCAAACTTTTAATGCCCCGAACATTTCATACTTTACAGTAGTTTGCCAAAGATATTCTAAAGAACTAAACACACATTTTTGTAATTGAGAGGAAATGTTGTGTTTGGTCCAACAAAACATTTTTATAGCCTAATTGATTTACACATAGCGAATCCCCATTAGCCCTACTACAATTTTCAATTTCCTCTCTGTTTAACAACAATGCTTTTTATGGCATTTAAAGGGCATCTTTGGCCTGTTTGCACTCTTAACACTGTCCACGCGGCCATTGGTTTACCATATATTTAACAGATTTTTCAGAAACCATTCCCCACTTTGAAGGTCTATCTCAAAGCTTACAGAAACAATACTAAGAATGTCTGTACTTATTTCAATTCATTTCCCACTGTGATTCCAAATATGGTGATGAAAATCAATAATTTTGACATTTTTGAATAATTTTGTGAAATTTTGGAACTGTCATCTGCAGACGCCTGCCGCGTGGAAAGTGTTACGGATTTGGAGCTTTCCAAAAAAGAAAATTGAAAATAGAATTTGTAAAATGTAACTAGGACCTACGCTATAAATAATACATAGCCTTGAGAATTTCCTCTATAAATATTTTAGTTTCATTAAGCAAATTGCAACAAATAACATGTTGTTAATGGCGATACACAGATTCCCCAAATGGCTAAAACGATTTTGTAAAAAAAATGTAAGTATCATTATTTTGTCCCATGTTTCCTCCCTGTTGGCTGTAGAATAACCCTAACCCATTTGGTTATACTTTGTAGAAGTTAAAACATAAGCGATTCGAACCATAACAACATCACACATGGCTTAATCATTTCAACTTAATACCATACAGTCATCAAAAAAGTAACTATACAGGTAATAAATGTACTTTTAACTTTAAAAATATATATCCTACCTAGAAATATTGAATCATAAAATTGTTGAGAAATTTATCTTCTTTAATATGAGATATTGCACGCTAGAATCGGTTGAATATTTAAGAAGCGACAATCCAAAATGTAAGGTAAAGTCACAATTTCAAATTCACATTTTACATTTCAACACGGGGGAGAGAATGACAGGTAGCGTGTGTGTGGCGTATTGATCCATCGGAACAATGCGGCCGACTGTCCAACCTGCGCATGCATCCCCCAATTGTACTACCGGTAATCAATAAGGTACCCGTAGATTGGTCCGCGTGTAGAAAATAAAAATGTGAAAATGAAAATCGGACTTGTCCTTACATTTTTGAGTGCCACTTCCTCGATAATCACCCGATCCTAGCGTGCAATATCTCATATTAAAGAAGACAACATTTTCAACAACTTTATAATTTAATATTTATAGGTAGGATATATATTTAAAGAGTTAGAAGCCCATTTATTACCTGTATAGTTACTTTTTTTTTGATGACTGTATATCATTCTAGGACACCCTGTATAACACAAATCAAATTGTGTGACAAGAGACCAACCTTTAAATAAAGACGGATCAGATATTGTTAACAACTTCCGATATTTCCACAGATATATTACATTTAACACGAGAGTAGTATTCTCTGTCTCCCGAGAAGGGCATTGCTTATTTCCGCTGCGACAATCATGTTATATCCCTCTATAACGGTCCCATTCATATAACTCCATTTCACTTGTTGAATCACTCTAATATAATTAAAGAGATTTAACAAGACTAGAATATAGTTATATTAAAGGGATTCAGCGAGGTGGACCTTCAAGGGATATAACGTGATTAGAATTCAGTTATATTTAAAGAGATTTAACAAGACTAGAATAGAGTTATATTAAAAGGATTCAGTGAGATAGACCTTCAAGGGATATAACATGATTAGAATTCAGTAAGTCTAAAATAGAGTTATATTAAAAGGATTCAGCTAGATGGACCTTCAAGGGATATAACATGATTAGAATTCAGTTATATTTAAAGAGATTTAACAAGACTAGAATAGAGTTATAACTGAATTCTAATCATGTTATATCCCTTGAAGGTCCATCTCGCTGAATCCCTTTAATATAACTCTATTCTAGTCTTGCTAAATCTCTTTAAATATAACTGAATTCTAATCATGTTATATCCCTTGAAGGTCCATCTCGCTGAATCCCTTTAATATAACTCTATTCTAGTCTTGCTAAATCTCTTTAAATATAACTGAATTCTAATCATGTTATATCCCTTGAAGGTCCATCTCGCTGAATCCCTTTAATATAACTATATTCTAGTCTTGCTAAATCTCTTTAAATATATCTGAATTCTAATCATGTTATATCCCTTGAAGGTCCATCTAGCTGAATCCTTTAAATATAACTTTATTCTAGTCTTGCTAAATCTCTTTATATATATCTGAATTCTAATCATGTTATATCCCTTGAAGGTCCATCTTGCTGAATCCTTTAAATATAACTTTATTCTAGTCTTGTTAAATCTCTTTAAATACATCTGAATTCTAATCATGTTATATCCCTTGAAGGTCCATCTCGCTGAATCCTTTTAATATAACTCTATTCTAGTCTTGCTAAATCTCTTTAAATATAACTGAGTTCCAATCATGTTATATCTCTTGAAGGTCCATCTAGCTGAATCCTTTTAATATAACTCTATTCTAGTCTTGCTAAATCTCTTTAAATATAACAGAGTTCCAATCATGTTACTAAACGGTAACTCTATTACAATCTTCTATGACCCTTTAACATAACTCTATTCCAATTCTGTAAAGCCCCTTTAATAAAACTCTATTCCAATGTAAAAACACGTAGTGACACACCTGTAACAGATAATATTGATGGATGACATGTTAACAACTTCCGATAATATAAGTGATATGTTACATTAAGCATAAGTATAGTATTCCTCTATGTCTTCCAAGAAATGCACTACTTATACAAGGATTTCTATTGCCACCGCGCATCTATTTATCTTAAAATATAAAATGTCATTTTCTTTCTAGGTAATGTGCTTCAAATTGAGCTGCAGCTACAGGTGAGGGGGAATAAATGTTTGGTTGTCCTCCAGAGCTCTCAGAGAGGAGGGGTGGGCTGGTGGGCAGATTTTTTTTTTGATTTTTTAAATTTCTTATACCAGCGGACGCTCTAAGTTTAGCCAACAAGAAGTTGAAATCACACTAAGAGTCGCACATAAATAAACACTTCGTTTAATATTCAATGCCATTTAAACTGTTTTAAAAAAAATCTAAAGAAAAAAAGAAGAATCTGACGAGCGGGCGGTCGAGGACAACATAACATTTTTTTTTGGCCTAAGAGGAAAAAGAGAGTTCGTTTTACAAATATTTCCATCTCGTTAAATCCTCTTAATGCATGTCTATTCCAATCTTGTAAATTTTTTAAACATTCAACTTTCATATAAACCTTGAAGTCCCTCATTTGCCAGTCCTATTAAAACTCTTAAATATATATCTATATTCCAATCCTGTCGAATCTCTTTTATGCGGTGACTCTATTACAATCTTAATAGTTATCCCTTTAATAACTTATAATCCCATCTTGATAAGTTTCTTTAAACAAAACTCTATCCCAATCTTATTTTAAAGTCAACCCTAAAACATGAAATTTATCAAGCGCTGTAACTTTTTAACTAATAATGTGATTGGGAAGTGTCTTTTCTTTAGACGGTTTTGGTGCAATTTTCGCATTCTTTACCAAAAACTGAATTTGCTAGGTTTGCAGCAAATTTGAGCCCAAAAGAGTGAATATTTTAGTCAAAATTTTAAAAATCAGCACTTTTTAGTGAAATTTGATATGATGTGAAAAATGGATTCTCTGACTCATTAGTCATTTCCTTTCCAAAAATGTATACTTTATATACATCATATTAATAGTACAAAGGTTACAGCGATTGATAAATTTCATGTGTTTAAGGTTGACAGCCAGCCCCTTATTAATAATAACACACCTATAGCAGATATGCAGATGGATGAGATATTGTTAACAACTTCCGATAATTCCAATGTTATGTTACAATTTAACTCTTTGTAAGCACTGTTCACGATAGTGCATTGCTTATCGCGATTTCCGCTGAGACGCTCATCCATCTCACTTAACCGCCTGAGAACTTACAGGCCGATTGGTTGTCATAAAAGGATACATCAATTGTTGGACAGATCAAAGAAATACTGTAAGTGCTTAGGCGAAGGAAAACAAATGGACAAACAGACCTCTCAGGTTGGGTCAGTCTGGCTTCTTCTTTTCTTTCTTATTTCCCTTCAAAATGACCGTAAAAACCCCCCAAAATCTGTAAACATTTTGCTGTTTTGGGCGCCAGTTTTCATTTACAGTGAACAATTTCTTCACCAATTTCCAAAAAAAGTGGTCAGTCGGGCCTGTAAAACAGTGATTTTTTTCTTCTTTTTCTCCTTCTCAGTTGCCTTAGGTAAATGAAATGCACTTTTCTCTCTGGGCTATGTGCTGCACAATTGAGCATATCAATGGCAGGCAAAAGGGTTGGCTCAGAGACATTTGGGCAAAAGTTAAAAGGAAACACAACTTTCATTCATAATCATTTGTATATAAATATCTATAGTTCAATCAGTTCCAAATTGGCGGGAAATATTCGGTTTTTATCTATACGCGAGCAAAAGTAATCCAAGCATATAAGCGTGATATTGGCATACGCAAGCGTCACGCATACAATGTCACTGCGCCATATTGTGCCATGCAAGTATTTTGCGTGTGACACTCTTCTGAATTCATTCGCTGCTGTAAACAGGTCCTTCGCCAATTTGGAACTGACTGAACTATATAGTAGCGACCATTACTGCAAATTAAGTGAAATCATTGATCATACCTGTGGATGCGGTGCTTGTGCCAAGTCACTGTCATCCTGCTCTGCTACATGTCTCCTGATGCTGGCTAATTCTTGCACATTAGAACTCCATCTGTGAGCGATTGGATTGAAGTTGGTAAAAGCAACAAGTTATTATATAGTATGGAGAAGGCACAATTAAAAAGAAATAACGGTCAATATTGTCAAGTGCTTCTTATCGCCCATCAAACGCCACACCACATCCTCATCTTTGTTAGCTTGTTGGCTGACCACATTCAACCTACATGTAGGTCTGTCCCTTAAAATCCTCTTATTATGTATTAGGGTTGTAAACTAACTTTCTCCTAAACTGCGGCACAAGTGCAGACCTGCCAACTTCAAAACTCGCAAAACTGTATTCTAAATCCCAAAAGTTGTATTTTCCCATACAAAACCGTATTTTGCATTACTTTGGTGCTTACTTGTCCGAATGTGGTTTGCAATGTCAAATGACCCACCGGGTCGACCACGCACTTCATACCTTACATATGCAAGACAATTACTGGGGGACAATGAAGGCGCAATCCAGGAAAAACATATTGCCGCACACTTGCTACCAATCGTCGTGCATGGAGAAATCTTGTAGTCGCCTGCTATGCAGCCGACGGATGATGGCCAATGCTAAATCCGAACTACATATTACACATTTGGCGTAATTTTCACCTCTCCGTGATAACTCTATGAATTTTTGAAACTCCAGCAAACGAAGTCGAAGCCATAATTTACGCTGAAACTCAGCTTCCGCTCAGTGTTGCCAACTAAACAAGGTGCCAAACTGTAGCACAAGCGCGGCCCACGACCCCAAAGTAGCCTAATTTTGCACTCTGCCGAGGTGCTCACCAACAGCACCCAATTATGCTAAATTGAGCCCAATTTGAATAATATTTCCAAAAAAACACCTCATTGGGCGACATAGTTTTGCTTCATCGAATAAAAACTTGGTAATGCAACTTGGGAAGTAGTTTTGTTTCCATATGGAAGTATGCTTTGGGGTGTGTTTTTTATTGTACATGTAGATTGTCTGAGATATTGAGTCGAACTTGATTTTAACAGGCAAAAGGTTGACCATCTTTTTTACTTTTGGATTTTTTGTGTCACATTGTAAAAGTATTACTATGTGTCAGCTTGAGGGATATTTTTCATTTTATACCTATGTTTTTGGTACTTTTAAAAGTCTTTAATCATATATTTGTGTATGCACAAGAAATAAATACATGCAAGTAAATTCTTTTTTGTATCAGTTTTTAAGCTTTATTATCTTCCCACTACCATCATCTATCCAGGCCATATGGATAAGCCACGGATCAAGACATCCGGTGCTTTGTCTTTCAAGAACAAAACTGTGAAAGAAGCATTGTTGTGTAACACTTGAGACGGTAAAAGCGTCTAACTTGATTGGTCTAAGGATAATACACAAATGGCACAATCAAGAGACTAAGCGAACTAAGAAACTGACGTTTCTATTCATTGATGCACCTGAATGACCACTTCCCCCTCCTGTAAGTTGTCAAGTACTACTAAGCTGTGAAAAACATACTCTTGGTCTATTGAAATAAATATTGACTGTGCAATTAGTTGAAATTGTGGCGAGTATTGAAGTGAAGAACATCCTCTTGGTCTATTTAAATAAATATTGAAAGTAAGAATGGAGGATGCTCTTGATCTATTGAAATTGTGGAGACTATTGAAGCTGTGAAAAACATCCTCTTGTTATATTCTATTGAAATAAATATTGACCATGTAATTAGTAAAGAATGGAGGATATTACTACTTGATAATGCGCCGCGGCCACATTTGCTGAAAGTAGCCCAATTTTTGTCAAACCACGGCACCCCTTTTCAGTCCGAAGGTTGCTGAATTTGTGTGCCCAGATTGGTTTATTTTTCGGGGAGTCTCCTGCAGAATCAGAGAGTGTTGGCAGGCAACTCTGCTAGTATTGATGGTGTGCAGGTAATTGTTGATATAGCTCCTTAAAGACCCCAAGGGCTGGCTGTGATTTTTTTCTTCTTCATACATGATCCTAGTGAAATCAGTTGATTTGTTCAAAAATCATTTTATTCAGTGAATTTTGCTTTATTCCGTATTAAAACGGAATAAAGTGAATTTTACTAGGATCATGTACGAAGGGAAAAATATTGCGGGCTGGCAGCCATTGCTGGTTTGTGGATCCCTGTTAAAATGGCCCCTATTTGAACCCTAATATTCCATGGGTGACCACTTTTGTTGGAGTCTTGGCCCTGTTAAAATAGCCCCTTTTGGACTCCAATATTTCATGGGTGATCCCTATATTGCAGATATCCTTTTTTACACAAATATAACAGAGGTGGCTACTGCTACTCAGAAAGAATGGGCACTTTTTTCGCCAAGGCATAACAAAAATGTTAGTAATGCATATTCAAAACTTATAGCAGTGCTTTAGAGACCATTGACTTGGCTTTCATTCAAAAAAAGAACTTTAAAAATTGATCATTGTGTTACCAAATTTCATATTTATGAAGCCAAAATGCAAAACACACGGTCAAATGTATTTGTTTCTAAGTCCGAATTACTTTTCCATGTAAATTCTGATAACTTCTGGGCAATAAGCAATAATACACTGAAACAATACAAATAGAAATGGGGTATTTGGAAATCTCTATTTGTTAATTTCTTAGCCATAGTTTTTCAATGTAAAACTATAAAGTTGTGTTTTTCTACTAGTTGATTGGGGTTTTTTTGTTTGAATTTCTTTTCATGAATTTCATTATGTAATCTGTAACACTAAGGCCCTTCACAATCGATTTTGAGTTTCCTGTTGGAGGTTTAAAAAAGGGACGAGGTGACTTTTAAATATGAATTATTAATTATCTTTTATTTTCTTTATTTTGAAACAGGTGGTCACAACCAATTTCACCCATTATATCGAGGATTCTGCATTTAATTATTTTCCAAGTATGATTAATTTGATACCGAAGTAATAATGCAATCATGTTATATGTTGATACATCATCATAGCTGATATGATTAAATCAAAAAGTAGCAAATGGAAGTTTATTGAAAGCCATTTTAAAGGTGAAAATCCCAAATAAAAATAACAATCAATTGTGAAGGGCCTAATATTATGTAATTATGAATATATCGAGGGCTCAGAAACAAAAGGCCTTATCTCCATTTTGACCATTTTGGGAATAAGCCTATAGAAGATTTTTAAATACATTGGGGAGATATAGATGAGGCCTTGTGATACTGGCTATAACTTTGAAAGGGTTGTGTTATGGAGATAGGCTGTGTGTTACAGGAAAGAGAATTTCTTTCTGAACATTTTGATACCAAAATCTCATTTTTTTGAAAAAATGGAGATGAGGCCTTGTGTTTATGAGCCCTCGATATGTAACTATGTATATGCTTTGTTGAAATGTAAGGACTTAAATAAAGCTTCGTGCTTGGAGAAGGGGTGGGGGGGGGGGGGGGGGGGGGTGTGCCGACTCACTCACCTATGCTGTAATCTATGTATATACTGCATGTCTGGTGTGAATCTCATATCATCATTCACTTTGCACTCCGGCTGTGATCACAAGGGGATAAAGTGACATGAATAAAAAAACATGATATGAATTTATCGCTCAAGAATGTAGATACAAAATATAATCCTGAGTACAGGGTGTCCCAGGAAGATTTATACCGTGTTTGAAAAAGTTATAAAAATATATGAAAAGAGCATTGCAGTCCAAGTGTAATACCTGCGAACATGTTTCCTACTTACTCTGTTAATTTCATTAACATACCTTTATCCGTTCCGATATGGCATGACACTATAGAAAATCGGTGAAAACCTGTTTTTCACTTTCAGCGTATTTTAATTGATAAAGGTCACACCAAACCTCAAAACGGCTGCTTAATTAAGTATGATATAAATCACTCAAGCTGAATAATTCTTTCAACCTATTCAAATATTGTTTCTATTAATTTTGTAGTGGAAATCAAAAGAGGACAAAAAAGTACCTGTTTATCATTTGAATTGAGCTTTGTGCCGAACATGGTTAAATAATTTATGAGTTTCGAAATTTTAGGTAATTTTGGTCAAACTCTGAATTTTTCCATTTCTACTAAAGAGTTCATATTTTCTGACAGAAACGTCCGATTTTGAAAATTCAAAATTCCCCAGAAAGCTAAGCGTATGTAGATGTAAAAATCATAAGCATTTTGACAGATAGCAATGGTATTCATGACTAAATATATGCACCTTTTCCGGTAAAAACCATTCTGGGACACCCTGTATATGAAAACTGACACACAGACAAAACTAAACCTTACAACAATCAAAACGATAGTTTGAACTGATAAGGGGTAACTGTTTAGAATTTAGATCAGGCAATGAACTGTTTAGAATTTAGTTCAGGCAGTTCTAATTTGGCAAAGCTGTGAATGAATTCCAGAAGAGCGTGGGCGCGCATGTTGCTTGCAAGGCACACTGTAAATCGTATGTGTGACTTTTGGTGGGTGGACGCTTCAATTACTTTTGCACACTGAGAGATAAAATACATATATTGCATCGCCAATTTGGAACCGATTAAACTATTAACACCATACATTGCTCAAATCTGGCATATGCAAATGCTACATTAGTATTTTACCAGCATCAAAACATGTTGGTAAAATAGTAATAGGAATTCATTCACTGACATGTAACAACATTATACATAACTTACCCGCCATCCTTTTTGAGGGACAATTTTGCACATCCCACGCGATTCCACCTGGTTGGCAATAGAATCAATATATGCCATCGGATCTCTCCACTCCTCGGCACTTGGACGAAACACCGGGGCATCTTGTATGGTAGTACTGCTAGAAGCCGCCCCACTATTCTCCACTTTCAAGTTGTGTGAGGTGATTTTGAAATTGTCACCAATGTGGGAACTTTTGCTGTTGTTCCCGACTGAGGTAGTAGTAGTCGTTTGGGCCGTTTTTAATTTCGCCAAACTTGGACGTTTCGGCTTGTTCTTTGAGCCCGGTGGCCGACCTCGACCTCTGCGTTGCAGCAGCGGATCCAGGTCGCTGAATTGCAAGACATCGTGGGTGATTTTGTGGTTATTAGTCCTGTGATTGGGAAGCTCGGTTTTAACATGATCTATATGATTTTCAATCTTGACGTTGTTAATGTTAAGTTCGGGTGCGTGCACGTTATTCTTAACAAGGGGTTTCTCCTTCTCCTCAAAGGAATTCACGGTGATCTGCAAGTTCTCACGCTTCTTCCCCTTGAGCAGTAACTTGCTGTGCCGCAAGAGCTTGATGGACGATTGCCGCGTGAAATCCTGCAATCTGATGCGCTTATTCCGCACGGCTTTCTCCAGCAGTTCCAGCGTGTCTTGCTTGTGACATTTGTGATTGGTCGATTCGGTGGACGAATCCACCGTCTGGTCGATCCGATCTCGTTTCCGTAACTTGCGGTTTTTCTTGACACCGTCGTGTATGTCTCCGTCGCTGTCGCTGCTGTGTTCTGCATAATCTATAGGTATCCTTTTGCGCTTCAATTTCCTCACCTTTCCATTGTTATTTGACTTATGATGGCTTGTGTCATTCCGATCACTGCTGCTGTCTTCAGCATAATCCACATTCTGTCTTTTTCGCTTCAATTTCTTCGCGATTACATTGTTGTTTGACTTATGGTTTGGCAAACCATTCCTAAGTTTCCTCGCCCTCTTATTATCACTCGCCCCCAATTTTTTCTCCTTCTTCACCTTTCTCTCCCTGACACCATTGATCATGTTACCCCCTTTGTGTTTTATTCTCGAGGTATTGGCCATTTGCTTTTGGTCCTTTTTGACCGACCTGGCCGGTGTTGCCGGTCTGTTGTTTGGTCCCTTCGTGTGCAGCGAATTAGGTCGCCTCAGGGGCGTGCTGGTTTTCTGAATACACAAGGGCTTGCAACTCTTATTAGTCTCAGGCACCATACAGATAAGGGAAGGTGGATCTTGAGATTGTGGCACAGCGGCTATTGGTGGAGGGATAGGGGTGAGGCAAGGCGGGGCCAGTGTTCTGCGTGGCTCTGCGGAGGAGCATGTCGGGGAGCATGGCTTGGCCGTTCCTCTGGCGTTGTATGGGGCTCTGGCCCTAATAGCACCCTGAAATAAAGAAAATTGATTAGAACTGTTATGATTTAGCATAAATTCAAAGATTGTTTGAAACAAGTTTGTCGTAACTGTAAAAGTATGATGTAGGCCAACACATAAGTACTCTGTGCACGAAGACCTGCAGTAGTGCAGGACTGCATATATTATACAGATAAATTGGTTTAAATATTTTTGCTACAAATTGGTGAATAGTTCCTTAATTTGTCATTGCAATCAGCCATCGCTTACTTTTTCGCATGAACAGCTCTCTGTTGCAGACTCTTCCTCTGTCGTCGTCATGGAGCTCGCCGGAGATCCGGGTCTATCCGCCGGCAGTGGCTCGATGCCCGGGATCCGGATGTCGTCTATGTCGCTGGGGAATTCCGGCTCTCCCTTGGAGCGTAGCTGCTCGGAAATACCGAACAGATCAAGATGTGGAGGTAGTGCAGGTGAATCTGTTGAGAGAAGAAAAAAAGATGTTTAGAATGATGCGCTAAAAATAGTTTTGTTTTACAACTTCGAGAGTTTCGTACAAATCAAGATTTCTTGAGAAGTCCAGCATGCTTAATAGCACCACTACGGTACCGACAGGAATTTCTCCCACAACAAACAGTGACAAACATGTGTTTAAGTAATTTACAGTTGGAGATCATCTGACTTCCACCATGCTTCCACCTTAAAATACATGATAAAGATAGTAATCTTGTCCACAGATATGAAAGGTTGAATCTCAACTAAAATGTGTTATTCAAAAAAAAAAGGGGTCTTTAAGAAAAACAAGAGGACTGAATTGAAGTCACATTAATTGTACTACAAATGTACTTGCAGCAGGATTTTCTTAAAGACCCTCATTTAACAACATTATAAACCTTTCATTGCAAAGTTATGTCCATGAGATACAAGTAAACACTGGTGACAGAAATCAATGGTCATGTGATGAAAGTGAAGCATGCTGATGTTGCTCAAGAAATCTTCTTTAAGTACAAATGCACCAAAACCATGTGCTGTGAAACATTTTTGTCAGCTTTTTTAGCTAACATTTTATTAAATTTTGGGTCATTCTTTTAGCTACAACAGCAAATTATTTTTCTACTTAAGACCCAAAATCTTCGATACTTTGATGGCATTATTTCTCTCTGCAATTGTAAGGGATTTTCGTTTAGTTTGAGTTTTGTTTAAAACAAATTAAATTGTACAATCTGGATGAAAGCAAAATTGCATAAGCTATCCAAGTATTCAAATGTTAGGTGTTCTGCTTAATTTTTCCTGATTGACAGACATCACCGCAAGTGCTTGAATAGAGAATTTGTTTAAGTGCCAGCTGAAAAATGTGATAAAATACAAACGACAACTACTACTCTAATATCAAGTATTCTATGAGACATTTCTGGGTTGTGGATTTATTCACCCATCGATCTATACTACAACTCCCCCAGGGAGCCTAGTTTTACTGCAATTGAGCTGCAGTGCTTGACAACCATAAAACCGGCGCTTCCTTCCCCTATTACTGTGAGGTTCTTTTATGACAACATTGGTCGGTTTCCTGACACCCTCAACCCTATTAAGAACGAGTCTATTTTTAGACTTTGCACTCATCACAAGGGAAGCCAAAACAAAATGAGCATTTCACGACTTCCTCGTAAACCCAAAATACTTCGTAAATAATTGCATGAGCTATATTTTTTGTTTTGTTCCAGATTTCACCTATATTTGATGCACTCATCACAAAAAGGGAAGCCAAAACAAAATGAGCATTTCACGACTTCCTCGTAAACCCAAAATACTTCGTAAATAATCGCATGAGCTATATTTGTTGTTTTGTTCCAGATTTCACCTATATTTGTTGCACTCATCACAAAAAGGGAAGCCAAAACAAAATGAGCATTTCACGACTTCCTCGTAAACCCAAAATACTTTGTAAATAGTTGCATGAGCTATATTTTTTGTTTTTTCAGATTTCACACATATTTGTTGCACAACAATCTCATGAAAAAGAATGATAGCACGGTGGACAATGTCTATCGCGCACCCATTTTGCCCAGTACACTATGCATGTTTGTACATTGTAAGAAATATACGCACATGCACCGGCAAATTTGACCACCTACCGGTCAATACAGGATTACCTCTGAAGCCGAGACTGGCTAGGAAATCCTCGGTCTTGGGCATATCTCTGTACAGTGTATTGTCTGTATTGTCACTGCTACGTGTACTATTGATTTGATCAAAGTCCCTACTGGTTTGTTTAGATTGCTCTGGGGGTGATGATGATACTAGGGTGAGGCTTTTGTTGCCATTGAGGCTATTGTTGCCATTGAGGCTATTGTTGCCATGGAGGCATTGGCTAGTCCTTTGTAGATAAGACGATGGTAACCACATGCGGCTTTCTGAAGTGCTATTATCGCGACTAGTTGTAGTACGATCTCTTGAGCCCGATGGCCAAAATGGTACCACGGTTCCTACTGATGATGAACTACCCCCATGACTTGGCTCGTCATCTACATGCAGTAGACCGTCTGAAATATTGACTATATGTACCACAATGGTGTGACTGTGTGATGATGTGTTGGGCATTTCACCATCATTACAACAGATGGCTACAGTTCTTGTCCATACATTTATGGTGGCAGATGAGATGGGCTGATGGTGCTGTGTTATGCCACCACCATGCTGGTGGCTAACAGTGGAATTAGTGGAAGAATGATTAGCGTGTGAGTGTCGAGCTTGGATACCACTGTCTAGGCTGTCGTCACTTGTATCTGTGGCTTGAGCGTAAACTGTGGTGGTTGGTGAGGGGCTTGTTTCTACGCACACATGAAACATTTGGAATATAAACGGGCAAAACGTGTTATATTCAAGAAACGTCTTTCTACAGACTCGAAACAATTGAAATACGAACTGGTAAAAGGTGTTCCGTTTTTAACACCGGGGATAGACTTATTTCGAGACTTCTTTCAATACAGTAAAAATTTGAAATACACATGGGCAAAAGGTGAATAATTGTTCTAATAGCTAATGTAGGGAGACTTCTTTTTATACACTTAATACATTTGATATTATAAATGGTCAACAAATTGAATCATCATCGTTCTCATTAGAGAACTTCTTTTTATACATTTGAAACATTGACAACAAATGGGATACATTCAGTCAATTGAAAGACTTCTACTCATTTGAAAAAGAAAAACATATGGAATGTAAAAGCAGGCAAAAGTTGGATTGTCGGTACAAAAAAGAAATCTTTGAGACATGCGAAGCATTTGAAATGCAATCAAATGGACACAATATAAATAGTTGTTATAAGGAGTTGCGGCACCAGGGGGAATTTTGCCCACCCAAATTTCTGTCTTCTCCCCCCCCCCCCCCCCCCCCCCCACACCATATTTTGTCTTGCCCTTGTTTGCTCCCAAAAATTTGCGATGCTGGTGCCGCCACTGGTTATAAGAGTATAATTGGCTGAATTTGTATGAAAAGAAAATGAGGGATTTGCTTTACACAATTAAATGATAAATTGAGGCCTTATCATTCATCATTCCTTGGCCATTAGGATAATAGACGGCATGACAATTTGAACAGGAGATCGTCATATGGGAAGTTGGCTTGATCCTGATATATAAGGACTTCTTGCATATCTTGAAATATTGTGGCTACATCTTCTCAACAAGAAAAACATGAAACTAAATGAAAATTTCTCGTGAATGTTGTTAAAGGAATTCGATGTACACAAAAAAGGGGCTTCATAAAGATATCACCTGTTAAACGATAGGATATAAATTGATGTAAATCAACAACAAAAACTTTCCACAAAGTACATGTACGTCCCTCTCCTGATGTTAGTGATGTTATGGTTTAATTTACAACCAAGTACTCCCCTCCTGATGTTAGTGATGCTATTGTTCAGTCAGTCAGTTCCAAATTGGCGAACATTTTCTTACTTCAGAGAATGAATTCAAAAGGGCGTGGGTGGGCAAAATGCTTGCATGGTGGAACATGGCGCAATGTGAATCGTATGAGTGACGCTTGCAGTCCAACTTCGGTTATCCGACCCTCTTTTATCCAAATAACTCTGTTATCCGGCTGAATGATCCCAACAGAAAATAAGGTTTTTTTACAGCAGATTTACCTTATTATTACACTCTTCAGTACCCTCCTATATCGTCCCAATTTGAGCACTTCATGACAGTCAATGCAGAATTACACATAATTTGCTTATCCAGATTTGTCACTTAATACGGCCTATGCTTGATCCCATCATGTCTGGATAACCGAGGTTAGACTGTATACAAAAATAGCGAGTGTGCTAAGATTACTTTTGCGAGCAGAGAGATTAAATCTGCACATTTCTTGCCAATTTGGAACTGAATAAACTATAGGGTTAAATAGTATACAACTAAGTACGCCCCTCCTGACGTTAGTGATGTTAGGGTTTACTTTACTGATGCAACCCGTCTGCTTACCTCTAAGGCATAGGAATGTAAGAAAGTCTTCTGTCTTGGGGCAGTAGTTGAGTATAATCCCACCGCTTTCAACACATGTGGCACTCAGCGGCGTAGTACTGGGACTCGATGGCAGTGATTGGGCAAACTTGCGTTGGGCTTGCAAAGTCGGTCTGCAAATTAAAATGTGAAATTGTGGTACATGCATACATACATTAGTAAATAATCCTTAATTGGAACATAGGTTTGAATAGAGTATAAATCCACCACTTGCAACACACATGGCACTCAGCGGCGTAGTACTGGGACTCGATGGCAGTGATTGGGTAAACTTGCGTTGGGCTTGCAAAGTCGGTCTGTAAATTAAACTGTTAAATTGTGGTACATGCACATAGTAAATAATCCTTAATTGGAACATGGGTTTTAATAGAGTATAATTCCACCACTTGCAACACACATGGCACTCAGCGGCGTATAGTACTGGGACTTGATGGCAATGATAAGGAGTGTGATCCAAAACTGGTAAACATTTAATGAACATATTAGAATCGCTCAAATTAATCAAAAAAGTACTTTAAATAGTAGAGGAAGGTCCATATTTTATTATACGCGAGATGTCTCAAAAAAAAGGGGAAAAAATCAATATGTTTTACATAATCCCAAAAACGAGCTACAATCAAGGAAAAAAAGGTTGGCACACTTTGTCCCAATTAAGGAAAAAAGTGCCCCTCTCCCCCAAGGCAATGTTGATCCGAGCCACATGTCATCAGAAGCCTTAGCAGCTCTATCAACATTGATTGATGGGAGGGGTGGGGAAGGATGAGAGAGAGAGGGGGAGACCTCTGAGTGCTATTAAAGAGTGCTATGTCCCAAGTCGGTTCTCTATTGTGAGCACAGGGATAGTTGTATTAAATTGCGTCAAGTGTGCCAACTATTATTTTCCTTGATTGTAGCTGCTTAGCATTTATCAGCACAAATTATGTTTCTCAATGTGCGTACATGTACATGTAGGTATATTTTCCCCATTAACCCTAACCCTAGAATGTGGCAGCTGGGATGGAACCAAGAACAGGGCGAGGGGGTTAAATAAAAAATGGGGGAAATTATGTCCACCGGCCCCGGGAATTGAACCCGGGTCGGCCGCGTGACAGGCGAGATATAC
Organism: Ophiura sarsii; assembly: GCA_035610835.1. Classification (NCBI taxonomy): domain Eukaryota; kingdom Metazoa; phylum Echinodermata; class Ophiuroidea; order Amphilepidida; family Ophiuridae; genus Ophiura; species Ophiura sarsii. Next base: position 33,114,981 of record CM069458.1, read on the forward strand.
TACCACTCAGCCACGGGGGGAGGGCTTCACAGGCTAAAAAATCGGAGACCATATATACCCGTAGTTTAGTGCTACATGAGATAGAACTTGTGCGCGCGCAAGCCAAGTGGTGCTGGCTGTGATGTTTCTGTGAGACGTAGTAGGGTTAGGGTTATAGAAATGCACTGTGTGGTGTCGTATTAACCCTAACCCTAGAACGTGGCAGCGGGGATGGAACGAAGAACAGGGGGAGGGGGTTAAATAAAAATGGGAACAATTATGTCTGCCGGCCCCGGGAATTGAACCCGGGTCGGCCGCGTGACAGGCAAGATATACTACCACTTAGCCACGGGGGGAGGGCTTCACAGGCTAAAAAATCGGAGACCATATATACCCGTAGTTTAGTGCTACATTCATGAGATAGAACTTGTGCGCGCGCAAGCCAAGTGGTGCTGGCTGTGATGTTTCTGTGAGACGTAGTAGGGTTAGGGTTATTTGTCATCTGCACTGTATTGAGATTACGTTTTTGTGACGTTAGATTATTAAGCACACACACCTATTGCTTGAAAGTCTTCGGAATCAAAGGTTTGAAATCAACAGCAGGTCATTGCTAGAAAATTTGGTTAGGTGCGGCCCAGTCAATTTTTCACTCCTTATATCTGGCCAATTCATTCAAAAAGGTTGCCCACCCCTGATGTAGCTTGATATTGTTATTATTTATAATTTTCTTTTTTTTATCAAATGTTGTTGATATTGTCAATTTGATAGTAAATGTGTAAAGATATTATTTCCAGGTTTAGTTTGAAGTGGCACATAGGTTTAAGGGTGGGCATCGCCACCATTTTTCATGTCGCGATATCGCTGCTAAATATGTCACGATATCGATAATATCGTGATATATTTTAAGACTTAGAAAATGCTATTAATGGGTCAGATTTCTTGCCGAATATGCCATTTTTTGCCATCATTATTTCGGCAATATCAGTAGCAAACTACACAATCACAACCAATCGCGGCGATCGCCATTTTCTCTTTCTTCCCATCATGCAATAGCAACTGACCAAAATTATCATTACGCATGCGTTGCGACCGTGGGAAAGGTCAATTTACAATTTTTCATTAACAACATTTCTTTCGGATATTTTCGACTTTCCGAAGCCCGAGAAATGATGTCATGCTTGTAATTCGATCGCACGTGTTTTGACTCGAGATTTCACTCGTTAGTAAAGGCGCGGTTCAACCATGTGCAATTAAGCCTTCAATCGACAAAATTGCAGTGTCTGTTAGCGAGGTTCTTTTTTTATGAATGAAAAGCCACGAGCAGCATCGTTTTATTTATTAAAATATATAATAACGGAACAGAATTAAAGAAGGAATATGAGTGCTTCATTATATTTACAAAGGTAAAAACGGACTACAATCTTACGATATTATTGCCAAATTGGCGACTTTATTAAGCTTTCTCGTGGGCATTTTTGGGTCTACATGTATAATTTATCGTGGGGACATCGTTGAAGCATGGTAAATTATCGCGATGGGATAATTAATATTTTATCGCAATATTATCGCGTAGCGCGATATCGCCCAGCGTTACATAGGTTATAGGTTAGCCTCTTCTGGGGCACTGTAATGCTGTCTCTCTTGTCACATGACCACTGAGGGTAACAAATGTAGGGTTTTACAAAATTAGTAAAAGTTGTTCCATGAGTGCCCGTGAGGGCATGATTGGTAAATGGACATTATTTGTTTAATTTAGATAACTTTTGAAAAAATTTGCTGTGGGATAAAAAGGTGATTTTGCGCATTTTCCCTGTCCTTAGCGTAGTGGTGTAAGGATTAAATAGACACAAGCTTCCTAAAACATTTACTACATATTTAGTACCCTCTTCAACGAGGTATTATCACACACGATTACAAAGGGAAGTCATTAATTCAATATGTACATGTCACTTTGTATCTAGCTCTTCACACATGGCTGTTTGTACCTATAACTATGCGAACAATTGTTGGGTAAATTAATTTGCTTTCTCTTTTGGGTAATCATTATTCTATAGAGAGAAAATGCCTAGTGTTTCAACCCTGAAGGGGTAAGTATGATTAATAATACGTAATAAACAAACACTTTTCCTCCCAGGCACGATTATGCACACTGTATTCCTAAATAAATTTGCACATTATTACAGACTTATATTATGTTATACAGTCATATAATTGTTGCAATTTGAGTTGTCATGAGTACAATTACACATTAAAAGGGGAATAATTCAACAAAAACGCATGCAATATGATTTTAATTTATCATCGCTAGCGAGAAGAAGCTCTCTAAAGAATTTGACGTGACACAAAATCCCGGATTTCAAGACCTGTCATCTCCCTGTGATCTCTCTGCATACAATGTATGCCCTAATGATCGGTTAAAGAATCCGTTATCCCTTACAGCATGTATACATAAGTGTGCATGCAGCGATCGAGCGCCGACGGCTGCATCAAGCAGTACTAACACCTTAATGGGTGAGAATGCATGCTTGTAGATTGTTACAACCCGTTTAATCTACATAAAAACATGCCAGAGATAAAGGATTCCGAGTTATAATGATCACGTTCATAAGGCAAAAAAAATTGTTGTGTTGCCTTAGCGACCGACTCTAAAATATCAAAAATCAGGGTCGCAATTTTATTTTTATTTTTAAGGTATATTTAATTTGTCAAAATATTACTATCTTCTGCTTGAAATGAATAAGTATGTTTGAATAGATTGCTTTAAACTATTATCACACTAGAAACATAAGTCAAATTGACATTAACCAATTTTGTCTTGTCATGAACCTCGGTTGTCAGTAATATTTGTCAGAAAAAAAGGGGAAAAAAGGGAAAATCAACCGACCGAACCAACTTCAAGATTTTTGGCACTTGAGGGCAACACAACAATTTTCTTTCTACCTTAATATAATAGAGTCGTTGAATCTATTCAAATTTGGGCATTTTAGTTTAGATGGTAAGCAACAAAGAGTTAATAAATCGTTTGTTCGTAACATTTTTTAAACTCAGTCTTTTGATTTGAATTCTGTTAAAAGCAAACTATATTTGGCGTTGATTCAAGTGGACTAAAATGTGAAGACAAATAGGTAGGGTTTTTATAGGGGCAGGGTGGGTGGATGAGCTGGTGGAGAGGGGGAGACAAAGGAGTGTTACACATACATACTCTATTTGTCTTCCTCTAGACAGTGACGTTATTTTACAGTCGCAGCTTTTATGCACACTTATGCATCTTCCGTCTTTTAACGCTCGTGTGTATACGCCAGCTCCTTGAGTAGGCGCTCGCATTATGTGCTACAATTAGTAGAATACGCAGTTACGTCACTGTCTCTTGATGGATAAATAGACTATACCCAACTTTTTTATTCTGTTTCTGTTATGCCCAACATTTTTTTATTCTGCCTGATATTGGATCCTATTTCTATGATATTAATTGCCATCAATCTTTCCTTCCTTAGAGCAAGCTGTTCATTAAAGTGATGAAAATTACAAAATTTTGGAATGAAAAAAAAAAAAAATTGCTGTATAATATTGAAAGAAGAGTGTGCTTTAAAACAGACCAGTATAAAAACAAGTAGTTATTTCTGGGCTCATTGTCTGCCCGTATGTTTACAATTAGCGCTATCAATAGCGGACTGCACCTGAACAGACAAAATACAGACAACACACAAATTGCTTTAACAGTAGTAAGTTGATTGATCCCTTTGATAATTGATAGGGTGACATGAACAATCTCTCATTCGTTCAAGTGAATTTTACTATAACTAAAAAACAGGAAAACCTGCGTTCTTCTAATTTGTTCCAGTGAATTTTACTGTAACTACAAGCTGGAAAAAACCTGAGTAGTTTCAGAGGATAACAGGGGATAGGGAGGGGAGGAGCTAGGCTGCAGGGCTCAAAATATTCTGAGGCATCAAAGGCAATTGCCTTGGATGCCCACCTATAGTTTGATCAGTTTCAAATTGGCAAAGCCGTCTTACATGAAGGCAACTAGCGCCACCTGTGCATCATATACACGGCGTGCATGCAACTAATACCGCATGCATGTGGCTCTAATCGCAGTCGTATAATGCTTGGATTACTTTAGCGCACGGAGAGATAAAAACCGAATATTTCTCGGCAATTTTGAACTGATTAAACTATAGTTGCCTTGATGCCCTCAATTTCTGGCTGTGTTCACTTCATTCAAAAGTACATAATTGCCTTGAGAAAAGTCGGTGCCTCATTCAAATTGCAGTGCCCTCTCTATTTCTTAATTTGAGGCCTGGGAGGCAGGGAATGAAGGAGACGAGGGAGGGTGGGGAAGGATGGAAGGAGGATGGGAAGAGGAGGTTAAAAGATGAGGGAAGGGGTTGAGTTTGGTTACTGGGTGAAGAAAAGAGGGAGGAGGGTGAGGGAGACAGGGGGAAATAAAAATGGAAATAGGATGGTGAAATTGGTGAGTAAAGGAGAGTGGAGAGAAATAGGAGTGGGAGAATTGGGATTTGGAAGGAAGGGATGGAGTTACTGGTTAATAGTTTATAATCAGTTCAAAACTGGTGAGAATTGTAAGGCTTGTATTTGTCTGTGCGCAAAAGAATCCATGTCGTTGCGCATATTTATTGGTGAAAGTGTAGATTTGCGCATCGTAAGCAGGTATCAGCGAGCGGTGGGCGATCCAAAATGGTATTCCATTTGGGCCAGCAGATCAATTTTAGCCACACAATTTTCGCCAATTTGGAACTGATTGAACTATAGGGAAGGAGAGGATGGTTAGTTTGGAGTAGGAAGAGAGTGGCAGATATGGAGTGGAGTAACTGGATTTAAGATTGTTACTAGATTAGCTAGCCATCTTACCAGTTGACATAGATGCAGCTTTGGCACAGAATTATCAACCTCGCCCATTAACCCTGACCTTACTGGGTACTCCAAAATACTACACCCAAGCACATAATGCGGACGGTTTCCGATGATGTAATCAACCGAGCTTATATAGTGAGCGCAGTATACTGCGCGAACGAGTAGCTGAGAGCCGTGGCTTGCCTTTGGGGCCAGGGTTTTTGGTCTGGAGGGTCCCCGGTTCAATTCCCGGTTGGGGAGCGGCAATTTATTTGTCGATTTCTCTTGCAAAATTGCAATCCCGGTTAAAAAGCCTGGTTTGGGGGAAGGGTTAACATGCAGCTATTACCACGATACTAAACACGACCATAGTTGTATACTCAACTACAGATCTGTACTTACATTTTAAATTGTAGTGCTGTAAGAGGAGTACTTTTAACCCCTGTCCCTGAGCTTGATGTAGATGCAGCATTGTTGTTGTGTGGGTGTGTGCTCCTTGTGACTCTCTTCTTGAGCAACGCCTCGGCCATGGACTCGCGTCGTCTCTGCACCATAGTCTTTCTCTGTGGTGCACCTCCCCTGACATTGTTATTACTATTAGTTCTAATCGATTCCACCAGAGCCATTTTCTCTCTGATGTCCCCATCAGTGTCAAGGCTCTGTATGCTGCCATGATTTCGGGATCTTGTGATCATGGCGCAAGCCATCCTCGCTGCCAGCAGTCCTTTGGATTTGCACTTTCGGTCTCTCATCCGCCTACGTCGGATCTTCTTCGCGATCTTTTGCTTGGACAATTTCTGCTTTTTGGCCATTTTCTCTTTTAGTCTCTGTCTTGGCTTCACGTTTGTTACCTTTCTCTCTTTTGATTGAACAATCTGTCTCCTTTTTGTCCTTTCTTTCTGTCCCGCTAAGTTCTTTTCTTTCGGCTTCAGCCCATTCGTTTTTGGACGTGCCGAGTTTGCACTTTTCATGCTCTGTCCTGTTTTGTCTTTATTTCTCTGCGCAACTTTTTTGTTGGCTTTACGGCCTATTTTATCTTCATCATTCAAGTCAATTTCTTTTTCTGCAATGGATTCTTCCTTCTGTTGTTCTCGATCTTTTTCTCTTGGTCGTCCTCTTTTACGTTTTTCTTTCTGATCTCCCTTGTCTTTTACCTTTTTCTCTTTTTTTCTTTCTTTGTCTTTCCTCCTCACTTTGTCCTTTTGCCTGTCCTTATCTTTATCCTTATGCTTTTCATTGTCTTTATCCTTATGCTTTTCTTTATCTTTATCCCTATGCTTTTCTTTTTCTTTATGCTTCTCTTTGCCCTTGTCCTTATGCTTCTCTTTGTCTTTATCCTTATTCTTCTCTTTGTTTTTTTCCTTATGCTTTTCTTTGTCTTTCTCCTTATGCTTTTCTTTGTCTTTCTCCTTATGCTTTTCTTTGTCTTTCTGCTTATGCTTTTCTTTGCCTTTCTCCTTATGCTTTTCTTTGTCTTTCTCCTTTTTTCTTTCTTTTAATTTGTCTTTCTGTCCAACTTTATCCTCAACACAACCCTTACAATGGTCTTTCTGTTCGTGTCCTCCTTTCTCTGTGACTCCATGTCCGCAACATTCTAATTTCTCCTTAACCTTTCCCGCTACCATGTCCCGCTCTTTCCGTCCCACTTTCTCCGTATCTTTACTCAATTGTTTATCAAAAGCAAGCTTCTTTGCCTTGGCTGCGAGCACAGCCACCTTTGCCGCCTCTGCAGCGGCTGACGCTTTCATGCCATTCAATATGACTCTCTCTATGGTGCGTGCCAGTTTTTCATCTGAGGTAGAGTTTAATGACAGCATCTTGGTTTTAACACCTCCCGTTGGTGTGGCGGGCGCAGAATTACTCTCTGCCTTTGTTGTGACGGTAGGCGTGACTGGTGCTGATGAAGTACTGAAAACAGGCGGCCGCCCAGGCACCACCCCATTGACGTCGCTGGCGCACGGCGTGCTGGGAGCTGAGGTAACGGTTCTTTTGGAAGTACAGGGTGCTGCAGCATTGTAGTGTCTTCTGTCGTCTGTCAGATAGTATGGAGAATCATCGTCCCCATCAGGATCATCCTCGTCGTCCGAGTCCTTTAAGCGGCCGGGATTGAGTGAAGCATACAGCGCCTTGCGTAGATCACGCTCCTCTTGCCATAGCATGCCCCCATTGTAATCCTGAGATCGAAGAAATGTGAAAGAGAGAAAACTAATGAATATAGAATAATGGACTTTCATTTCATTATGAACATTTAAAATCACACACATATTTACAGCATACCAATATTTTGCAAACATCAGCTCCCTCATATTTATACCAGCAATGCAAAATGTCTGAACCAATTCAAACAGAAATAACTAATGTCATCAGTCCTTCCAATATTCGGTATTTGATGACCCATTTTTATTGATTGTATAGATATAGGAAGCGAAATCCTTCAAAAAAATATTTATCATGAGATGAGAGCCACATTGATTCTTGCACTTAACAATTAGTATTCTACCACGGCGTCACAAAGCCAAGGGCGTACACGTATCCAGTAGTAGTGTTTTCATGAAGGGGCCAATCTGGGGTTTGGGGATGGGGAGGGGGTTAACCCGTCAAAAACTCATCAATTTTGACCCACTTACACAGCTCAATTGCCAAATGTTTCTTGATTTTTTTCTTTTTTTTCTCTTCCTTTATTTCTTTCTTCAACTTTTGGACGTCAGCCTATAGGGGGCACGAGGGGGGGGATGGCTGCTGACCCTCTGGATAAGGCCCTGCACATAGCATACCTTCCCTACAGTGTACAACACATGCACACACTTCCATTCCAAGAACCACCGATGAATAAAATACATGCATGAACAAACCGACAAGCACACATTTGTAAACACTATACAGGGATTGCATGATATTAAAAGCTTTGAATTGTTTGTTTCAAAAAAGACATTGTCATTTTGTACAAATAACTGAAAATAGGAAGTGAAAATAAGACAACTACAACATAGAAAGCTGTCGACAGTGAGGTAAAGAAACTGAAAATTCAGTGCCAGAACTTTTTCCAATTAACGGCAAATCACATCCTCTAAACTCCCTGTTATAAAGTACATTAGTTAATAACACTCATCAATCACCATTCACTCGCAGGATGTACAAAAGTATACAACAGGAAACATGCACTGTCCACATTATGTTCCATTTGCAATACGCAAAAGATCTGCCGATTACCGTTAGCATAGTCATTTTCAGTGGGCGCTTATTATGTTACCTTTGTTAAACTCATTTATTGGACTAAATAAAATGTACAAGTGGTCATTTGAAGATGCTGACCATTTGATGGTCATTTGAAGATGCTGACCATTTGATGGTCATTTGAAGATGCTGACCATTTGATGGTCATTTGAAGATGCTGACAATTTGATGTACTAAATACAATGTACAAGTGGTAATTTGAGAAGGCTGACCACTTGACGTACTAACGAAAATGTACAATTGGTCATTTGAGGAGGCTGACCATTTGAAAAGGTGGGCACTTATAAGGAATTGTTTGTTGGTAGTCATTGGGAAAAACAGGGGTGGGCGCTAAGGTCCTGGGCGCTTAATAGGGATAATACGGTACATCAAAGAATAAATTGTGGTACAGACACAAAGAGAAAGATGAAAAAAATTGATGCTCACAGGAAGAGAATTAACTGACTTGAACGTAGTGTAAGAAAGTGTAATTGAATAATAGCTTTTTATTGGCCATTTCAAATAATTTTATTGGACAATTGGTTATAATTATGAAAAATACATGTAGGAGGAAACTGTGTGAAATTATCTTTAAAATAGTACATGTAATTGAGTAATGTCACTCGGATTTCATGTCGCATACAGTGCCCCCCCCCCCCCCCCCCCCTCCCCAAACGAAATGACCAACTCTATGTATTTTAACCAAACATAGTCACAGGCCTGTCCCCCTCATACACCCCAACCCCCCAAATTGAAGACCTTAGTTTATGCCAGGGGTAGCGCTAGGTTTTTAAATAAGGGGTTTTTAGAACCCTGAACCCCACAAAAGTTTGAAAAATAAGGGGTTATTTTGGATTTTCAGCTAATTTATTGGGCCAAAATGAAAAAATATGCGCTAAACGCGCAAGAACCCCCAGTAGCGATATCCCTGGTTTATGCCACTGGTTGCATACAACAATGTGAGCTTAACAGTAGACAGACTATAGGGTGGTGTCAATATATAAGCCCATTGACGTTTATGGAGATTGATGATGGAAGCAACAAAATGTTCAAAACCACTCTACACACGCACTCAATAACCATTTGAATGCTATCGGTTTACCACAGTAATCAATGTTATCTAATGTACCTAGCATTTGCAAGCCACATAAAACATTGGTTTTCTGTGTATGTACATATAGCGATGAATGGCAATAGTCCGCAATACAAATGAATCAGTGTCTCACATCCACAGCTTTTGAAATTTAAATTTGTTTACACATGTTTTTGAATAAAAAAAATAAACATTTTGAAGGGTATTTTTGTTTTAAACACATGTTAAATTTTTCGTTTATAATTATTGTGTTCCGTTTATAATTATTGTGTTATTGTATTGTGATAATCTTAATTATCCCTGCGTTTGTTCATCTTAAATGGAGAACTGATCTGGGGTTTACCTGTTTTTCCTTGTTTATTGACATTTTATGTGTTATGATGCTTCATAAATTGAAGTCAAATAACAATATTTTATAATCAATTTTTTCAAGAATCAAATCAGGGTTTCCATCATTTAGTACCATTCCCCATCAGGCCTGGAAATAGCACCCGCCCACCTGACCATAGTGGGTAACTTTTGCGTCTGGCAGGTGAAGAAGAAAAAGTACCCGACCAACTGGCAGTGGGTAGTGACTAGTGAGTATAAATACATGGACACTGGCTGTTGGAATTTCTGTCGGGCAGGTATTTTTTTCTAAATTACCTGCCCGACTGGCTTCTTAAAAAGAAATCTGAAGTTCCAGAGCTGTGTTTTCCATTCATTTACATTTGTACCTTTGTGCATTTCAATGAATGCAGCTTAATACTGCAAATCTGATACACTGGCAATCTGGCAATGCACCCATGCAGTAAGAGAAAAAAGAATCCTTGTATACACAATGTATGTATACACGTCGTGTTAAAGGTAGGTGTTCTGATTTCTGGCCAGCTTTTCAACTTGATGTATTTATTCTACATGAATGGTCATCCTTAAAAATAGTCATATTCCAAAGTTTGTTGCATAATAACTCCAATGATTCTTATTTTAGAAGCACAAGGTGATGTGAAATTTGCCCATTGAGTAGTACACAAACTAGCCGGGTGGTTAACCACCTTTGGCGGTAATTCACTGCATTTTGGCCTATTAACGTCTAAATGGAACATATCTTGCGCCTCAGATTTTATAGAAATAATGAGAAAAATATGGGGATTCTTTTGACATCAAAATATGTTGATGTGAAAAAAAAATTGAAAGTGATCGGAACATACACCTTCTCATCGTGTGGGTAATTGATATAAATTCATCTCAACATCACACATCATTAAATGATGACAGTCAGTGAAAACACCTTTCTTCTCCATCAGACTCATTAGCTCAAATGATAAAGCTCTGGTCTGGTCTAAAATTCCAGCGGTCTTAGGTTCAATCCCTAGAATGGTCAGTGAAAAATGTTCGCCAACTGTCATTAAATGGTGTGTGGTGTTTTGAAGAAATATAATTTACTCTGAATGCTGACATTCGCACATAAATGCTGCAATTAATCATCACTGAAACATGCTATGAGTGTAACCATGGTAACTACTCTGAATACTGTAAACCAGATATGTTCGCGAGTTTAAAATTTCATGAATCAGCAATACTGAACTACATGTAGTTCACGGCATGAACATTTTGCAAATGTAAACTTTGGAGTTACATTGTGTTACTTCGGAATGCACTGCTACATGTACAAGGTAGATTGGAAATATTCACGGCATGACTTTTTCACAAGTAAAAATGCTCCTCGCAAAATTAGCGAAATTTAAATGCACACAAACATCTCTGGTTTTACAGTATATAGCTGATGAGTATACAATAGAGTGTATTAAAAATGGGTAGCATATATTAAGCCTTAGCCCTTAGGTAGATAGCAAAGACCAGTCGATTTCTTCTCCAGAACAATTGTCCCTTTAACCCTTATCGCACTGAATCTCACTAAATCTCACTGCCAGAAACTATCTCCGCGAACGTGGTGCTGGCATTGCCTCTATGACGTCACCTACCCCAGGCATATGTCGGCGGGAATTCTTAGCCGGCATATGCGCTGGGAGTTTAGCTCAGTTGGTAGGGGGACAGACTGGGGTGCGGATGGTCCCGCGATCGAATCTCGGGGGGTGCTGGGTGATTTTTCGGGTCAAAAAGATAGTACTTTTCCCCCCTCCCCCCGATACGCACGAAAAACATAGCTTTACTGGTTAGGGTTATGCCCTGAACCACATGAAATCCCATTTAAAAACTATGCTGGCAGCATGTGCCGCCTCAGTCTATCTCCCAGGGCCCTAACAACAGGTTATAAATGCGGACTGAATTGTTTTTTAACACGGATGACCCCCTTGCCAAGTGGACTAAGAGGTGGACTGCTATGCCGATGTGACCCGGGTTTAACTCCAGTCGCCGCCGACTAAATTTTGCCCAATTCTATCCCAGATAATTCTATCCCAGATAGTTTTTTCAACATATCCCAAAAGTGTTCTACATATAATGTAGTAGTTAGTAAGCACTAGAATGGGAATTGAAATGTAACTCAAGTGCTAGCTGAAAGGTTCATCAGAGTAACAGCCCTAGGCCCCGTTCTTATTGCTCGCTACATTTTTGCTGGCCGTGCCATTGGTCACTGCCTCATTGGGCCATTTTTCACAAGTCTAGCATTGATCGAAATGTAGCTGGCTGGGACATTGATGAGCATACATTTTATAGTATGCAATAAAAAAAACTGTTTGTTTGGTGGACTAGTACTATTTAGCATGAGTTGGCTATTTAGCCTATTTTCTTTATAAGGCAACGGGAAAAACCCCGTTCTATGAGCCTAGCAGACACCCTTTTTTTAAAAACAAAATTGTGTTTTTTCTTTTTTCTTTTCTTTTTTCTTTTTTTTTGTTGAAAAAAATTGAATTTTGGTTGACATTTTTGGGGGTTTTTTTAATTCTTTTTTGAAAATTTAGAAAATTGATTAAAATTCACCAACAATTCCTGAAATGTTTGAAGAAAAAAATATCACTTTTTATCAATTTCATAGAACATTAATAAAAAGATAAGGGCAGTCAGCAGTTTGCTTTTCTTCCTCTAGGAAACATATTGTGGTTACATATAATGCAGCATTTCACAAAAGAATGAATGTGGGCATAACAAGCACATTGTCTTGATTGCGCGCCAAAAGTTTAATGTCCTAACACCCAAAGTTCCTTCATAGTTCCAAATGGGGAAATCCCCACACACTTGCAATGTACATGTACACCATCATTTATGCAGGCATCAATGTGCATCTTGAACCTACCCTCCTCAAGGTTAGTCAAAGATCAGACGCCTAATCTTTGCCTGGTAATATTGTTGAAGAGGTGAATTTTGAACTAATTTATACTATTGACAGGTGAATCTATGGCGAATCTTCACCTACATGTATATTTCAAGTTTTTTCAACTTCTCCCACATATTACTATTGAACGAACATAGATCACACATCTTTTCTATAAAAATGTTGGCGCAAAATATGTTCCATTTGATACGTAGTTATAAATGTAGGCCAAAATGTAATGAATTACTGCCCAAAATGGTGTTAACCACCAAGCCACTGACTCGTTTGTGTACTACATGTGATAGGCAAATAAAATGTCACATAGTGTTTCTAAAATAAGAACCATCAGAGTTTATGCAACTCAAACTTTAGAATTACAACTATTTTAAGATAACCCTTCATGTAGAATTGAAAGCACAAAGTTGAAAAATGTACATGTATGTATCCTTTAACCCTTACAGCCCCAGATCCCATGAAATCCCATTTCCCAGCATCCTGGTTCCGCGTGGCGCTGAGGTTTTTGTGTGAAATAATGGCCCCAGGCTATATAGCTGGGCGAATACACTCGCCCAGCACAGCTTCCCCCGTGGCGCAGTTGGTAGAGTGTCCGCCCGCCAACCGAGAGGTCGTGGGTTCAAACGCCGGGGCGTGGCACCTCTTGTTGTGTGTGCTTTTTTCGCTTGAAAAAAATTTCGTTGGAAAATCCACCGGGTGGGTTAGGGTTAAGGAACGATTTTTCTTCTTTTTAATTTTCACTTTTTTTCTCTAATTTTACCCTGATTTACCCTGATTAAGTGAAGATATCTACATGCACAGCAAATGCTGCTTATACACTGTAGTACCCCAGCATAACAACTTAGAAATCCATGATTAGGGTTTAAATCCAGGGTTCACTCCAATACTTTTTTGGTAGGGATGTGCCACCAGCAAAATGAACCCAAACACTTACAGAACCAACAGTTGCCCGTTTTTGCTCAAATACCTGTTTAGGTAACTAAACTGTGGATGACAAGAAAAATACTTTATTTATGTTTAGGGTCCAATTCTTTGTGTCCAAACCTGAGCATGATATTTAACCTTTGTACTTGTATCCAAGTGGCCCTCCTCCACTAACACTCCCACCCTGGTAGTTTCATATCTTTAAATCTTGATTGTGCCCTATTAGAATTTCCTTGAAATTGTTACACTCGTAAAATCTTAATTCAGATGCCGTTTTACTGTTAAAAGCACACAGGACTTATTGTATTATAGACATCACCAGATACTGTAACATCTTCATTTAAATGCAATAACTCAATTTGTATTCCATTCAGACTTGTTTACAAAGAAAATATCCGTGCATGTATAATGTGCATCTCCGCTCGCGAAATTGATGAAATTCAAATCGGTTCTGCTCAGTCACTAATATATACATGTAGGACAGAATTGAAACTGATAACATTTGATTACAGCACTGTAAATTAACAGCGCGACATTCTGCATACATACATTTGTACATCTCTGCTACAGGTGAGGTGACCATATTTTAGTACAAAATAAGAAGACTGACCATGCAAATCAGAACACAGATATCTACCAGGGTATATGTAACAAAATCTGTTTTCCCCCAAAAAAGGTAACTTTCTTCAAATTGAAACTACAAATAGATTCAATCCGATATGAAATTTTAAACAAGCTGGCATAGCAAGCGAGCTTCTTGCGGCCGTACGTAGTCTAGATGATTTACACAATTCATTGAGATATCAGATTTAGATCACATACTTTCTCTCTTCAAACCTAATAATGTCAAAATTGATACGTTGAGCTTGGGTGTCAGTAACTGCACACTTATTGGCCCAAAATAAATTTTGATGTGTTGCCTTTTATTAAAAGAATGACTTTTTTTTAACTTTTTTTATTTTAAATATACTAAATAAAATATTCATGTTCATATTCCACAAACAAAAAATATCATGCATGCAAAAAAATTAGAATATATAAATTCAGATCATACTAGTCTTCTACCACACTGGATCTGGGTTCCAGAGGGCAGTCATTGATCATGCTGTAGCCTGTAAGGTAGTGTTCATAAATACTTTGGTGGGGGTGGAAAAATTCAAGCGTCAACTTTTTTTAATCCCCCCCCCCCCCCCCCACCCCTTTTAGGGCAAATTGTTTGTTTGATCATGTCCGAGTACCCATGCAAAATGATGTGCCTGCATGCGAAGCGCAATTTATGACTCTTTTATCCCCCATATCAAGGACCACATCTTTTTATCTCCTCCCCCCCCCCTGCCCCCACACCCTTTTTTTGGGGGGGGGGGGGGAGAACCAATAGTTTTCCTGACTGCAGATATTATGGACAGCATGCATGACCAAAGAATTTCCTAACACCACAAAATGTGCATGACTGCTGAAGCAAAAAATTCACATAAAATGAGGATTGTGCGTGTTTTCTCCCCCAGTTTGACCCACAAGTGAAAGTCGACTGGATTTTGAAAAAAGTACCCCTTTTCTTTTAAATTGTCATTTAAGACACCATAATGTGTTACGCTCACAATCTTACAGCGAACTAGTTGACTTCAACACACCCCCTGGGTAAGATCTGGATCACAGGTCGTTCACCCCAAGATGATGCATATGGAATGGCATACTGGCAGTAGCGTGAGCTGGGTCTTCAACTTGGGGAGGGGGCAAGCCAGTGGTAATAAGGAGGGGAGTGGGGAAAACCGGCTAATTGATTTCAATATACATGAGTTTGTCATCTTCATTTGGGGAGAGGGTTGTACGTATCAGAGAGGAAAGCCTTCCCTAGTTGACTGGGTGTGGGGGGCATCCCACATACACCTTACCCCACCCCCACTAGTTATACACATACTGGTCAACCTATAATCATATCAAATGCTATATTTGGATGTTGGGGTAGGGTGCGAGGATGGGAGCAGTGCCAATGATTACACAACTTTGTTTTCAGTTTTAAAAATCCAAAACAAAGATCTCGCTAGAATTTTGTTCACCAAGAATCAAATTATTTCAAGTGATGGCATTCAAAAATGATTCTTGATATTGTTTTGTTACAATTCACAGTGTAAGAAAGCCTAGCATCAGTTACCATGAGACACTCCGCTATTTATAAAATGTCTTAAAATCTCAATTCGCAGACAGGAATAGCCGATTATAATAAATGAAAAATGAACTTGAAACATGATAATAGCAGGCAACAGCCACGGGAATTGTGCAAGCTGAGCCATCAGTTTGCTAGATATCTTCAGAGTGTATAAAATTCATGATACTAAATAGTCAATCTAAAATAGCATAATGATTGAGAACAGCAGTCACAACTTGGCATTGAGCACAGCCGCAATGAGTTCATACAAAGGACAACATAACATACACTGCTACTGCTGCATCCTGCATAGTGTACTGTATAAATCAAATATGTTTCAGGTGCATATTTCTTCCCGCAATTCAAGATATCACAGAAAAATATGTGTGGCGTTAAGGCATAGACGGTGATTGGTTAAGGCCACACAAAAAATCCTGTTCTACTTCTACAGTACAGGTCCGACCAACCCATTTAAAAAACAAATCTTTTGTAGAAAATTTGGTTGACAATTTTGGGAAATGTTCAAGATATTTTTTTTAAAAATTGGACATTGTTGAAAAATGAAAATGCCCCTCAAATTACTGAAATGTTTGTAAAAAAACCCACGCCCGACCAACCCTACCTGAGAGGTCCGTTTGCCCGTAGAACAGGGTTTTTTTGTGTCACTGTCACCTAATCAATGATTTTCAACATTTGTTACATTATGCGCATTGTAAGAAATGTCCTCATTTCAACATTTTGTGCATGTTACTATTATTGAACAAACAAGTTTACACTAGCGTGTAACCGTACACGCAACCAAGAAGTATGTGAATGATTGGATGCAGTGCTGGCCTGGGCGCTGGCGCAGGGACTGGTGCTTTACGCAGCATACGCAGCATTGGCATGTTTGTGCAACTCGTTTATTGCTATTCCATACATGTACTTGTTTGTTCAATAAACTCCTCAAAAAAGTTCGTTGTTTTTTGCAATCACCAAATTTGCGGACGTTTCATGATACATTCATATTGTACAGTATTACGTATGGAAAGCTGATACGTTCATCTTTCCAATGGTACCATCATAGTTGTAGCTATCGCTTGTTTCAGTGCTCAGACACTTGCTTGAGAATATAGGGAGGTCTCAATTGCAATGAGCCAAATTCACCACTTTTGTTTTCATGTTATACACTTGAAGTACATTACTCTAGACTTTAAAGAGACATTAATATAAGTGGTGTTGACATTTTTAAATTTTTAAATTTTTAAAAATTTACTTCAGAATTCAAGATGAACATTAAAAATTGCCATTATTGTTGTTTCTACTAACAAAAACAATACCATTGCTATTTATTGAAAAACGCCCTCTACATGTATGCAAATATGGTTCGCGTTATTTATCACGCGTACTGCAGGGGATACTGTCTGACGTAAAATGCTGATCGGGCCCGATCAGCATTTTTTGAATCGACGTTTTGATGTACAAAGAGGGCTGATTTTTCTTAATCATTATAGGTGTAAGTTTATGTACTACAATTGTATTAATATACTAATCCCAGTTTTTATCATAATTGAGGGCGCAGCCTCCAACACATACATCTCTTAGTGCCCCTTTTTAAGATAGCCAACTCAGATAGCTGATTTGTGGAATTGTTGCACTGTGTTAATTTTCACACACCAGAGCACATTGGTTAAAATACTTAGATTGCATTGCAAGTACAATGTAGTTGACACAAAAAGGTATCATGGGCAGTTGAAGGACTTTCAAAAAGCCAATACAAATCCAATGTATTCTGTACTGTTTGCCATATAAGTATCCTTGAACAAGTGTGGTTGGTTTATCTTTTACCTACATGTACATGTACATGTACCCTAAAGTAGAAACAATGGATTCCAGTTAAAGTAAATCCAGAAATTCCCAGGGAAAAACAGTGATCTACAACTTTCCCTAGTGACAAATTACCTTCTCAGTGAGCTATTAATACTGTAACAAGGCGATGAAAAAAGGAAACCCTGTTGTTTGAGGCCTGACCGACCTATTTTTTAGAAATTGATGGAGAAAACAATATTGTTTTGATTTTTCACAGTTATTTTCCAGGGAAAAAAGTTTTTAAAAAATCCCAACCGACAAACCCGACCTAAGACGTCCGTAATCAGGTCTGGAAAAAATGTATATTTCCTGGGAAGCAAACAAAATTTCCCACAAAGAAATCAAGATTTCCCTCCATTTCTTATGTATTTCTTTTTTTTGAAAAACCTCCAAATACCCAAATTTCCTGGGAAGGAGCTTCCTGAATTCCTCATTTTTTTCAGGCCTACGTCCGTTTGCCCATACAACAGGGTTTGGGTTTTTTTGGCCTACATTTACAGGCCCGTCAGATATGGGGGGGGGGGGGGGGGGGGGGGGGGGGGGGCGACGGTGGTGATCGCCCCCCTTTGAAAATCTTCCCCGGAAAATTTGACCAAAAACAGAGAAAATCCCCCCTCCCCCCCAAAAAAAAACCCTCAAAAATATCTCCAAAAACTACTTCCGGTATTTCTGTGCGTCGACCAACAAGAAAGGTAAACTATGACACCATAATGGAACAGAAAAATTAGAAAATCAGCGTGTCTCCGACGGAAAAAAACTAGCTCTATCACTTCCGGTGATTTTTTTTTGAAAACGCCCCCCCCCCTTTGAAAAAAGTGTCTTACGGGCCTGATTTACATTAAAAAATTGTTTAACTTCTACATCTTCATATACCCTTTGCATTCACTGAACTATCTGGGGTCTTTATATTTTACAGTTTACATGCTTTGGCTAAATTTAAAAAATCTTTTGTCTCAAAGCTCTTCAGTTTTTCAAAACCTAATGCGGAATGCGGGGGGGGGGGGGGTTATTTATTTTTTTAAATATAAAATATTGAAATCCTTGTAAAAGTGACTTTTTGTATTTAAAATGATGTGATCAATGAAAATCTGAAAAAATCTGTGAAATTTGGGATTTTTTTGGATTTATTTATTTTTTTTAGAAAAAAAATGTAATTTTTTTTCTTCTCCAAGATTTTTGTTTTTCTAATGCGCATCAATAAACTAACGCGCGCGGGAGCTTTGAGACAAATGATTTTGTTTAATTTTGCCTTAGTAAATAATTGTAAAATAAATCAAATATTAGATTTTAGTTTATGAAAACTTCAACATGGAAAAAAAACAAGCCTGTGGGGGGAAGGGAAATGAATAATCAAAGTCTCAAGGGTCTAACCCTCTCAGTTATTAAATCAATAGAGTGTACACGTAACAAAAAATGACAAGTGCAAAATATAGGATTTCCACAGGGTTATTTTTAAATTGAACGAATGATTATGAATTGAACGGATCAATTATACGCAGCATTATGCTGTCAATGTTTGCCTTTTCATAAAAGAGCCAATCTAACCCATTTATGCTAAAACCAATACCAATTTATCCAAATATTAACGGGGAAGCAAGCGCCTGTTCTTCACGATGTCCAAGCGACTGCTGGCAAACCAAAAAATGACTACAAACATTTAACTTTTTTTCTTATTTTTATATGAAGTAGGTAATTGATTAAATCATAGATTGATATGTATCGATCAATTAATCAAACAATGAATCAATCAATTAATTAATCAATCAATCTATCTATAATTTGTCTTTAAATCTATTCAAATTTGTTTATTAACTAATTAGTAATTAATACATGTATCTTTTTATTTATTTACAATTCTCATTAAGGCGCTTTTACATTTTTTAGTACAAGTACTAAGGGTATCAAAATCGCCAATTTCAGAGAATAAGGGTGTTTTTCAACCTGAATCCGCGCTAAATTACTTACATGTAGGCTGATAAATTGACTAACAAAACTGTATTTACACAATTACTTCATACATATGTATGTTCATTTCAGTCTAAACTCCATCTTGAGAATCTGTATCCTTTGCTATGAGTATGATTTGCCGAGCTATAATCCTTGTAAAGGGTCACTTTTTCCTTTCTTTAAGAATCCGTGTTAAGGGTAGTTTTTTAGAGTGGATTCACACGGATAATTACAACTAGTGCCTGTGCCCCCCCCCCCCCCCCCCCCCCCCCCCCCGGTTCATGTAAGTACATTGTAGTACTAGAAGTAGACAGAGACATATTGACCCAATAATGGCAATTTTTTTCTGGCTGTCTGTAAATTAAGAAAAGCCTAGAAAAATAAATTGTGTGGTTGGATTGGACTGTGGAATATTGAGTAATAGCTTACATGTACCAAAACTAAAGGACCATCCAGATTCTACATGTAGCATATCAGTAATTAATACTAATTTGTCACTTAAATGTGTTCATACTTGTATTAAGTGGAAAACACCCAAGCAAAATAGTGTTTTAAACAATTTAGAGCGAAGAAAAAATACACGCTACATGTATGTAATGTATGGTATTTGGAAAATAAGGGTTACAAAGGCTAGATTATATATTCCCTTTGTTGTACAAATGAGTAAAAAAAACCACAACAATTTTTTTTCAATTTTGTATAAAAATTAGGAGTGGGCGATGGAGACGACAAATTCTTCACAGCTCTGTGTTACTGTAAAACAACTTATTTCAGGGGAACTTTAAATTTAGCGAATTAGCATTTATTCAACTTTTTGCTGCAATTTAATGTCACTAATTTGTATCGACTTCCTACACGTATATATAACCATTATATTAATAATAACCAGTATAAATAATATAATTGGCTGCAATTTAATTTGGTGAATTGGATCTCCTAGCGAAATTAAATTGCTAGCAAAATTAAGTTGTTTTACAGTATACGGACTAGTTTGTCAGGCATGGGTGATTCTGAAAACTAATAGACCACCAACTTTAAGTATTAGCAATAGTCTGTAGGGCAGTAACGTTGAGCAATTAAGCAATTTTAGAACATGGTTGGGGTTTTTCGTCGCCTTTTTGATACCAAATTACCAAATGGTTTACTTTTAATACATCACTGTCCATTTCATTCCAAAGTACTGTAAAAGTTGTTAATTTTTGTGAGATTAATTTGTTTGTGCTTTGCCGATTTCGGACTTTTTTGCTTGATTTTAAATTCATGATTTGTAGCTTCATCACATGTAGACCTAGACGGAAAAGAAATATATTTGAGTGTTATTATTTTTGTGGTACATGTAGCTGTGTCAAGCGCAAAAAGCACGAAAAATAAATATAGCGCGAACATTTCCACTTTTACAGTACTCTACTCCTGCAGAATGATACTGGGCATTATGCTAAATTTGCTCTTTAAACATAAACTGCAAGTGCACATTTTTGTTTTTCTTGCAAATTATCTCCTTTTTTGGAAAATGCATAGAATATTATCAGCCTCAATTACTGGGTCAAGTTTCAGCTTACACTGAAATGGGTATAGATTGTCCACAATCCACACTACATACAGTCATTGCCACTGGCTTTAATATTTATGACACACTTGGACTGCAATCACTGCATCAGTATTCGGTAGCCACCATTTTGTCTCGTTCGTCTGCATCGATTTGTTTCAAAACTTGGTTTTCAACATTTAAATTACACCTTGCTAGATAATCATTTTTATTGGTAGAGAGGGAAATGTGCAACTTTATAAAGGTTAAATTATCAGTGGAAGAAACTGGAAGAAACAGTTTCTTCCGAGCGGAAAGTCAAACAAATGTTTTTATCCGCATTTTTTTTCTTCGCTTTGGTGGAAACTGGCAAATCCTGTGTATAATTAACACTATTTTACCCAGACGGGTGGTTTGTAGTCCTTAGTAAAGCTAACGAGGGGAAAACAGGGGACACACAACATATCATGACACACAAAATGGGGTGTACGACCCTGGGGCTTGAACCCGGGCTGCCGCGGTGAGAGTTCAGGTGATCGTGCATCACGCTAGAGGGGTCGCGCTAAGAAAATAATAATTTCGGAGATAAGGCAACAAAAAAAATGTTTGGTTTTCCTCCGGAGCTCTCAGAGAGGAGGCGGGCGGGCAGATTTTTCTTCTTTTTTTAAATTTTCTTACACCAGCGGAAGCTCAAAGTTCAGCCAACAAGAAGTTGAAATCTCACTAAGAGTCGCACATATATGTTATAAACACTTAGTTTAATATTCAATGCCATTTAAACTGTTAAAAAAAAAAAAATTTTTTTTTTTTTAAATCTGAAGAAAAAAAAAGAAAATCTGAAAAAAATCTGGAAAAAAAAAATCGGAGCGGCCCTAAATCTGACGAGCGGGCGGTCGAGGACAACATAACAAATTTTTTTGTTGGCCTAAACTGGGAGATGGCCCACCCGGCGCAGCGCTTCTGTTGGATTTTGTTGGATATGGTAGTGTATAGGGTAACAAAATGTTGATACATTGTATCAGAAAAAACAGGGAGTACAGTAGTGCAACCATAAATTTGAGGTCTACATTTATAATATACACTGTACACGCACACGTACATTGTGTATGACATGACCTATGGAAAACTAAATCGAACGTATAGACCTAAAATCTAGCTGAAATGTCTCAAAGAGACAGAAGCGCAGATCGTTAAGCTTGCCGATCTGTGCTGAGGGCACGTACATGTAGTACACTAAGTCTGACCATGAAGCTGCACTAGTTTGATGATCTAACTACATAAAATTTCATTTAAATTAAATTTCATTATTACACTTTCCACTGCCAACGTTGGGGAATGAACCTGGTGTGCCGGGGATTGAACCTGGGTCACCTGTGAGGAAGTCTGCCGCCTATCCAACTGAGCTAAGGGGGCAAGCTTGCAAACATTTAATTTTAACTTTTTGCTGAGCAAATGAATGATATCAGGGACTGAGTTTTAAGGCGCTACAGAGCATTGCTCTCCTTAATCGCTCCCCTTAATTACTCTAGGAGAGTAGTTTAAAGCTCCCCTAAAATCTGATCAATCCTCAGTCACTTTCTTTGTCACTGCTCTTCTTATGCTCCCCTTAAAAACTCCAGGAGAGCTTTTTATTACTCTTCTGTTCATTTTAAAAACTAGTCCCTGTGATATGATAGCCCACCTGGGCACAGCCGGAGACTGGGGAACCATGCACTACTGGCACGTGGTAGAATAGTATTTTTTAGCATTCAGGACTGTAAGGGTTAACCTTTAGATGTACTTGGTAACATGTACATGAAGATGCTTAGAAAGGCAAGGTTGAATACAGTACAGGCCTCAAAATAAGAAATGAAGAAGGAATGCAATTTAAGGCAATTTAAAAGGGACACCAACTTTCTCCAAGGCAATTACAATGTATGTACTTTTTAATGGAGTGAAAACAGCCGGAAATTGAGGGCATCAAGGCAACTACATGTAGGTGGGGCATCGAATTGCCTTCGATTATTTTGAGCCCTGGTTGGGTAAATGTATGTTTTAATATCTGATAATATCACACATGAAATAACACAATCAAAGCAGTTCTTGACCAAGCGATTTTATGGACATGTTATTTTATTGGTTTGATGCAGGAAGAGGGTGAGCTAAGTGTTACCCATCCAGTCATCTTCCTTCTCCTTATCCTTATAATAATTCTTTATCCCAAGGGGACTAAATCATCCATTAATATATTTTATACAGCGTTACATAGTGTGTCCCTCATATGACCATTGGATGACTAAAGTGATGCTCAACGATGCAAACAATCAATAAGATGTCCTTATAATCAAGAGTCTTGGCTTAATGGCTTGTGATAATCTTAGTGTCTTAAAGGTATATGACCCGATCACTTTTTTGGGGCTATGAATTTTTTTTCACATCAAGATATTTTGGTATCAGAAGAATCCCCATATTTTTCTCATTATGTCTGTAAAATATTAGGGGCCAGAAATGTTTCATTTGGAAATTATAGGCTAAAATGTGGTGAATTACTGCCAAAGGTTGCACCAGTCTGTGTACTACTCAATGGGCACATGTCTTTTGACCTTGCGCTTCTAAAAATAGAACCATTGGAGTTATGCAACTCAAACTTTGGAATGCAACAATTTTAAGGATGACCTTTCATGTAAAATAGAAAACATCAAGTTGAAAATCGGGTCATCTACCTTTAACAGTGATCTTTTATTCTTTACACAAGATCTTAAAAAAACACCATTATGACCTGATCCATGGTCTACCCAAAGACCCTGGCCTCTTACATGTAATATACATGTAGGTCAAATAATGTAACATACTGTGACCTCGTTCAGGTACAGTATGTACAAATGTATGACAGTTAATACATGGTGTGCTTAGGCCAACAACAAAAATTGTTATGTTGTCCTCGACCGCCCGCTCCGGATTTAGGGCCGCTCCGAGTTGGGTTTTTTTCAATTTTTTTTTAAAAAATCAAATTTTTTTTTTCCACATTTTTTTTTCACATTTTTTTTAAAACCCTAACCCCCCTGAATGCTAAAAAATGCTAATCCAAAGTCCATCTCCAAACGCATGCGCCGTCGGTTTTCGATGACGTAGTCAACCGAGCCTATATAATGAGTGCAGTATACTGTACGAATGTGTAGCTGAGGGCCGTGGCTTAGTGGTTGGAAGGTGGGGCTTGAGAACGGAGGGTCCCCGGATCGAATCCCGGCAGGTTCCCGGAGATTTAGTTGATGTTTTTTCCTCGAAAATTGTGATCCCGGTAAAAAATCCTAAACCGGGGTTAGGGTTATGGTAACATTTTTTTGTGTGTGTGTTCTATTATAAACCCTAACCCCCCTGAGTGCTAAAAAATGCTAATCCAAAGTCCCTCTCCAAACGCATGCACCGTTGGTTTTCGATGACATACATGTAGTCAACCGAGCCTATATAATGAGTGCAGTATACTGCACGAATGTGTAGCTGAGGGCCGTGGCTTAGTGGTTGGAAGGTGGGGCTTGAGAACGGAGGGTCCCCGGATCGAATCCCGGCAGGTTCCCGGAGATTTAGTTCGTGTTTTTTCCTCGAAAATTGTGATCCCGGTCAAAAATCCTAAACCGGGGTTAGGGTTATCAGTTTAAATGGCATTGAATATTAAATTAATTGTTTATAACATACTGTACAGTATATGTGCGACTCTCAGAGTGATTTCAACTTCTTGTTGGCTGAACTTCGAGCTTCCGCTGGTAAAAGAAAATTTATTATTTTTTATTATTTTAAATCCGCCCGCCCCTCCTCTCTGAAAGCTGTGGAGGACAACATAAAAAATAAAAAAATTTGGCCTTATTTGGAAGAGCTCAGTTTGGAAATACTGTACAGTCAAAATGTAGTGAAGGTAAATAAATAACATGACGAACGAGGACTTGATCGAGATCCGTTGGTTTCAATGCGATTCGGAATTTGCTGTTTATTACTTTTGAAATATCGTCGCAAGTTCTGATATTTTGGACCTTGCTTCAGTACATGTACGTGTATTCTTCCCTGCTTAAACAGTTAATGCTGATGCAGAGTTGCCGATGAGACAATAAATGTGCAACTGAAAGATCATGTTGTTATTGGGTGTGATCGCTCCGACTCCTTTCTTTCATTGCTCTTTCTTTCATTGCACTTTACAGGCCTTTTTGGCCTTCTAGCCGTCTCCTCCATAACCGTTTCGTTTTTCTGTTGTTGTAAATTATCTGATTGTTCCTTACTGATTTTTGATGTAATTTGATGTTATTTGTGATTTTAATGTTATGGTAATAAATGATGAATGATGAATGATGAATTATGAATTGCTACTGCTGTTTACATTGTACAAATGTACATCATAATGTGCATGAATCGCATACATTTTTCAATTTGCGTGAATATTCATGACGTTCTGTAATTTATCCAATCACCGTCCGTCCTAGGACTCTTAAATCGACCTATCACTGTCTTAATGCTTTTAATTATCAGGCTTCCAAGGTTTGTTAATGCTTTTAATTATCAGGTTGCCAAGGGCAAGCCAATTTTGTTTCCTTTGTTGTAATGGGTTTTGGTCTGGATGGACGCATCTTAGGCCAACAAAAAAAAAATTGACTTGCCCTTTCCGACCGACTCTAATTTTCGGAAATCTAGGGTCGCTATTTTTATTTTATTTTATTTTTTTCAAAAAAAAATCAAAAAAAAGATTGAAAAAAAATAAATAAAAAAATTGAAAGAAGCACATAACAATAAAGAAAGATCAAAACGTGTTTTTAAGTAGTATCTGCTTGTTTAAAAATCAAAAAAAAAAAAAAAATCAAAAAAAAAAATCAAAAAAAAAAATCAAAAAAAAAAATCAAAAAAATCTTTAAAACGTGTTTTTGTGCAGTAAATTTTCAACAAAAAAAAAAAAAAAAAAAATCCGACCGTCCGACCCTGACTTTGACCCTGAAAGGGCAAGTCAACTTTTTTTTTTTTTTGGCCTTATCAGGACGCATCTTATCAAGCCTCGATTTAAGGATGTGGACCAGGAGCTAGCTACATGTACTTTAGTACTTTATTACTTTTCTGACAAAAGTAGTTCCCGGTCCTATACTTTGCTGCACAAATTTTGAAAATACAGAGAGTGAAAACTTGGCAACCAGGGGTCAAAAAACTCCCAGCGCCTGATTAAATCGAGGCTTGCTGACTGCTCTTTACGTCTTACAATTTATAAATTTAAAGTAAAGTCTGATTAAATAGTCTTCATTTCTGTTCTCCAGCATATTTCTTTATTGGTCGTAATTGGTGTCTACGTGTGGGACAAAAATCCTACAGGTAAACTGTGGTATACATGTACGTACATGTACATGTACATGTACATGTATCTGTGGCAGAGCTATTCTGGTCAACTCTTAGACTCACCTCAAATTTGCATTGAACATGAATAATTATATGCTAAGGTGATTTATCCAATCACCATCCATCTGATTAAAATATTGACCAATCAGCATAATCGTGAATAACATGAAGTTTTCGAGGAGATTCTTTCTCTTTTGTTTTATTATGATTTCAGAGTGAGTGGACTCTTGAGGTGTTGCTCTATGATATGAAATAAATGTATTAAATTAGAAGTAAAAATTATATCTTCCGTTTCCTTTATTCGTCGTTATTCCAGTATACGCTCCACAGTGAAGCAAAACAACCTTATACAATTGGTGGCAGGCGGTTGACGAACCGTTCTTCTAAAATGACTTGGTGTTACTGTTTTGGGTTGCCAATTTCCGCCATCTTCAATGCCAAATTCTGCTGCCTGCAAGTCACACACACATGCTTTAAAAAACGTGAAAAGTGTTTTAGTCTGAAACAAAGACTACGCTACTTTTAGTAAGTGACATTGTAATTACAATTGGTGGCAGCGGTGGGATTATGTGACGTTTGGAGATTTACCTTTTTTGGAGATTCACCTTTTTGGTATGGTTGGTGGGTGCAACATTATAGGCCAACTACATTTATTTTTCAAGGGCTTAATCTTCATATTGATAATTAGAATGCCCTGTGTATTCTTTCATGCAGGGGGCAAAGTCGCCCGTATACAACGCAAAATGCGATGCAAAATGGAGTAATTGCGCGTCAATTCTACACCTTGCATAATTGCTATACATGTACATAAATCCATGATGAGACTTGAGTATCTGACTATCTGCACATGTACGTAAACAGTAGAGAATATTTCCGGTATATTATTTTACCATGTTACGCTACTGCAGTAAATTACGATGTTGGTACCAACCAATTAATTGATGTCGCACGGAATAAGGACTTAATTACTAGACCGAGACTCTGCCGCCTTCATACTTTGCTAGTACAGTGCCAGGGAACGTACGGTTATCTTGAAGACTAGTAGATGTACATTTATGAATAAAATGGCGGCGCACAGTGATGAATGAAAACAAACTTTCTTTGACGTAAATAAAGTCACAATATGCCAGAAATTAATTGGAACAGAATCAAAATTATGAAATTTCTCTGCCAGGAATAAATTGCAGTTTTAATATGTTGTCATGCAGGGAAGAAAACCGGAATAAAAGTAAGCTTATTTACTTTTAAAATCGTGTTTTTTCCGGGGCCCCGGTGAAAAGGAAAAAACAAAAAAATGCTATACAATAGCCCTTGTATAGCAAAAATGTGTTGCAAAATTGTGGACTTTGTGTAGCAGTTTCTACTATGCAAAAACAAATCCCAGAATTTGCTCCCTGTTTAGAATTAGAATAGCCTGTTTGTGATCAAATATTGGTCAATGATCTTCACTGTGATATTATATGTTTGTGTTTGTTTTGTTGTTACGGTCGAATGATTTATCACACCCATCAATAACAAATGAGTATTTAGTTTCAAAGGTCACACAAAGTTTACCCATTCAATGCAGGAGGCCGGTTAGCCAGTACATGTACATGTATACAAAATGTACATGATATGAATTTGATCATTTTTGTGATTTTACACACGGGTTGATTGTTGAAACAATTAATCATTTTTTAACCAGGGGGTGTTTTTACAAAGATTGCCCCTTGTTCACAGATTTTCTTTCAGATAGTCAATTTGTCACAAGCCTGCAGGGGCTAAAAATGTTAAAATGGTAAATACATGGTATCCTGATGATGAGTGCAATGGAACATTGCTCCTGATGACACAATTTACATAAGAACCAACATTTAAGGTTTAGCAGAGGGAAATTTGCTTCCAGACCCCAGTATCAGTACGAGATCATATCATCCAAATTAATATCAACCCATCAATGTGTACCCAAATCGTACCCAAGCCTACATCTTCGCCTTTTCCCTAGAACTGTTGTAGTGGAACGCCCTTCCTGGTGATGTCTTAACCTCATACCCCTACTACAGTATAGGGGAATTCAGGGGAGCGGTTGCAGCACACACATATGATTTAGGCTGCATTATTTTTTACTTTCACTCCTTTTGTATTTATTTGCACAATGCAACCTACATACAGCACTGCACTTGAGCTACTCTCCTTGTCATCTCTACATCCTGATGATAGTGCTAGGACGACTCTGCCAAATATCTACGTAAACGTAAATGTGTCAAAATATACACATGTCATGTCAAGGAATCGAGATCTCCACTATAAATTAGCTCATTGTACGGGTGTAAATTGCACTTAACAATTTTTCCATTATGTGACGTACATTGGCTATATCTGATCTCTTGTGCCGCGGCCTTTCCGGAAACCGGTTTGCTCAGCAGGAGGTTCACGTTCAAGATGAGGTCTGAGACGTTCGTTGATGATGTGCAGCAGGATTTTGCTTGCATGTTGTAGCAGAGCGATAGTACGATGATTTTTACATTCGCTAGCAATAGCATCCCCTTTCTTTGGAAGTGTTAGGAAAACTGATCTCTTCCAATCCTCTGGCCATACTCTTTTGCATAATATACAGAATCATCAGCTTGTTTCAGGAGCTCACTTGGAATATCATCTAGACCAGGTGCCTTTTGACTTTTTTTTACTGTAATGTAGGGCGGCTTAAAAAGATTTGAGTATAGTGATATATTAGTAAACATTTGTTACCAAAAAAAAGCTGAACTGCTTTACAGAGAAAACAAAGAAAAACAAAAACAAATATACTCACCAATTGTTTGGGAGTAATCGTTCGTTTAGGCCGTTTGCTCATGGCTTCCGGATATTTTCACTCATATCATCCAAGAGCAACATTAATCCAAATAGATATACATCCAAAACAAGTCATCAAGCACATTGATCTCTCTCAATTATCATGCCAAATGTCGATTTCCGCTCTAAACACCACGGGCATAATTAAAAGACTCCATGATCCTAAACTGTAGTGCACACGTAGTCGATAGGGCGAAATTTACTCGACCGCTATTTTATCCTTTTCTCAAACAGTTGTCGCGAACTTTTTCGCCTCCGTTTCTCGCCAAACATGAATCCAAATCATACCTGAAACGAGACAGAAACAAAGAAGTGATATCAGTGTCTTAGAAACCACACACATTGAGGCTAAATGTGGGGTTTAAAAAGGGGAATTCCTTCGTCAAAAGTGGAGGCCGTAGTACTACAAAATTAATTGGGTCACCCGC
Source organism: Ophiura sarsii (assembly GCA_035610835.1). Taxonomy (NCBI): domain Eukaryota; kingdom Metazoa; phylum Echinodermata; class Ophiuroidea; order Amphilepidida; family Ophiuridae; genus Ophiura; species Ophiura sarsii. The sequence goes on from CM069458.1 coordinate 33,144,378, forward strand.
CTCATAGTGATCAATGTATCGGGAGTCCATTTATTTATAGACCTCAAAACACAGCAGACAGAGAGAAAGCCGGGTGTTTAAAAATGGCGGGTGCTCGAACTTACCGAGAGGCAAAACTCAGCGCCTACACGCTTAAATTCCAATCGGATGTTTCACACCACAGCCAAATATATTTCCAAATTGGTGAGGCGCTGAAGGGAACATGTTATTTTTGACACGGCTGTAGTTTACAATCCCGAAACATAGCCTTTCACAACAAAGAACTTGCTCCGTCCTGTCGCCATCTTTCCATGTGCAGGGACAACGAATGCGCATGTGCGAATGCTTCCCCCAGGTAAACATAAACAACAGAACTCCCTCCCACTTGACTAATTGCCAAGTTTTATTGATTTGATGTGAAGTTGAAGTTCACAATTGACAATGGCAATTTATTTGTCTTTCGATTTGTTGAAACAATTAAAAATGAATTTTTGTTTACAAATTGATTTACTTGCAGCTGGAGGGGAACCCTTCAACTAAGATTTTTATTAAAAATTTCCAAATCACCACAACCACCCCTCCCCACAACAACTTGGTGAGAATCCCGAGGGGGTGGAGCTCGTTAAGAAAATATTGATTTTGGGCATCATTCTGAAATGATTACCTCCCCCAGCCACCTCCATCTCGAAATTCTTGCATCCCTTTAATACCTAAAACTCCCCCCCCCCCACCCCCCCCCCCCCCCCCCACCCCCCACCCACCCACCCTCGAAGTCCGCTCTTTCAGCAGGTCGTATCGTTGTCTTATTTCTCTTCAGACGATTATAACTTTTTTTCTTCTTTTTTAAAATCATTTTTACTTTTTTGGGTAAACGCATGGATACTTTATCAATATCAAACCCCTGGGAACTCAATTAATTCTTCATTGGTTTGGTTTAATTTTAATATTATAAAATCTAATTCTTCATTGGTTTAGTTTAATTTTAATATTATAAAATCACTTGTATAGCATATTTATTTTTATTTGGTCTGATATTCAAACAATTGTGTAACTAATAATTTTTTGATATTTTGCACCATTTTAATTTATAGTATTATAATTTTGTAACTCCTATTTTATTAAAATGTTGCATTTGGTTAATTTATTAAAGTCATTTTCTAATTCGTGTACTTTGCTTATACATCTCGATGTTTCAAGTTTTATTATACGTATGAAAACTGCAGTGGCGGAGCTACAGGGGGCAAGGGGGCATTTCCCCAAACAAATATTGTTTTCCCCCCAATATTGACAATTTTAGCACAAAAAGGCGATTTTTTTTTCCGCACTGCGAGCATATTTTCTTACTAAATTAGGTTAAAGGGACACAATGTCATGTTGAATTTTTTTTAATTTTTAATTAATTTACTTCAGAATTCAAGATGAACATTAAAAATTGCCATTATTGTTGTTTCTACTATAAAAAAAAAACCCAGCAAAACTTGATTAAAACAATGCCTTTTAAATAATGTTGGAATACCACCCTTAACCATGTAAAATGCTGATTGCGGCTCTACCAGCATTTTGAATCGACGTTTTGTTGTACAAGGGCTGATTTTTCGTAATCCTTATAGTTGTAAGTTCATACATGTAATACAATTGTAAAAATATACAAATCCCAGTTTTTATAATATATTTTTGTAATTGTGGGCGCTGCCTCCACCACAAAATTAGACCAAATGTTGACAATTTAAGCCTAAAAGAATTAGAATTATACCAAATTTGACCATTTTAGAGTAAAATGGCACAAAAAATGCCCCCTTTCGCCCCCCCCCCCCCCCCCCCAATTATGAGGCTGGTGCCGCTACTAATAAAAAAAATGGCAACATTTTTTTTCTTCACATTTCACAAGATTCTATCAATGTTTGACTAGTTTTGCCAATATCTTGTCATATATTGAACCATTTTAATTTTGTATAAGTTAAAAGTTTCAATTGGTGGCAGCGGTGGGATTTGTGACGTTTGGAGATTCACCGTTTTGGTATGGTTGGTAGGTGCACATTATTATAGGCCAACTACATTTATTTTACAAGGGCTAAGGGACCGTTCATTACTTATGGTGGAGTGGGGGTTGGGACAAATTCGAGACTTGTATGTTAAAATTACCTAACCCCCCCCCCCCTACAGCTGAAACTGAAAATTACATGACCCCCCTGCTAACCAGTAGCTTTTTACACACCCCCCCCCCCCCCCCCCCCCCCCCTCAACTTGTCACATACTTACGGGGCTGTCTTTACCTTTGGAATTTTGTTCATGGATACGTTGGCAAATTTTGTTTGTGCCCTATCTGAACAGCCAATAATTTTATGATGCCCCTTCTTTTTATTGTGTGAAATTAGTAATGGCGAGCGTAGCGGGTTGGATTTTTTTCTTCATATTTATACATTTTGGGTGTCTTTATAACCTGAACAAGTTAAAACATTATGAGCAGAAACGTATAATCCAGTGAAACGTTCTACTTTTGTGAGCATTGGTGCAAAGCAGAGATGAGGTGAAAAGCATGCAATAAATCACATTTTTTAAATCATGAAATTGGATTTTGTAACATTATACACCCTGTGGCTCTAATGTCTCGACCGTTGATGATTATAGATGTTTTTCCACCATATCGTCGATTTGCTGTCCAGAAGTCGTCTCATAGTAAAAGTTTTTGAAGTCGATAGGTTTTAAGAAAATATGCGCAGAAAAAAAATGGCATTTACACTCCAAAATAGCCTCTAAAATCACTCCAATCACCACCATCTTTAGTTTAAACAAATTTACACAACCCCCCCTGTTCAAGAATAAAAGGTTACATAACCCCCCCCCCCCTATTTCAACATATGAAAGTTACATGACGCCCCCCTATATTTTACCCAACCGCCCTCCACCATAAATAATGAACGGTCCCTAAATCTTCATATTGATAATTAGAATGCCCTGTGTATTCTTTCATGCAGGGGGAGAATTTGCCCGTATACAACATAAACTGAGTTAATGCGCCTTAATTTTAATTTTAAAAGTGTAACGGGTTCGCCGTCGGACGGACAAGTTGCCCATTTTTAATAGGGCAAGTTTTTTGGGTTTTTTTCGTTTTTTTCTTCTTCTTTTTTCCCCTCTTATTGCACTTTTTGTTTGATACTAACTTGCTGGGCTTTAAATCAAACAAACATTTTGATTGAATTTCATTATTTTGTAACCTTTATTCTCATTTTGCATTTGATTAATTCATTAGAATTGCTCATTCTTAATTAGACTAAGCGGGCATTTTAGGATGTTTTTTTACTTTATTTAAATTTTGTATTTTGAATTATCTGCAATAAATTTGAATTTTTCATTTGTGTAAATTTCCTTATAATTATGTAGTTTTATATTTTTAATTGCGATTTTTGTCTGTTTGCTTTGAAATTATTTATTTATCTTTTATTTTGTAAGTGAACCATTTTATCTTTTTTTAGCATTTTTCTTTTTCTTTTATACATTTTCATAGTTAAGCCCCGGAGGAGTTGAGCAACCTTTTAGATTTTGCATTTTTATTTTTGTGTCACTATTTTTTTAATGTTGCATCCTTTTGATTTCATTTTTTAATACTAATCATTAGTTTTGTCTTACATGTGTAGCCATTTTAATGATTGAGAAACTATTTTTTATTTTCGTTATTTTTAATAGGGCAATTTTTTTCCCCCCCTTTTTTCCCCCTCTTATATACATGTACTTTTTGTTTGATACTAACTTGCTGTGCTTTATTAAAATCAAACAAACAAACAAATAAACAAACCAACTAAATTGGTGCATGGTATTTTCAGCACAAATATTTGGCTAAAAGTATTTTGTTAATTTAGCAACAGGTCATCAGGTTAAAAAATCAACCGGCAACACCCAGCTTTAAAAATAAATCAAAATGGCGACTTTTCGGAAAGTGTCTGCTTCGGTTTCCGTTACTATTTTTGTGTTTACGGCAGTTGCAGTTCTTGCATCTGAGCAAGATAAGTTCCACGAGGAACTGTCAATTAAGGCTTTTCAAACTGGCCATGTTTATTCTCAATTTAGGTTTACTACTGTGTGGAATGTAAGCTTGACAAGTGGTCATACATGTAAGTCAATAGGCTGAATAGCCTCTCTGAGAATAGGAATGTCTTCCGAATTCTGCTACATGTTATAATTTGTTGTTGTTGTTCCTAAAAAAAATACAAATGGTTTTATATCCCGATCAACACACAAGACGTTCAAACGTGGTTAGACGTCCCATTCATATTACAATAATGGATACAATAATAGACTGCAATCTTCCTTTGTTGTCACAATACAAATCCTCTTCCTCCGATCGTTATGAGGGCCACTTCAACTTTCAATGATTTGCGCTAGTAGACCAATTATCCAGTTATCGATTACACGATAGACTATCTAATTTGCGAGCCGCTAAAATGTGATGACGATGACGTCATGTTTCAACCAAGGTAGGACCGGATTCAACTTTAATAATTGAAATTAAATTGTGCAATCTGCGGGAATTCTTTTCAAATATCGGGAGGTGGTTTTATCACTTATTTAAGTTCGAAATTGATACTGAGTTAGTTTATGACTTTCAATCATTCCGGCAACAAGCACTTGTTCCAACAATAAACTAGGCATGTTTGTACTTATAGTAACGGGATTCAATAATTTTGATATTTTTGAAACATTTTATGCAATTTTGGAATGTCGTCTGCAGACGCTTGCCGCATGGAAAGTGTTAATATAACTGAAATTAATTTCTCCAATCCTCACACCCCCTCCCCCCCTCAATTCTCACCCCCAGCCCCCCCCCCCCCCCCCCCCCCCTCTTTTCATCCCCCACATTCAGTTGGGATAAGTTTCACCTTATTACATGAAATTAATTGAATACCTATGGCTCAGATATCAAACATTTCTATCCCTAGAATAGAATTCATCAGACTTAAATTTCAGGTTGCATCATAGAAGTTTAAAGTAAAAAAGACAAAGGGCGATCATTTTAAAAATAGAACACAAAACATTAAGATATGACTAATAATATTAAGACAATATCCACCATCATGTCGCGTCAAGTGGCCGAGATTATAACGATTTGAAAGACACCAAACAAAGGACAATTGCAGTCTATTGTATCTATTGTAATATGAATGGGACGTCTAACCACGTTTGAACGTCTTATATCAACACTTACACTATCACTTAGATTTGATGGGAATATATATAGGCCTATATAGGCTTAATGCCTTTGTCAGTTGAGTATCCCATATCCTGATTTGTTCATGAGCTTGTCAAATTTGTTTTTGAATTAGTCTATATTTACACTTTCTTTAAAAAAGGCCAAAGGGGCATTGAGAGATATATCGATATACTAAAATTTAAATGAGCAAATAACGTAAAGATAATCATCAACATAGCCCAAATCCAAAATGTCATACAATTCCGACATCGCCTAAGTCATAATCATAACATATGCAAAATAAGCAAATACCGGCACTTCCGGATAGAGATTTGCCCTGAAAGTATGCATGTAAAACGATCGCATATCTTCCGATTTCAGCACCTAGTTTCGATATGATTATATCGAAACTAAGAAAATCATGAAATTTTATATGATAAACGGCAAATGTTGGTCAACTGTTTCAGATGGTAGTTAGTAGGCCTATATGCCTATTAAGTATTACTTTGATGCAAAAAACCCCTGATATCCAGGATAATTGAGGGCGCACTCCCATATGTATCTCTCAATGTCTCTTTAATCATTAATCTGGGTTCTCACGGTTGGCGGGAGTTGATATCGGTTGTCAATCACTCTTTTGTGAAAAGAAGTATTTTCTCTGGATCTGGATAATATTCTCACTGCTTCCTGATTGGGGCCCAGAACTGTGCCTTGTGGCACGCCCAATCGCACGTTAGTCCAGTCTCAGTGCTTTCCATCAACAACTACTCTCTGTTTGCGTTTAATGAGGAAGTTTGAAATCCATTTGTGTAAGTTGGCAGTGTTGCCCTATTTGATCAGTTTGTATAAAAGTCTGTTGTGGTGGTACCATGTCAAAGGCTTTATTGAAGTCCATACTTAATGATGTCTGTCTGGGTATTATTGTCAAGTGCATGTAGGAGGTTGTGTGTTGTCAATCGGAGCTGTGTATTGCATGAATACTTAGTACAGAAGCCATATTGTTTATCTATAAGTATATTGTGTATGTCAAGGTGCTTCATTAATATGTTGCTGTGGATGATATGTTCCATGATTTTTGAACATATGGAGGTCAAGGATATGGGTCTGTAGTTGCCAGGTGTGGTCTTGTCGCCTTTTTTATATGGGGGAGATGTTCGCTGTCAGCCAGTCGTCTGGTACGAGCCCGGTAGTGATGGATTTGTTAAAGATAAGAGTGAGAGAGGGGGCTCTCATCAGCTGCGAGTCTGAGGAGTCTACCTGGGATTCCGTCTGGTCCTGTGGCTTTGTTTGTTTGGAGATCTTTTAGGAGTTTGACCACTCCCCACTTACAAACATCGCTATCAGATTTCGTCAACATAAATTATGCAAATGAGGCAACTGTCGGCGCTATATTCACCTCATAATGTGACGTCATGCTTGTTTACAAAATTCCAAAAAACTAAAAGTTTAATATAGGGGCTTCCCTTCTTTCCATCTTTTCATTGGATAAAAATAGTCAGCTGATCCAATATCTGATCAATTATCAATTATACCAGTTTCAATGCATCAAAAAACTTTGTCCGTAACTTCAAAACGTGCAAAAGCGATAATTTTCAACCTTTGAAAAATCGCTTTTACGCCCCAGTTTTATGCCACATGGCCTCACGCGATCAGTAGGAACGATCTTGTGTACATGGTTCAGTAGAGCATCAAAACTGATGTGTTAAAACTGCTTGGTTTGGGTTTTTTTTCTTGGCCCTGCTGGTGAATGATTGACCAAAATATTTTCTAACATTATTTTTCAGTTTCTCACTACAATCTGTTCCCCAAGTCGCTTGGACAATTAATATCTAAATACTCAATCCAGGAGATGCATTTATCTCTTACACAAGGCCTATGGAGACATGACAAGTGGGGTTACCCTGTCAATACAGCACCACCAGGAGCGCAGCTTTGGGTGTGGTTTCAGCCATCAACCAAAAGGTAAATTATGCAACCAGCATCTTAAAACTGTTAAAAGTTAGCTGCCCGAACATGAATAAGAGTCTCATGACAAGTATTAAACAGAAAACCAAAGGAAACCCTTAGAAACATGAAATGGTATTTGATTATTTTAGGAAAGATGATACATTCGAAATGTTTATTCACCCAATTTACATCCTCTGCTGTTTGATATAGAGACAAGGCATTTGTAAACCCTGTTAATCTCGGAATCTCTGTCCTACTATATCAGACCTGCCAACTAGTACGATTTTCCCGTATTTAGTACGGAAATTAGATTAAAATACGACTATACGTACGATTTGTTACCACAAAATTACGATTTTCCCTTTTTTCCCATTAAAAATAAAAATAATAATAATAATAAAAACATAGCCAAATCTTTCCTTTAATAGTTAGAGTTTGTTTTCATTCTCCAAAATATTTCCTTTTCATCTCAATATTGCATTATATGTATACTATTATCCTCTCAGTAATTAACAAAACCCGTTCAAAAACTCATCCCTGCAGGGTTCCCTAATGTGTACAATTGCATTGCAGTCTATGAGCCTAGATGAACTATACCCTTGGAGATGATATTGATTGTTAAAATGAATGATCTTACACGTGGCGGCCAGTCCCAATTATAATTATTTACTATTTGAATTTGAATTTGATCACAGAGTAACAATGTGAAGTTTACATGCACAAGTCAAAGGTCATTTGACTGAGGCCAAGTTGCATATGCAAAAGGTGAAAGGTCATACAGTACAATTCCATTTCCTGAGGATAATAATTATTTTGCGTGAATATTTATTAGTGGCATTTGACTAAGGTTCCCTTTTTTGACAAAGCTTAGAAAATGTTCAGGTCTACTATTGGCTGAAATTAGGTTTCAATTGCACATTTGTATTTATGTTAATGAGCTAATTTGCATATTTTGCTATATTATTAGTTTTAGCTCTTACTCTTGAATACAATGACAGATAAACTTCCAAGTAAGCTAGGATGGTTAGACATGGTCAGCTCTAACACTGGTCCAAACTAGCTCTCATTTTCATTTGTGTAAATATGGTAATTAGCTAATTTGCATATTTTGGCTCAATACTTGAATTGGCTGTAACTCCTTAATGAAAGGACTATCTCAATTAAATATAACTCTTCAATGAATAGACTGACTTAACCTATTCAAAGCTAGGATGGTTTTGATAACTAGATCTATCATTGATCAATGTTAGTGCTGATTTGTATGGTTGTTATTATGCTAATGAGCTCATTTGCATATTTTGATCAAATATTTGATTTGGCTCTTTATCTTGAAAACAAAGAGTGATAAACTTCCAAGTAGGCTAGTATGGTAGGATATGATCAGCTCCACCAATGGTCCAAGCTAGATCTCATTTACATTTGTGTTAATATGATAATTAGCTAATTTGCATATTTTTGCTCAATACTTGAATTGGCTGTAACTCCTTAATGCAAGGACTATCTCAATTAAATATAACTCTTCAATGAATATACTGAGTTAACCTCTACAAAACTAGGATGGTTATACATGACTAGATCTATCATTGATCAATGTTAGGGCTGATTCGTATGGTTGTTATTATGCTAATGAGCTCATTTGCATATTTTGGTCAAATCTTTGATTTGGCTCTTAATCTTGAAAACAAAGAGTGATAAACTTCCAAGTAGGCTAGTATGGTAGGATATGATCAGCTCCACCAATGGTCCAAGCTAGATCTCATTTACATTTGTGTTAATATGATAATTAGCTAATTTGCATATTTTTGCTCAATACTTAAATTGGCTGTAACTCCTTAATGCAAGGACTATCTCAATTAAATATAACTCTTCAATGAATATACTGAGTTGACCTCTATCTCATTTGTGGTATTCATGGATACCCATGTGCCACATATGTGGTGCACCATGGTAACGGTACAAACAAAAGTGTTGAAGTAGATAAGATAGAGAAACTGATTGAAACTCGGCTCAATGCGGCATTTAAAATTCGTAAGTTAGTATCAGAGGTATGGAAAAGTCATGGAAAGTTGTTGATTACTTGTTGTAAATGTCATGGAAAGTCAAGGGAAAAAGTGTACGGTGTTATTTTGACAAAATACAGTTTTGTATGGGAAAATACAGCTTTGGGGATTTAAAATACAGTTTTGTGAGTTAAGAAGTTGGCAGGTCTGCTATATGCATGGACATACCTGTAAGTTTAATCTAGTAAGACTATGGACCGTATTCTCGTACATATTTACATTTAACTTTGACTTTAAACACGCGTCTAACTCACTGAAAAGTGTCTAAATTAAAACATGGGTATGGGGGTGGGGGGTGGGGGTGGTTAACGTGCGTTTACCTTACTCGTGCACCACTTGTACGCTTTGTATTTCTCAACTGTGTGCAAGCTGATGTGCAGATCGTGTAGTCTTAAAAAAAAAATGTGCATTTGAGGAATTCGATCGATATCTATTGTAACCCATATTTGGTCCACAATTAATTGAAAACCTGTATACAGTCAACTCACGTCCACTCTGGGGACGAGTTTTGCGAAAGTTAAAATCGGGTTTTGTTAAACACATCGTTTCGTTTAACAGATAAACTCGCGTTTAATTTCGACACAAGTTTAGTTAGACAAGGTTTTAAGCTAAAACCGTGTTTAGTACGAGAATACAGCCTATATAAGACTGTGATCCTAAACAAAATGGAAATGTCAATTTGAAAGTAGTAGGTCAGGTAAAGTAATGTGTCTACTTTCAAGATGTGACCTGAACACTAGACTTGATGTGTCGCAAACAAAATCAGTGGCTTAATTGATCTGACATGAGCTAACCAGTGATTTAACTTTGTTTGATTTGACCTATGGGATTGACTTGACTTGACTTTGATGAAAATTGAGAAAAACTTGACTACTAAATTTATGGAACAGGGTATCGTGTATGGTGCACACAGTATACGAGCATCCTAAAGGGATACGCAGTAGTGTTGAATCATTATTTTTTTATATAATTTACTTCAGAATTCAAGATGAACATTAACAATGGTCATTTTTTCTTAATCCTTACAAGGGTAAGTTCATACATATAATACAATTGTTGTAAAATGTACAAGTCTCAGTTTGTATCAACATTGAGGGCTTAGCCTCTAAGACATCACTGAATAAACCTTTAAGCAACATTGCTGCATTTTTCCAATCAGATAATGTATGTGACTAATAGTACTTCATTTTGACTTGTATCATATTTACAGCGTTGATGATTCCTGGGCCGGGCTGGTCAATGCTCTCTCTGGACTCTTCTGTGCTTCGCTGAATTTCGTAGACGTAACAAACAGCATGACACCAAAGCTGTCGTTTCGGCCAGAAGGGATTGCGCAAGGTACGCGAGGATTTGCAACATCAAAACTAACTATATTCATGAAATTTTAATGGAAAAAACAGTGCAGAGTTTGGATTCGTCTGTCGAATGCCACCAGCGTTCGAAATAGTGGTAATCCATGCACCCGAAATGACCAAAATTTAATGGCGGATAACCAGTTTTTCCTTGTCAATTATCGGATGGATAACCATATTTTTGACTACCATAAAGTCAAAGTCTAAATGCAATGACTAAATATCTACAGCTGGGTTATTTTTCTTATTATTTCTAACGCTGAATGCCACGTTGATTATGTGTAGTGTGTCATTTTGTTGGGTCATCCAGACGTAGATTATGCAGTAAAACCGGCTCAGGTGATGCTGGCTTAATAGTGATTGTGTAAAGATTGTGTGATTGTGGTCCGTAATCTATAATGTGGTTATTCCACATTTTGATATTTATGAAAAAAAGTAGTAAAATATGCATTACATCATATTTATAGGCCTTTTGAGGAGTTCTTACCCATGATTCGATAGTCCTCAGAGTATAGATTAAAATTGTCCTCACTGCTCTGCATAATAAGAGGGGTGTACAGTACCACCATACAATATATTTTGTGTACCTTGTTAATCATCATATATCCAATCATTTTTTGTTCATTAGATACATACTCAAGATCCAGTAAATATCTCCGGTATGCCATCTTACCTCGAGAGATTGTCTGCACAGAAAACCTGACACCATGGAAGAAGCTGTTGCCTTGTGACTCTAAGGTTAGTGAATCCGCTCTCTAATCACAAGATATGATTTCAAGAAGCAGAATTCTCCTGATATTTATATACAGTCCTCAAAATAAGTAACTGACCAGGTAATAAATATGCTCTCAACTCCAAAACTATAACTCCTACGTAAAAATATTAGAATATAAAGTTGTAAGGAAATTTCTTGTCTTGAATTTGAGATATTACATGTGAAGATTGAATGAATATTAACTCAGTTATATGCCCTAAACCAAAACAAAGTCCGTTTTTCATTTTAACATTTCGTTCGTCTACACGCAGCCCCGGACTAGCAACAGGCAGGTTATTGATTAACTGGTAGCAACAACTCACGGTTCGATAGTAAGACGGGGATTGGGGATGCTTCAATCGATCAATGCAACCCATACACATACCTGTTACACTGTCCCACGTGTTCAAAACCCAAGTGTTAAAATGTAAACTGCACTTTGTTCTATCCTTTTCAATGTAGCGTTCTTAATTATTAACTGATCTTAATGAATAATATATCACGTTAAAGAAGAGAAATTTCTTTACAACTTTATTGTTTACTATTTTTATGTAAGAGCTATAGTTATGGAGTTAAGAGTATATTTATTACCTGGTCAGTTACTTATTTTGAGGACCGTATAGAGAATAAAACAGTATTAAAAGGTATCGTTTAAAGACCGTACACATGCCTGTACATGGGTACGGTCTAAAACAATACCTTTATTCTCATTCTTGAACAGTCTTACTTTAGACATTTATCTAATAAAATTAGTACCTTTAATTGCCCACATTTGTCAACTTTTACTCCTGCTTGATATCAAATAACCCACAAACATTCCATCCAATCCTGTGCATTGAGTATACCATGGGGCGCATAAGCACGCAGGAGAAACTATAGTTACCACATACTGCACGAGGGTGGTCACGCTAATAAATGTTGCAGATTTCTCTGAGAACCAATGGGGATTGCTTAAACCAGGCTTTCTCAACTAGATTTACTGATGCGCCACATTTTTGTAACCAACTTGTTGAAGCTCCACTTGGTCACATTTTTTTAGAATTTACAATGGCAAAATTCCCTTCATAACAAAAAATAAAAAATATTTTAACATATGTAGGCAGCATATAACTAATATTACTCTTTTAAGGCACATGCACCCATAGCGCGCGAAGAATTGCTATATTTATACATCTGACCGTCACGCGTCATAGGCCTATGAAATCTGGCTATATCATGATATGATTTTTTGTTAAAACAAATTTTAACCACTCTCGCCCCACTTAAGATACCTTGATGCGCCACAACGCCACCAGTTGAGAAAGCCTGGCTTAAACTTTCTTAGCTGTATTTACATAAGTTACACAGTACTTCGTCAGCTAATCATCGAAATCTGCTTTACCTTCACCTTCCATGTCTTTCCTGTATTGCTGATTGATTTCGTGTATTGAGAAGTTAATCTTCGATACAGATTTGATCTGTCTTAGTGTTTTAAAAATGGCTGCATTTACCAATTCTGTCAAAAAGACATCGTCCATAACCGCAGTGAACATTATCTTTCCCAAATAAAGGCCGAAGTCAGATTGTTTGTTTTTCAGCGTCATCGTCAGAACTTCCATTCAGTGCACACGATGGAAGCATACAGTCCAGACACTGCACGAGTGAACAAATGGAGAAAAAAATTCACATATGAATGAATATCCAACATTTTATCTTTAGTTATTTGGTACATAACAACCAATTAATGACCAAAATATATAAACGTATTCTATAATATCTATAGTCTTTGCGCTGATCATTATCATTTTGGCTATTTCATGATATAAAGATGAAAGTTGCAAAATAAAATACAATGTAGACAAACTTTTTTGTTCGAATAATTTCATCAGGATTGATATTTACAATGAATGATTTGACAATTCTTTTAACAAATCCAATAAGTACTCCCTATCTATCGACGTTTCACAACCGACTCTGGTTATTTCTTCAGGAATAATGTTTTGGATTTAGTATCAGTTCCGGTGTTTCTAAAAACACCGGAAGTGATACTGGATCCAAAATATAATTCCTGAAGAAACCGCCAGACAATTCTGCTCTGAAACATCAGTAGATAGTGAACACATATTAGGGGGCTGGCATTTTCTTCGGAAGGGGGGGGGGGGGGGGGGGGGGGGGGGGGTCCCAAAAATGTGGATAGACCCAGACAATTTTTTCATGACCCCCCTATCCAAGAGCTGCATATTTTTATGACCCCCCCTACCAATACAGTCCATTATTTTGTGACCCACCCCCCCAACACACATTTCAGAAATGAGAATATCAAGTCAAATTTAATATGCGCTTCTTTTTTTTTCTTCACGCAAGCATGCTTTGATAAATTTGTGACCCCCCCCATTTTCAATGAAATAATTTTATGACCCCCCCTGTTTTCATGTCAAAAAAACTATGACCCCCCCCAGTATATTTGGGACCCCCCCCCCCTTCCGAAGAAAATGCCAGCCCCCTTAGACTTGTTAAAAGAATTGTCTAATTATTCAGATTCAAATTTTAACAGTTTGAATTGTTTCTTTCTAGGCTGGTCTGTCCACGCTGCTCCATGCCGCCGGTCATCTTTACAATGCCAACTACCACTCATTATCAGTCGACCTTCGACCTGTTTGTTCTGATTACCCAACATGCAATTCACCCGCTTTGGAGCTTACTCAATCGTTGGGGGTGGTGTTTGAACCACCGATTCACAACCGGGGCAAACAGGACTGGACACTTTCTTCCCTGTTTGACCGTCTTCTAGTCGGAGCGTGTCCTGTAGCATCTGTCAGCAAAATCTATGTGGATTTGTCTGTTAATAGTGTAGGTATTTGTCTCAATTATAGCAAAGAGGTGTATAGTGTATTGAAATTATGTGCTAGGGCTTAGGCAGCCTGCCGTGTAGGGAGTGTTTTACACACCCACTTTTGTAAATTCACAGATTTTACATACCCAATTTTTGTCCACTTAGCCTATACTTTGTACACAAATCCTTTAAATTTACACACCCAGTTTTTTTCCACATCTTCAAATCCTGCCTAAGACCTTGAATTCATGTGACATGTTCTATAAAATGCAGACGGATCAGAATCTGTCAGACAAATGAGAAAAGGATATACCTGGTACCTATAGTTTAATGTACCCTGTAAAACAAATTGCATCATGGAATGGGTTTAAGGAAACAATATCAGCTACATATTCCAACATTCTTCAGGTTGAATGAATTGACCTTTTTTTATTGTAGACAAGAGAGGGATGAGTAGACATGATGAACGGTGCTTGGCTTAATGGCCAGCCTTGTCAACTGCAATTTGGCAACAATATTTAGATTTTTTGTTATCTGAAGGTTCATACTTTTTTTTAAATTGTATATGCACACATATAACTTTCCCTTTGCTCAAATTGCTCAACTTACAGCAAAATGAAGCAAAAATATAAGCTACTGTGAAGTCAATATTTTCGCGATAAGATATTTTCACGAAAATGGTCATAACAGGCATTTCGCGATTTTTTATTTTCGCGATTTTCAACATTTGTGAACAAAAGTCAATGGAAGTCAATAATTTTCGCGAGTTTATATTTTCGCGGATGGTGATTGATTCGCGAAATTCGCGAAAATAAAAACCTCGCGAAAATTTCTACTTTTACAGTATTTGTTACAGATGACCTCCCTTGTCCACTTTTACACACTGGTCCATTTTAGCACGCCATGGCAATACACAACTTCCCAGAGGTGATCATATAATACTAATCCTTACATACAAGTGGGCATTATTAAGGCCCCTTTTAATTTCTGTGATAATAAAATTGTTCTGCCTTATTTTACACAGACTTCAAATCCAGTGCAAATAACACCAGAGCCAACAGAGATAATATCACATGGTGATGATGCGGACAGTACAGTAGCCATGTATGATTTAAAAAATGGACCAACAGCTCCAAATATTGCCATGAAATGGACAAACAAGGTTCAATACAGTAAGTATGTGGACCAACAATTCATGTACTACTTAGGCCAAACACATTAAATACTTTGTCTCAGCGCCTTTTGGCTAAAAAAGCTATGTGCTATGCGATTTTATTTATTTTGTTTAATTTGTTTTTTACCAAAATAAGCTATGTCCTATGCGATTTGTGTTTATTTATTTTTATTTATAAAAATCAAAATATAGTCAATAGTTATGCTTTTGTCTTTTTAATCAAAGTAATCAGATATCATCAATGCACATTTTATGCTTGTGTTCTCTTTATCTCTTAACTTCACAAAGTTAGTTGAATGTGTGCTCTCAGTCACAAGGTTGCGGAGTATCACCGAAACTTACTAGTTTTTGGGGTGTTTTTAATTTTTAAAATTTAGAAAGAAAAAAAATTTAAAAAATTTAAAAAAATAAAAATAAAAGATAGAAATAAAAAAATTAAAAAATAATAAAAAATTAAAAATAAAAATTAAAAATTAAAAAGAGATTTCGCACGTAGCGCTACGCGCGAAATCCCAATTTAAAAGCAATGCCCCGGGCCGCTGAGACAAAGTATGACATTTGTTTGACCTTATTAGAAGTAACTGAATAATCAGTTGATAACACAAAGAGACAATTTGGTAGACTCCTCCATCTGTCTTTTGTCTTTGAATGTTCATCTGAATTGTTTGTAGACATATCGTCCGTTCTGTCAAAACCTTGCATTTTTTCAGGCCCTTTAGCATGTATAAAGAAAAACTGCGCACCGGTTATGCATAGGACGTTTTGCTTTATACATGTTCAGGGACAAGAGCATTAACAAGGTTTTGATAGATGTGTTTTTGGCCCTTGAACGTGTACAGGGTTATACATACATGTTGAAGGGCCAGATGGAGATACAAGGTTTTGCTATTCTGTTAAAACAGAATAGCGACACTATAGAGAATACTTCACGTACAAATCTAAAAAAATGAGATTCCCATGAAAGTAAACGGGAAAATCTAACAGATTCCTCAAAGAGGTTTTACATTTTATGCCCTGTAGATTCCAACTTCATACAAAGAAAATCAGGATCAGTTAGTTACCTAACACAGTGGCGTAAATTTGTTGTTGGCAGGGGGGGGGGGGTGATTGGCCAGTGGCGGCACCAGCATCAACATTTTAGGTTGGAAAAAGTGGGGTCAAGAAATAAATTTGTGTGGAAAATATTGTTTGTAGACATATTGTCGCTGTTCTGTCAAAATCTTTTCTGGCCCTTCAGCATGTATAAAATATAACTGCCCAATTGTTATACATAGGACGTGTTGCTTTATACTTGTTCAGGGGCAAGAGCACTTACAAGGTTTTGATAGATGTGGTTTTTTTGGCCCTTGACTGTGTACAAGTTTATACATAGGAAGTATTACTTTATACATGTTGAAGGGCCAGATGGAGATACAAGGTTTTGACAGAACAGCAACACTATAGAGAATACTTCGCGTGCAAATCTAACAGAATGAGATTCCCATGAAAGTAAACAGGATAATCTAAACAGATTCCCCAAAGAGGTTATACATTTTATGCCCTGTAGATTCCAACTTCATACAAATAAAATCAAGATCAGTTAGTAACGTAACATAGTGGCGTAATTTTTTTGTTGGCATTGGGGGATGATTGACCAGTGGCGGCACCAGCATCGACATTTTAGGTTGGAAAAAAGTGGGGTCAAGAAATAAATTTGTGTGGAAAAATGCCTACGAAGCGCGGAGAAAAAAATTGTGGCGAGAAATGCGCACGAAGCATATGAAAATGTTAGCTTTAATTGTAAAAAGTGCCTGAAATTAGCTTAATTTGTTCTGAATTATACATTTCTACATTGGGGGCAGGGGGTGATTGCATAGGCCATCCCTCCATGATCAATTATTGGTGTTTTTTTTGATGTAAAGCTGAGTTGATGTTTATCTCATTTCTTTTTCCATGTCTTTTTCCCCCAACAGGCAAAGTTCAGTCTCCTCCACTCCATGCACACCGATTCCTCACCGGGTACGGACAAGAACAGGGAGGTATTGCTTGTCATCTGTACAACAATGACCCAGTCAATTCCATACGTGTTGTCTACATGGACACCGTACCGTGGTTTATAAGGCTTTATCTGCATACACTCAAGGTGGTGAATGGTGCCAAGATGATTACACCAGGTATGGATAATTTCACCCCATAAATATTCAAGGTATAACATTTCATCTCATAAAGAATGTGTAGAAAAGGAGGTTAATGCAGGGATTCTATTAATTTTGGGATAGGAAAGTGCTATACTGACGTACGTAGCGAAAACGGTCCCTTTTGCATATTTACATAAATTATGGTAATCGTCCGGAATGCGTCCGTGACCAGGGTTTAGCGCGTTTAACCTGGTTTAACGTCATTTTTGGTCGGCATAGATTTGGTGGCGTTATTCTCGCGGTAGATTTACACAGACGACGGTGGCCACGCGAAACCTACATTTTGAATTCGTATAGGAATAACACCTAAACGCGAATGTTAATCTTATCATTTTGACAAATTCATCATAATTAGAAGAATTTTCATCGTTAACCGGGCGATGACTGTTAAAATAATTCAAAATGGTGCACTCCCGCTACCATTTTGGGTTGTCTGAGAGACGCGTGGCCAGCGTCGCGTCGTCTGCTACAATCACGCCTTATCGGTATAGCGCCACCAATTCTATGCCGACCAAATTTTAATTTAAAAGTGGCTTCCGATCGGCAAGCTGAGTGGCACACCCCTGGTTAATGTCCTTATAACACAAAGTGGATGATGCAATAATAAAAGCTGGATCACCACTAGCAGACAGGTAATGATATGGGTGGACGACTCAGAAAGACTGGGTAGCTCAAGACAGCAGGCTGATGAACAAGTAAACAAGAAAGGTATTGATCTACACATCCTTTTGTTTGATAGATTTGCCACTTCTACATAGACTCTCAGTCAATATATTAAGTCAATTGTATTTTTATGGGATTTGTATCCTCTATTTCACAGTTTCAGCTATTTAATCTCACTCACCATTCTCTCCCTCTGCATTATATGGTAGGAAAACAATTATCTAATGTATATTGACCATTTTCATTGAACACAGAACTATAATGTTAAAGTAAACAAATTTAAACTGCACATCCCCAACCTGCGGTTGTCTGTGTCGAAAGTGCTGTTGGGATTTTAGTGACGATGACATCGCAATCACAATATTGTGATGTCATCGTCACTAAAACCGCCTCATCAGCAACAGGTCGCTGGACAGTATCACGCAAGAGTTCAATGCATAAATCGATAATATCAATACATGAAACGGAGATGCGGACATCTCGTAATTATTTAGTCGTAGCTTTGATCAATATGGCGACGTCCATACATGTGACTGTTTTTCTTCTAAAGCCGATTTTGTCTTTACGCGGTACTTTTAAAAACTTTTACCTACAGAAGTGGTCTGTATAATAATAATGCTACATATCTGAGCGCTAAAGTTCCATGGCACGGATTTCCTTAAAGTTCTTTTGTATATACCCTATCACTATTGCAGTGTCTTACTTTCTCTCAACAGAGCAACACCCTGCCCTTTTCTCATGTACCATACTCTGTATATACAAATCTTTATATTTTGAACTTGAAAAGGCAGGTTTTATCTTGCTGAAATATTGTGTGTTCTCTTTTTCTTATCTGTGTTTTCCCTTCCTTTTTGGTGTCTTCTGTAATTGTTATTGTTCCCCACTGTCACAGTTGAGCTAGCGATCCCATACTGCTATCTTGTGTACATTGATTACAAAAAAGATACCATGTAATATTTGTGCCATTCGATGTTTTACAGAAGTTCTTTTTCAACCAGGGTAAGGGTCGGGGTAAACCCTAACACAACGGTACTGCTTTTGACATTGCCCCCAACTCTGTTACCAAAATTTAACTATCTTGTTTATTTACATTTAATGAAATAATACACTCCACCTTATAATACCGTTAAACATCGTCTATAAGCCCATACTGACTAATAGTTAATAAGCTGAAACTAGATTAAAAGGTATGAGCGCCCTCTTTTGATCTAGAGAAATTAGCACGAATGAGTTTAGTGTATTCGATATTCAATACTATAAAGTTGTATTACTATCTAAATAATTTCATGGACAGACGAATTGCTCAATTGGTAAAGCATCAACTTCAGTATCACGTGGTTGGGGGTTCGATTCTCAAGTACACCCTTTGCAATTTCTTTTGAAATCCTAGTGATATAGAAATTAACGCAAACTTGAATGTAAAATTATTACTCAATTATACTAGCTTTATTTTTATTTTTCAAAAAACAAGCGCATAATTAATTTGATTATGAAAAGTAATGATCTTAATAGTCCAACTTTTTTATGAGCTAAAAAACATTTATACTACAAATAACTACAGCAAAATGTATTCATTGGCCATTGGCTTATTTTTAATGTTTCAAACAGTAATCTTAAACAATTCCTTCATCATGATTTAAAGGGCGAATTATGATGATGCATTTTAGGTTGGTATCAAGTTAAGCAACAAAATGAAAGTAACTATGCAAACAACTATAATCCTGGGGCCGATTTCACTAAGCATGAAATCCATCGCTAACGGGCCATACCCATCGCAAATCGTCATATCCGTCGCAAGTTTGCGTCCGATTTGAAATATTGATTTCACTAAAATCTTGCGCTGGATAATCAATCGCAAATTCTCAAGCCCGTCGCAAGCCCGTCGCAAGTCGCGTGAAATTGCGATCGATTTTTGCGAGTGCTCTTGAGTAGTCGCAAAGACCCGTAAAAGTTCAAAATCCATCGCAAACTAGTGTAATTCCCGCCAAAAAACCCCTATTTTTTGTTAGTTTTTGTATCCAAACGTAAAAGCCACTGGATTCAAAATGGCGTTGCAGCTCCTGTACCTGAATAACGCCCGTGCTCTGCAACGAGAGCGGGTTTTCAGGGACAGGATGAATCCTTTAGATTCATATTCAGATAAACGAATGCATAAATATTATAGGTTTACTAGGAATGGAGCAATGCGGGTAATCGATCTATTGGCGCCACATTTAGAGCCTGACACGAAGCGGAGCCATGCAATCCCAGGGAATATTCAGGTGTTTATTGCACTGAGGTATTATGCAACTGGTTGTTTTTATTCCACGACAGCGGCACATCATGGCATATCAGAAGCCAGCGTTTGTAGAATTGTTCATCGCGTGACAAATGTCCTCATTGGTCTGAAGGACCAATTTATCAAGTGGCCGACCACCGCAGCAGAGGTTGCCAAAAACCAATGGGGGTTCTTTGACCTGTCTGGATTTCCAGGTGCTGTTGGTGCTGTGGACTGCACCCACGTTCCACTGGACTGTTCCCCTCTAGGTGACAATGAATACGTGTACGTCAATAGGAAAGGAATCCACAGCATCAACGTGCAGTTAATTTGTGACTCTGAGTTTAACATCACAAATGTAGTCGCAAATTGGCCCGGCTCAGTTCATGACAGTCGGATTTTGACGCAGAGTGAAATCGCCCAGCTATTTAGAAGAGGAGAGCTTCAGGGTGTTCTGCTAGGAGACTCCGGCTATCCCCAGTTAGATTGGCTCATGACTCCCTTCAGGCAACCCACCACCAACAATGAAAGAGCATATAATGAGTAAGATATTATCCAATTTATTATAGTAGCCTATTTAACATGATTAAGTGCCCGATTAAGTGTCGGAAGAATACTCGAATAATCTTGTTTTTCATAAGATAAATTCACACATCAATTAATTAATGCT
The DNA here is from genome assembly GCA_035610835.1 of Ophiura sarsii. Taxonomy (NCBI): domain Eukaryota; kingdom Metazoa; phylum Echinodermata; class Ophiuroidea; order Amphilepidida; family Ophiuridae; genus Ophiura; species Ophiura sarsii. Next base: position 33,165,408 of record CM069458.1, read on the forward strand.
ATATAAATAATTAATGACTATTGATCAATCAATCATTCTGTCAGTATGAATCCCAAGGGTGTCTTAAAAGATTTGTGTTTTCTTATCTTACTTTATCTCATTGACATGTGGCGTAACCAGAGAGGGGGGGCGGTCATTTTCCCCACAGTCAGAGGCCATGCATCACACTTAGAATTACCTCTTCATTTTTGAATAGAATCTATTCAGATTTGAATAGGAAATCTCTTCCGATGGTTCTCTTCCAAATAAAGAGGAATATCTATTCAAATAAATGAATAACATGTACCCTATTCAAATAGTTTTTTCCTATGAAACAATAAATAGAATCCTATTCAAAGTGAATAGAATATGTTTCATCATCTTGTTAAATATAAAATCTAAATTATTCCCTTACAAGAATGGGGTGGGAAGTTTTTGAACAAATCGCTCCTTACGCAGACCAAAATAAAGTAATTCTCCCCTGGTGGATACAACACCAACAATCTCTATTCCTCTCAACTGTGAACGAACGATCTTTTTTAAAAATTGCTCCTCACAGTGGCCGCGCGAAAATATTCCCACATCAAAATCTGATGAATCGTCCCACGTGGGGAAACTACGATTTGTCATCGTGGTATGAGACAGCCATCCAATTGTATTTGATAGCATGGTGACACGTACCTATTCAGTATTCTAATAGATGTACGATCTTAATCATATTTAGTGCCGAAAATGTGATAGTATTTTCAATACAAATATGCAGTCCATGGTGTTTTTTAGTAAATAAAATGTTTCCTTGCGAATGTATAGCTGTTTACAATGTACATGTATACCAATACGAAAAACTGATACATTACAATGATGATGTTTGATATTGAAAATATAGACCCATCGTGATGAAAGATTGCCCAATTATCTGACAAAAAGAAGATATTTAATCGAAATTAGTAGATAGTTGTAGTATGCATGAAAAATTAAACGATTCTTTTCATTTTGAATAGAATATTTGAAAAGGAAAATCTATTCACATATATGAAGCGATTCTTTTCATTTTGAATAGTCCATTCATATTTTGACTATAGAAAACTTTCAGTGTGTGCCACTCCCCCCCCCCCCCCCCCCAAAAATGTACCTCAATCATAGCAAAAATTGGGAATGTCGAACATTTTCGCACGCTACGCGATCTCTTTTGCCATAACAATCTTGTCGGTTCACTGTCATTTCTGCCCCCCCCCCCTTATATGAAATATCTAGCTACGCCACTGACAAAAAATGTTTCATGTACACGAAGCAATTTTGCTTCTGTGTTTTTAAAACAATCCATGGCTGAAGTTCCTAGTGTTGTTGTTTATCATTTCTGTATTTTAAAGCATTTAATTATGTGCCATTTGTTTCAAAATATCTTTCGATAATTTTTTATAATTATTTATCAAATTCGTCTTTAATACAATGGTTTTCAATCAAACATGAGGGTAAATCAAGCCATGACATTTCGTCATTTATTGCGTACGTAACTCGAGCGGGGGTAAAAAGTGTCGTACGTTCTGTACGCAAGTGGAAATGGCGATAATTTTGGACGATAGGCAGTTTTGTCAAAACACTTTTTTATTTTTGACATTAGTTTCTTTATCAATATTAAATTTAATATATGAAATCAAAGGTGTTTTATCGTGTTAAACATTTTCAGTAGAATTTATTGACGGTGGTATCCGTTACGTCAGGGGCAGTTGGATTCCAAATTCTATATTGGAATGGAGGTGGGGTGACACTCGAAAATAAAGTTGTAAGCATCGGTGAGAAAGAAAATGTGGTTTTTATGGTGGAAGTATGTCGTGTGTGCATTAACTTGAAACCGGGCTAAGCATAAAGCATGATGAAGCCAGTTGGCACGTTCAATATTTAACTTCAACCTCAAGAAGTCGGTCGGGCATTATTAATAATATTATGAATATAAAAATAAGGAATGATTCGCCGAGCAAAATCCTTTTTAGGGTAACTTTTTTTCTTTCTTTCTAGGTGGATTCAAATTTTACACGATTGCTTACCACTTTTGTGCCCCCTCCCCGGGACAAATCAGCCACCGTGTTCTTTTTCAATCTCCGTATGCACAGGTTGTCCCAAAAGTGTTGAAACCTTTATAGAGTTATATATCTCTGGTCAAAATTATTCGCAGTATAAGTCTGATTCATATTTGGATGGAGAAGAACTGTAGAAATAGTTAAACACCATATAATAACAGACTTTGTTGCCATATTACAGGTAATAAAGTGTCTGAAACTTTAAACCAGCACTTTCGGAAAACAATCATGAATATAAAAAATGTCACAATGAAGTTGAACAAATGTATGATGTTGTTAGGCCTATGTCACCAAATCTTTTCGCGAGTGTTTTTTTTTATATTACAGGGACCTCGAAAAGAGACTCGTGCTTATATCAAAAAATGTCTACTGTCTTCTCCATAATTATGTTTTCAATTTGGTATTGCGAATTCTAAAGAAGGATACAAAGCTCTAAAAAGTTTGTGAAACTTTTGGGACATCCTGTAAACTGTATAGTAAAGGGTATACCAATACTTGTCTTTTTTAGGAAAGGCATTAGACTTGAGTCTATAGATTCAACAATAAAATATGCTCATTACAGCTTTCAAATTACATTTTGTTTTACGTCATACAGTGCCCATCGTCATGGCAGAGTCGTCATCGAGCAGACGAATGGACAGGTGAAAATGAAATTCCCGTGTTTGAGGAAGGGCATTCGTATGGCACCCGACAAAGCTTGCAAGGTAATCGTTGCTTGTGTCGTCCTTTTCAACATTTCCAAGAACCTGAACGAGCCGTATCTCGGACGACAGAGACAGCTTGACATCATAGACATGCCAGACAACGATGATCACGGACCCGCTGTACACCAAGGAAACGCTGCAAGAGCTCGCATGGTGGCCACCTTCTTCCAGTAACTATACCAAGGAGCTGCTAATATTATAATATGCTAGTTCAAAATCACCTTAACTCTCTAATTGCTCATTATCAAATGCCACCAACAACAAAAAACCCGGTGTTCAAGATATGGATAAATATCGCTTAAGTTACACCTGTCAATGTTATCATACAACAAGTTATGCGATCTTTCCTATTTCACATGGCTGTTCCCTACATTGACTGGTGACATTTTAAACATCATTCTCTCAAAACTGTCAAAATGTTTGATATCCCACTCTTAACTCCCTCTCTACTTATCAAATGCTCAATTTGGTATGTTAGTGGAGGAAAATCAAACCGTTTTGTAAGAAGTGGACAAATATTAATTATAAATGTCAACAATGAAGATAAAGAATATTTTATTTTCATTTCTTTCATACAGCATTGCGTGTTAACTACTTAAAATCTAAAAATCGATATACATAGAGGCCATGTTATGAAGAATGAAATGCCAAAATGAAAAACTTACTTGGTTTTGAAAACATAGCTAGGTATGTAAATTTATTATGTCAATTGTCAATCTCTTCAAATCTCCAATTAAAGAGAAGACATTTTTGTTACAATTTTATAGCTATATAGTTCTGGATTTTATGCATCTAAACCTGACCAAATACTGTCTTATATAATATGATGTTCTTTTATCAGAAATGACACAATTCTTATGTATTTTATAAGTCATAATTGTTATAGGGAGTAAACCCTATATATTATAATGTATTATTAGATCACCAGATCTAGCGCTTTACATAACGCATGCGCAGTACTAAATACATTGAGTTAATAACATGTCATCTAACCTAAAAGTACGGTCTCCTAGAGTCCTCTTTATTTAACGTGCTTGACACAAGACCAAGGCTCGTTACATGGTGTCAGATGTGGGATTAGTATTGTGTACATTATATAAACCATTAAAACAATGAACCAAAACAAAGTCAATTATTGCCATTTTATCATGTTAATAGGGGTCAAAGGAAGATTTCAAAGTAGGCCCTACTCTTTTTGGGCCAAACTTTTGTTCTTTTGGATATAGCGTAGTGCAGAAGTGACGAAATGACCTAATTTCTTGCAGTAATGTGACCCCTTACTTATATGAGTAGAATTTTGTTGGTTATGCACATGGAATATATGAAATAATTATTTGTATTACAATTGGCAAAACAAATCTATTAAAGGCATATTGTGTGATCTTTTCCAGAGGTGGTGGGTGCCCTCTATCTCTATTCTTGATTTTTTTTGGAGGAAAGTAGATTTTCCTGCAGATTTACATTGTGATCATAAATCATAAAAATGTTCTTAGATACGATTCCTATTACTTCAAAATCATGGTCTTTAAGGGTTGAAAATAGATTCACTAGCGAACTATCTATTTTCACTCTATTTTCACTTTCTAAAAGAATTGAGGGCGACTCCTGGAAAAGATCACATAACATAACTTTAAATATATGGTTAAAAGTATGATTAAAAGGCCTACGTATAAAATAAATTCAATACTGTAAAAGTGAAAACATTTCGCGCGTACATTTTCGCGCTTCGTGCATTTTGAACATGTTTGCTTGTTAACAGCGGCGTTTTTGAACTTCCTTAATTACATAGACCTACAAACAAAAGGAATACTAGATATTCACGCATTTTTATTGTAGCGCTTGCTGGTTTTAATGAGAAAGCGCAAAGATAATTCATGCGCGAAAAATTCCACTTTTACAGTATTCTATAGTATATTATCCGAAATAACCCGGGAGAAGTAAAGAGTTAACGAAAAAACTCTTGAACAGCAGAATAATGTAGAATCTAAAATAAGGTTAAAAGTGGAATAAAATTAGGCCTATAAAGTTCAAATTAAATTTTATAGAGTGAAAAGATGTGTTTATTTGATTTTTGTGTGCAAATTATTGCTCTGAAAACATAGTATTAAAAATATCCACGGCCGATTTAGGAGATGAGGAATTGGGTTGGGGGATCCTCTTGAGGGAAGCCGCAATTTCCTTTAATGAGGACGAAATTTGAACCTGCTGTTCAAGAGCTTTCTTAGCCAACTCCAACTTCTCCCTCTCTATGTTTAAAAGTTCTTTGTTTAGTGTCAAAAGCTCAACTTCTTTAGCTCCGGCCACACTCTTCTGCTTCTTCTTCTTCTGTCTCTTCTTTTTGTCCTTCTTATGCATCACCGGTTGTACTTCATCCTGTGTCGTCTGTGACTGAAACATAACAAACGTTATTTGATATAAGTGTTGTTTCTTGTTATTGTTGGTTCAAATATAAAAAGTCAATTCTATTGATTTTTGTCAGGGCGGGCGGGGGGGGGGGAAGATTTCTTAAATGTTCGGTAAAGGTTGCCCAAAATGAATTTCACGTAAGTGGTGGGGGGGGGGGGGGGGGGTCCCAACAAAATTCGCACGGTCAAGAAATCGCACACTGTCCAAAAAGCAGCACAGTAAAATAGTCAGTTATCCGTGTTTTAATCAGTTTTTTCTATACACTTTTCCTTTATTTCTGTCAGGGGGCGACTCCCCACCCCCAATCCCCCCTTAGCTTCGCCACTGCTAGTAATATTCAAATTCCAAATTTAAACTCGACCTCAGGAGGCGGGTTGTTACTCACGTCGGTTTCAGTTTCAGTCTCTGTGTCTATCATGACCGCTGCACAACGTTTCATGGTTTTAGAAGTTGAGGGTTCATGTAGGTTGGTGGCCCCGAGGTTGGCTCTTGCTGACGCAGGCTGGAAATAAACCGAACAGTAACCACAATTGACAACTTGGTAAACATGGTATACACAATTTTTAATACGATGCTATATATCCATGATATTGAAAGGATGAATAGGGGCTAGCCAACCAATCCTTTTACTTTAGGAAAGAGATGTTGGAGACGACAAGAGTAGAGCACTGAATTAATATTACTTTATTGTATTACCTCATTATTATATCACACTTTGAAGCGATTTCACAGTTTTATCCAGAAAATGCGGGTCTTCATTCAGTGTTCAGTGAGACGCATTAAAAAAGTGGGATCTATTAATTTTGTTAACAGAAGAAAAAGGTGGGTCTTTTAAACATAGTGATTTGCTTCAAATTAAAAAAGAAATCATTTATAATGTTTATCAAATATCAATGATAATTAGTATATGGTTACGTCAACTGTGAGTTATTTGGTCTACAAAGTAATATATTTCTCTAGCAAACATAAACATAGCAACTTTTATTTAGGCAATACTACGAAAAGGTTTGTGAACCATGTGCATGTAACAACACTAAATGCACAACACGAGGGGAAATAGTCCAGTTATTATCCAACTGCCAAACCATATCACACAAAAATAAACAATGTTGTATTAAGAAGTTTGATTTGATTTGATTTTCCTTCATTTTTTAAAAGGCCTACATTATAATATCAACAGCTTGCGTAGAAGTTCATTTGAGTAAATGATGAAACACATTTTTGTATGATATTTACAAAACTTTGAACGCTCATATCTTGACAGTGTTTAATATTATGTATCACCAATCACAGGAACATAATAATAGTGTACCTTAGGTATGGTTTCACACTCTCCATTTGCCATCAGGCCTTCCTTGACCTCATCTGGCATGGCATCCAGTACCAGCTTGTGCAGATCGTTTTCTGGCGGTTGAGCTCCTCCTCCTTAACGAAATATCAAAATATATATAATGATAAAAATAATAATAACAAAAGTGTAAAACTTATAAAAAAATATATCTAAAATGAACAAAATGGAATCAAACGCGAAATCTATCATACGAAATGTATCTCTCTTTTAACACCGTAGAAAGTGTATGCAAAGTTGTAAGTAGTCATGGATAATTGGAAGATTTCTCCTTAGTCAAATGTCTCTCTGTTTTATGGAGATAAACATCTCTCTGAATGAATCTTTAATCGTCTATGCATCAACTAAACAAATATATTGAAATGACTAAAAAGGTGTGCAATGACAACATCCAAGGGTGAGACAATTAAAAGGCAAAAGAAACAGCACAATAACATGGGGTCTGTTGCTGTTGAATCCATCTGGATCCATCCTTGGTGCCCCTTACTGATACAGTTGGAACTGATTTTTCTGCCTTTTCAGCTAAACAAATATAGCTTACTAAAATCAGGAAAGGTGAGACACCTTTCCTGCTACAATAAACCAAATTTATCACGATATTTGTTTATGACCCCACCCTACAATCTTGGAAAAAAGTCCTTGGAACGCGAACGCTGAGCGTACGTGTTGGGTATTGTGTGCATGTATTGATGATACTTAGTGTCTTATGTTATAAACAGAAATTGTTCAAATTATATATTTGCTTCTCCACCCCCCCCCCCCCCCCCCAATCAATGTTGGTACACTCTGGCAAGCTGCAAAAAAGGAGCCACTGGCCTTGGTCAACATTGTACGGGGGAGTGGGGATGACACTTTTCCGTTAATCACACGCAAGTGTTCCAAGACTTTTTCCAGGATTGTGGGTTATCGTCGCAATGACCTACCTGTTACACCTTTGCCCTTTCTTTTAGTGTCATACTGTTTGGCTCTATAGGCGAGGTCCTGCCATTTTTTTCTCGACTGCGTCCAGTCCCTCTCCGCACCCCCAGCTGCCCGCACTACTTCCGTTGTTCTCTTCCATAACTTTTTCTTTGTGTGTTCAACCCCCGCTCCTCCGCCCGAACCAAACAAACCAGGTCTATTATCTTTAACGAAGTCCACCAATGCCCTGACCTCAAACTCTTGCCACCTAGGTCCTTTTTGGCCCTGTAAATGTATAACAATATAATAGGATAGAACTTTTATGACGAAAAATAGGGTCTTAGGAACTGATTTTTTTTTTAAAGTAGGTCTTGAGAACTGGCCTGTAGTTCAATTTTGATTAGCAAGAACTCAAATTTTTGATTTCTTTTGGTTTTAGAACGCACAATTTTTGAAGAATTGGGGCTTTGGAACGCAAAATTTAGCGATTTTTGAATTTTCAATAAAATTGGGGTCTTAACCGGGGGTCTTAAGAACTTATGCAGGCTCAAAAGGGGGTGAATAAGGGGGTCTTCAGCGCGGCACATACCTATACCCTTTTCCAATGTAAGTGCCCCCCCCCCCCCCCCGGGTATAGGCCTACATCTAACGTTTTATTTAAAAATATTGGCGGAAGGATAAACATTGAACACAACAACGTGCCACAAGGTGTGATTTCTTGTTCAAAATGACTACGCTGTATAAATCTGGGGTATAAATAGGGAAATATTAAAAAATCTAAGAGGGCAAGTCAACCCAAGTTAGATATGGGTGTTAATTACTATTCCAAAATTTTATAAACGTAGTTGCAACTTTGCAAGGTAACTGAAGATATCGCCGTTTACCTACGGCACATTTCCCATAGAAACACACTATAGCGCGTGATACTTGTGTGCACCTACCATGAGGACACAGCGCCACCATGCTCAAGCTTTTCTTTATCGCTGACAGCGCTCTTTATACCGAATACAGAAATACATGTATTGTCCCATGAATCAATGCGGGAATCAATGTCGCCGTAATAGGAAACAAATAATTTTAAAATACTGCAACAACGTGTATTTCTGATATTCAAAACTTAGGACAATAAATAGTAGCATAAATAAAAACAAATACATATAAAATGAAGAAAATAGAAATCAGATGCAAAACCTATCAGACGAACATTTTGGATATTTTTTAACACCATAGAAAGTGTATGCAAAAAAAGTATTAGTCTTGAACCGGATACATTTAAAAAAATTAAGGTTAAATTACATGTAAAGAGTAAACAGTGTACAGTAAAAAGCCAAGCAAGTAAAACAAACATCAATTTCATACTGAACTGCTCACAAGAAATATAATGAGAATGAGACAGTCCCAAATCAAATGTGCCAAAATTAGCAATGTTTGATTATTGATGATCAACGGTAATGTTTGAACATCTGATTTGTGTGACTTTGCCACATTCTCATTCATGTGGCCAAGTTCAGCAACATGTAATCATGGCAAATGTGGTATAAGTTTAAAGAGGAACACTTCAGTTTTCCATTGATAACATATACAAAGAAGGTATATTTGATTTTAAAAAGTGTCCTAACTTTTTGTGAGCAGTTTATATCGACACAATGGAATTTTGCCTATCGATCACGACTTGAAAATATTATCATACTCAAATACTGGAATAAGAATTTTTAAATGACTTTTAAGAGAATTTGTAAATGACTGAAAATGTTATAAAATTGCTTCACATTTCCGAAATCATGCAGCAAAAATGACCCTGTTTGCAGGAATGCCTTTAAAATGATATCTGTAAATTTCATGTATGACAAATGGGATAATTCGACTTAGTGTCGATTGTTTGACCCACTTTTCATGTACATGTAGCCAGGGGCATCCCCAGACCCTTTTGAATGTGGGGTGTAGAGGTCCCGAAAAATCGCGCAGTCACAAGTGTTCATTTCAATCAAAAAGAAATGCACATAGCGCATAGTAAAGAAAAATTGCACTGTCACAAAATCGCACAGTCAGTCGACAAAAAATTGCCAATCAGCGGATAAACAGGCCCCACCCTTGCCAACGCTACTGCAAGGGGCCCCACCAAATTATAAATTATATGGTCAAAATCGCAAATGTACCGACGGAATCTCGTTTGTGCCGACAGATTTGATGAATAGGGAAGATTTTGCCGACATATTTGATTAATAGGGGGGGGGGTGTCGGGGACGCCCTTGCATGTAGCATATTTGGCGAGTGCGTTAGCATTAAGGCTGTGACTTTATACCCGGGAACCCGGGTACCCGCCCGCTATATTGGTGGTGTTTACCCTTAAGGGAGAAGAAATAACAACGAGAACTTATCTATTTTTAACTTTTCAAATAATTAAAATTAAAACTTGCTACGTCATAGGTGGCATCGTTGTCTATATTTTCACCTTACCGTTACTTTTGATGTTTTCTTCACTGATTTTGGTTCTGTTGATGAGGATGCCATTGTATGTCACTGAAAGAAGAAAAAACAAGTCTAAAATTTAGTGAGATAATTTGAGATCATTTCATACAGTTTTAATGTCTAAAGCGCGCTACACTGAGTCTGAGACCATTTTCATATGGGAATGAAAACAATATTTTTCAAAGTTTATCAAATAGCAATTAAACTATGGTCAGTGTGGATAAATGCATACTTGACAGGGACACATTTTTTGAATAGCTGTAGTGTTTGTGAAAATCCTGCTTGAAGCTGTGTAATAATATTTGGCTTCAATATTTGAGAAATAGAAGCTGAATATTATAAAATGAAAATAACTCCTAAAAAGCAAAATGTAACTTTCTAAATAGGCCTGTGTTCTTATGTTCTAATGCCATGGCGTTCAAATGCTGTGGCATTGGCATTACAATATGCTGTGTCGTTCAAATGCTGCGGCGTTACAAATGATGTAGCATTACAAATGCAGGGGTGTGAGAGGCCACAAATAAAAAATAAGAAAAACAGCTGTGGCGTTCAAATGCCGTGGCGTTCAATTGCTGTGACGTTACAAATGATGTGGCGACGGTGGCGTTCGAATGCCATGACGTTCAAATGCCGTAGTGTTACAAATGTCATGCCGTTTTAATGCAGGGGTGTGTGAGGCCACAAATTAATTTTGAAAAGAAATAGACAAAAACAAAGAAAAACAGCCATGGCGTTCAATCGCTGTGGCGTTCAATCGCTGTGGCGTTCAATCGCTGTGACATTACAAATGCCGTGGCGTTACAAATGCAGGGGTGTGTGAGGCCACAAATTAAAAAAGAAATGGACAAAAACAAGGAAAAACAGCCGTGGCATTCAAATGCTGTGGCTTTCAATTGCAGTGGCGTTCAATCGCTGTGACATTAAAAATGCCGTGGCGTTCAATCGCTGTGACATTAAAAATGCCGTGGCGTTACAAAAGCCGCAGCGTTACAAATGCCGTAGCGTTCAAAATGTTATGTCGTTTAAATGCAGGGGTGTGAGAGGCCACAAATAAAAAACAAAGACAACTGCTGTGGCGTTCAATTGCTGTGACGTTACAATTGCTGTGACGTTACAATTGCTGTGGCGACGGTGGCGTTCAAATGCCATGACATTCAAATGCCGTAGCGTTCAAAATGTTATGTCGTTAAATGCAGGGGTGTGAGAGGCCACAAATAAAAACAAGGACAAATGCTGTGGCGTTCAATTGCTGTGACGTTACAATTGCTGTGACGTTACAATTGCTGTGGCGACGGTGGCGTTCAAATGCCATGACATTCAAATGCCGTAACGTTCAAAATGTTATGACGTTTAAATGCAGGGGTGTGAGAGGCCACAAATAAAAACAAGGACAAATGCTGTGGCGTTCAATTGCTGTGACGTTACAATTGCTGTGACGTTACAATTGCTGTGGCGACGGTGGCGTTCAAATGCCATGACATTCAAATGCCGTAACGTTCAAAATGTTATGTCGTTTAAATGCAGGGGTGTGAGAGGCCACCAATAAAAACAAGGACAAATGCTGTGGCGTTCAAATGCTGTGACGTTACAATTGCTGTGGCGACGGTGGCGTTCAAATGCCATGACATTCAAATGCCGTAGCGTTCAAAATGTTATGTCGTTTAAATGCAGGGGTGTGAGAGGCCACAAATAAAAACAAGGACAAATGCTGTGGCGTTCAATTGCTGTGACGTTACAAATGATGTGGCGACGTTGGCGTTCAAATGCCATGACATTCAAATGCTGTGACAGGCTGTGGCTTTACAAATGCCGCAGTGTTTCAAATGTCATGTCGTTTTAATGCAGGGGTGTGTGAGGCCACAAATTAGTTTTAAAAGAAATAGACAGAAACAAGGAAAAACAGCCGTGGCATTCAAATGCCGTTACGTTTAATCGCTGTGACGTACAAATGCTATATGGCGTTCAATTGCCGTGGCGTTTAAATGCTGGCGTTTAAAGACTAATTCCGGTTTAAAAAACCCCACATCGGGTCATTATGCTTTCATTTTGTAGAGGACTAATATATTTATAGAACTTAGCTACAAAATAATGTATAAATATTACTTTAGCATTAACCATGATATCTGAAGCAAAGGTTTGACTAATTTTGTTCAGAAAAGTTGAAAAATATTGATGAAAATATTTGAACATCCGCGATGTCGACTCATGCTTTCATTCCATAGCTCTCCCACAGAGAGCTAGGATTCAGAGATTTATCGTAAAGCCTCTGTCAAGGGTGTCTATCTCTTCTTTGGTTTTTCGATCTTACCTTAAATACTAAAATAGTAATGTAGAACACTACGACTACGATAGTCTGTCTGACAACAGTGTGAATTTTGTATTAAAAAAAATAAACTTTTTTTTCTTCTTCGCATCTTTAAATGGACGTATCTCCGCGACCGATTACCGGTTAGAACTGATTCTGGGCTTAAAATTTACCTGTTGACTAGCACTTTTAGATAAATAATATAGATAGGTAAATTAAAAGGATTTAAAGTGAATTGGAAACCCTATTGTAGTAGTGTACTTTAACCAGGAAAAGTGAGATACGCACACAGAGCCGCTTACGGGCACATTATGAGGGAAATTATATACGATCTACGGACTTATTTCGATAAAAAGACAATTCAGAATGTTCTTCAAAATACCAAGCACTTCCCTACCCTTTTATGCATAACATACTTACGATTTTTGCTCGAAATCAATCACTTTATACCGCTACCGTTGTCAAATTCACCGCCAATCCGCTATTAAAATTTTACGAAGCAGAAGAGTGAAAACTGATAGGTCAAAGGTCAGAGACCTTTATTTTGCGATGACCTCGTTCGCGTGGACGTTTTATTTATTTTATCGTCACAAATAAAATCAGACGCAAAAATACGTTAGTGAAATCGAAAATGAACGCCGTCGCAACTGCGTTGGATTTTGCTGCGTGCGTTATGAATGCGATCAATTTAGCGATGATCGCAAACAAAGCTTAGTGAAATCGGCCCCTGGTCTCACAGGATTATAATAGAATGGATATTAAATCAATTTATTTCCAATAAGATAGAGGGCCGTCCATTTATACCGACCCATCAATCATACATGTAATTATAAAACAGTATCTGACATAGCAGTCCCGTTTAGCTCAATTGGTAAAGCCGACAGTTTGGACTAGGGCAATTGTGATCGCAGGTTCCTGATGACAATTCCTGGATCGAATCTCACTTCAAGACTTCTTATTTTGAAAAGTTTATAAATATTTACGGTGTATATCAAATTCTTAACTTTGTTTTTACCATGAATAAATAGGGAATCTATCCATGTCTTTAGTGTGGGTTTTCCCTCTTTGTTCTCTCTTTCTTCTATTTAAAAAAAAAAATGTTATCTCAATCGTTTATAAATAGTACAAACTTTTAAATAAAATTGACTTCTGAAGACAGTATTAATCATTAATTAAAGGATACTATGACGGGCGGACATTAGTTCAAATCAACCTCCACAACTTGGTATTTTTGTGAAGACATGCATGGATGGAGCACAATGAGACAATATGTTGATTACAATTCACTGCTTTTCAGTTCTGCTACTTATGGTCTTTTGTTTAAATTGTGGTTTTTGTGAATAGTTGGCCATTGTTGGTTCTAGATGACAATTCCTGTTTTAAGTTTTTAGAGACATCATGTATACATGTATATGGTTCACAGTTGATCGATACAAGCATGTAGCATGTCTGTAGAATTGGGGCAGAGGACTTCTTAGTGATATAGACACCGTTTCGTAATCCTAAAACTAATCCGTTATAAATCAATAACATGTGGCCACTATACTACCATTTACATGAATGTAATGCATGACCTTCAATACCACGTGAGCTGCTCAAACTGTGACATGTTCATTAGGCGGGCAATTTAAAAGGTAATCCGTCCAACGTGTGTATTACAGTTCCGAAAAAATTAAACAGACTTTAAAAAGATGAATGGTGCCGTAAATAAGTCCTTCTCTCTAGTTTATTTTATTATTTCCACTCAGCTTTGTGTTTTGCATTTGTTTTGTGCTTTGTGTTTCTCCAAGAATAGGTATGGCACAAACGTGTAATTACGCGTTTCAAATCAATGAGGACAACAGGCAAACAGTCAAAACGTTATTGACTGGCCATGGCTTGCGTGTCCAGTTTGATTACATTTTTGTTTCATTTAAAAAAATTAAAATAAAAAACCAACGAGAAAAAAAAAGAAATTCCCTGTTCATTCATGATAACTTAATAAAACACTGTCCAGAATTTGAAAATTATGACCTTTCCAAAAGTAGAAGACTTGAAGTGAGATTTGAACCAGGAATTGTCCTCTGGAACCTGCGATCCACAATTGCCCTGGCCCAAACTGTCGGCTTTACCAATTGAGCTAAACGGGACTGCTATGTCAGATACTGTTTTATAAGCACATGTATGATTGATATGTCGGTATAAATGGACGGCCCTATATCTTATTGGAAATAAATTGATTTAATAGCCATTCAATTATAATCCTGTGAGACCAGGATTATAGTAGTTTGCAGAGTTACTTTCATTTTGTTGATTAACTTGATCTACCAACCTAATATCATCATAATTCGACCTTAAATCATGATGAAGGAAACGTTTAAGATTACTGTGTGAAACATTTAATATAAGTCAATGAATACATTTTGCTGTAGTTAATTTGTAGTATAAATGTTTTTAGCTTATAAAAAGGTTGGACTATTAAGATCAAAACTCTTTACATCAAATTAATTATTCGCTTGTATTTTGAAAAATAAAAATAAAGCTAGTATAATTGAATAATAATTTTGCATTCAAGTTTGCGTTAATGTGTACTTGAGAATCGAACCCCCAACCTTGTGATACTGAAGATGATGTTTTACCAATTGAGCAATTCATCTGTCCATGAAATTATTTAGATAATGTAGTAATACAACTTTATAGTATTGAATATCAAATACACTAAACTCATTCATGCTCATTTCTCTAGATCAAAAGAGGGCGCTCATACCTTTTTATCTATTTTCAGCTTATTAACTATTAGTCAATATGGGCTTATAGACGATGTTTAACGGTATTTGTGACTTTTTTGATGTTTCAGAGAAGGTCTCGTTCACTCCGGGTAAGGATCGGGGCAACCCTTACACACTGGAGCTGCTGTTGACTCTGCCACCGAATTCTGTCACCAAACTCAGCATACAGTTTGACAAAGCTTACCTCAAGTGGACAGAACACCCTCCCGATGCCAACATAGGATTTCATATTGGGTAAGCAGTTGAAACTGTTTCATATGCAAAATGATGACACCTTATTTTCAATGTTCACTAATGTTTTACATGTAATCAAGTCCATCTACAATCAAGGAAAATAATAGTTGGCACACTTGATACAATTTAATACAACTATCACTGTGCTCACAATAGAGAACCGACTTGGGACATAGCACTCTTTAACAGCACGCAGAGGTCTCCCCCTCTCTCTCATCCTTCCCCACCCCCCATCAATCAATGTTGAGAGAGCTGCCAAAGCTTCTGATGACATGTGGCTCGGATCAACATTGCCTCGGGGGAGAGGGGCACTTTTTTTCCTTAATTGGGACAAAGTGTGCCAACCTTTTTTTCCTTGATTGTAGTTGGAATGCAAGTTCTAGTCTAAGCCCACTTTGCCCGAGTCTGACTCCGCATCAACCTGAGTATAGGTCCAAGTCGAAGCCCAGTGCAGTCTTGAATCACAGGAGTCCAAGTCCCAATACAAATGCAAATGGGACTCAACTCCAAACTATTTATTATTCTGTCTTTTTTTTTTTAGCTTATTGTTCAATAATGATTAATTGATAGTTCATTTAAATTGCCCAAATTACATTGTGCATGGATTGATGGTGATCTCTCTGAATTTCGTCTTAATCCGTTGAAGTTGCCATATCAGAACCACCCTACTGTACTGTAGGCCGAGGAATGTAATCTGCACTTATGGATCATTTTGTGTGACACATAACAACTGAAGTGCTCGTCCCACATCACAGTATTATTGTTATTGTGTTTGTTTCATCTATTTATGTCATGTCATGTCTTGTCTTGTATAAATGTACATTGTCTATTGTGTTAAGATAAATTTGTAATATAACATTACAGGTATCATTTAACCCTTAGAACCCAAAAAGTCGCTAAAGCGGCTTTCCTGTGAAAGTGGTATGACCAAAAAATTCGCTAAAGCGGCTTTGACCGGCCTCAGAACATGTGACGGATTGATCATATGACTTTGAGTGGTCATACGACTTTCAAGTCAAATGATGTTCACCCGATGTGAAATACATTGTGTACGACAGGTTTACGTTGTGTTTTGAAGTCATTTTGCTGAAAAAACTGTCAAAAACAGCACAAAAAATGGGATGCATATGCAACAAAATTTTCCGCAGATGATTCTCAGGTAGACAGGGATGCATTGTATTATGGTCATGATTGGCAATTTTTGAGATAAAAACGGATATTTTACATTACCAATATGTTACCAATGTTACCGATGATTGAGGGCAGTATGCCACGATAGAAAATCATAACTCAGGGTGAGGGTGCCGACGGGTAAAAATAATTCAGGGTTCAAAGGGTTTAGTTAGCTTAAAATAAAATGTATTTTGATGTATTATATTGCAAACCAAACATTTTAAGAAGGAAGAAAAAGGGGGAAAAGTAAATATAACCAATCCACAGTGCAGACAAATACCTTATATAATACCCTCAAAAGCACTTGATCAGTTCCGTGGTGAACTGTGGGTTATTCTTGACCGAGTCAAAGTCACCGAGAGGTTAAGTCAGAGTCAGATGCCCATTCCATCAACACTGAGGTGTACAGTGTGATTCAACCCTTTTATTAGTGTCCTAAATGTGAAGTCACTTGCATCAGATCATAAGTTGTAGCAATAATTTGCGATATATTCAATCAGAGTAGTATGAAACTAACAAATTTAGGTTTTTTTCTAATGAGTTGCGTTCCCCAACTTAGTTTACTTCGTCATCAAGGATGAGACCTGCAAAATGTTGCGTCAATACTCAAAGTCAAGAAGAGTCTGTTCATAGACTAATAAAAAACCCTTTAAAGGGGAAGTGCTAGTACAAATGAAAGACTTTGATATTTTGTAGGAAAGCATTTGGTAGAATAATGACATGTAATTGGGTAATCAGTATTGGCACAAGAGCAGGCAGTGGACGTATTGGCAAATTTGGGCATGATATCAAGTAATGAATATGAAGACAAATTTGCAGTAGTTGTCCGTACTGTATATATGTGAAAATCAGACACAATTAGGCAAGATATCAACATTGAGCTTGTATTTGATTATTGTAGTAGAGATCTTCCGCTTAACAATGGTACTCTTTTTTTAAGCGGAGTTGTTATATCATTTTTCAGTTATAGTCTTTATGAAAACTCCAAACTGAGATATCATCCTTTAAAGATGTACTTATAATGTACTAACGATGTACTTTTATTTGTATTTTTTTATTTTTTTATTTTTTGGTTTGAATTTTTAATCTGAAACTTTCACATTAATGTTATAAACACTCTGAAAATTAATTATTTACAAGAATCACCTCCAATTAGGGTTTGGGCTATTACTCAGTTTGGAGCTCTGCCCAATTCGTGAATTAAAAAGAAATTTGGAAGAAATGAAACGGTCATTTGATCTTGTTGTGTGCATTCATTGGCGGCGTAGCTACAGGTAACCCACCAAGGGTCATTCGGGGGGGGGGGGGGGGGGGGGGGGGGGGGGGGGGGGGGGGGTGCAATTAACAATTCAGGGGAGTTAAAGGGTTTTATATACTTATCTCCAATTTCATGGCGTTTCTCGTCGTGGGGAATCAATACCAATCCTAATCACCTGCAGCAGAGGCTTTGTCCCAGGATCAGGACCTACCGGGCCGGGGCCCTTATGTAATGTGGGCCCTGGACCCCACGCCACTCTCGTGCCCCCGGGATGACAAGCCTCCTGGCTACGCCCATATGTCGCCAACAGTCCATGAAATCAATTGACTTCAAAACTCATAAAACGACCGCCAATTTTGTATTTATTTCATTAAGCCTACCAAAGAATGGAAATTAACTACCCAGTATGATTTGTTTGTGCAGTTATAAACGATATCTCCATCTTTGGCAAACACGAGAGTAAACATTTTAGAACCACCCTCTCCATAGGCTTTATTGGTATAAGTGTTGTAAAAATCAACACAGATTGTCAGAGGTATATTTGCTCAATAGTGAATTAAAAAGTACAATAGTTTTTAAACGGCTTTCGTTGAACAACAAAATAACAGACATAAGGGACGCACCATTTGATTTCCGGGGGAGGGGGGGCATGGAAGTTGGGGTCGATCGGATTTTTTTTTTGGCCACCGAAGTAGGCGAAATTATTTTTTTAATTTTTTTTTTTTTAGCAAAGGCGGCACAGTGTTTTTGTTTTTTTAGGTTTTACTGTTTTTCTTTACATTGAGTTGGGTGAGTTGGGTGAGTCATCTTTTTTTCTTTTCCTGGTTGGTGGGCAAAGTTGTTGTTTTTTCCTGGATAGTGGGCAAAGTGGGTTTTTTTTAAACTTCCATGCAACGCCCCCCCCCCCCCCCCACCCCTGAGTATCTAATGGTGTGTTCCTAATGTACTTTTATAGACATTTGAGTCATAGTTCAATAATTACAGCACTCACAAAATTCCTAAGGTTACTTCCTTGAGCCCCCCCCCCCCCCCCCCATTATTTTGAGAGTGTATTTATTACCTAGTAATTATATAAGTTAATTTTATGAGAACTGCATTATATATTTTGAAATTTGATGATTTATTCATCAGTTTGTTTGCTTCAAGCGCGATAGCAATCCTAACCTTAAATTTATGAGTGAGACTTGTATTTTAATACAGTGTGGACAACTAATGAATAATAATAATAAATAGGAATTCTTAATCATGTATTAAGTCAACCATTTTCTAGCCTTTCTTGACTTTCTATGCGGCTAGTTTTACCAGAGTGATATTACCTATTACACCTCCCTGGTTTTGCCATATAAAAAAGATTTTGCAAAAACCTTTTCTAAACTTTCAAAGTCTTATCTCAAGAATAACTGACCTAATACTAGACGTGCTTGTACTTATGTTAATTAATTTCTCATGGTGATTCGAAATATATGATGATGAAAGCCAATAAATTAAATACGTTTGTGAAACATTTTGTGAATTGTATTTTGCGTGTGCATAACCGCGCGCATGGACAGCGTTAATCTATTCTATATTTGCCTAAAATTCTCAGTTTGCTTCCCCCCTCCATTTCTTTACATTGCCACAAGCTAGTGGATATTTATCGCTTTGTTTACCTATCGGAGTAAATATACTTTACACAGGCTAGGCAAACAACTGCGGACAACATCTCAAAATTTCACCCCGGGCGCTAAACAACTGAACACATCTCTCGTCCAATCAAAGCCATGGACACAGATTGATTCGGCGGCGCTTGTAAGTGACCTGATGCAATACACAATAGCATCCAAGCGTCACACTTCTCGTTCAACCAATATACCCGTATGAGAGTGTCATTTGGCTGGACCCGTTCGATAATTATACCGATTTGGTCACGGTTTCCTGAACCAAGTGACTCGAAGTCATTATAAATAACGCGTACTTGGAATATTGATTTTGAATTCAGGCTATAAGAGCTAGCTATCGTGATAGCTAGCACAAAAAGCAAAGTAAACCAAAAGAGATGATAGTATGAAGTCTAAAGGCATCCCCATGGTGGCCATACTATGTGTTAAAAGGTCTCAATTTGAAAGAGTAGTGAAGCCTATAATATATAAACGCCAGGTGGTCACATGAAACTTCAACAAATTTCTTTAAAATTGTACACTGTGTCCCGAAGTATCCTTTCAATGCTTTATTAAATCTCCGGTAAAATAATATGCAGTGTTAAACTTGAAAACAATTCGGATAGAGGAAATTTGTTGAATTATTTTGATACCAAATTACAGCCAGCTGTGTGGCCAAAGTAAGGAAGGAAATGTTCCGACCTGTAAACTGCACTTTCAAAATTGTGGAGTACAATGTGCTATGTAAATGAATGAAAGGAAGGCAAGAGAGGTTTCAAATTGAGATCGGATATCTCCGGAAAAACAGGTCACGTGAAATAAATGCGTAGTACGTTTTTCGCAACAATTGATCGCATTCATAGCATTGGTTGTCCACCTGGTGGTTTACTATGTTTACATACACGCGTTAATGTTGTAAATTCTAAACGTTTAGACGTTAAAATGCTCATAGGGGTTTAAACGTTTACAGAATTCGCTAAACGGCTAAACGTAAGCCCTAATAAAATTTTAAAAGTCTGACTACATTTTAAGTAAACAAGTAAAGCTTACTCATAATTCTCATTCCATACAACCATTACAGCATTGTTGTACCAAATATAAATGCCAAAATGATTACGATAACGTTTCTAGAAATAAATTCAAAAAAAACCTGTCGAAACGGCCTTGTTGTACCAAGTATACATGTCAAAATTAAATATTACGATAACGTTTCTAGAAATAAAAACCCTGTAGAAATCAACGTTGGCCTATCATACATGCATTGTATCGATATTGTTAAACGACTGACTGAGGATTTAGACTAAGAATAAAAATAAATAAAGATGGCGACTAACAAAATTTGACGATCGCAATGAAATCAATGCAAATAACTAGCATAAAAATATGTTTAAACGTTTGAATGCTTTTTATTTTAATAGTTTAAACGGATAGTTCATTAAATTTACACCCTTAACACGTGTACACCCATGATAAGTAAAACATGGAACAAGACTATTTTGGTTTTTTATCAACAATGGCAACTTCCAAATGTATCGAGCAGAAGGTAAAATGTGAAAGTATTACCCCGGATCTCTTTTATCTCATCGTGTTTGTTTGTGAGGGAGACAATCTACCACCAACAATAACGCAATCTACCACACGGGCAGACGGTTTGATTTTCTCCGGCATGTCTGGGGTTTTTCATGAATCGCGAGTCATGGAATTGGGTGTTAAAACACTCTGCTAATTGGAACCATTCGAAACCAATTGTAATTTTTTGGATTTGAAATGGTCTATAGAGAGTGAGTAAAGACAGTGACATTTAAATTACGGGGATGGCTAAGCAGGTATTTTCTGTTGAAGCTATAAGTGTCTCGGATTAAAATTGATCATAACGAAGCATCATAAAAGGCAATGTAGCCTCTATAGCGCTGTCATGAAATAAACTCCACAATAGTAATAAGTAACCAGACACTTTCACTCCTAGAAACTGTTGTCAATCTGAAAAGATTCATTGTACCGAATGCTCGTGGGTTCGAGTTTAGGTGTAATAAAACTCCGAGTGAAACAGTTGTATAAAATACTTTTTAAATATTGTTATGTAAATTGCATCGGTGAATTCATGAATAATGTTAGTTGTTCAAAATGTTCGACGGATTTCAATTTCCACAGACGCATTTTTTTCTAAAGATAGTTTAATAAATCATAACATATAGTATGAGAGACAATTTGTCATCGCAATTTACATATCTGGTACCTGTATTGAATACCGGGCTATTAAAACCGGCGAGTCATACAGGTGTGAGCGAGACAGACATAGCACACGTTTTCTACAAAATTTCAATAGAGACGATCATCCATGCTTTTCAATGTCTCTGGTTCAATGCTTTGCCCACACTGATAAGGAGACTACATCTGGTTAAATTGTGAGCAGGGTCAGAACCAGAGGGGGCAGGAGGGGAGAATTTCCCCCTACCTAAAGGCTTGCCCCCCTGATGAAATGGCAAATATTGGGATATATGTTATTAAACAAAAAAGAGTTGGTAACTCCCCTGGTCTCACAGGCCTCCCCTCCTGCTTCCCCCGACCTCAAATTGAAAACCCAAGTTACACCACTGATTGTGAGCTGTCTCTGCTGTCCGACATCCAACAAATCTCATTACTGATACAAGGAAGTTGACCAGGTTTGGATAATTGATTGGTCTTGCACTAACTACATGTACCATAGAATGGGGATACTTTGACCCACTTTTCTTACATTTTTATTTTTATTCATTGCATGGAAGATACTTTTTGTTGGTAAACTAGACTAGTTGGTAGTATAATTTGCCTCTTACATGATTTTTTGGTTTTGAAAAGTATTTCCAGATAATATTTATAATATAAAGCATTTTACCAACCTATTTCTAGATACTTTTTTTCCTCAATTTTTGAGTGGGCCAAAGTTACCCCACCTGGGGGTAACTTTGGCTCACTTGCAAAAAACACGTTCAAACCTATGATAAAATACTTCAAACCTCTTTTTATGATTAAGGTTTTCTTTAGGTTCATTGAAGTGTTTTAAAAATTAAAAATTAAAAATATTTCTACGAATATTTTACATATAATTATTAGAATGTGATAAATTCCAAAAGTACCAAAAAATAAACAAATTGTAGAACTACAGATAAACATACCACATAAACATGTTAAATCATTTAATTTGTGGTGAGATGGCTTTTTTAAAACTTTTTACAAGCATTAAACTGTACATTTATTATTTTGAATTTTTCTTATATACTTTAACATGAGCCAAAGTAACCCCACTTTTCGCTTCTTTTTCAGTAAATGCTGGTCTGTGTCACAATGAAGAATGCAAATGAAAATGAATTTCTCCTAAAAATATCTAAAAATAAAGAAAAAGTGCTGCAGCTTAGTGTGTTTAGGTCCAGTTCCAGATACACATATCATTAGGTAGCAGGGTAATATGTTGTTGTAATTATACCAAATTGAAAAATGTCACTACAAAACTTTTCTCACATTTTGACAAATAAACTCTCTTTTTTGGTGGGACAAAGTTACCCATCAAGGCTCAAAGTATCCCCATTCTGCAGTACACATATTCTGAATATTTGATACTAAGCCCATAAATTAATTGGCATACTGTCAAAAGCTGATAAAGACTCTTCACACTAACATATTTAATTTATCACACATTTGGTACCTTTTTTTCTTGAACATTTAGAAAATAATGCCTCTTCATATTTTAATTTCACATAGTGAAGTACCATATCAGACAAGAGTAAAATTGCCATATACAAATAGGAAGATAAACACAGTTCAACAAAATGTGATTTGTTTCTACTGTGGTAATGGTAGTGTTAAAATAAACATTTTACAGAGACCGTCTCTTGGTGTTTTTTTTAAATACCGCATTTTTCATAGTATTTTTTACTACGGTAATTTCTTTTAAAAGTGCATTTCACATAGCCTTTTTTCAGGTTTATTCTGAAACTTTTTTATTTATTTGCCTGACATATTACATTTGACATAATCATACTCACCATTGAAATGTTTCTATCCTCCTGACCACACAGCATCATCAAAATCAAGACAGTCAAACTCTAGTCTCAGATAAAAATTATGTAATCTCTAAGCATCTCTGATACATTAGTTAACTTCTAGTCATTTCACCTTCAGTAATAACATCTTATTCTGAGCGACAAGACAGTTATATATGCTGCACTGACGTGCGGGGGATCATTTCGAAGTACAGCTTGTCTGGGAAAAGTTACTATTAAATTAGTCCCAAGAATATGAGATTTAAAAACAACAACTTCATTAATCCCAAGAATATGAGATTTAAAAACAACAACTTAGTTCTTCTACTCTCTGGGATGCTTAGTTCCAAGAATAGATATGCATATCAGACAGTGATAGGAGTCTAAGAAATGTTGATATTTTCCATATTTCGCTCTAAACAACTGATTTATATGCTACACCAACATGCGTGGGATCATTTTGAAGTACAGCTTGTCCGGGAATAGTGAATATTAAATACTGGTAAAAACATGCGAATATATTCATTGTGTGTGTATCTCTTTTCAAAGAAGATAAAATTCGTGAAAATACAAACAAGCAAAATTGTTCAAAATGTGCAAAGCGCGAAAAGTTATTATTAAATACTGGAAAAAACATGTGAATATATTCATTGTGTGTGTATCTCTTTTCAAAGAAGATCAAATTCGCGAAAATACAAACAAGCAAAAATTGTTCCAAATGTGCAAAGCGCGAACAAATTATACACGCGAAAATTTCCACTTTTAGTTTTAGTCCCAAGAATATGCGATTTGTGTGGTGTTTTACTTAGTTCTCTAGGTTATCACTAGCTAGAATGATCGGTTTCAAAAATAGACGCATATCAGACAGTGAATCAGTGATAAGAGTCTCAGAAATGTTAACACTTTCCACGCGGCTGGCGTCTGCAGACGACATTCCAAAATGTCACAAAATATTTTTAAAATGTCTACATTATTGAATTTCATAACCATATTTGAAATCATCATGAGCAATGCATTGAAATAGTACAAGCATGCCTAGTATTGGTTTAGTAATCTTTGAGATAGGCCCCAGGGGGAGGGGGGTTCTAACATTCGAAATGGGGTATAGGTATGTGCCGCCCTGAAGACCCCCTTTTCACCCTCTTCTGCTAGCTCTTATGACCCCCCCCCCCTTTGAGCCTGCATCAGTTCTTAAGACCTGATTCAAAGCCTGATACGCAGTTATTAACCTCTAAACAGCTGATACGCAGTTATTAACCTCTAAACAACTGATACACAGTTATTAACCTCTAAATAAAACCCTGCTCTACATGGTACAGTACAGACCATAAAGAGAAGGGTAGGTTGGATACATTAAGAAATGTTCGAATATTTTTGAGAGTTCCAGATTTTTTTTCTCTGATAATCTCAACTATTTTAA
This sequence comes from Ophiura sarsii, assembly GCA_035610835.1. Taxonomy (NCBI): domain Eukaryota; kingdom Metazoa; phylum Echinodermata; class Ophiuroidea; order Amphilepidida; family Ophiuridae; genus Ophiura; species Ophiura sarsii. The sequence goes on from CM069458.1 coordinate 33,190,106, forward strand.
TTATTATTTCAAAATATTGGTTTGACCAGTAGAACAGGGTTTTTTTCATCTTAGCCTTAAAGCAATTGATCAAGAAAGATATAAAAATTTCCATCAAGTCGTTTGCCATGACGTTAATTTTTTTTTTAAATGAGTTTGTGAATTGAAAGGAACACCAGATTTTTGTTGTTGAAATTGTTTGCTTCTCAGAAATGAACATCCTCTCCATTTGTATCAATATCTTTAATGATGATAAGTGAAGTCTTTTATCAGAAAAGATGTATTAAGATAAAAGACAGTTGTCAGAAAAGTGATTTTAAGAAACAAAATCATGCTATGCTACTCAAAAGGAAACACCTTTTTTTCTATTATGTGACTAGTCACATCAAAAGGGGCTTGTGTTTTTCAAAATGAAACTTGAGATTTTATTTTCATGGAAAAGTGTTTTTTGAAAGTAAAATGATACCTTGCTTGATACATTTGGTCAATTTATTAAGATTTTATGTGAAATATTAGGTGGAAATTTGTTTTTATTTCTGGAGGTTTTTTTCTTCTTCATGCTTTACTTACTCAATATAAAATGCACACTGCCAACAACAGCCCCATGTTTGATTTGATTTTTGTTTAATATGTATGATTTTCACAAATCAAATTATTTATTTATTTATTGGAAAGGATTTATGAAGAAAGACGCTAGTTGTCAAAAAGATAATTTGAAAAGCGGATATGGTTCCAAGAAGAAAGCTCTCCAAGTGTTTTCCGACGTCAGTTAGAATTCTTCTTATGTAAAATATACAAGTAATAAAGGTTTTATTGGAAAGGATTTAAGTATTATGAAGAAAGATACTAAGTAGAAAATAAAAATGATTTTGAGAAGGATAACTCCCAATTTTTTTAATTTTTTTTCTTCTTCTTCTTTCTGTAGGTGGCCTGAAACCCTTAATGAGAAATGAGTTTTTATTTATATTTTGAATTGTGATTCGAGCATTTAGTCTACTTTACATCATCTTTATTTGTTGTGAAATCAACTTCAAATGATGTGTTTTGCAATAATGAAAATTAAAATCAAGTGTACTTCTTTTAAAAATATTGTGGAAACAAAACAAATTTGCTAAAATGCTTAAAAACATGTATCTTTTAAGTCTCATTCAGATGCAAACATTTTGTGAATACGCATAAGGCCAAGAAAAAAAAAGGTCTAGTCTCACATACACTTTGGAAAATAGTTATGCTATGTGGTATTATTTTTTTATTTAGAAAATGAGTAATACGAAATGCAGAAATTCTTTTTGTTATCGTGATTTTTGCCCCTTTTCTGACGCTTCGCTGCCTATTTTTTCATCTGATAATAAAAAAGAAAACAATTGGGCTCGGCGTGTTGAATAATGCGGCAAAAGTGGCTCAACATACTTATGCTTGCAGGTATGTGAGACGGACCCTTTTTTCTTAGCCTAACATGTCAGCATAATGTCATCAAAATTAAACAAGGCTATAATAGGCCAAACAAAGAAGAAGGTTTGTCTCAGAAGCCCGCCCGCATTGGTGTGTGAAATGAGCTATGAAGCGTAGGTCTATGCGCTGAGGCCTAATTTTTTTTATTTTTTTTATTTTTTAAAGTTTTCTGTAAGCTTGGATTAGCAACAAACAAACAAACAAACAAAATTGCATACCTCATAGCCTATTTTCTAAAAAGTTTTTTTTTTAAAAATCGCACAGCACTTAGCTTTTTTGCAAAATGTTTCTGAGACAAACTTTCTTCTTTGTTTGGCCTTATGACTCATGATAAAGACTTTATCATCTCTATTCATACAAAATGGTCAACAACAAGTGCATCAGTCGATACTTATGTGCATAAATTATTACTTTAATGCGCATAATATTTGGCTATCAGCGATTGTTGGCGATTTTCCAATGAACTGTTTGTGATTTGCTGGCAAGTACAGTTTCCTTGACGGGCTGTTCAATTTGGTCACAGGGTAAATGAAATGGTAAAAAAAGCAATGCTTTGGTCGTTTCAAAGCAAATTACATTTTCCCTGGTATACAGATGAATTATGTTTATGAAATGTTTTTATTTTTTTGGTACCACAAGTAAACTCAAAAATGTCCACAGCACGCTCTGAATGACTGATTCACAATTAATTCCTTGCCATGTTAACGCACATTATGAATAAAACAATACTTATTTGAAAGGATTTATTACGATCAAAGAAAATCACCCACAGATGTTATGAAGAAAACGTATGCTGAGCTGTAGTAAATTATATAACATATCTTGTGGGTTTCCATGTCAAGTCATATCCTGTATGTTTTAATGAATGGATAAAGGATTTTATTGAAAAAGATTAATTGATATAAGGCTATATTAAAAAAAATCTTTTGTCTCAAAGCTCTTCAGTTTTTCAAAACCTAATGCGGAATGCGATTTTGTTTAAAAAAAATTTTAAATTTTTTATAAATATAAAATATTGAAATCCTTGTAAAAGTGAACTTTTATATTTAAAATGATGTGATCAATGAAAATCTGAAAAATCTGAAATTGTTCATAATTGTTTTTCTAACGCGCATCAATTAACTAACGCGCGTGGGAGCTTTGAGACAAATGATTTTTTAATATAGCCTAAATGATAATCACCAATAAATTGAATTAAATTAAATACAATTCAGGTCTTACAACCACAACCACCTACAAAAAAGGATGTAAATACAAACTGCATACTTTGTAGTTACATCCTTCATAAGGATGAGTGGCTGATTATTGAGCATATTTCTTTTCTTTTCTTTTTCTTTTGTAAAGTTCTGCTGTGATAACCGCTATGATGCCTTCATCTGTCAACCGCACCTCAATTAAACAGCACCAGTCTTTGTTGGGGTCAAGGTAGGTCATTTTGAGAAAATCATTTCCCAGAAAACCGGCAACTTATTTTGACAACCCTTTCCTAATCCCTAGCCCCAGTCACCAACCGTAACCTCCTAACTAACTGGGTTTGGATGATTTTGCAGGTGAGTAGAGTGTAAACACAAATAACTATTAGACAATGTTGGTTCAGACAAAATGGTGATTTTGCATTTTACCCACTTATAAGCCATTAACTTCATCAATGAAATAACTCCCTCCTCAAGCACTAACCTCAAGCAAGCAACCTCTTATGGTTTCTTATTTCCTTAGAGGACTAAACCCTCGTCCTACTGGGGGGTGGGGGGGGGGGGGGGTATTTTCCCTGGTGGCACCAAATTGCAACAGAAAGTAGTCCAAAGGCATCTAGGTAATTGTTTGTGCTAATTTTGACAGGGAAAAATTAAGGGTAAGGCATCAAAATTTGAGGGTAGGGCCAGGGGTGGTTGCCACCTTACAATATTTAAAATCACCATTTTGAAAAATATCTTATTAAATAGTATAGTCTTGAATCTTAGAGTATATATTAGAAACATTATTTCCGTCTCTTATAAGCCAAAAACCTGGTGAAATTCCGATATTTGGAACTATTTTGGCAAACATTTTAATTTTGGCCTGTATTTCACTGTACAACGGAATTTTGAGGTCGGCCATGTTTATGACGTAATGCGTGGGATGTTTGTACTTATTTTGGTATGTATGCAAAGAAGAGACCTCTAGCTTTACCATGGTACCAAATAAGCATACTCTGCATCTCTGTTTGGATTTAATTAGAGGGAACCACCTATCCCCCTTACTAAACCGTGTTACAAAAAGGCTCAGTAGGACGAGGGATAACCAAGGTCATGATAATAAAGAATCCGCCATAAAAGATAAGAAACCAATTCATTTGAATTTCTCTCAACGCTTTATGCTTGTTTAAAACTTTGAAACCAAACGTTATTTCCTCAAAATTCTTATTTGCATTCCAGTTTCTCCAAAGACACCGGCGATACAGACGGCAGATACTTCCTTCGCCTGTACACAGAGCCACTCCTGGTGCAGTTGCCGACACCTGATTTCAGCATGCCCTACAATGTCATCTGTCTCGCATGTACCGTGGTAGCCATTGGCTTTGGCTCGCTCCATAACCTTACCACGAGGAGGTTCGCCGTGTCGGACAGCAAGAAAAAAGGCGACGGATTGTTGAGAAGGATTTTAGATAAGTTGAGAAGGACTAAACCTGTGGTGAAACAGGAGGATAAGAAAGAGGACATTGATGGAGAGAATGATGGGGAGGGGGTCGTCAAAGAGGCAACAAAAGAATCTGATAAAGATAGATGATGACAATTACAAGGGGGGTGGGAGGGTAATTTTAAAGACTGTTATATGTGACCTGTCCTTCCAGATATTTGCCTCGGCTGACTGCAGTCCAGTGAGGAGGTCATATTTCTGCATGTCACTACTTGGACATTAATAGAGTGCTCATACACGTATCTAGCCTGACTCCAGGTTTATTTAGTTGATTTTTTCTCTAGAAATACTTGCGGCTCTTATAAAAAGCGGTGAAGATTCATTAAACTTACATGGATCTGTGTTTTCAGCTTTATTAGCTCAAAGGTTCCTACAATCAAGGAAAAAAAGGTTGGCACACTTTGTCCCAATTAAGGGAAAAAAGTGCCCCTCTCCCCCGAGGCAATGTTGATCCGAGCCACATGTCATCAGAAGCTTTGGCAGCTCTCTCAACATTGATTGATGGGGGGTGGGGAAGGATGAGAGAGAGGGGGAGACCTCTGCGTGCTGTTAAAGAGTGCTATGTCCCAAGTCGGTTCTCTATTGTGAGCACAGTGATAGTTGTATTAAATTGTATCAAGTGTGCCAACTATTATTTTCCTTGATTGTAGTTATTATCACACATTTTGTGATTGCATCCTGTTAGTGGTTGAGGTCAACTAAACATATTTCGGTAGAAAAATTGACATCGAAACCTAAGTTTATTAAGTTTGTTGGGCTTCTTTGTTCCACCATACCAACATAGGTCCCTGCCATGCAGGCTTTGAAATTTACAGAGGCTACTTTAGGACATGGCTACCAATGCTTTTGTACTTAACCTTCTTGCTGCATGGCAATGCAGGACCACAATTCCACCCCTTCAAGGCAAAAGGATGTAACTGACTAAGTTTGACCTCGTAAATATATGTGGAGGTTAAAAGAAAAATATGTTTAACTCAAAAACATAATATTTTCAGTTAGGACCTGCTTTGGAGGGGCAGAATAGCTGGGGTATCCTTGCTCACACTGGCTGTAAACATGCCTTGGAATGAGTAACCTTTGAGAATTTCATTTCAAGATTGGCATTTGTGGTAGGTCGGTTTTTATTGCACCTCATACATATTCATGATCTAATCGTGCCAATTTAGTGGCTATTTTGTACGACAAGATACTATTTCTTGAGGGTAACATTGTAACTATAGTTGCCGTCAAAATGCTGTGGACGAAAATTCTACCAAACTTATTGAAGAATTTCAATGGGTGTCAAAAATGAATAGTTGTTTTTGCTCAAATTCATAGTGAAGATTTACTTGAAGTGGTTTTATTTAGTCAAAGCTGCGCATTTTTGTTACTCTTATGCTCGTTAAAATGTGGTTTTCCCCGCAGATTTTCACCTTCGTGTTTTCATCGTAAAACATGTTGGACACAATTTTGACAAAAGATGGCGCCCTAACAATAATTTGTTTCGTTTTTTTTTTTCTATTAAAAAAATTAAATGCGCAAGAATCAAGCGTCTCTGTGAAATGAAAGGCTCTCACACTACCGAAAACAAACTTCTTCTTTTTTTTTGACTTATCTGTATTATTAAACTGTTGAGAACAATTATGTTAACATTAATAGGCAAACTTTGTAGTTTTTTGTACTGTAAACAGTATCTTTGAAGCGGTGTTGCTCCATAAAGGGAGATGGGTGTTAGCTGGAACACTAAGATATAAGTTGAACATTGTGATTTCTTTCAGGCACATAAGCAATTTATGAAATTCTACCATCCTGGTAAAGAGCTCGACAAAGAAAGTCATACACTTTGTTAATGTCCTATAGAGTAACTTCCAAATATTTGTTGACCAAACAGGCTAGATATAGACATTTGGATGAATCTTTTTGGCACAATTTGATACTAAATTTGCCACCAAACAACAAAGTGTGTTGAAAATGCGAATTTGGAAATGTCACAGATTTTCTGTAAATGGTGCTAATCAATAATGTCTCTGATCTAGCCTGTTATCAAAAAATAATTGGAAGTCACTCTATAGGACAGGGGTTCTCAACCTGGGGTCGTGACCCCCATGGGGGTCGTTTGGGGTTTTTCAGGGGGTCATGAAGGGTTCATAAATATAGCTTTTTGGGAACTATTTTAATATTTCGCTCTAAAAATGCTTAGAAAAACCAAAAAGAAACTTTCAAAAATGCTAAATTTTCTGATCGCTAAGCTCGCATCATATAACTAAGCAGTTTCAATTAAACTAAATCGGGTTTTTCTCATTTTTTTTGGGGGGGGGGGGGGGAGGGTGGTCACGGTACTGACCAAGAATGTCAAAAGGGGTCGTGGGCCAAAAAGGTTGAGAACCACTGCTATAGGACATAATCACAAGTGTATGACTTTCTTTTGTTGAGCTCTTTATATATCTGTTTGCAGTTGCCTATGGTGGAAGGCAGCTAATGGGTAGGGTAAAGTCGCCAGTTTTCGGTCAGCGCCTATTTTCGGTCACTTCGCTCAAATCGTGTAATAAAAATGACCTCGTCGTTATAAACTGACGGCTAATAAACTGCCGCATACTTGATGCCCGGTATTGCTTTAAAATGGCGATGACCGATGCAATTACACGATTTTGGCGAAAAGTGACCGAAAACTGGCGACTTTACCCTACACTTACTTGGGTGGTAGTACTTTACAATTTAATTATATGCTCCTTAAATGTAAATATTCAACCAATTATTGTTTGCTCATGTGCAAAGGACATTGTTGCGTTGATTAAAAGTCTTGAGTCCCCTAGACCAAAGCTTATGAGTGGGAGACTACTCCAAAAATCTGATATTGATTTTTTTAAATATGCCTGTATGGGAGGTGTTGTCCCTCTTTTCAGTTGTGAGGCCCCCACTCCACCTGGTCAGAGCCTTTTAGTTATACTTCCTTCATCCAACATCACTGCGCAGAGTTAGGCTCGTCCAAAATTATCGCCATTTTCACATACGTAGCGTACGTAACTTTAACCCTCTCCTCCCTTCGAGTTACGTACGCAATAAATGGGGAATATTTCATGGCTTGATAAAAAAGTGCCCAACTCTCAAGATCGCCATTTAAGTTACGTACGCTTAGGGTATATTTTTACCCCCTCCCTTGTCACGTACGCTTTGTATGTATCTGTAAATGGCGACAATTATGGGTGACCCCTTAGATGAACGAACGAAATGTAGACAATTGAATTGGGTTCAAGCAGAATCTGGTGGGATTTAGGTTGCAAGGAAAAACAATGGCTTTTCACAAGGAGCGAATTTTAAAGAAAAAAACCCTATTCATAGTTGACCAGGATCTAGTTTTTGATACAGGTACCCTGGTATATAATTTTTGCCATGCACATATGAGACATTGACACTTCCGGTAGCTCCCGGTAATGTTTTAAAAGAGGCTAACCGGGAGCTATTTCATGGTATTACCGGTAGGTCAATAGAGCCAGAGGGCCCACTATGCCAAGTGCAAGTAGACACTTTCAATGCACTCCACATATTTTAGTTTCCTGCTTTCTCATTGATTAACTACTAAGAGTGTATCAGGGAGAGGAAATTCGAATCGCAACACTGACTCCTCCAATATATGGGTTTGATTACGCGCAATGTAACTCTTGAAATGAGGGCGCTATCTTGACAACGCTATGATTGACAGCACGAACGTCCTTATAAGGGACATTGAGACGTGCAATGTAACTCTTAAAATGGGGGCGCTAGCCCACTAGAAGCTTCAATCTCGGCAATGGGAAGTCTGTGTACTGTGGCACCGGCCTGAGTGTATGAATACGACTAGATAATGGCCTGTATTGACAAAAGAATTTTAATTCTTATAATTCAGAACTAATTCCTACAATGACGGAATTCAAATGTTTGTTTTATATGTTTACTGATATTTAGAAAAGACCGAAAGCTGGAGACCTTGAATACTTTTTGTATTTATTTTATTTTTTTGTATAGTTTTTAAAATGTTTTATTTTTGAAATGATCAATGACAACAAGCCTATTAGAGGTATGGCAGACTTTTCACTCCCGACTAGTCGACTGCATATTCGTCCTATTTTCTGGGTTTTACCTACTCTGAAGTATGCCCTCTGTTATTGAATTTACCCATTTCATATACTGACCTCCTGCTGTTGTTCACCATTCTACAAAAAGGCTAATAACAATTCTTGGAGCAGAAATTGAAGTTAAGCCAGGAATACTTTGTGTGTGGATAAAGGCCAACTATTAAATCTTAAAATGAAATCATGTTTAATATTAACTTTTGTACATTTTATATTCTACTGTTGTATAGTTGAATATGTCATGTTTCCTATCATGTTCTGTATTATGGTATAAATAAATATATGTCAGAATTCAACAACCTGTTAGCTCACAATGTGTTTTTACTTGACTGGATATTGTAATGCAGTGGAGACTTGATTGAATACTGGTATACACAAGTGTGAATACCTCGACAAGTGCAAGTTGCCACAACCCCCTATCCTAAGCCTTATAGCCTACGGACTATAACTACACCCGGGGGGGGGGGGGGGGGGGGGGGGGGAGTTATATTGCGCGTCTCAATGTCCCTTATAAGGACTTTTGTGCTGTCAATCATAGCGTTGTCAAGATAGCGCCCTCATATAAACTCAGATATTTGTTGGTAGGGATGTGCCACCAGAAAAATGAAAATTGATCCAAACATTTACCAATTTTATGGAGAAAATGGACCGCTATGTTTACCAGCAATCTGAGCAGCAACAAACACATTATATTTGACAGATTTAGTTAATCTATTGGCGAAAAACAGCAACATTAAGGATTTTAGACTCATAAAATTACCAAAAAATGGCTCAGAGGGTGAAAAATTGGTCTTTAGTTGGTGGCACATTCCTGTAACCAATAAACTAATTACCCCCCCCCCCCCCCCCCCTACACCGGGATTCTCGTGCCTCATCGGTTTTGGCGTGTGTGTAAATAGGGGTTGCAGAGTTGTGGGTGTGAAATAGAGGATGTGGATGGTTTATGGGTCCAACGGATTGTACTGGGTTTGCGATTGTGGGGCAGTAGTAGTGTGGGTGCAGGGGCAGGGTTGTGGGTGCTGGATGGCGTATGTGGGGAGGACTCGTGCAACAGCATGGGTGCGGGATGGCGTATGTGGGGAGGAGTGCAACAACAGCATGGGTGCGGGATGGCGTATGTGGGGAGGAGTGCAACAACAGCATGGGTGCGGGATGGCGTATGTGGGGAGGAGTGCAACAACAGCATGGGTGCGGGATGGCGTATGTGGGGAGGAGTGCAACAACAGCATGGGTGCTGGATGGCGTATATGGGGAGGAGTGCAACAGCAGCATGGGTGCGGGATGGCGTATGTGGGGAGGAGTGCAACAGCATGGGTGCTGGATGGCGTATATGGGGAGGAGTGCAACAGCAGCATGGGTGCGGGATGGCGTATGTGGGGAGGAGTGCAACAGCATGGGTGCTGGATGGCGTATATGGGGAGGAGTGCAACAGCAGCATGGGTGCGGGATGGCGTATGTGGAGAGGAGTGCAACAGCATGGGTGCTGGATGGCGTATATGGGGAGGAGTGCAACAGCAGCATGGGTGCGGGATGGCGTATGTGGGGAGGAGTGCAACAGCATGGTCATTTTCCGTCAAATCGGTTGAACTGGTTTTCGATGTACCTTTCTTTGACTCGCATATAATTGTTGAAACCTGTTCAAAAATCTTGATTATTTCTTCCTAAGTAAATTATGGAGGTTCCAGGGGTTTCTAGAATGTATTAACAATAGCAGTCCACTAGACTTGGAGCTCGTCAACATTATTACAGGTTTTAATCATGACCCTGGCTACATAACACTAACATCATCATTTCCCTTCAAATCGGTTGAAGTGGGTTTTGATCCGTCTTTACTCATCTTTAATTCGACAATCGATTGAATAATATGAATTTTATTTGTGAAAGTTAATTTTATTTGTGAAAGTTAAAGTGTGGAGATCCTTAGGTCACCAAAAGGTACCACTAATGATTGTCCACGGTATAAAAGTGAAACAAGATCACTGTCTTAATAAGTTGTATGATTGATTATCGAGAGCCGTCGACGGTAAATAAATATGTCATTAAAAGAAATAGGCTACGTAACAATGACCATTGTGACTTACTGTTTTCATGATAAATCGAAACCACGCTATTCCAGAGAAAACTTCTTCTTTTGTTCCAAATGAATATTCAAAATATTTTTTTATAATCTCTGTTACTAAAAGAGCACATCACAAATATCTGGCAGTGGCATTTTTAAGTACAGTGTGCTCCAAAGATTTCGATACCTCTAAAGGCCAATATTAGTCTCAGATACTTTAAAAGATCTGATAACGACGAGTTGCAGAATTATTTTGATTCCAAACTTGGTTTAACTAGCGCAGGATGCCAGGTGCGTGTAGCTGTAAACGCATGCTGCGCATTCTTTCCATTCATGTGGATTTTGCAAAGAAGAAAAAAGAAGAAAAGGCTTGAATATAAGTATTATTTCAACATGAAATTTATAAAAACATGGAAAACCCGGTTCCTCTTCACTACATGTCGCTACCTCCCCTTTCGCTTTATAATCCTCCCATTCATCACTGGAATCACAAATGTGTATAATGCACTTTTTTACAATTGAAAGTCCTATTCTTGTTCAAAAGTGGCCAAAGTGGGATTCACACTCTTGTTACTGATTGATCATATCTCAGCAGTTAGGTGGTGAAAATTAATGGGATAAAATGTATTTGATAGAAGACTAATATGGCTTTTTATACCAACAGTGTATTTTTTGAAGAAAAAACCCAAAAAACCATGTGATGTATTTTTGATTAATTTTGTTCTATATGGGACACTTTTTTTTGACACACCCTGTATGTCCTCATTTTTTCAAGACATGCGCAAAAATACAGGTTGTGCCTGGTGCGATTTTTTTCCCTGGTAGGCCTATGCTATGACTTTGTCATAGTTAAAGGTCATCCATTCATCAAAATTCTTGTTAGCATATCCCGATGTATAGAATATAAAGGCAGGGGATTCAATATGTCATGATGAAATGCCAGAATCATCCGTCAACTCAGTATTATGCGGCGGTCACACATTCAGGATTTTTACTGCCGTCCTTGATAAAATTTGTCAAAAGTCTGATCAAGATCCTGTGATTCGTGACGGGAAATTCAAACCTTTTTTTTAAATTTGTAAAAACATTTATTTAATCACAACAACTATCCGATATTGTTCCGGAAACGTCCCGATTCAGCCGTTCCCAGCCGAATTCATCCCGATTCTCCCAGTTCTCAATCTGATTCTGATCCGATTTGTATCTTTCGCATGGTAAAAAATGACCAAATCTGTCCTGATGACTCAATCGGCAAGAAACGGCAATGAAAAGAATTCTTGTGAGACATGCCCGTTCATCACGACAGCCTTCATGTCTACAAAAAAATTGTGTCCCCCCTGATTTCCTCCGCCCCTCTCCCCCTGGCGTAAATAGTCATTGCTCCCTAACAAATTTCTCATAGTGATTCCAAATAATGGTGATGGAATTAAATAATGTTGACATTTTTGAAACATTTTCTGACATTTTGGAACTGTCGTCTGCGGATGATAAAGTAGCAAAGTGCTAAACGCAGAGGCTACTAAACGATTCTTTTTGACCCCCCACCCCTTTTTTTTGTAGCTTCAAAACTATCATAGTAGATAGCGGGTTGTGAGTATAAAACTATCTTCAGTAGATAGAGGGTTGTGAGTATAAACTAACTTCAGTAGATAGCAGGTTGTGAGTATAAAACTATCTTCAGTAGATAGCAGGTTGTGAGTATAAAACTATCTTCAGTAGATAGCAGGTTGTGAGTATAAAACTATCTTCAGTAGATAGCAGGTTGTGAGTATAAAACTATTTTCAGTAGATAGCAGGTTGTGAGTAATACACTATCTTCAGTAGATAGCAGGTTGTTTTTGGAAATTAGTGAGTGTTAAAACTTCTTTGAACTCCCACCACCCCATCTTTAGGGTTTTCAAAACTTTGTTGACCCCTTGCTGTAGCTTCGAAACTATCTTCAATAGATACTAGACGGTGTGAGTATAAAACGATATGCCTATTCAGTAGATAGCAGGTTGTGAATATAAACTATCTTTAGTAGATAGCAGGGTGTGAGTATAAAATTATCTTCGGTAGATAGCAGGTTGTGAGTATAAAACTATCTTCAGTAGATAGCAGGTTGTGAGTATACAACTATCTTCAGTAGATAGCAGGTTGTGAGTATACAACCATCTTCAGTAGATAGCAGATTGTGAGTATAAAACTATCTTGAGTAGATAGCAAGTTGTGAGTATAAAACTATCTTCAGTAGATAGTAGGTTGTGAGTATAAAACTATCTTCAGTAGACATCCGGTGTGAGTATAAAACTATCTTCAGTAGATAGCAGGTTGTGAGTATGAAACAATCTTCAGCAGATAGCAGATTGTGAGAGTAAAACTATCTTCAGTAGATAGTAGGTTGTGAGTATAAAACTATCTTCAGTAGATAGCAGGTTGTGAGTATAAAACTATCTTCAGTAGATAGCAGATTGTGAGTATAAACTATCTTCAGTAGATAGCAGGTTGTGAGTATAAAACTATCTTCAGTAGATAGCAGGTTATGAGTATAAAACTATCTTGAGTAAATAGCAAGTTGTGAGTATAAAACTATCTTCAGTAGATAGCAGGTTGTGAGTATAAAACTATCTTCAGTAGATAGCAGGTTGTGAGTATACAACTATCTTCAGTAGACATCCGGTGTGAGTATAAAACTATCTTCAGTAGACATCTGGCGTGAGTATAAAACTATCTTCAGTAGATAGCAGGTTGTGAGTATAAAACAATCTTCAGTAGATAGCAGATTGTGATAGTAAAATTATCTTCAGTAGATAGCAGGTTGTGAGTATAAAACTCTCTTCAGTAGATAGCAGGTTGTGAGTATACAACCATCTTCAGTAGATAGCAGATTGTGAGTATAAAACTATCTTCAGTAGATAGCAGATTGTGAGTATAAACTATCTTCAGTAGATAGCAGGTTGTGAGTATAAAACTATCTTCAGTAGATAGCAGGTTATGAGTATAAAACTATCTTGAGTAAATAGCAAGTTGTGAGTATACAACTATCTTCAGTAGACATCCGGTGTGAGTATAAAACTATCTTCAGTAGACATCTGGCGTGAGTATAAAACTATCTTCAGTAGATAGCAGGTTGTGAGTATAAAACAATCTTCAGTAGATAGCAGATTGTGATAGTAAAATTATCTTCAGTAGATAGCAGGTTGTGAGTATAAAACTCTCTTCAGTAGATAGCAGGTTGTGAGTATACAACCATCTTCAGTAGATAGCAGATTGTGAGTATAAAACTATCTTCAGTAGATAGCAGATTGTGAGTATAAACTATCTTCAGTAGATAGCAGGTTGTGAGTATAAAACTATCTTCAGTAGATAGCAGGTTATGAGTATAAAACTATCTTGAGTAAATAGCAAGTTGTGAGTATACAACTATCTTCAGTAGACATCCGGTGTGAGTATAAAACTATCTTCAGTAGACATCTGGCGTGAGTATAAAACTATCTTCAGTAGATAGCAGGTTGTGAGTATAAAACAATCTTCAGTAGATAGCAGATTGTGATAGTAAAATTATCTTCAGTAGATAGCAGGTTGTGAGTATAAAACTCTCTTCAGTAGATAGCAGGTTGTGAGTATAAAACTATCTTCAGTAGATAGCGGGTTGTGAGTATAAAACTATCTTCAGTAGATAGCAGGTTGTGGTATAAAGCTCAGTGGTGAAACTGTTGCTAAATCAGTTGTCAAAAAATCTTGTGGTAGATTAAGTTTCTTATACAGACAAGGTCATTTTTTGAATAAAAGATCTCGTAAGACCTTTTGCACTGCCCTTATACAATGTCATTTTGATTATTGTTGCTCTTCATGGTTTTCTTCACTTTCTGCAAAGTTGAAAAATAAGCTGCAAGTTGTGCAAAATAAGTTGATTCGCTTCATTTTGAAGCTCGAGCCCAGGTCCCACATTGGTGATGTAGAATTTAAGAAGCTGGGAATGCTGAAAGTTGAAGACAGAGTTAAACAACTTAAACTCAATCATGCTTTTAAAATCTATAATGAAATAGCACCTGAGTACCTAAATTCTCATTTTACCAAATTGTCCAACACCCACAGATACAATACCAGGGGCAACAAATTTAAGGTCAGCAGTACAATACATTTTTCTTTACTGGTATTCGGGAATGGAACTTGCTACCAACTCAGGTTAAAACATTTCTTGGGCTATCCTTCCTTGGCATTATATGTTTTCTTATATTTGTTGTGTTAATTGTTGTAACTTTTTAAGATTTATATATGTGATCTGATGTATCTCTGTGTTTTGATATGCCAAATAAAACTAAACTAAACTAAAGTAGATAGCAGGTTGTTTTTGGAAATTTATAAATTAATGAGTGTTAACACTTTTTTGAACCCCCACCTTTAGGGTTTTCAATTTGTTTGACCCCCTCTCCCTTTATGTAGCTTCAAAACTGTTATCAGTAGATACTAGACTATGTGAGTATAAAACTATAGGGCTATTAAATAGATAGCAGGGTGTGAATATAAACTATCTTCAGTAGATAGCGGGTTGTGAGTATAAAACTATCTTCAGTAGATAGCAAGTAGTGGTATAAAGCTAACACCCGTAGATAAATTGATGTGTGTATAAAACAATCTTCAGTAGATAGCAGGTTGTGAGTATAAAACTATCTTCAGTAGATAGCAGGGTGTTAGTGTACAACTGTCTTCAGTAGATAGCAGGTTATGAGTATAAAACAATCTTCAGTAGAGAGCAGGTTATGAGTGCAAAACTATCTTCAGTAGCCTCGAAAGCAGGTTGTGAGTATACAACTATCTTCAGTAGATATCAGGTTGTGAGTATAAAACTATCTTCAGTAGATAGCAGGTTGTGAGTATAAAACTATCTTCAATAGATAGCAGGTTGTGAGTATAAAACTATCAACTTAAAAACTTAAAGAACTTAAAATTACCGAAAATCTACACTATTAAAATGTCGTGTGTTTTTTTAACGAAGCAAGTTAACCACTTTATCGCTCAACGTTGTTTAACAATTTAAACAATGTTGCTCAACATTTTAAACAATGTTGCTCAACATTTTAAACAATGTTGCTCAACATTTTAAACAAGTTAATTTAATGTTTATACACGCACAGTACCCTGCTTTCTACTTATCTCCTGAAGATAGTTTTACACTCACACCCGCTATCTACTTAATGTAGTTTTATACACACACCCTAGTATCTACTGAATGTAGTTTTATAAACTCACGCCCTAGTATCATCTACTTGAAAAATGGCACAACTATACGTGTAATTCAATGGAGGAATTATCAAGTGACATTAAATTTTCTTATACGTAAGAGCATTACTTTCTTCAATGGTTTAGCCAGATGGAGAGGGTGATGGCCCGTTGGGGGGGGGGGGGGGGGGGGGGGTGGCATTTAGTGGATATGATGAGGTCACGATGATGTGCCACCAAGTAGGGTCCCATTTTTCACCCATATTGTAAATGAATGACCCCTTTTCATAGCCATTTTTGGTAAATATATGGGTCCAATATCCTTAAATTTGCTATTTTCACGGAAATGTTAGCAAAATTAGGGCGCTGTTTGGCTACTGGGTCTTTAGGGAGTGTTCAGAAATACTTTGGTGGGGGGGGTTGGCCAAAACGGGGGGGGTCTAAAAAGTTTGAAGCCTCAAAAAGGGGGGGACTAAAAAGTTTTACCTACTCAAGAGGGGGGGGGTCATAAAAGTTAGGCCAAATAGGTAGTCGTTAACGGGAAAAATACCAAAATTTTCTGCGCTACGCGCAAGAAAATACTGCAGTATTAACATTTCTATAAAAAATTATACAGATTTCCGCACGCTCCGCGCAAAACTTTGTAAAAACATTGTGCCGACAGCAGAATTTGTTATACAAAATGTGACTAACCAGTGTCCACAATTTTTACTTGAGAACTGTTGATAAGGGTGATTGTCAACAGGGATAAATCACGGGAGGGGGGGGGGGGGGGGGGGTTCTCACATTGATATGGTATATATACGTATAATTATATGCCTGCCTTTTGGGTTGCTTTTTCGCCAAAATTGGTATAGCGATGAGGTGGTTTTGACAGACCAAAGCGCCCAATTGGCATAAATTGGGTGTATTTTTAGGCATTTTTTGGTAAAAAGCACCCAATTTGTGCAAAAGTGGGTGCTTTTCTTACAAAATTGGTATATTGAAATTGGGAAATTGCTCAAAAAATATATAAGGTATAGAGAAAGTCACACTTTTCGAAGTCCGGCAGGCACATCCACGTACACGTGATTTTGAACGCAGTTGACCAAATTTCTGCGCGCTCCGCGCGTGTCTTTGTGAAAACAACGTGCAGACAGCAGGATTTGTTATACAAAATGTGACAACCAGTATCCACAATTTTTACTTCAGAACTGTTGGTTTTTCGCCAAAATTGGTATAGAACACCAGGATACAATTGGTATAGAACAACAGGGTACAATTTTTTTACATTTTCGGCAAGTCGACCAAATTTTTCTTTCTCCGCGCAAATCCTTGTGAAAGTATTGTGTAGATAGAAGGACTTGTATACAAAGAGTAACTTTCTACAATTGGAAAAAAAGAAACCGTTTTTAAAAAGGCTATAACATGATAAATACAAATTGATTGCCAGCTATACACAGTTCTGTCTGTAAGCGTCATAGAACTTGAGTCAAATGTCTATCTACATCTGACAGTAGGGGGGGGGGGGGTCAAAAAGTTTTTCACCCTGTTAAAGGGGGGGTCAGAAAAGTTTGTCAATTTGTATAGGGGGGGGTCAAAAAAGTTTCGACACCGACAATTATTTTTTGGCCAACCCCCCCCCCACCAAAGTATTTCTGAACACTCCCTTATCTCCTCCCAAAGTGACAACATTAGGCTATAGGGAATGTTGGTACTTCGTTTCGTTTCATAAGATTAGACCAATTATAGCTATTCAGTGGTACCAAATACAAAAATATAAGGGGGCGGCGGGGTGTTGCAAAACCGAAAGTTGTATCACGGGGTTAAGGTTAACACGGCTAAGTGATTTGAAGTTTTGAATCATATTATTTTTTACGTGCTTCAACGTTAAATACTTAGATTATTACGAAGTGTTTAAAATGCTAAACATTGAACAAACAAAACACTAATATTGCCCTCTTGTCTGTTTTCTAAACACTTTGGGTAAGAATTGATATAAAACCCTTTACTAGGTTCATTTTCAGCATAATTACGAATTGCAGCACTTCAGTTTTCATATCCATCCTAGCAATAACCCATATGCATATAATCACCTCTACCAAATAATAATGGTTTTGGCCGTTGGATCCCTAGCAGGTGTACGAACTTACAGGCCTACGTGCAGAACTCGAAACAAAAGTATAAACACAGGCAAAATTAAGATGAAACTTGACATAGAATAACTATAGTGCATACGAATTGACAGGCCTACGTGCAGAACTCGATGAATAAATCATAAAAAACACAGCCAAAATGAAAATGAAACGTGACATAGCATAGCCTAAACTAGTGTATACATACGAATTGACAGGCCTACGTGCAGAACTCGATGAATAAATCATAAAAAACACAGCCAAAATGAAAATGAAACGTGACATAGCATAACTAGTGTATACATACGAATTGACAGGCCTACGTGCAGAACTCGATGAATAAATCATAAAAAACACAGCCAAAATTAAAATGAAACTTGACATAGCAAAATCCTAGATCTTTGTCACCCTTTGTTAGATTTCCACACATAAATATTTTTGTTTGTTCATACAAGCACTAATAAAAATTCCATTAAAATGGAAAGTTGGCGGTCAAAAGGAAATTGCGATATAAGGCAAATAGAAAGAGCAAAAATAGCAACATTTGTAAATACGGCTTTTAGTTGCTAAAATTATGTGGCAGAAGAAGAAAGCGCATAGATGATAATTGTGCATGGCATTACTAGAAAGCAATATAAATTACAGCCATAGTTTAGTGATAAACACGGTTTTAACATTCAATTTAAGTTTTAAATATATGTCATATGTATTCAATTTATTTGATCAATACATAAATAAATGTAGAAATAAGCACTAAAAAGACCGGAATACTTGGTGAATGAAAAGGCAGTAAACGAACGCGACCTGTGACGACAGTTAGTTCCTCGTAGTAGATAAAAGATGGATTATGATCTTCCTTTGGCCAAAAATACGTCATTCAGAGCTTAATGATTGTTATTAAAGCCAGTAAAGTCTTTCATTTGTCAGAATTTCATTTCATTTGACCCTTTCACCGTTTACCGACAAAACTAAATACGACAAACGTTAGTGGTGGAATTTTGAGGCTAATATTAAAAACGAGAGTTTCAAGTGTCTGTCATGTCTGTCAGTAAAAGTTGCAAAGATTCGTATCATTGGTTTTGAAACAATGGTGTCATCATTAACGTCAAATTTGCATAATTTTCATGTCGCCATGGATATATGCGAGTTAACCCGTGTGACAGGAAAAAAACCATACTGAACCATGCAGGGTTTTTTTACTTGAAGATCACTCATAGTAGGCCTATATATCATCATACATTTTGAAATGAAAAGATAGATTTTTAACATATTAAGTCTGTTATGTTTTTGTCTTTTTGTTGTTGAAAATGACCTAAAACATTCACTTATTATAGAAACATTGAACGTTAGCAGTTAGTTGTCAATATTTTTTGATTTTATGATTAAGACATACATGTAGGTTCTGAGTTTCCATGTCAAATTTGGTGGTCGTACGACTGACATTGTAGTACCTGTGGTACAAAACAACTAGTCATTGGGCCCATCAGCTCGTCATGTGCATCGTATAACCGGTAATAGTTGACACTTTCCACGCGGTTATTGGTTTTTGCCCAATTTTATGGTCCACAATCCTGAAATTTGGTCAAAATTCTAGGAATATTATGCTTTGAATATTAACCCTGTTCCTTGATAGAATGATAAACCATAAAATCATTAAAACAATTATTGACTGAAATTCCAAATCTGGGGATTCTGCAAAACAAAATGTTGTCAAAATAAAGGGTATAGGCCTAATACCTGAGTTATAATAACATTGGCATATATTATAAGGACTAATTTAATTGAACGATTTGTTGCGCATTTATCAGTTTGTTATCATTTCATTACCTATATTTATATTCTTTAGTATGTAGTATGCTAAAAATACTATAGGCCTAATAAAGTATTTCTTAAAGAATATAACACAACCTTCCTTGCGCTATTGATCTGTCTGCTTCACTAATGCAGCCATCGAGAGTACTACAATAGTTATATTGTTAACGCCAGATAAGTAGAGAGGTTTCTAGTTAATCACCGATCTTTTTCCGATGCTTTTAACAATAGAACGAAATACCGTTGGAAAAGCGCTTTTAAATCGCTAGAAAAATGCTTTAAAAGCACTGAGAGTTTGGATATGGACCCTAAACGGTCACCAATTTAAATACCTGCCTTTCAATCAAACTTATTTCTACAGCCAGTGGCATAAATGAGATTGGATCAAGACTATTCTTTTCTCATGTCTGAAGGCTGACAGCAAAATTGTTAACTTTATTTGTTGGGTGTGGCTGTTTTTAATAATAATTCAACCAGCATGCTTAGGCCTATATAGGCTTTTTGGTAGGCGGGGCAACCGCCAACCTTATAGCATCAGATTGCATATTCTTGGACATTTAGGTCTTTCTACATATACATGGAGGCTGCCATTTTGTTTTTAGTATATGGAAAATTGTCTAAATTATTTTGCAGTCTTTGTAAATTACATGTACCTATGCAGTTTATTTTAACAGTCCTGCAGTCTGTGATGGAGTCAAAGCTATATTTGTTTAGCCTTGATTCAATCAGAGAGATGTTATTAGACTCCCAACAGAGAGACATAATATATAGCTTATCTTGTTTGACTAAAGAGAAATCTCCCAACTAAACACACACACACCCCCCACACGAAGTTGGGTAATATGGCAGAAGTCTGTTTACAATGCCATGCACAGTAGGACACCTCAATCAACTAATCTGACAGTACTAGAATTAGTGGTGATTTATGTGGCATAACTCTGTTTTACAATTCTATGCACAGTAGGACACCCCAATATATATGCACACCATTTTCACAGTAGGACACCTCTTACAGTTGGACTGTTTTTGCTGTTTCATCCATGCATGGCTTTTGCTGAGCTGTTGTGTTTACATTGGCTAAAAACCTACCACTCATGTTGATTAAATTCACATGTGAATCACAATTGATCACACATAATACTTTTATTTTACACTCATCTTTATTTAATGTATTATAAAAACAGGACAATAAAATCAAGACAATTACTTTTCTGTTAATACATATAATTTGGGTTGTGACTCGCAACACTTTCCTCATTTTAAAATGATATAATTTGACAAAAATATTTAGATGATAATGATGGTATAATTCTATAAAGCAAGATAATAATGATGGTATAAAATTAATGCTATAAATCAAGACAATTACGTTTCTTTTTATACATTATTTTGGTTGTGACACGCAACGCTTTCCTCATTTTAAAACTATATGATTTGACAGAAATATTTAGATGATAATGATGGTATAATTCTATAAATCAAGACAATTACTTTTCTTTATATACATTATTTTGGTTGTGACAAACAACACGTTCTTCATTTTTGGATTCAAGCAACACTGATAAAGATAAATCATCATCTACACACCACTTTCACAGTAGGACACCTCTCACTCAGCAGGACTTAAACAATCATCCCAGACCATGAAAGTAACAGACCCCAGACTTAGACAATCATCTACTGAACACACACACACCAAGTTGGCTAATAATTGCAGCGCTGTAATTAATCAGGTTATTTACGATGTAAAATTATCAGCAGTCTGTCAAATTATCAGCACTCTGAAGCTGTACAATAAGTGAAATTTGTGGAATTCTGGATTGGCTGTGTATGTGCTATTATACACATTACAATTGTGGTCTCAGATACTACTGAAAAGCTCAGAGTGTCAACTGTGCAACTGTGTCATAAAACATGGTCAAGGTTTGCATGAAATATCTATGTGTATGAAAAATTTCGCGACTGGCTAGGATTGGTGAAATTGTCATGCTCACAAGCTTTTAGTATTCTTATTAGACATTATTAGAAAGGTGTACATTTGTAAACATTTCATGATGAAAAATGTGGGTTCTTCTGCATCACGAACATTAAATGCCGCGAAAAAATAGTGCTTGCTTTAGAATAAACCTACCGTATGTGTCCTTGTTGGGTAGCACTGCATTACATAATGATATGGTGAACTGTCACTACAAATTACTCTGTACACATCATGTTCTGGTGATCACTCCATTCCATGGGAAACCGAGGAGTTTTTAGTTGGGGCTTTAGGGACGCACCATTAGATTTTCAGGGGGGGGGGGGTAGGAAGTTTTCGGAGAAAAAAAAATTCACCCTCTATGCAGGCCAACAAAAAAAAGATTCACCCCCTGATGAGTAAAAAAAAAAAAAAACCACCCAACTCAATATGAATGGATACATTTAAAGCCGTATTTACAAATGTTGCTATTTTTGCTCTTTCTATTTGCCTTATATCGCAATTTCCCTTTGACCGCCAACTTTCCATTTTAATGGAATTTTTATTAAGCCTGGCCCGAGCAATTTGCTTGAGTCTGGTCCCTTCAGGACCCAAGCGTGTGTCTGTACGGACCGACCGTGTAAACAAACAAACAAACAAAACATACATGACATCATACCGTGTGCATTCAACCGACTGCATTGTAACGCCCATTGCGTAGTTTAACCCAGTCAGTACGCAACAGGCCGCTTTCAATGCGTGACCTTGCCGATTTCTAACCCGCGCAAAGATCGATTTCAGGATGTCAACCTTGCGCTAAAATCTAACGAGAAGTTTGTTTTCCCTGAATTAATTGAGGTAGGGTTAGCTGGCAGCCATGATGGCGAAGTAGGTGGATTGTTCGTAATTTTCTCTATAATATGATGCCAAATCTGACATATTTGGTCCACAAACAGTGATTTTATCGCTAATTTTAGAATTTAACAACTTTCGTGACTTTGCTTCTTGTAACTATTCACTTGACTGGACTAAAATTCGTACGATATTTTAAGAGCAATTTCCGTACTAACGGAATCTTAAGCTTTTATTTCATATCAAATAAATTGACGCCCGACTTCTTTTGTTGATAAGAAAAACCGAGTTTGATTTTCACCGATTTTCGGTCAGAAAACGAAACTTACGATCCCCCGTTAGGCCTCGCCAACTTGATTTTTAGTTTCCTATAACCCGCCCGCGCTTCATTTTCATGCCCGCGCTTGAATTCATTAGAAATTTTGGGAAAAATACCGTTTTTGCAATGAAAACGTCCGAATTTATGCATTTTGTGTGATGAAATTGTGCAAAAATGATTTTGACGAGAAAAAAAACATCATATGAAATTGTGCAGAGCAGAAGGATCGATTTCGAACCCCGGACCTCTCGCTCTTTTAGTCTAACGCTCTACCATCTGAGCTATCAAGCGACACTAATTCTATTCATGAGATTTAAACACTTCATCAACAACCCAACGACGGTACGAAATGAATATAGCTCGAGCCAGATTCGGACACCCATTTTATTAACTATTCACTTGACTGGACTAAATAATTTCATAATATTTTAAGCATGTTTCTAGTTACAAAAGACTATGAATATTATGATACCATCAATACAATTGGTGCCTAATTCTTCAAAAAGGGAATATTTACTGTTAATTTGGCTTTAGTTTCGTCAAGTTTTTCTCGAATTCGGCTGTGTGTGATGACAATAATTTGCACCGAAAATGCAACATGTCATGAAGTCACAGCTAATATTAGATAATATTATTCGCATAATATGCCTTTTTATTTTACAATTTCATGGCAAATGTGTTTGAAATGTGTGATTATAATCATGAAAAGAGCTCATTTACATCGTGCTATTACGAGGTCAACTATGACTGCGAAGCAGTATCGTTACGGGTGAATACTTCCGGGTCGCTTTGCTGGGTTAGAAAAGGAAAGGCTTTTCGTGTGGTTGCATACTGGCTGAACCGTCTAGCTTCATGGTTTAACATGTTTAACCACCATCTGTGGTTTAACACGGTGCTTTTAACTGTTGTGACTGTACACAGATCTATGCATGACTAGATGCATAGAGCGATACAAGTCTAGTACGCCCAGTACCTCCAGTAACGAAGTCACAATAGGTTCACCAGAGCGAATTAATAGCTCTGGTAATTTGTATGTTAAAATTTAAAGTGTCATGATATGAATGTTACGGGATTTTTAAATATCCCGCTCACTAAGTGTACGACCCAACGCGGCGTTAGTGTGCACGGCTGCGCTGTGTGATCGATTGCCCGGTCGCGATTTTTTCTTCTTCTAATCAACATTTGTAAAATTTATCTATTCCGTTTTAATACGGAATATTCACTGAATAAATTAATTTTTTTAAACAAATTAAAAAAGTCAACCGATTTTACAAATGTTGATTAGAATAAAAATAATCGCTGCCTGGCCGTAAACAGTGTCACACACGGGGTGAACCTCACATACACCCCGCGTAGTGTATTGAAAATGTGACTT
The DNA here is from genome assembly GCA_035610835.1 of Ophiura sarsii. Classification (NCBI taxonomy): domain Eukaryota; kingdom Metazoa; phylum Echinodermata; class Ophiuroidea; order Amphilepidida; family Ophiuridae; genus Ophiura; species Ophiura sarsii. The sequence goes on from CM069458.1 coordinate 33,213,988, forward strand.
TTGAAATGTGACTAACTTTCTTTGCGCTAATCATGGTTTATATTTGTTGTTAGGTGTTATGTTTGGAATCAAAATGTGCCAAAAAGATTCATCCACATTTTTATCTAGCCTGTTTGGTAAAGAAATAATCGAAAATTACTTTAATGGACCTAAACAAAGTGTATGACTTTCTTTTGTTGAGCACTTTATTTGATGTCTCTCTGTTGGGTAGGCCTATCACTGATACTAAACAAACATAGCTTTGACTCCACCACAGACTGTTAAAATAACTTAGCAGTACTGTATTATACATGTCTTTTTACGAATGTGACATCGTCATTTTAACAAACCCACGAAAATAGGGGTTTCGCGGCCCGCTACGCGACCTGACCCCTAGAGGCTGTTGTATTGATTGAAACCAGATCGTTTCGTGGCGTCCACACGTAGGCCTGTGACCGTAGCTATACGCGTAGGCGGTATAGATATCCGCAATGTGATGTGTTTTGATGATGTGCCAAAGCAAAATTCTTGAACCTTCCACGGACAATTTGTACCCGATTGATTCTTTTTGTTCATTATGATCTATATGATTTATACCAAAACTATGTTTCAAGGTTAATTCGAAAACAACCATATGACACTACTTTATAAATATTTACTTCTTCATAAAATACAATAGCCAAATACGTCAGTAGCCTATATACAATTTCAACTTCCAAAGACGTCAGTATTTAGGAATTTAGTGTTGATTGGGGAGAGAAGGAAGAAAAGAAAAGAAACCAAAGTCAACTAGAAGCATATTTATGTATCGTTTAATTGGCTTGACTTTTTTTCCATACCGGGGGGGGGGGGGGGGGGCTGCACCTACGCGCGCGTCACACTCGCTCTTTAACAAACGGGCACTCGCGCTTTGCGCGGAACCCGCTTTAAGTTTATAGTGGAGGTCAGCATATGGTCAGTGGTCACTGGATTAGGGGTAGGGACTAGGCATACGGACTGTATGGGGTGCCTTGATAGCATGGGGCATCGAGACACCTATATTAGTATTAAGGGGTGGTCATTTTCTTTCGCGTAGGGGGATCCCAAACATGTCATTTGTCGTCATCATTTTGTTTGAGACCCCAAACGAAAGCGATTATTTTTATGACCGCCCCCATAAAAAACACAGCAACATCAACACACACACAAACTTTATACGCTTTGATATGACTTAAATAACCGCCTCGCAAGTATCTTCGTAACCCGCGCTTCCCTACTTGATAATCTGAATCGGGCACATGAGGTATCTGGATTATGGGATAGCTTATATCTGGATTATTCAGATGAGCATTTGTGGCAATTGGATCAGTGGTAAAGCAAATATACAACTATTTGGCGTGAATGCGTAGCCGTCAAATAAAATAAATGATGGACATTGATAAAGCTATCTAAGTAGTTATAGCCTACTCCGAGGTGCTTTAGCCGGCCATACGCTATCATTAGGAAATCGTCACAATAGTTTCGCTTCACTTATGGCGATTGGCTAGGTGCACAACCATTTCAGCACTTAGAGTTAGATATTAATATCACCCTTATACCCAATCTCGCTTGGGTCAACACAGTAGGAGAGAGCGGGGAGTGTTCGCCCCATTTTCATTTGAAGAAGTCTAGAGACGCCAATTTTAAAGATTGAATGGACCTTTTGATATCATGTGAAAAATTGATATCTTGGCTACATACGACCATAACCTCAGTACTCTAGGCTTTACTGTAAAGGCAAGAGTAAATGATAAAGACAAGTGTCTCAAAAGGGCGAAATTGCCCGACGCCGGGGTAGGTTCGTCCATAGGCCGGGCAAGTTCGCCCTAGGCTCAGAATTAGGCTACACAAATTTCCATAATATCCAATACATATGGATTCGTTATTCTTCGTTATTTTATTCTAAAATAAAATTAAGGGGTCCAAAGTATAGGGTAGGGCACTTTGCCGGAACATACGCGTTCAGAATTTAAAAGTAATAAGAAAAACAGTCCACATTTTGAAATATTCTCCTCTAATATTAGTGGAACTCCATTCCTGATAACTATTTTTATAATTACAATTATCCTGTAAGAGGAAAATTACAATTTTGAAAATGTCCCACATACATTGATGGGTTGTTAACTGCATCAAATCCATAATCAATCCCATACCTACCTAAAGATAATTTCAACATTAAAACCTTTTCTGCGAATATGTTTGGAAACAAATCAATATGAAAAAATGGTAGAAAATTCACTTTTGCGAGGCAAAAGTGGTTTTGCATGATAGGTTGACAAATATGTTACGGTGATCTGTCACGTTAATGTGCGAAGCTTGCAACATACTACTGTATCTATTGTGTGCTCAACCAGTGGCTGCAAAGATGAGAATCACGTGGTGGGCGAACCTGTTCATAGGTGTACACTCCCCGCTCTCCCCTATTGAGACTAATCTTACCCAAGGATACAGACAAGTTAGCCACGGCGAGGCTAGAACTCACAACCTCATGCATGAGTCCCACTGCACCACAAACAATCTGGAAAGCTGTAATAAGTGGTTTACTGAAAACAAATTGTCTTTGTGTACGGGCAAGACTGAGCTGATTCTTTTTGGTTCGAAGCGTAAAAGTAAACAAACATAAATATTTTTCAGTTGTACTGAGCGATGGCCTTGAACTAAATCAATACCTGGATGGGGAGCAAATTGTTCTTAACATTATAAAGAAAGTTAATTCTCGGCTCAAATTTCTTTACAGGCAGGCACATTTTTTTAACCAGAAATTAAAAAAAAATGATCTGTTCAGCTCTGGTGTTATGTCTTTTTGATTATTCAATCTCATCCTCATATGAAGGAACTTCAAAGTATCACAAACAACGATTACAATGTGCTCATAACAAGGTTATTAGATTCATCCTCAACAAAGATTATATGTATCATATAAATCTTGCTGATTTCCAATTACTTGGTTTGTTGAATATCAATACCAGAGCTGAACATCTCCGTTTGAACCATGTTCATAACATCTTTTGTGACACATGTCCAAACTACATGAAAGACAATTTTATAAAACTTTCAAGTTTACATCGTTATAACACAAGGGGAAGTGATTTTAATTTCCAAGTGCCTAAGATCAAGACCCCAAATTCTTGTTCTTTTTATTATAATGCAATCACAGATTGGAATAGGCTGCCTGACAATGTTAAATCTATTTCACTGAAATCCATTTTTTAAAAAGATGCAAAAACTCATCTTTTGAATTAACTCATCTTTTGAATCACATGAAGGTCTAGTTTTACATTTCCCGTTTTAAAGTGAGTGTGGTGTTTTATAGTATGTAGGGTCATACCTTCTCTTAATTGTAATATAAGGACCCCTTTGGAAATAAGTTTCTTTTAGCTTAAAGAGTTATCCTTGGCATGTTATCATTTTAAATGCAGTATAAATGTATGTATATTTGTAGTTCTAATAGAATTTATATTTGTATTCCGTGCAATCCTATTTTTGTATAATGTGATAATATGCTGAATAAAATAAATTAAAATCAACACTCCTCATGTTATCAAAAAAAATCTAAATAACGAAAAAGGCCTTTCAAAGTGTATATAAGGGAGTGACTCTAAAGTTTGAGGAACAGATGCTTCTTGGAGCCTGCACGCTGCGTTTGTGAACCCGATTTTTCTAACATTCTTCATCACATCTCGTCTGCTTGCTAAACAACTCACCATTCACTCACAACTGGACTCGGACTGCTGCAGACAGAATGATGCCACTTTCACCATTTCATAGGCCTACAGTGACATTGCTCACATGTATGGCTTTGGGGATCTGCATTCCACTGGTGTCATCTTGCTGGACAAACCCAAGTACTGACTACGGTAAGTGACATACAAATGCATGTAAATCATCTGTGTAGTGGTAGAATGGTAGAATCGTTCTGGACTTTTGGCATATCATAGTCGATTGTCGCGGTGCTCTTCACTATATTTAGTGTGTAGGGCTATATTTTGAAGAAGCAATTCACAGAATCGCGCACAGAACTGACTGAGACCTAAATGGCCATGTGTTTTGAACTCACCACCCAAAAAGGGTGGTGGTATTGCATTTTTGGTGACGAATCATCCATCTCTCTATTAACTCAACAACTAAATGTGGTAGAGCTATGGTTGAGGTGTCATGTGAAAGCCTATTTATCTAGCTACATTGTGTGAATAAATCAGGTATTTCCATAACTGTATTGTGAAAGTCAGGGGTGGTGGCGGTGGCGGCGGCGCTGGGGAATATAGAAAATGTTCCCAATTCTACGTTCAATTAACAATAACTCCTCATTTCTGTATGGTACGAATATGATTTTGCTCTCATTTGATAGATTATTTTGTATTCTATAAGATTCTGTTTCAACAAACGTCACAACTATTATGTAACAATTGCAATCATGAATCGATTGCATTGTCCTTTGCTTTCCCCTATTCGCCACACAGTGAACTTGCTCTAATTCATCGGTTTTACATACATGATTTATACAACAACAACAAAAAAGGTATTCGACCGAAAATTGTACATTTTTGGAAAGCTCTCAAATAGGGGAATTCAAAAATGGTGTTTAAATCAGGATAGGGTGCATACCCCCAAAAATATACTTGTAAACTCTAATAGTTAAACGTTTGTGCTCATTTACTTCTTGATATAGTAGCCTATATTTCAACAAGTTACCATTGACAACCATTGTGTTCTGATGGGTAATTGCATGAGACACTAATATGCACAGTAAAATTATTATTGGGAAAGGTATAAAAATATTATCGAGCTTCAATCAAAATATGAAAAATATGGATATTTTTTGAACATTCTTAATCACAACATGTTACCATTAGGTCCTATCTAAATTCCAATAGCATAAGTGAATTCCTTGTGAGATACCGTTCAAAAAATAAACTGCGACAATAAAGTATCTAAACACTTACAGATGGTCAGATTTATCGGAACCTGAAATAGTATGCAAAAACATAATTAATTCACAGTTATCTTCTGCGCATTTTGACACCTCTTTTGTTGCGCTACGATGTTGTTTGGCGGATTTATGGGCACTTGAGGGGTTTAAGGTCGATTTCAAAAGTTGCAAAAGCCCTTAAATGTAAAATGTGTATAAAATGTAAAAATCTGGACATGCAACGGTAACGGTGGCGAGTTCAAAACACATAGGCCTAGCCATATTTAATAATAGATCCTTTGAGTTGACTAACCCAATCCGTCCGAGCCAGTGACTGTCAACACAGATTTTGAGGTTTTGAGGTTATATTAGCCGACAGGGTTGGATTTGGTGGTGGGGGGGGGGGGGGGGGGGGGGTGGGGGCGACTTTTTAACAGGGCGCCTTTTTGACAGAACGCATGCGCCCCGCGCCCTATTTTTGACAGGGCGCCTTTTTGACAGGGCGAAAGCGTTAAAAACGTGTAAAAAAACCGTGTAAAAAAGTGTGCAAACGTGCGAAAACGTGTAAAAGAAATCGCAGAGGATTGCCGCCCCCTTGACCCCCGCACCACACGTATAGGCCTATTACCATCATCTAAACCTGTACATACTTTAGTATGAGTGGGAATACCGACATACAAACCCTGAGAGATTTCTGAAATTATTTTTAATATGCATCTCTAGAATTCTGGAATTTTACAAGAAATAATTATACCAATTAAAACCTTACTTACAGGGCGTGTCTAAAAAAGTGTCCCATGTGAAACATGATTTTTTTTTAGCAATGAAAAATATAAAAATTGGACGTGAAGCACTAACACAATCATGTTCAAAAATCTTTAATGTTTAATGTGTCATAAGAATTTTCTTTCCACCCATTTTGGGGCTTTCGTTTATCAAATTATGGCAAATATCCTAAGGCATGTCAAATTCAGCTTTGGCAACTTTTTACGTGCAGAGAGCTCTTTTATTAGAATCGTCAGTTTAAACAATACATTGACATACCGTATCCTACATGTATTTCATCATTGGAATCACAAATGCATTATTTTGTGTTGAAATTTCAATTTCTGTTCAAGAGATCATAACCCAGGAAACCATAACCCAGAAAATGCTTTAAAACTGAATTTATATCCTTTATGTTTAATTTCAGCCGCTGATTGGGACACGCATGAATCACTTTGTGGCACTGATACAGACAACGGAAAGGTAGTCGGTGGGAGTGTTGTAAGCAGCACTACTACTTGGCCATGGTTGGTATTATTAGAGCGGCAGAGATAGTCGCTACACGGTTTGTTTCAACTGCTGCTCACTGTGTGTAAGTTTCGAAAGTATTTAAAAAGTATTTTTAAATATATTGTATGGACATAAAACAGAGAATCCCACAAGGTGGTGGGAAAAGTTCTACTGTACTATCATACAGACCTGGCATTCGCCACTAGGCGGGACCAGGACCATATTATATTAGGCCAAAATCCGAAGCGTGCCTCCAGGTCGGAAAAGTTCTACTGTCTGTACTATCTACAGAACTGGCATACTAGAACGGGACCCGACCGAGGACTATATTTATAAGTGGGACAGAATCCGAAGCGTGCCTCTAGGTCGAACTCGTCACTCACATTCTGTGTAGGTCTCAATACACCAAACAGCTTCAAGGCATAGCGGTCGCATCCGTAGCTGGACAGAAAGAAAAACATCAACATTTCACCTATTCTAATCATGTAAAATGTTCTTTTCGTCATTTGATTGGTGGATACTGCATCATGTGACATAACATATCTAACTTGTTCCCCCAACCCAATATTTCACAACAGGGCAACAAGTTCCCATACAAGTACTATTGCCTTGTGAATGATGAGGTATGCATGATGAAGTGATTGTAGTCCTAAGTCACTTACAATTTTTCACCTGCGGTGACTCGTATAATTTCCATATGTTTTAATTTTATATAAAATAAATAATATTGACTGCTCGATATTCAGGAAATGGTGCTTCGGAAAAATACTAAGAGCGGTATCCAGTCACGGGAGCTATTTTGCCCTATTTATGAGCAGTAAATATTTGTATAGTATCGACTCGCAAATAACCCGTCGACTCGCAAATAGCTTATAATATTCTCAATATGTTTTTATATAGGGATGATCAGAATGTTAACCAACTGACGCTGAGGTTCGACATAACTGACCGAAGAGGATGGCCATATACCTGGGTGTTCGGTTTTTCCAGAGGTGTAATTCGGAAGTGGGTGCATCATGATTATGTTTCGAACGTCAACAGCCCCGACGGTGTTCCCCATAGTGACATGGCACTCTTAGAATTGGATTCAGCGGTGACATACAACAGTCACGTGAGACCAGTTTGTTTGCCATATCCAGACCTTGATACAATACGAAAACTGCTGGGCTGTCGGATGGGGCGTTAAAGAAGGGGGTAAGTAGGGGAGGCTGCCGGGCGAGGACTGGAAACTAAAAGAAGGGGGTGAGTGGAGGGGAGACGACGGGTTGCACTAAAGCCAAGGCTGTTCTAATTATCCCCCGTCCTCCGAAGGGTTATTTAGGGAGCTTTCGATTTTGGACGACGCCCGCTTCTACGACCGGTAAGATGACCCCTCGAGTCATGTGCGCATGCGTTGACTTAGCAATCTCTCGGTCGTCCAATTTCTGGAACCAGTGTCTTCAGCTTTCGATTTGCACGACGGACGCTTTTACGACGGTAAAACCGTAACAAAACGTGCCGTCGTCACCACGACAGTTGTTAGTCCCTGTTCGTGTTGTAGCATTTAAAGGACCAACGGATGACAACATTGACGCATGCGCACATGACTCAAAGTGTCATTCAACCGTCCTAGATACATCCGTCGTGCAATTTGAGATATTACACGTGAAGATTGAATGAATATTTACTCAGTTATGTGCCCTAAACCAAAACAAAGTCCGTTTTTCATTTTAACATTTCGTTCGTCTACTACACGCAGCCTCAGAGTAGCAACAGGCATATTATTGATTAGCTGGTAGCGACAACTCACTGGTCGATAGTCAGTCGGGGATCGGGGATGCATCAATTGATCAATGTAACCCATACACAAACATTTACCTGTCACACTGTCCCGCGTGTTGTGTTAAAATGTAAACTGCACTTTGTTCTATCCTTTTCAATGTCGCGTTCTTAATTATTAATCGATCTTAATGAATAATGTTTCAAGTTAAAAAGGAGAAATTTCTTTACAACTTTATTATTTAATATTTTTATGTAGGAGCTATAGTTTTGGAGTTAAGAGTATATTTATTACCTGGTCAGTTACTTATTTTGAGGACTGTATCTATAGTCACTGTCATATAAATGGTATGGACAAATTCACAATATTTCATACGATCGTGTTTTGTTGTTGTTTTGTCCACATGCATGAAATGCGCGAACTAAAGTGCAGCACGCGCGTGAATGCACAGGGATTGTTAATGTTACACCCCTCCTCCTAATATTCTTTGGCGCTAAAATTAACAATTCTATTTGCTGGGTCCAGACTCAAGCAAAATGCTGTTTGTTATTCACAATATTGGATTAATAGATGTGTTTTGTCTTTTCCACATTTCATACTATAGGTGTTACGTCAAACAAGCTACGGGAGCTGAAGATGAGACTTCTCTCTACACCCGACTGCCAAGCTCAGGTGAACGCTAACGGTTGGGGTTTTGTACTTGGAGACACCCATACCTGTGCTGAGGGATATTCAGACCCTGCTAATCAGAATACGGCTGGTGTAAGTGGTATTTTTATGAGTTTTAATAGGAATTTGTTTTTGTCTGAATATTTCAAGATAAACAGTTATCTCTGCGTTATGATGAATATGTTGAATATTCTGTGAGATACGGAAGTACCGAGCATAAAGGCCCTGTCACACTGTTTCGTGTGCCCGAAGAAGTGTTGAAAATTTGAGTGTACGTCCGTGTAAGTTAAGGGTTCGCAGAGGTACGCTCTGGGGTTATGAAAATATTGAGAGCGGGTGACATTAACGTAGTGAACTACAAGACTATAATTACGCGTACGTGGAGCATTCTAGTGCGTCAACGTCTCGCAAGTTGGGTGTAGGTTGCTGTTCGGTCAACGTGCGCAAAGTTCACACGGCGAATGCTCAACGTATACATAGCGTATTTGAAAACAACGCATGTCACACATTAAAAAATGTTTAAGGCCCTGTGCACATATTAGCGAATAGAGCTAAACGTGTGCCCGACGTTTTGGAAAAGTTTGCCGTGTATTACGTTCGTGAAATATTTGGTATACATTGTATTCGCTGGTGGTTCGCTAGGGTCGCAGTGGTTCGCTGGGGTCTAGAAATTTGTTTGAATGGTTTGAGGCTGAGTATGTTCAAAATGTTGAGAGGGTGACAACGTACGTGGTGATCGATATACGGTATGATATAAGTTGAGCATTCGCTGCAGTGAACGGCACTTATAAGCCATAGGATGGCCGAACAGCTGACGAATAAGCAACGTACATCACCCTACGTACGAAACGCTCATGCTGTGAATGCTCAACGTATACATCACTATGTACGTTGACACCCGCTCAAAATTATGAACATGCTCAAAAAATATCCTAATGGCACCAGTGCACCTTTCTGCGAACGAATGCAACATATGCCAAATATGTCACGAACAAATGAAAACTTACAGGAAAGTTCACCATTTCCAAACACGTCGGTCACACGTTACCTCTAGGCCTATCTACTTGCTATACAGTGTGACAGGGTCTTAATCCAGTGACCACTATATGATCACTGATCAGTGTTTTGATTTACGGAATCATAAACTTTGTTAATATTCAGTCAATCTTCACGTGTAATATCTCATAGATCATAGTAAAGACGAGATTTTATCGACAAATGTATAATTTAATATTTTCATTCTGGAGCCATAATTTTGGAGTTAAGGACGTATCTATTACCTCGTAAGTTCCTTAGTTTTGTCAACCGTATGTCACGAGCGGATGACAAACTTACACGAATGTACACCCACAATTCCAAAATGTCGGGCACACGTTAGCTCTATTCGCTATGTTTAAAGTTTTAAATTGATAATGTGCATGTTTTATTGTTGTTCACAGGGGGATAGCGGTGGACCTCTAATGTGCAAGTATGAAACAAGGCAATGGGTATTGCACGGCATGAACAGCTTCGCCAGTCATCCGGATATCTTCGTCAGAGTCTCAGAATTTAGCCAATGGATATCGGACTGCATTAACGCGTATGGTGGACCGGGACCATTCTAGCTGAGGAAAAGCGATGGCAAAGACAAACACACGAGTTCATCATACAGCCGCATAATTGTAGATTTATATTAATAGTACTTTCATCATATTCATAAGTAAAATGAGTAAGATTGGAACCCGGGGGTCTAGAGAATAGTCTCATGTTTGTTTGTTGTTGAAGATTTTACCACTATCACCAGCCCAATGAGCCCATTTGATATAACATTTGGCGCAAGTTCTGCGCATCATGGTAATGCAATATATTCTAGACTGGATACAAATCTTGCTTAAACAATGTTAAATAGCGGTTATTACGCTTTATTCCGCCATGGATTGATTTGAGTCTAAGCATCGTTGTGTTGGATTCAACAATAGTCGCCCCAAAATGTAAACACTCTCACCCAAAGGATTCCCCTTTTTCTGTATTTGTATTGCAAATTTGTCACCCAAAGACCTCTTTTCTTAAAAAATGTTGCAAATTTGTCACCCCAAAACCCTCTTTTGGGACAATTTGGTAACGTCTCATCCTATTTTGTGATCATTCTCTTCTCTCCTACTCAATGCCCCAGGGTTCGAAAGTGTGCCTACGCTATACCCCATCGATTTCAAATCGAGTGACCCACCCGAGTACAAACGGTAGCTTCCCAATTTAATAAATAAATAAATAAATAAAAAAGATTATTTCGCGCAGCAACGCGAGATTTTGCAGACAGTTTCTTACACAGATTGACCTCATTTGCTTGTTTGACCTACAAGCAGTACATAATTAAAGGGACACAATGTAGTTGAATTGTTTTAATTTTAATGAATAACTTTACTTCAGAATTCAAGATGAATATTAAAAATTGCCATTATTGTTGTTTCTAAAAATAAAAAAGCAGCAAAACTTGATTAAATAAATATGTTGGAATACCACCCTTAACCATGTAAAATGCTGGTTGCGGCTCTACCAGCATTTTTGAATCGACGTTTTGTTGTACAAAGAGGGCTGATTTTTCTTAATCCTTATAGGTGTCTGATAGGTGTAAGTTCATACATGTAATACATTTGTAAAAATATACAAATCCCAGTTTTTATCATACATTTTTGTAATTGAGGGCGCTGCCTCCACCACATCTCTTAATGCCCCTTTAATAATGATAAGAGATCTTTTGAGAATATGGGTGAGACGAAAAATGCCTGTAAAGCACTACCATTTCAGCTCATGGACGCCAAACAAACATGCCCATAACACAGTCAATAATATTTCCTTTTCTATTTTTACATACATGAATAATGTCTACTAAACATCTTCAATGTGCGTGCCCATGAGTATCTACTGACGATAAATACATAAACATGATAAATATTCACTATCTTGTTGTATTCAAGTGAACATAATGTACTTTTAAATCGCAAATACGGTATGTCTGATCATGGCAGGACTGCCATGTTCTGATGTAGCACTACATCTGCATTACCGTTTTATTTAGAATACTTAGTAGTTTTAACACGTAGAGAGACTGGTAATACCTTTTAAAAATAGAGTAACAAAAATGTCAATTTTGTGTGAATCTTTTGTTAAATTTATATAATTGTGTATACTTTTTCACAGTGTTAATATTCTTAAGATAAATCGTGCATTTTAGTTTGTACTGTTTATATACATAATACGTGCTTGGGTGTTGAACACTTTAAGAAAACGATACTAACGTAGCCTATTTGAAGCAATAAAGTGAAAGACAAAACATTGCAACTTTGACAAATCTGTGTTTGTTGTGTCAGATATTCCAACGTTTGAATTGGGCTTTTTTGTGTGTCTTAACCCTATCCCAGACCGTAATCTTAATCATTCTCCCTAGCCACATCCGAGATGTAACTGACATTTCACGAAACTCAAGAATTTAAGAAGTAAAATTGTCTAAAAACAATGACACTGTTAACACTTTCCACACGGCTATTAGTTTTACCATAATATAAGACAGATTTTTCAGAAACCTTTACTAACTTTCAAGGTATTATCTCAAGGATTACTGAACCACTACTACGCATGTTTGTACTTATATTTATGTATTTCTCATGCTGATTCCAAATAGGGTAATGACATTCAATAGTTTTGAAATTTTTGAAACATTTTGTGAAATATTTGAAACATTTTGTGAAATATTTGAAACATTTTGTGAAATATTTGAAACATTTTGTGAAATATTTGAAACATTTTGTGAAATATTTGAAACATTTTGTGAAATATTTGAAACATTTTGTGAAATATTTGAAACATTTTGTGAAATATTTGAAACATTTTGTGAAATATTTGAAACATTTTGTGAAATATTTGAAACATTTTGTGAAATATTTGAAACATTTTGTGAAATATTTGAAACATTTTGTGAAATTTTAGAATGTCGTCTGCATGCAGACGCCTGTCGCGTGGAAAGTGTTAAGATGTTACGTGCAAAATATTTTGTCCAGTTTTGTCCACAAAAGTTATGGCAATATAGCTGATATTGTGTACCAATATGAAGTTATTGCTTTAATCATTTTTATTTGAATATTTTCCATGCGGTAGGCGCCTCAAAGTGCAGACTACATTCCAAAATTTCACAACATTTTTCGAAAATGTCAAAATGATTGAATCACCATGAGAAATACATTGAAATAAGTACAAACATGTATTGGTTCAGTAATTCTTAGGATAGACCTTGAAAGTTGATTAGGGTCATAACCTTGGATTCCGTGACCATTTTCTTCCTCTTCCTACACTCTTAGAAGGTCAGGATCAAATACATGAGTAGATTTCCGGCTCACTTTGTTTTGATCCTTTAAGGATCATTTTCGGATCGTTTTGATCCGTTTTCGGATCGTTTTGATCCGTTTCCAGATAGATATCAACAAACGGATCAAATTCACCTTGATCAACTTTGATCTGATTTCCGGATCAATTCGATGAAAAAGTTCATTGGTCAATAGGTGACTGACGTCACTCTTTCGCAAACCGATAGACGACAAGCAGACGATCTTTTGAATTCGGTCGCCATTGAAACAAGGGTGAAATACCGCGGTAAGTTATCCAGTCTAATCTGTAAAATGTTACATGATTAGTGTCGGTAAAGTAGTTTTATTTTTTATGTTTGAACATGCTCTATTCTTGTGAACAAATTTCTTGTACCTGACCAGTGCCATCAGTACGATTTTCGGTCAAAATGCTCCTCACAAAATGTCACGATCACTGCGATGTACTACGCCTACACGATGTAGTAAGCTTACTGCACTCGATATATAGTCTGCAGTGGGTCTCTTAGAAGGTCAGGATCAAATATGAGACGAAAAGGATCAATTTTGATCCAGAAGCGGTATCACATATGAGCTTACCCTTTCCGGATCAAAGTGATCCGACAAGCAGGATCATTATTTTGATCCGTTTCAGTATCATTTCACAGAAATATTTGATCCCATTTCGGATCAAACTTTTTGATCCTGCTTGTCGGATCACTTTGATCCGGAAAGGGTAAGCTCATATGTGATACCGCTTCTGGATCAAAATTGATCCTTTTCGTCTCATATATGATCCTGACCTTCTAAGAGTGTACCTTTGTTTCTTGGTGAATTTGTCAAATAGTACCATTCTAAAAGAAAATGAGCTCCTATGCCCCTCTCAAAAGTGACGGGAAGTTTTTTATAGCCCAACAAATCTGTTTTGTAGGCCTATATGGTAAAACCAATAGCCGCGTGGAACACTTTCCAGGCGGCTGCAGACGTACGACATTCAAAATGTTCACAAAATGTTTTAAAAATGACAAAATTATTGAGTTTTTTACCATATTTGGAATCACCATGAGAAATGCATTAAAATAAGTACACATGCCTAATACCGTATTAGTTCAGTGATCCTTGAGATAGATAATGAAAGTTGGGAACGGTTTCTGAAAAATCTGTTTTATAAATGGTAAAGCCAATATAGCCGCGTGGTCATGGTGGTGTTAAGATACTACGTGCAAAAAGAATTTTCAGTTTTGTCCACAACAAGTCATGGCAATATAGCTGATATTGTGTACCACGACCTTTACAAAAGCAGAAGTTATTGCTTAATTTTTATTTTAAGAGATAAAGCTATCGTTCATGTATGCTTATTGTTAGGCCTATGCTTTTGACTAGGGTAGGTGTGGGTAATACGGGACCTTTAAGACATTTGCATAATTAATATACAAAATAACTGACTCAAATTTAAGCAAAGTTTGTTATTTGTAATCTACATTTTATAAACCTTTATTGTAATAAAAAACAGAGTCATTCTATGTTTGGTTTGGCTGTTATTATCAAATACTGACGTCATCATAAATGTCCCATCTTACCTACACGTGAAGGTAATATGGGACATTGTTTTGAGGACATTGTTTTGGTATGAAAAGTTATTTGACATATTTATTTAAAGAGTAACTGTTAAAAAAACATAAATAATGGTCCAGTAATCCATTTAAGAGATAATAATGCATGAAGTACATTGGTACAAAAAAGGTACATTGCTACAACAACAAAAACAAAAAAGTAGGGTAGGTGTGGGTAATACGGGACCTTTAAGACATTTGCATACCGTCATGCTGGCTGTCCCATATTACCTTCACCAATTGTGAACCCACGGCTCCCATTCAATGCATTATAACACCAATGTGCACTGTACTAGCGAAGCACACACACAATACATGTTGGACCAACACCTGAAACATGCTTAATAATGCAAGAATTCAGGTCACGCCCCCTTTCCTTTTCTTTACCATCATATTCTATGAAAACACTATTTTTGTATTAGACCAAAAATATGGGTGCATTTTTCCTTACCTTACGGTGATTTTCTGTCTGGTAATTCTTCCGGTAGCTTTGATAATAGTCATGAAATTCACTAAGGGTTTGATCTATCTATAGAGGGCGCTATTTAAAGTGCTAGTAATGCCAGACGGCTGTAGATGATATTTCAGTGATGCGGTCCCGTATTACCTTACGGTCCCGTATTACCCACACCTACCCTATTAAGGGATGGGTGGGGGATGGGGTTGACACTACGAAACATCAAACATTATGATGATCAGTCAATATGACATCTGAATTGTACGTATATTCCAAAGTGTGCCCATATCCGCCAACTTGGAAAGTCTTGGGTTC
This sequence comes from Ophiura sarsii, assembly GCA_035610835.1. NCBI lineage: Eukaryota > Metazoa > Echinodermata > Ophiuroidea > Amphilepidida > Ophiuridae > Ophiura > Ophiura sarsii. The sequence continues at coordinate 33,229,316 of CM069458.1, forward strand.
ATATTGCAGGCCCCGTCGAAAGGGGAAACCGAGAGTTAATATAAAATAATAAATAACCCGTAAAAATACGCAAAATTCCATAAAAATCTGTGAAGTTGCTTTAAATCCCGTAAAAATATGTAACTATTCCATAAAAATCCGTGAAGATGTATATTAAATCCGTCAAAATACGCAAAATCTGATCAGGTTTTGTTTGTGGACATTTTAAATAATTAATGCGATTTTACGTATTTTGGGGGGATTTTACAGGAACTCCCTGTTTTTCCCATGCGCCATGGGGTCTTATCGCTTTTGTATCACATGTTTAGACAATTAGAGGCCTAGCGTGGTTACCATGGATGGAAACCAGAGCGCAACGACAACTGTTTTCCAAAACTATGTGTTTTCAACATTTTGGTATGAAATTCAGTGACTAATTGTTTGGAACATTATTAAAATTAACGTCGAATTTGATGCCTTCTATACATTTAATGTAATAATAGTCAACCACCCTCTACAAAGTATGATGAAAATGCGACCGCCCCCCCCCCCCACCCAATATTTTAATCCTGTCGGTTAAGAGTGGCATTGTCGGTTTTCAACAGCTCGTTTTTGCGCGCCGGTTGTGAGGAAACCACTTCCCAACAAGTATGAATCTGACTTTAATCAGAGGGCTGACCAGCTTCCAGGTCTAGTACTTTCATACTGTGACTAAATGAACAGCCTGAATTCGTCCGCACCTTGGTCGGTCACGCACTATTATCATGAATACGGACGTCATTGATGAGAGTCACATGCTGACGGGGTGCGTGTACAGATATGCCAAATACATTCCGATCGCTAGTCAATGTAGGTTTTCCATAACTTGCGAACCCGTATAGTACGCGTATTCACGATGGCGTCTGATTGGATTGCACCTCGCTTGTACATATGTATGAGAATAATTTGTTAGTGTTTTGAGATTAACCTCATGTAGAAAAGTGGTTATTCTATGTACTATCTTCGTAACAAAATTTTAAAATAAAGGCATGGCATAACAAGGTAAAATATAATAAGCGACCGTGATTAGACAAAGATTCGTGCAAGAAATATGCCTATCCATCTTCATCTAATAACGATCGCTTATTATATTTTACCTCACAAATATGTCCACCCCTTAATACAACTGATAGGCCCCTAAATCATCTCAATTTATTTCTTAGCCCCATAGACCTTACTTTCTTCAAATCGGGCCTAAACGAGCCCAGGTATAAAGTTAAATTACAATTTCGATGCTCGTGATAGACAGTAAGCTTAGACCATTAAAATAATATATACTATTAAATGTAATCTCTCGTAGTCGCTGGACGACGCTATTAACATATACTATTGGCCAGCTCCTGGATGTTGACGTATCCACCACGCAAAGTATATGGGTCAATAAATCCAAAATGATGGAATGAAAGAAAAATTGCTATATCTTCCGTTTCCGTCGATAACTTTGTTCTTAACGATTTCAACTTCCGGGTGAGGATATTTACCCTTTCCCATACTTGGCTATACATTCACTGATATCATTTTGCTTTTATTCCCTAATTTTGGATATGTTGACCCATAAACTTTTGCGTGGTGGATACGACTACATCCGGGAGCTGGCCAATAGTACATGTTATTAGCGTCGTCCAGTGACTACAAAAGATTAAATTTAATAGAACTATTTTGAATGGTTTAAGCTCACATGATAGATAACGTATACGTACTGTTGACCATTGATCTAGTCCAGTAAACACAGTTGGATATTCCTTTCAATTCGTCTGCACCATTAAGGGGGGTGTGGACTCTCAGGTACAGCCTCCGTAAAACTGCCGTAACTTCTTCAATATTCCAATGATCTTTATAAACGTATACATTTTTTTGCAGAAAATGGTTCAATGAATCCAACCATGATAATGAAATTGACAATTTTTTTGAGCTAGAACCTTTTCAAAACGTACGAGTTGGGTTATCCTGGTCACACGCAATTGTTGATTTACATGATGGCGTCAGCTACCGGAAATGACCTGAACACAAATGTCTTGGTTAAAATATTAAACAAATCATCATTGCGTCAATTTTTTGGACCTGAAGAACAACGATGTGTCTGTCAAAATTCACACTATATTAATTTCGACCCTAAATAGACGTCAAAGGTCAACTTAACATCCGAGTTGGCAAGGATGTCCACCTAGGTTGTATACTACAGACATCAAGGAACATTTTGGTATATGACTCCCTGTGCCAGCAGACCGGGACCGAAAAACCATGCACGCTCCCCAGCTACATCTTGTTAAACTTAAATATTGAAACATTGAAACATTAAAACTAATACAAGTGAAGCTCGCAAAGTGTGTGATTTTTAGCACTAAAAAGGTGCAGTATGCACTGAAAACCTAAATTGGTCAGCCTTACTAACTTAAAGCTAGTCCAGATGGTGCTCATTTTAACTAGCTTTAGCCTAGTCCAGCATAGCTTTACGTTAGTCGCTCGACTAGCTTGATGTTAGTCCGTCCTAAGCTGGACTAGTTTAGGCTAGTAGCTGGACTAGTTTAGGCTAGTCGCTGGACTAGTTTAGGCTAGTCGCTCGACTAGCTTTAAGTTAGTCCAGATGGTGTCCATTTTGACTAACGTAAGGTTAGTCCGGCTTTGCTAGACTAACGTAAGGTTAGTCCAGCTCAAACCATATAGTATATAGATCCCGCCTGACTCAAATTGTTCACTTTGCGTAACAGTACTTGGTTTCGCCACGGGTGATTGCTCTGCTGTCTGTTCAATAGCACTCGTATTGACCATGTTGTTTGCGGGGCTGCTCCGGCTACAGTGTTAGCTGTAGTGGACTGGCCCATGGTTGACCCGTTAGCGTTCGAGATGCCCGCGTTACCGTCGTTCTTTGCAGTATGTAGCATAAAATAGTCTACATATGTTGGCAAACACTATGATATACACAATATGGCCACACAATGAAATAACTACGGCAAATTACGTCTGGATTGGCTAGCAAAACCGGACCGGCGATGACGTACGTCTTATATGCATGCCGCCATTGATATTTTATCTCAGTGCCTTAACTAACCTAAACCTAGTCCAGCCAGCTTGACTAACCTAAAGCTAGTCAAGCCAGCTTGTCTAATAAGCCAGTCCAGCCACAGACTAGTCCAGCAGAACAAATCAAGCTAGTCAGGCTGAGCCGGACTAACCTTAAGCTAGTCAAGTTGGTCATAACTATCCAGCATAAGTTTTACAGATGGGCATAATACCAATTTGCAGCTCAAGTGATTGACACAATTGGACAGCCAATCGCAATCAACCCTCTTTCCAGGAATAATTTGAACCATAAATACCACTTGTAATTTACAGACCTAGCCTCCCATTGTGTCAAATCCAATAAATCGATGTACTTAACCCAAGCAGAACATTGGATGGTCAAGATCGCATGAATAGGATTATTGATTATCAATAATGTACCCCGGTCTGTGTACAGAGTATAGGGAGACATGTAGGTATTATGGTGTGCATATTTATGCTATAAAATATAGAATTTAAATGATTTTAGCTCTATTTTACAGTGTTTTATCAGTAATATATTTGAAATTACTATTCTACTTAATAGTAACAAGCATTTAGTAACATAAAAACAACAATTCTTATTTAAAGAGAAGAATATAGGCTCACTATTCGGATTAATAGTAGAATATAGAATTTTTTAATTTTGACCTTATTTACGGGACCAAATATATTAGAAAAAATACCCAACCATTTCCCCATTTTAAACTACCAAATGAATCCTTAGATACACAGCTAGTTAGATTTGTGCAATTCAATATAGGGTTAGTATGAAAAGGAGTAAAAAATTGTGAGGTAGTTGTGAGGTAAAATCTAAGCATCCATCTTCAGATGCCTCTCCTCCCTCTCAGTATAGCTGAAACACTTCCAAACCTATACATCTATCTAGAGCAACATATGCAGGTACTAATCAGCTGGAAAATCCAACGCTCTGATTGGTAAATTCTCTAAAATATCGAGTCCCAGATCATAGGTTTTAGCATATAACTGAGATGTTTTCATGCAATTAAACACATAACTGTAGATGATGGAACTCTGTGACCACTCATGCAAAACTAAAAACTAAAACTAAGACCCTCAAAAGATTTTTTGGTGGTACACAATAGCCTTTATGCTGTGGTTAAGTCAATTGATAATTGAACCAGGATAAGCGTGGAGCCTGTGATATTCGTGACTTCGTTGAAGGAATTATGCCCATCTTTATTAGAGCTGTAACACTTCCAGCAGGCTTGACTAACCTGCTTGACTAATTTAAGCTAGTCCAGCACGCTTGACTAACCTGCTCGACTAGCTTAAAGTTAGTCCAGCCTGTGTCGTGACTAGTTTAAGTTTTCAGTGTGGTGTTTTAAACGTCCTCCACATCATATTTAGAATATTTGGTGTGTTCGAGACCAAGCGCGCAAAACAAAATCAGTTTTTGAACTAATATGGTCATGGAAAACTTTCCTGAAGCCGTCTTGTTAAGCTTCAATAATGAAAAATTGAAACTAACACGCGCGAAGCGCAAACAAATTGGAATTTCTAACACTTAAATGGACCATTATGACGTTTTTAACGTAGCCCACATACTATTTAGAATATTTGGTGTGGTTCGAGACCCATTATAATGTTGAAACCTGTAGAAAAAATATGCGCAAAGCGCGCAAATATTTTCAGTTTTTAAACTAAAATGGTTATAGAAAACTTTTCTGAAGCCATCTGAGTGTTCAGCTTGAATAATGAAACATTGAAACTAATACGCGCTAACACTTAAAAGTCGTCCCACATAATATTTACGGTGGTTCGAGACCTATTATAATGCTGAAGCCTGTAGGAAAATTGAGCGCGAATCGACCGCGAATTAACTAAAAACAAATATTGGCATTTTTAACACTAAAAAGTCCAGTATAACGTTTTAACGTCCCCACATTAACATTATGGGGAAGTGACCTTGTAACCCCCCCCCCCCTCCCCCACACCATTTGCGCCGCCAATGCCCCTATCCTTCCTCCTCCTCCCCTACCTCCTTCTCTGCCTCCATCTCTCTTCTTCCTTCTTCTTCTCCTCTTCCTCCTTTTTTTTAAAACTCTTTTACCAATGGGGGCCCATGGTCTGCTGGGGCCCATGGATACGCCACTGCCATTAAGCAACCTTTGAGAGTCTTTTAAAAAAGATCCACCACGGAATGGTCGGTCACGAACTTCTATAATGCGTGTGTCATTGATGAGAAAGTATACTGACGAGGTGCGTGTAAAAATATACGTTCCGAGCGCTAGTCAATGTACGTTTTCCATAACTTGCGAACCCGTATAGTACGCGTATTCACGATGGCGTCTGATTGGATTGCCCCCTCGCTAGTAGTACATTATGAATGAGAACAATTTGTTGGTTTTTATTTGGGAATAATCTCATGTAGAGAAGTGGTGTTTCTAGGTACTATCTTCGTAACAAATATTTTAAGATGGAGGCATAATTGGCAAGATAAAATAATAAGCGACCGTTAAGACGAAGATTCGTGCGAGAAATATGCCTTTCAGCTTCGCATTTAGATTGCCATCCCACAAATATGTCCACCCCTTGATACAATTGAGACGCCCCTAAATAATCTCAATTTATTTCTTAGCCCCTTACAATCTTCAAATCGGGCCTAAACGGGCCCAGATATAAAGTTAAATTACAATTTCGATGCTCGTGATAGATAACGTATACGTACTGTTGACCATTGATAAAGTCCTGTAAACACAGTTTTGATATTCTTTTCAATTCGTTTGCACCAATTAAGCAACCTTTGAGCGTCTTTTTAAAAAGATCCACCACATAAAGGTCGGTCACGAACTTTTATATACAGCCATGACAGTGTACAGATACCGAATACATTCCGAGCGTTTTCCATAACTTGCGATTAGTGTACGCGTATTCACGTTGGCGTCTGATAAAAATGCACCTCGCTTGTACATTATGAATGAGAATAATTTGTTACTGTTTATTTGGGAATAACCTCATGAAGAGAGGTGTTGTTGTACTATCTTCGTAACAAATATTTTAAATTAGAGACACTGCACCTTTGAATGTATAATGTCTATCTGCGTGATTGGTTGAGATTAAAATAACTGAAACATATTGTACATGTGTTTAGAAGATTGGCACGATAACTGTTTAATTACTACCGTGCAGATGTTGAAGACCTTATTTTACGTCATTCTAAAGGTAAATATCATATCATTGTACGTGTATTATTTTGTTGACGTTATCATTGACCTTGGCTGAAGTCTTCGGACCTTTTGGTTCAGGATAACGAGGCCCTCAACTAAATCATAATTATTGGATATTCCTATTTATTTGGAATATGCGCTTCAAATGACAAATATTGGTCATCAGTAGTCTATAAGCTAGACGTAACGACACGCCATAATAGGTGTTCTACATGTATTTTCTGCTTGTTTCTTCTGGTGAATCCATATTAACCTACCATACCGTATGTTACAAAAAGCCTTTGCGGCCAATTCTTGGTCTTCGCAACAAAAACATTTTGTTTGGTTTTGTTGCTGTCATCACTGGCGACAACGCGTTGCTATAGTTAGAATCTTGCCAACTCAATCATGCCTAACTCCCTTTTTTAGCTAAATTTAGATTTTTGTCTAACTTACGGTCTCAATTACGTTGTGCACAATGATGTAAAACTGCCCAATAGCACATACACAGCCGGTCCCAGAGTTCCACAAATATCACTTGTACACACAGAAAAATGTTTACATAATTATGTTAAAAATAGAACTCCATAAATATTATGTAAACCTTTCACACAGTATATGTGTACCAAATACACAAGTTATGTAAATAAAACTTGTGTATTGTGTACACAACTAAATTGTGCACAAAATACACAAGTTATGTTTACATAACTTGTGTAATTTGTACACATATACTGTGTGAAAGGTTTACATAATATTTATGGAGTTCTATTTTTAACATAATTATGTAAACATTTTTCTGTGTGTAGTACAGCTTCAGAGTGCTTTTAATTTGACATCGTAATAACCTGATTAATTACAGCACTGTAATTATATCCCAACTTGGTGTGTGTGTGTGTGTGTTTAGTAGAAGATTGTTTATCTCAAGTTATCAGTGTTGCTTGAATACAAACTTAAGAGTTAGAGGTGTCCTACTGTGAAAGTGGTGTGTATTTGTATTAAGGTGTCCATGGTATAGCAGAGTTATGCCACATAAATCATCACTAAATAGTACTGTCGATGAGTACTATGTATGACTTATTCATTTAATACATTTTCTTGCACAAAATGGTTCAATGAATCCAACCATGATCATGACATTGACCATTTTGATTTTTTTATTATAAAAAACATGTTTTTGGACCCATTTTAGGTTCTGCAAAGATAACTCAAAATATATTTTGTCATACTAGTTTTATTATACTTCATACGAGGGGGTATCAAAAAGTTTTAGAAAACACCCAGAAGTGAAGGAGCCAGAAACTTTATTTTGATATGTTATCCTTCAGACATCTTTACTAAGTCCTTGTGCAAAGTTACACAATTTTCCTACTATTTATTATCTGCCAGGCTAAAGCCTATTATACGAGGGTCACTCAATAAGTTCTACCTCCTGCCTCATAACTTTGCTATTATACAAGCCAGTCGTATGAGATATTCCACAATTGAAGCTTTGAATCTCAGATACAAAATCACAGTAGATTGGTCTGAATACTTATTGTACTTTTCTGGATATGCAGTAAAAATGAATGTGGTATGGATCATATATGATAAGGATAATTTGTATGATGTCGCTCATGGATTAAGAATTTCAGTAATATCAGTGTAAATAACTCTAATGATAAGTGGTTAGTTTCTGCTATGGCAAAGTCATCTTTGAAGGATTATGTACTGTACAAGAGGAAACCTAGTTTAGAAACGTATTATTATGCAAATTAGACTTCTATGGGGCTGCGATTAAATTCAAAGCACGTTCTAATACCCTAACACTTAACAGTCGTGCACACGTTAGCTCTACTCGCATGTTGTATATAATCAATCTTTATTCAAGCAATCACTGACATAAATTATACAATGCGAGAAGAAGAAAAAAAGGTAGATTGAAGCCCAGGACAAAAATCAGAACCACACAGTGGTCCAAGTTTTATATTGATAATGTGCATGTTTTACTATTGTTCACAGGGACACGGATCTCTAGTTTGCAAGTGGGGATCAAGGCATTGGGTTTTGCAGGGCATCTACGGCTTCGCAGATCGCCCGAATATCTTCTTCAGAGTCTCAAAATATAGCCAATGGATATCCGACTGTATTAACTTGTATGGTGGACCGGGACCATTCTAGCTGAGGCAAAGCGATGGCAAAGACAAAGACAAACACACGAGTGACGAGTCCTTCATCATACAGCCGTATAATTAGATTTATAGTACTTTCATCATGTTCATAAGTAAAATGAGTAAGATTGGAACCCGGGGTAGGGATAGTCTCATGTGTGTTTGTTGTTGAAGATTTTACCACTACCACCGGCCTAATGAGCCCATATGTAAACATTTGACGCAACTGCGTATCATGGTAATGCAACATACATTCTAGACGACTACGAGGGTCATTCAATAAGTTCTACCTCCTCCCTCATAACATTGCTAATATAAATGTCAGCCTCATGGCATTTGTCATAATTATAGCTCTGAATCATAGCTACACATTTATATTAAATGATAATCGATATCTGTTTTACTTTTCATACGATGCGGTCAAATCCGGAGAGAGATTTTGGACAACGGAAACGGAAAATTACCTTAAAAATAAATGCATGTTTTTCGGGGGGTTTTCCGTATTATATGGTTTGATATAGGCCTAATAGCATGATTTTAATACTGAAAATGGAAATCAATGAATGATATCTGATAAAAGTATAGTATTATCATGTTTGAATGAGATTGTAAGCAATATTAACTCTTATAGGCTCGCAAATAGTGTAATATCAACTCAAACGTATTGCTATGCCTTTGGCATACTGGAATACTGAGAATCAGTATAATTTTCGTTGTTACAACTTAAGCCACAGTGATGCCTCGACGTTAAATCTTTAACATAATAGTCACTTTATGAGTTTTCATTATGTGCCACCTTTAAAATAGTCAATCAGGTAGTAAATGATAGAAAATTATCTCTTTGGGAGACTTGTAATCCCTCTATTTAGTCCGGTGTATTGAAAACCACTTGGTTCTCATGAAAGTTAAATATGCCTTTTGCAGAGTGCTCTAGGAAAGGGGGAAACTTATGGTTGTCCCGATATGGTTCTGGTTAATCAGAGGGCATAATCTTTCCAAAGAAATCAGTCACATTCAATGTTTATGGTCTGTTAAAGAGATATGTGACATTTCGAACGGTTATAATTGACCGATAGGTATGTTTTGCTTTTTACAATAGGCCAAATGAATAGCACTTCGGCGATTTTGTGCTGTTTTTCATCCGTTTCCGTCACACTAACTGTAAGGTTAGTTTTCACTGCACCTCTAGAAAAGTAAAACCAGTACTCAGATTAATTTACAATGAATTTGTAGCTGAGGTTCCAGGCTACAATTGTGTGATATTTCATATAACTGGCTTATATAATAAGAAAGTTATGTGGTATAGGAGGTAAAACTTATTGAATGACCCTCGTAGATTAAAATCTTGCTTAAATAGTGATGTTACGCTTTATTCCGCCATGGATTGAGTCTATAGATGGTGTGACCGGTGACGTAGTGCCCGGCGGTTTGCGTGCGCACCTACAGGGAACGGTGCTTTAATTCACACTTGATTGATCATTACTTACCATGCTTACGGTGTAATAGTGCAGTAGTCATGGTATGCATCCCTAAGCACAATGAGAGACCAGGTACTAAATCTGGTTGCCCGGCGGTTTGCGTGCGCACCATAAGGGCATGTGCTTTTAAAATTGGCGCTCAGTAATGTGTGTTTTGCTTTCATATAGTATGATGTATGCAGTAGTCATGGACTAGTACCCCTAGCATGTCTTTAGACCAGGCGCTAATCAATATGTAAACACTACTGATGTAAGCAACGGTCACCTCATCTATACGCATGTCGTTATGTTGCTTTCCACAGTAGACGCCCCAAAATTGTTAACACTCTCACTCAAGGAATTCCCCTATTTTTTGTAATTCTTTTGCAAATTTATCAACCAAAGACCTCTTTTCTTTAAAAATTTACAAATTTGTCACCCTCTTTTAGGGACAGTTTGGCAACGTCTCATCCTTATGTTGTGGTCGTTCTCTTCACTCCGTACTCAATGCCCAAGGATTCGAAAGTGCATGTGCCTACACCCCCATCGATTTCAAATCGAGTTATCCACCCGAGTGGGTAACTCGATATATATATATAATTATTTCGAATCACACCCAATAATACTTCCTTTCCAATTTTTACATACATGAATTATCATTTAATGTGCGTGCCCATGAGTATCTACATGTATTGCCGGTAAATACATAAACATGATACATAGTCACTATCTTGTTTGTATTCAAGTGAACATAATGTACTTTTAAATCACAAATACGGCGCGGTATGTCTATGTAGCATTGTATTACCGTTTTAGAATACTTAAGTAGTTTCAACACGTAGAGTGACTGGTAATACCTTTTAAAAATAGAGTAACATGAATGTCAATGTGTGAATAATTGTTTATACCTTTTGACAGTGTTAATATTCTTAAGATAAATCGTGCATTTTATTTTGTACTGTTTATATACAATACGTGCTTGAATGTTGAATAATTTAAGAAAACGATACTAACGTATAGCCTATTTGCAGCAATAAAGTGAAAGACAAAAGATTGCAACTTTGACAAATCTTTGTTTGTGTCAGATATTCCAACGTTTGAATTGGGCTTTTTGTGTGTATTAACTCTATCCCAGACCGAACCTTAATCATTCTCCCTCCCTCCGAGATGTACTGACATTTCATGAATCTCAAGAAATTAAGAAGTAAAATTGTCTAAAAACAATGACACTGTTAACACTTCACACGGCCATTAGTTTTACCATATTATAAAACAGATTTTTCAGAAACCTTTACTAACTTTCAAGGTGTTATCTCAAGGATTACTGAACCACTTACGCATGTTTGTACTTATATTAATGCATTTCTCATGCTGATTCCAAGTATGGTAATGACATTCAATAGTTTTGACATGTTTGAAACATTTTGTGAACTTTTTGAAACGTTTTGTGAAAACATTTTTTGAAATTTTTTAAACATTTTGTGCAATTTTGGAATGTCGTCTGCAGACGCCTGCCGCGTAGAAAGTGTTAAGATACTACGGGGGGGGGGGGGGGGGGGGGGGGGATTTTACAGGAACTCCCTGTTTTTCCCATGCGCCATGGGGTCTTATCGCGTTTGTATCACATGTTTAGACAATTAGAGGCCTAGCGTGGTTACCATGGATGGAAACAGATTGTATTCCAAAACTATGTGTTTTCAACATTTTGGTATGAAATTCAGTGACTAATTGTTTGGAACATTATTAAAATTAATGTCGAATTTGATGCCTTCTATACATTTAATGTAATAATAGTCAACCACCCTCTACAAAGTATGATGAAAATGCGACCGCCCTCCCTCCCCCCACCCAATATTTTAATCCTGTCGGTTAAGAGTGGCATTGTCGGTTTTCAATAGCTCGTTTTTGCGCGCCGGTTGTGAGGAAAGCACGTTACAACAAGTATGAATCTGACTTTAATCAGAGGGCTGACCAGCTTCCAGGTCTAGTACTTTCATACTGTGACTAAATGAACAGCCTGAATTCGTCCGCACCTTGCGGGTCGGTCACGCACTATTATCATGAATACGGACGTCATTGATGAGAGTCACATGCTGACGGGGTGCGTGTACAGATATGCCAAATACATTCCGATCGCTAGTCAATGTAGGTTTTCCATAACTTGCGAACCCGTATAGTACGCGTATTCACGATGGCGTCTGATTGGATTGCACCTCGCTTGTACATATGTATGAGAATAATTTGTTAGTGTTTTGAGATTAACCTCATGTAGAAAAGTGGTTATTCTATGTACTATCTTCGTAACAAAATTTTAAAATAAAGGCATGGCATAACAAGGTAAAATATAATAAGCGACCGTGATTAGACAAAGATTCGTGCAAGAAATATGCCTATCCATCTTCATCTAATAACGATCGCTTATTATATTTTACCTCACAAATATGTCCACCCCTTAATACAACTGATAGGCCCCTAAATCATCTCAATTTATTTCTTAGCCCCATAGACCTTACTTTCTTCAAATCGGGCCTAAACGAGCCCAGGTATAAAGTTAAATTACAATTTCGATGCTCGTGATAGACAGTAAGCTTAGACCATTAAAATAATATATACTATTAAATGTAATCTCTCGTAGTCGCTGGACGACGCTATTAACATATACTATTGGCCAGCTCCTGGATGTTGACGTATCCACCACGCAAAGTATATGGGTCAATAAATCCAAAATGATGGAATGAAAGAAAAATTGCTATATCTTCCGTTTCCGTCGATAACTTTGTTCTTAACGATTTCAACTTCCGGGTGAGGATATTTACCCTTTCCCATACTTGGCTATACATTCACTGATATCATTTTGCTTTTATTCCCTAATTTTGGATATGTTGACCCATAAACTTTTGCGTGGTGGATACGACTACATCCGGGAGCTGGCCAATAGTACATGTTATTAGCGTCGTCCAGTGACTACAAAAGATTAAATTTAATAGAACTATTTTGAATGGTTTAAGCTCACATGATAGATAACGTATACGTACTGTTGACCATTGATCTAGTCCAGTAAACACAGTTGGATATTCCTTTCAATTCGTCTGCACCATTAAGGGGGGTGTGGACTCTCAGGTACAGCCTCCGTAAAACTGCCGTAACTTCTTCAATATTCCAATGATCTTTATAAACGTATACATTTTTTTGCAGAAAATGGTTCAATGAATCCAACCATGATAATGAAATTGACAATTTTTTTGAGCTAGAACCTTTTCAAAACGTACGAGTTGGGTTATCCTGGTCACACGCAATTGTTGATTTACATGATGGCGTCAGCTACCGGAAATGACCTGAACACAAATGTCTTGGTTAAAATATTAAACAAATCATCATTGCGTCAATTTTTTGGACCTGAAGAACAACGATGTGTCTGTCAAAATTCACACTATATTAATTTCGACCCTAAATAGACGTCAAAGGTCAACTTAACATCCGAGTTGGCAAGGATGTCCACCTAGGTTGTATACTACAGACATCAAGGAACATTTTGGTATATGACTCCCTGTGCCAGCAGACCGGGACCGAAAAACCATGCACGCTCCCCAGCTACATCTTGTTAAACTTAAATATTGAAACATTGAAACATTAAAACTAATACAAGTGAAGCTCGCAAAGTGTGTGATTTTTAGCACTAAAAAGGTGCAGTATGCACTGAAAACCTAAATTGGTCAGCCTTACTAACTTAAAGCTAGTCCAGATGGTGCTCATTTTAACTAGCTTTAGCCTAGTCCAGCATAGCTTTACGTTAGTCGCTCGACTAGCTTGATGTTAGTCCGTCCTAAGCTGGACTAGTTTAGGCTAGTAGCTGGACTAGTTTAGGCTAGTCGCTGGACTAGTTTAGGCTAGTCGCTCGACTAGCTTTAAGTTAGTCCAGATGGTGTCCATTTTGACTAACGTAAGGTTAGTCCGGCTTTGCTAGACTAACGTAAGGTTAGTCCAGCTCAAACCATATAGTATATAGATCCCGCCTGACTCAAATTGTTCACTTTGCGTAACAGTACTTGGTTTCGCCACGGGTGATTGCTCTGCTGTCTGTTCAATAGCACTCGTATTGACCATGTTGTTTGCGGGGCTGCTCCGGCTACAGTGTTAGCTGTAGTGGACTGGCCCATGGTTGACCCGTTAGCGTTCGAGATGCCCGCGTTACCGTCGTTCTTTGCAGTATGTAGCATAAAATAGTCTACATATGTTGGCAAACACTATGATATACACAATATGGCCACACAATGAAATAACTACGGCAAATTACGTCTGGATTGGCTAGCAAAACCGGACCGGCGATGACGTACGTCTTATATGCATGCCGCCATTGATATTTTATCTCAGTGCCTTAACTAACCTAAACCTAGTCCAGCCAGCTTGACTAACCTAAAGCTAGTCAAGCCAGCTTGTCTAATAAGCCAGTCCAGCCACAGACTAGTCCAGCAGAACAAATCAAGCTAGTCAGGCTGAGCCGGACTAACCTTAAGCTAGTCAAGTTGGTCATAACTATCCAGCATAAGTTTTACAGATGGGCATAATACCAATTTGCAGCTCAAGTGATTGACACAATTGGACAGCCAATCGCAATCAACCCTCTTTCCAGGAATAATTTGAACCATAAATACCACTTGTAATTTACAGACCTAGCCTCCCATTGTGTCAAATCCAATAAATCGATGTACTTAACCCAAGCAGAACATTGGATGGTCAAGATCGCATGAATAGGATTATTGATTATCAATAATGTACCCCGGTCTGTGTACAGAGTATAGGGAGACATGTAGGTATTATGGTGTGCATATTTATGCTATAAAATATAGAATTTAAATGATTTTAGCTCTATTTTACAGTGTTTTATCAGTAATATATTTGAAATTACTATTCTACTTAATAGTAACAAGCATTTAGTAACATAAAAACAACAATTCTTATTTAAAGAGAAGAATATAGGCTCACTATTCGGATTAATAGTAGAATATAGAATTTTTTAATTTTGACCTTATTTACGGGACCAAATATATTAGAAAAAATACCCAACCATTTCCCCATTTTAAACTACCAAATGAATCCTTAGATACACAGCTAGTTAGATTTGTGCAATTCAATATAGGGTTAGTATGAAAAGGAGTAAAAAATTGTGAGGTAGTTGTGAGGTAAAATCTAAGCATCCATCTTCAGATGCCTCTCCTCCCTCTCAGTATAGCTGAAACACTTCCAAACCTATACATCTATCTAGAGCAACATATGCAGGTACTAATCAGCTGGAAAATCCAACGCTCTGATTGGTAAATTCTCTAAAATATCGAGTCCCAGATCATAGGTTTTAGCATATAACTGAGATGTTTTCATGCAATTAAACACATAACTGTAGATGATGGAACTCTGTGACCACTCATGCAAAACTAAAAACTAAAACTAAGACCCTCAAAAGATTTTTTGGTGGTACACAATAGCCTTTATGCTGTGGTTAAGTCAATTGATAATTGAACCAGGATAAGCGTGGAGCCTGTGATATTCGTGACTTCGTTGAAGGAATTATGCCCATCTTTATTAGAGCTGTAACACTTCCAGCAGGCTTGACTAACCTGCTTGACTAATTTAAGCTAGTCCAGCACGCTTGACTAACCTGCTCGACTAGCTTAAAGTTAGTCCAGCCTGTGTCGTGACTAGTTTAAGTTTTCAGTGTGGTGTTTTAAACGTCCTCCACATCATATTTAGAATATTTGGTGTGTTCGAGACCAAGCGCGCAAAACAAAATCAGTTTTTGAACTAATATGGTCATGGAAAACTTTCCTGAAGCCGTCTTGTTAAGCTTTCAATATTCATCAACTACATGATCTTGACCATCTATGCTGAAAATATCGTTACAAATAACCTTACGGTTGCAAAATAACAGCTATTTGAACAAAGTCTGTCCCATTTCACTCTGTCCACGGGTACTGATTTCGCGACGTTACATTGAATACTGAATGATGAATTGCATGCAAGTTATCTAAGATTTGAAGATCCCGCCAGGTGAAACCAGTGTAATTGTTAACATCTTAACTATCTATTCAGGTGTGAAATCTACGTAATAATTAAATACCACGAGTGACCCTAATTAGAATTATTGATTTTCATAGATTGGAAGTGTAATTGTCTATGCTCTATGCCTTAACAGTGACGATGCCATTTAATGTTATCTTGCTGGGCATTTCCCGTAGACTTACTCGTGGGCAAAGAGATTTGGAGGGATTCTCTTCAAATAGCTATCATTTTGCCGCCATAGCATTGACATTTTCAGCATAGACGGCCAAGATGATATTTTTGAGGAATATGTAAAAAAACCCACTCAAATCCCACAATTTTTAAAAATATGGCTTATTTAACCACACTGGTTATAACGTCGCGAAATCAGTACCCGTGGACAGAATGAAATGGGACATACTTTGTTCAAATAGCTGTTATTTTGCAACCGTAAGGTTATTTGTAATGATATTTTCAGCATAGATGGTCAAGATCATATAGTTGATGAATATTGAAAACAGATTTTTTTTAAACCTACAGAATTTCAAAAAAAAAAGGCTTCAAAAAACTGTCAAGGTTTTATTGAACCACCCTGTATTTATTACCTGCCAGGCTAAAGCCTATTATACGAGGGTCACTCAATAAGTTCTACCTCCTGCCTCATAACTTTGCTATTATACAAGCCAGTCGTATGAGATATTCCACAATTGAAGCTTTGAATCTCAGATACAAAATCACAGTAGATTGGTCTGAATACTTATTGTACTTTTCTGGATATGCAGTAAAAACCAAACTTCCATTTAGTGCGACGGAAACGGGAAAAAGCAGCCAAATGTCTCCTATGTGCTATTCATTTGGCCAATTCTAAGAGACAAAATGTACCTATCTGTCAATTACAATCGTTCTAAGTTACAAATGAAGAGGTTTTTTGCAAAAGGGCCTGCATCCACTTTGGCTCTTACTGAGAAAAAGTCAAAAAACTGTTTCTAAATATTCAAGTTGAGCAATTGAAAAACTGAATGGATTATGAAAGAGGTACACTACATACTAATTTAAATTGAAATAAATTTCAAATGTGCTATTTTTAAAAAAATAAAAATAAAATCATGTTTACATTTTTTGAAAATTTGGATGTAGGCCCTTTTGCAACAAAACTCCATGACACACAAAAAATCATTTATTTTAATCATTTAAAAAAAATAAGTTTGATATAAAAATATACATTTCTATATCAAACTCATTTTTGAAAAAAAATGCACCATAGCCCTTTTGCAACAAAGCTCTTCAAATATCTCTTGAACAGAATTTAAGCAATACAAGTGACTGATCTCTTTGGCGGAAAATGCCCTCTAATTAGCGGAGAACCAGACTAGGACAGCCATCAATTTTAACCATACCATAGAGAACCGCTGCAAAAGTCATATTTTCTTTTCAGAGTATAAATAATCTTCAGTAGATAGCAGGGTGTGAGTATAAAACTATCTTCAGTAGATAGCGGGGTGTGTAAAACTATCTTCTTGTAAGTATAAAACTAGCTTCAATAGATAACAGGGTATGTGAATAAAATTATCTTCAGTAGATAGCAGGATGTGTAAACTATCTTCAGTAGACATCCGGTGTGAGCATAAAACTATCTTTAGCAGATATCCGGTGTGAGTATAAACAATCTCAGATAGCAGGGTGTGAGTATAAAATTATCTTCAGTAGATAGCGGGGTGTGTAAAACTATCTTCTTGTGAGTATAACACTAGCTTCAGTAGATATCGGGATGTGTATACTCCACACCGGATGTCTACTGAAGATAGTTTTACACCCGCTATCTACTGAATATAGTTTTATTCACACACCCTGCTATCTACTGAAGGTAGTTTTATACTGACAACGGATGTCTACTGAAAATAGTTTTATACTCACAACCTGCTATCTACTGAAGATAGTTTTATACTCACAACTTTTGAAGTTCAATGAAATCGTTTCATGACCGGCGTTGTCAATTGCAGTTTTGATGAGAGCAATGCAATGGCGGGTGTTCGTCACCGGTCTTGTCACGGTTGAGGTCAATTATTCGGCGAAAGCAATAGTCAGAATCGACCAAAAAAGCAATCTTCACGATATCCATGATATCCGAGTATTATGAGATGTACGGTAGTGAATGAACCCGGATAGTGACCGATTTCTAAAATCCTAATTAGGCCTCTGAAAAATTAGACTCTCCCATAACAATATAAACAAATACGGTATATTGTAGGAGGCCACATGATTTTATCTTCAGTAGACACCAGTTGATCTCAGTTGAAAATACCTATAGCGTTACACTGCCGATAATGAGCTAATTGATATTCATGAGGTGATTTACTACGGCGATTTATTGGAATTTTGACTTGCCCGATAAAATCATGAATTGTAAGCTTTTAAATCATGAATCTGAATAGGAAACATGAATTTATTGGTATAAAATGTACAATGAACACATTGAAATGGTAATTGGGTCTGATGGTTTAATACTTTGTCGACAACACAGTGATAACTTGCAAGCTTCCAGGGGGGAGAAATACTTATGGGCGGCAGTGTAGGTCTCGGTCATTTCTGTGCGAGATTCTGTGAAGTCAGGACCCATACACTTACACAGTGAGGAATAAAATGGTAGGGTATTCTAAAATGGTAGAGTATTCTAAAGCTTACCCGAATAAAAAAGTTTGCTTCCAAAGATGTGCTTTATAAACACTTTAATGTACATGTACCTAAGTTATATTTAAATGAAGCCTGGTCATTATTTACTTGTTTCGGGGCTCAAAATTGATCCCCACTTAACTTTGAGCCAATAATGAAAGTTTGAAAATAATGAATAAATGTCTACTGAAAATAGTTTTATACTTACTTGTTATTAAAAGTAATATTACCTACATTGTGTAATTAGTGATGTTATTGTATATTAAATAGAATCTGTTATTGAATAAAGAATTAATAAAAAGAAGGAAAAAAAGAAGAACAAAAAGGAAGAAAAAGTCAATCGTAGATACCGATTTTCTTTCAACTTTGAGAGGTAACATGGTAAGGATTTTAACTCTTACCAATTTTCCTTACCAGATAGCACGCACGCCCTCTATTGTCATAACATATTGTGACCGACCATCCGAGCGAAAGCCAGACAGGTCATGGGCGATGTTGTTTACGGTAAATAATATCGCTACCCGCTTCGCTTTGAACCCAATTCTTTCTAACATTCTTCATAACATCTCGTCTGCTTGCTAAACAACTCACCATTCACCCACAACTGGACTCGGACTGTTGCAGACAGAATGATGCCACTTTCACCATTTCATAGGCCTACAGTGACATTGCTCACGTGTATGGCTTTGGGGATCTGCATTCCACTGGTGTCATCTTGTTTGAAAAACCTAAGTCCTGACTACGGTAAGTGACATAGAAATATATACATGTAGTAAATCGTCTGGTAGAATGGTAGAATCGTTCTGGGCTTTTGGCATATCATAATCGGGTGTCTCGGGGCTACCTACGACATTATTAGTGTGTCGGGCCATATTTTGAAGACGTCTTCTTTTGCTCCTGCTGCTTCACAGAATCTCGCACAGAAATGACCGAGACCTATATCTAATAATAGATCCTTTGACTACCCCAATCCAATATCTGTCCGAGCCGTGACTGCATGTCAACACAGATTTTGAGGTTGTAATTAGCAGTGATTATAATTTTGAGCCGTAAACAGTTCTGATCAGAGAGCTACCACACTACCAGAAGCAATAAGCATGATAAGAATTGAAACAAGATGAGACGATTGCTTCTCTTGGCTACACGTCCTCCTCCCTGAATTGTTGACCTGATTCTTATGTGTAGCCTATCTTTCTTTTCTTTCTTTTCTTATCCTTTCCAATATATTTGTTTATATTGTTATGGGAGAGTCTAATTTTTCAGAGGCCTAATTAGGATTTTAGAAATCGGTCACTATCCGGGTTCATTCACTACCGTATATCTCATAATACTCGGATATCATGGATATCGTGAAGATCGCTTTTTGGGTCGCTTCTGACTATTGCTTTCCCCGAATAATTGACCTCAACCGTGACAAGACCGGTGACCAACACCCGCCATTGCATTGCTCTCATAAAAACTGTAATTGACAACGACAGGTCATGAAACGATTTCATTGAACTTCAAAAGTCCTCCGGTTTTGTCGGTGCTGCTGTCCTTTAGTTATCGATAGCATTGTGCTCCGATCTCACAAATTAGTGTCACTACTAGTTCTTTATTCCAGACACAAGCAAACACCGTTGCAGTCTTCCTTTTATAGCATTCGAATTCTTTGAAAGTTAGATACAAAATAGAGAAAAGTTGTGTGTGTTATACATTCATAACACGTCGGCGACTTATGAATCTTTGCAGAGAAGATGAGATCTTGAACACGTCCGCGAATTTTAAAATAGTCACGTGTTTAGCTCGAAATTTCATAATATGCACCTCAATTTTGAGGTGAAATGGAAGAAAAGTGATAGTCATAGGCAAAAATAGATAATACATGACAATATTTTGGCCTTATATTCTAGTTTTATGATTATTGGGGGAAATAACGACAATTTTAAATAAGAATTAGGTATTTCTTAGTTCGTCTGTCATTCAGTTTAATTCGTAGTAGTCGAGTTGCAGCCGACCTTAACCGTGACATGGCTTACATCTGCGATTTTATCGCATTATATGTTAGTTTTGAGGGGGTAGATCACAAATCCGTCGGGTGCCAAAATTCTACATTTGGGCAAAAAGAAATATGACCTCATTTGACCTTTATGAATTTTCCAATAGTTTGAAATTTAAGTGTTTATCACTATTATGCCTAAACATTTCATGTATGGTATCAAATTAAAGCTTATAACCCATACACTATATTGGTAAGGATTTCATGCCAAATAAACATAGCTGTAAAAGTTATAGGTCATTTAAGGTCATATTAAGTATTTGACCAGGTATCTTTGTACAATAGCGTGAATGGTGTAGTTCAAATCTAAAATATGCTCCCAATTCATGGTTTCTACCGGGTGGTTCAAAAAAAGTTGACCCAAGTTCTAGGTAACTTTTCAACTACATTTTATAGTTTCAGAGAATTTTTGTTTACTTGATCTTGATCAGCAGTAAGTTTTGAAATTATCCTGAACAAATGGTAAATTTAGCTTGGCTGGTTCTTCAGATATGGTTCATTACAGACAGCATGCACAAAACTGCCTTGTCCACGGGAGCGTCCTTTAGTACAGATAGAATGCACAAAGTGGACTTACACACGATTGGTCACAATTGTGAAAAAAGGGAAAAAACGAAAAAAACGAGACATCTGGAACATCTGCCTGGTGCATGACTTAGTAGTCAGTAGAACATATTAGTTGGTTTATGTAATGCAATACACGCTGTTATAGGATATTTCACATTAAGGCAGCCATTTTGGCAGTCATCTTTGATTTGAAATAATTATGTTGAAAAAGCAAACGTGCTAGATATGAGTGTCTAGTAGTCTAATATACACCATATACACCCTATATACCATCATCATATATGTTGGCTGATCCTTTTATGAGATTTGATCATTTTGGCGGCCATTTTGGATGCCATCTTGAATAACCCTTTAGAACATCAAAATGAATGTTGGTAACACCCTTGATATGTTTCAGGACCATGAAAGTAAGTTCAAAAAGTTGTTTAGGGAGTCCTGGGGTGCATGAAAGACCCCGCCTAGATACGCCTCTAATTCACTATTAGTTATTTTATACACTCATGTTAAATAACCCTTGAATGCCCCTTTAATGTTAAATTTTACCCTATTTGTCATCATAAAATATCTCTAAATGTCATAGACCATGTCATGTCATGTCAAACTAATTTGTTGATTTAATCAATCATCATGTGATAGATTAATCAACTAGCGAATATAATGTAAGTGGCAAATAAAACTATAAAACTGAGAAAAGTGCACTTTTGTACTCCCTTGTGCCTTTATTTTCTTTATATTTTAGCAGCTTTTTAAGGTACGAATTATTCCTTAAATATACATTAAACGACGTCGAACTGATTGTTGGTGGATAGTAAATTGTTCAAAGATAAAATTTACACAGAAAACGCAAAAACATATTTGTTGCCTAAAAATTGTCTTTTTATACTGAAAACGGGCCAAAAATCGATTTCTATTTTTGTCACCCCCTTCATTCGAAAGCTAACTATTTATCACTTGAATTAGCCTGGGTGTCAAGCTGTAACCAAAAATGCCGTGACAAATTATTTTAAAGCACATTTATTGCCTTTGGCTGGTCTACTGTTTAACACATACACTTATTATTAAAATTGTACCTGATATCATGTTTAATTTACATACCTAACTGCGGATGAGTACCTAAAACTTAATTTCTAATAATATTGACCGATGCTTATACCATTTTGCCAGTCTGTTTGTGAAATATGTTTGTAATTTCTGGATGCGTATCCTTTGATGTTAGCACGAATAATTTCAAATTGCAGTGATATTGTTGTAGTCTGATTATTTCATGTCCATGCATTATCTTTTGCAAGTCGTCAGTTTTGAAATTGTGTCAGTACTTCTTAATGACATCATAAAGTTGAGGAATCTTCAATGAATGTTATTTTTAGTTAGTCATTCCCTCATTCCTGCCTTTCAGCCTTTAATTAAACTACTTGATGTTGGTATTTCAATCTCAACGCTACATATAATATATCCATGATGAGTTTCAGGAATGTTTGGAAAGGTTTTTACTTGTTACTTTTAATAAAAATTACAAAATGGCAAGAGCAAGTTCGTATTCGCTAGAGCATACGAGGTCAAAGGTCATCTAGGGGTCAACTTTTTGAAGTTGGTCGGATCGTGCTTAAACTCGGTGATCACAATGCTCGATGCGAGGCGAGCGTGGCAAAAATAAAACGGGTTAGCGTTTGTCGGGTCTTCCGGGGTCAAAGGTCGTCTAGGGTCGAATTTTCAAAGTTTGTCCGATCGGGCTTAAACTCGGTGACGGGAAGCCCGAATACGAGTCGAGCGTGGAAAAAATAAAACGGCTTTGCTTTTCTTGGGTCGTCCGGGGTCAAAGGTCGTCTAAGGGTCGAATTTTCAAAGTTTGTCCGATCGGGCTTTATGCATGCATTCTACAAACCACCAAACCCGAGAACCGGCAAACCTGGGTGACCGCCCAGTTGTGTATATTAGCGGCATAAGGCAGCTTTTAATTGTTTCAATTCACATATAGATGAGGTTCGATCGGAGGTTGGAATAAAATGGGATCCTTCGACAACTGGCGAATATACGCCAGAAGACCGTACATCTTCTTTTTGCTCATCACCCCTGCCCATCCAAGCACCAAAGAGTCTTCGATGAATTCACTATAAACTCTTACTATAAACAGTCCCTGTTGCAGAATATGCCACGTGTTCATTATGATTATTTACTGGCATTTTTATAAAACAAAACGCCTAAAGTTATCAAATACATTTAACTTTAGGCATGAAAATATTAATAATGTTTTTCTGCGGTAGAATATGCACGTGTTCATTATGATTATTTACTGGTATTTTAATTAAACAAAACGCCTAAATTAAGTTATCAAACAGATTTTATTTTTTGCATGAAAACATTAATAATATTTTTTTGCAGCAAGAACTGACACGTGTTGATGTCATTACATGATGTATTTTTAATTAAATCAAAACCCATCCAATCATTTCAATCATACCAAACGCACACACTCCTCAAAACCTTATTTTCAATCACCATGAGCGTAAACTCTCTTCCGTGACCCCACGTTTCCTTTTAGTTTCGATTGAATTTAAACTTAAAGTATATCATGAATAGTATGTCAGTATCTCAATTATGATGGTCATCGGTCCTTCCTTCTAACATGTCTAAGAGCGTGTTTGTACTGTGTAACTTAACGGTAATTACCGTTCAGTTGCCCATTAGAAACAGCCAGATAACGCTAATTAACGCTAAGTTTTCCAACGGCAAAAACCTGCACAAACCAGGTTTGTTCGGTACTTAACTTGCCCAGTAGAAACAGCCACCCGTTAAATCTAACGATAAGTTCTTTGTGACCCGCAGGTAAACACGTACAGTACATGCTGGATTATACGCATTGTGACTCTGCGTTTACGACGAATTTCATGTTCGTTTATGGGATTTTTTTGTGGTTAACATGTCATATTAATAGACAAGGAATTACGAAAGGTAAAATGTCGTAGCCCATCGATTAGGACGCTTATACACTTAGCGGCAACTGTTCGCGAGTAAACTACGTGGGGTGGGGGGGGGGGGGATTAAAGTTAACTTTAAGTTAACTCAGCGTTAACTTTCCAGTGCCCCATCGATTTTGAGTGGCCTGAGTATAGAACTGGGCCACTGGCCATTGATAAGACCTTACCATGGACTGGATTGGGACGCTTAGAGGTTCGGTTAAACATTTAGCTTGTCATAAATATTGCCTTTATTAATGTTTACCCTTGACTTCTAAAGGACCATTAATAATATTCAATATCACGTTTTCCTCCAGGTTTTTCATTGAGTAATTTGTAACGTTTTTTAAATATTTCAAAAATCTTCAAACATTTTCAATATTTATCTAAAATGTTTCATTTGTTTTTCTGGTCCTATAGTAAGCCTATACAATTTGAAACTAGTGTTGCGGCCTCATGCATAACATATTCGAGAAGTGATGACAGAATATACAACTAAAGTCCCATATGAACTCCAATATTTCTTGTTTTGCTCAAGTTCAAGTTGAAGTTTTATTTCACAATACAATTAGGCCATTGGCCCATAATATAACAACATATTAATATCGTAATCTAGACATTATATGCAAGAAGAAACCATAAGATGGGAGCATTTTTTAGACTGGAACTACCACCATTCACGCTATTTCAATTGGTTGTATACAGGTACCTAGTCAAATATTTTATATGACCTTACATGACCTTTACTTTTTACAGCTATGTAGATTTTGCATGAAATCACTGCCAATGGATTGTATGGGTTATGAGCTTTAATTTGATACCATGCATGATATTTTTAGGCTTAATAAGGATAAAAAGACTTTAATTTCAAACAATGCTAAATGGAAAAAGGTCAAATGAGGTCATAACTTGTTTTGTCCAAGTGTAGAATGTTGGCACCCGGTGGAATTTTGATCTACACACTTAAGGCTACCATATAATGCAATAAAATCGCAGATGTAAGCCATGTCACGGTTAAGGCCAATTTTCGTGCCCTGCAACTCGACTATAGCACGACCTCATCGTTTCAGTTTAGCGCGCTATTTTGTATCTAGTGTTTTCCTCACCAACGTATATTACCATTATCTAAATAACATGTACATACTTAGTATGGGATGGTTACCGACATACAAACTCTGAGAGATTTCTGATATGATTTTTAATATGCATCTCTAGAATTCTGGAATTTTATAAGAAATAATTATACCAATTAAAACCTTACTTACAGGGCGTGTCAAAAAGTGTTCCACGTGAAACATGATTTTTCTAGCAACGAAAAATTTAAAGAATTGGACGTGAAGCACTAACAATCATGTTCAATAATCTTCAATGTTTAATGTGTCATAAGAATTTTCTTTCCACCCATTTTGGAGCTTTCGTTTATCAAATTATGGCAAATATCCTAAGGCATGTCAAATTCAGCTTTGGCAACTGTTTACGCACAGAGAGCTCTGTTATTAGAATCGTCAGTTTAAACAATACATTGACATATCCTACATGTATATAATCATCATTGGAATCACAAATGCATTTTTTTTTTAAATTTCAATTTTTGTACAAAAGATCATAACCCAGGAAACCATAACCCAGAGTGCTTTAAAACTGAACTTATATCATTGGGCCGTATTCTTGTACTAAACACGGTTGTAGCTTAAAACCGCGTCTAACTAAACTCATGTCTAACTAAAACGCGAGTTCATCTTTTAAACAACGTGTTTAACTAAACACGGTTTTAAACTCTGCGCATCTCGTCCCCAGGGTGGTTGTGCGTTAATGTATACAGGTATTTATTTTTGTTGTGGCCCTAATGGGTTTAAATAGATATCGACTGAATACCTCAAACGCACTGTATTTGTAATACTTCAAGATCTGATCGGCAGCTTACACCGGGCACGGTTGAGTAATCATTTGAGCATACAGTTCGTGATTTATTTAGTTAAACGCGCCTTAAGGGTATTGCAAACCGTTTACAATAATTTAAATAATTAAATACGTCCAAAACCTCTACAATAAGTGATTCCCGCTACACCACATTACCTACCTCTGAAACCAAATAAACCCTCTACAACCCCCCCCCCCCCCCCCCCCACCAACCAGGTTGATTTATAAGCATATCCCTCCTAAAGGCGTTATAACCCCCCCCCCCCCACACACACACACACACACACAAAAAGGCGTTATAACCCCCCCCCCCCCCACCCCCCCCCCCCCACACCCCAATTAGGTTGATTTAAAACCACATCCCTCCTAACCTTTTACCATGGCTACTTTATTAACCCCTACCTCTCAAACCGCATCAAGTTAACACTCCGTACTTTTAAAACCACATAAACCCCCTACAACCGCCCCGGCCCCCTGCAATAACACCAACAAGTGGATTTTAAATCATAACCCTCCTAACCATTTCAAGTGGCTACTTCATTATACTCTTAACCCTATCCTAAAACATTTCCCGTGGTTTTACCCCCCCCCCCCCCCCCCCATACACACACCCAACCCAGGTTGATTATAATCACAACCCTCCCTTAACCATTTCCCGTGGCTTCTTCATTAACCCTCGGTCCCTTATTGTTTGGCAACCCTAGTCCTATCCTAAACCATTTCCCGTGGTTTTACACCGCCCTCCCCCCCCCCCCCCCCCCCCAACATGACACCAAACACCCTACCACAGGCCTATAACCAAGTTTCCGTGTGGCTTCTGCGCCATGTGTAGGAGTGCGTGTGCCGCGGCAGTGAGCCCTTGCGCAAACATGTACGCAACGCACAATGTTGTTCAATTCTAGTGGCATTTATGAGCCAAATCTGAGAGGTTTTTGGCTGTTTTGGCGTCAATTGTTAACCAATTTCAGTGGAAAAAAACTTTAACAGACTTCCCGTTATTTCCTCTATTTTTCACGCAAATTATGCGCCACTTTGATCACAACTAACGGAGAAATAAGGATAACAAACACACCCCACACACAAACAAACATACACCATTTCCAGATTTATAGTAAGATTCTATCATTACCATAATACTAATCGGAAGCGATTATTTCTGTCTTTGGGGTGATTTAACATTGTTGCTTTGGTTAAGGTTGGTGTCAACCCTGTTTGGGCCAAATTTATCAAGCACTGTAACTTTTAAATTATAAATGTGATGTACATAAAAGTATACATTTTTTGTAATGAATGAGTCAGAGAATCCATTTTTGGTATCAAATTTTACTAAAATGAGTGATTTTTACATTTTTGCCCAAAAAATCACCTTTTTGGCGCCAAAAATTGTCAGACAACCTAACAATATCAGTTTTTGATTAAAAATTCCAAAATTTCACCAAAATCATCTAAAGTCAATTATCTAGGAGCGAATTTTTTTTTTTGGCTTAAAATTTGTTTGTTTTGAAAATATTGACCAAAAAGTGCCAAAAATGAGATTTTTGAGATAAAAAACATTTTTTTGGCACTTTTTGGTCAATATTTTCAAAACAAACAAATTTTAAGCCAAAAAAAAAAATTCGCTCCTAGATAATTGACTTTAGATGATTTTGGTGAAATTTTGGAATTTTTAATCAAAAACTGACATTGTTAGGTTGTCTGAAAATTGTTGACGCCAAAAAGGTGATTTTTGGGCAAAAAATGTAAAAATCACTAATTTTAGTAAAATTTGATACCAAAAATGGATTCTCTGACTCATTTCATTACAAAAAATGTATACTTTTATGTACATCACATTTATAATTTAAAAGTTACAGTGCTTGATAAATTTGGCGCCAAACAGGGTTGACACCAACCTTAAGTTTGAGTCAGGAAAAGGCGCATTGTTATTTGGCGGGAAATTAAGCGGAGTTCCGCGCTTTTCAAATGCTGCGACAGCTGTTCGATCATTGCGTCGCGCGCTGAATCTTTCCGTGCGTAATACTAGACGCGCCGCTTAATACCCGCGACGAAGACGCGAAAACAAAAGAGCGCAAAACAATGCCCATCTTACGATCATTTAAATTTCAGTTTTCTTCCAATTTCTTCACATTGTGACAATATGAATCTGATAGTTTATTTTGATTGTTCATAATAGTATACTCGCCTTTTAGGTCACACGTCCGTGTATTCCGACAACATTTAGCATTAAATGGTGGAAAATGTCAATATTTTTACTAAATCGATGTTTTCTAGAAGTTCAAATTTGAAGGAATTTTACGAATTTTCAGACAGCATAACTAAAAATATATCAAACTATCAGGTATAAGCTTTTACTACCATTGTGTAGAGGACTTTCAGCGCTAGGAGGCAATTTTTTTATTTTTTCGATTATGGATTTTAAACTCGAGATATGCATCCATTTCTAGCGAAATGTATGCCAAAAAAACCACGACTTTTACACTTTTCCGATGTTTTTAGCAATATTTCCAAAACTAAGCCTTATTTTGGAAAAAGAAAAAAATGCTTCCTAGACAAAATTGTCTTGTTAACAAAAATGTATATTAGAACAAATTACCATTTTTTATTTGATAGTTATGCTGTCTGAAAATTTGGGGTAAAAAAATAAAATCGCTTTTTGGTTCATTTCTCAAAATTTAGTTTATTTGGTATCACATTGATATCACCATCGGATTCCTTAACAAATTTCCTTTCTATAAATGTTTACTTTTATGTACTTTTATTCAATATTCTCAAACTTAGAAGCAAAAGTTGATCATCAAAATAATAAGGTTGACACTTCCCTTAAACACTTTTTAAAGCTAAACACACATCTAACTTTGACTTTAGACACAGCGTTTGACTAAACGCGATTCTCCCGTACATTTGTTTTACTAAAACACGCGTCTAACTCACCGAAAAGTGTCTATAACTTTAAAACATGGCTATGGGGGGTAGTTTAAGACCTATTTTTGTTACGCGCCGCTTGTATTTTACTTGTATTATATTTCGTGCGCGCCTGTGTGATTAGTCTAGTGAGTAACCCAAAAACGCCATACTTTGTTGAACGCGTGGAACGCTGTGAAGAAAACTCGGAAAGTTGTGTAGGAAAACATCGAAATTTGATAGAAATTGGACGTTTTGGTTAACATCCTTTCATTAGGCCTAAAAAAAAGAAGGTTTGATTGGCGTAACATGACCAAAACAAATAGGGTAGGTCGGTCGGGATTTTTTTTTTTAAATTTTTTTAAAATTTTTAAATCACCTACTGTGCAATGTCTACACATAGCTCTAGCGTATTTAATTGCCGGGCAAAAGTGTATCGTTGTGTTCAACAATATATAATTTCGATGGAGACTTAAAATAGCCGAAAATGAAAGCAAACAGTCAAAAACTTTAATACTTTGTTCAATTTTTATAAATATATATTTTTTTTTTTCCCCTCAAAATAATAAAAAATATTCAGGGTCGGCGATGTATTTAGGGTCGGTCGGGTTACGCCAATCAAACTTTTTTTTTTAGGCCTTAGTGTTAAATAGGACGGAAGCGTGACGGGAAGTTGACTGCGAAGTGGAACTAAAGATTTAAAGCTTTCGTATTGTAGGGCGGAACTTAACGCTCCGTGGTGGTACAATTTTGTTTGGTGGTACAATTTATTAATCGCTTTGGTTTCATTATTTCAATATAGATTTGTTTGGTGATTCAATTTCTTTGGTACAATTTCAAAAATATACATTTGGTGGTACAACTTCATTTAATACTTTTATCTGGTTAAATTTTTATCTGTCACGTTTATTTTCACCATTTCACTATCTTAAATACTTGGTATAAATTGTTGTTAAGTGCGGTTGTTGGATGGTGGTTAGTGTTATAGAAATAAAGAGCCTATGGAAATTACAACCCGTGTGTACCGGTCCTTTGTCGTCTACGGTAGAAACGCAGGTTCTGTCCCTGCAAACGAACCCACGTGGTCTTCAAATAAAACAGGTTTCTAATTTAAACCCTGCCCACACATAGAAAAATTAGTGGTGTCAGACGCTGCAACAGCATTCTGCACGCTTCGTGGTAGGTTTTCGGCGCCACCGGCTCGGTCCCGCCACAAGTGGTGTCAGATGTGGGATTTTTTTTTGGGGGGGGCGACAAGGTTTTTTGGTGAATTCGGGATCATTTCAGTGGTAGTTAAGTGGTGGCTCCAGACTCGAGGAAATGAGTGAACGAAAGGGTAGTGGCAAAGAGGAGCGTCGAGGTAGTGGCAGAGATGAGCGTCATGGTGGTGGCAAAGAGGAGCGTCATGGTAGTGGCAAAGAGGAGCGTCATGGTAGTGGCAAAGAGGAGCGTCATGGTAGTGGCAAAGAGGAGCGTCATGGTAGTGGCAAAGAGGAGCGTCACGGTAGTGGCAAAGAGGAGCGTCATGGTAGTGGTAAAGAGGAGCGTCATGGTAGTGGCAGAGATGAGCGTCAGGAAAGTGGCAGAGGCAATCGTAGAGATGGCAAGAGAGATGGTGGAGGTGATGTGGAGAGTGTTGGTGTAGAGCTGCAGAGAGAATTGGTGGCGATGTGGATTTGGGTGTTTGGGGAAAGGTCGACAAAAGTGGAGAGTGTCGACATTTGAGTGATTTAGAGAGTGTCGACAAAATGGGAGATTGTCGGCATTTTAGTAATTTGGAAAGTGTCGACAAAAGTAGAGGTCGACAATGGAGTGAAAGTGGAGGAGGTGGAGGTACAAGTAAATGTGGAGAGAGTAGAAGTGGTATTGGTTTTGGTGTTGGTGGCGATGTCAGAGGCAGTGTCGTTGTTGGTGGTAATGTTGGTGGAGGTCTACATGGAGGTAATGTTGGTGGAGGAGGAAGTGCTGGCGGAATTGGAAGTCGACACGGTGGGGATCCTAGTGATGAGGTGCCGGTCGCTAACTGTGGAGGTAGTAATAAGATGGGTAGCTTTGATGAGGTTGGGAGTGCACGTGGTAACACTTGGAGCACTGTGGAGAAAAGTGGCGAGATTGGTAAGGGGTTGTTGCGGAGCCCAGAAACGAACATTAGGTCGGCTGGCGGTTCAGGTAGAGTTGGCAATGTTGATAGCGGGGGAAGTCACTATTATAGTGAGGACTCTGGGATTGGATCATATGTCGCGGATTTGGGTACTCTGGGTGATTATGAGGAGTGGAAAGGGACAGATCGGATAGAGTTGGAGGGTTTGAGACGGAATGGGAATGATTTGATACAGAGGGAGGTTTTGGCTGAGGAACGGCTGAGTGAAAGAGAGATGAAGAGGCAGCTAGAGTTGGGGTTGCGATCGGTGTCTGAGATTCAGCGACGGGAAGAGAAAATTGTATCTCAAGAGGAAGCGGTGAAGATGTTTCGGGTTAGTATAGTTTGGAGACCGAGTTGAATCGAAGAGAGTTGAGGGTGAAAGAGCGTGAGCTTGAGATAGAGCGACGGACACAGTTGTTGGATAGTCGGGAGAATGGATTACAAATGGTAAGAAGGGTAGAGAATAAGAAACAGCAGAGTAAATTAAAAGAATTGTCTGATCGGGAGATGAGAAGCTAGTGGGAGAACGGGAAAAGAGGAATGAGGAGGTGTATGAAGAGGCACAGATGGTGAAAAGGGTAGAGAATGATAAACAGCAGAGTAAACTAAAGGAGTTGTCTGATCGGGAGAAAGTAGTGGCAGAAGGGGAGGAGAGGAATGAGGAGGTATATGAAGAAGCCGTGTCGAAGAAGCGTAGATATGAGAGGAAACAGGCAGATCTTGATGATAGGGCTCGACTGCTAGGAGAGGTTGAGAATGAGCAGAAGCAAAAGTATGAGAAGTGGAGTGAGAAAACCATGGAGCTTCTTGGCAGGGTGACGGCCTTGGTGGAACGTCCGCGAGTGGAGAGGCGAAATTTGAAGCCGCTTGAATTTGACGGAAATGTTGGCTGGGGTACGTTCCATAAACACTTGAAGCGTGTCGGTCGTACAACAAGTGGACGGATGAGGAGGCTGCCCTACAGTTATATACATGTTGTCAGGGTTGTGCATTGAATGTGTTGGCGGTTGAGGTAGATCCACGGGAGATAGAGACTATAGCGAGTTAGTCCGTGTGATGACGCGATTGTTTGCCACGGGAGGAACCTGATGAGTGTTTCCTGGAGTTGAAAGCAAGAAAACAGAAGTTAGGGGAGAGTTATCATGACCTGTGGCCCTAGATGTTAGGCGGTTGACTCTTCGGGCGATGCCACGGGGTGATGAGGAGAGTAGGGATATGGTAGCACGGACTATATTTGTAGATGCTGTTGGTGACCGGACCCGGTACTTCGGAAAGAGCTCTATAATGTGGCGTCGGGTTCGTTGTGCGAGATGCTACGCTATGCAGAACGTAGTGACGCGTACAAGCGGATAGAGAAGATGAGAGGCTGGACAGCCAAGAGTGTAAAACCCCGCGGAGTGGAGGAAGTCCAGAAGCAGAAGGTTAAAGTTAAGGGCCCTGTTGTAATTGAAGGGAAGGATAATAGTAATGTGGAGAAAGGAGTGACGTGGTCACAGGTTGTGAAGGGAGGACCGGTGGCAGGGATGAGCAGTGTCCAGGTGGGGGCGATAATGGTAGGACTGGGGAAGGTAACAGTCAGAACGGTATGGATAGTTGTCAGTCGGTGAGTGCATTGCAGCCAGATGGTAATTGTTGCCGTTATTGTAAGGAGTTGGGGCATTGGAAACGAGAATGTCCGGTTTTACAGGCTAAACAGGAGATGTGGGACGCTAAGAGAGCAGCATGGGTTAGGAGGTCAGAAATAAGTGCGAATAAGGTCAGAATGGGCAGAGGAACGCCAGAGGAGAGAGCAGGTAGAGTTTCAGAGGAGAGGAGAGAGGACAACGTGAAACGTGAGGAGTGTCGAAGAGACGAGGAGCGCCGTAAAGAGGAAGTGAGAGTAAGGGCGAAATGGGAAGAGAATCGCCAGAGAAGGGAGCAGCAAGAGCGTCAGTGGAGAAAGGATAAAGTGAGGCGTGGGGGGGGGGGGGGGGGGGGGGGGGTAAAGAGGAGGAGGGAGTTAGGGTAGAAAAGGAGCGCCAGGATAGAGATCAGAAGTTTCAGGCGGATGACGAGCGTCGGAAAAGGGAGAAAATTAGGATGGAAGAGGCGCGGAAGAAGGAAGAGGAAAGGGTTATAGTGGAGAAGGAGCGTCTGGAACGAAAGAAGATTAGGGTGGAAAAGGAGCGCCTTGAAAAGGAGAAGGTTAGAGTGGAGAAAGAGCGACTGGAACGAGAGAGGAAAAGGGTGGAAAAGGAGCGCCTTGAAAAGGAGAAGGCTAAAGTGGAGAAGGAGCGTCTGGAGAGGGAGAAGGTTAGGGTGGAGGAAAGTCAAGGTTTGGATGGACGAATTAGGATGCAAGGGGAACGTAGCTCCAACGCAGAGAAGGGGCACGAGCTTTGGAAGAA
This sequence comes from Ophiura sarsii, assembly GCA_035610835.1. Taxonomy (NCBI): domain Eukaryota; kingdom Metazoa; phylum Echinodermata; class Ophiuroidea; order Amphilepidida; family Ophiuridae; genus Ophiura; species Ophiura sarsii. Next base: position 33,262,763 of record CM069458.1, read on the forward strand.
TGTGAGATTAGTGAGAGCGGAGCAATCTCGTCAGAGCATAGCAAAGGCGCAAGAGGACTATGAGCGTAGGAAGAGGAAGGAAGAGATAAGGGAGGAGAAGGCACGAGAGGATGAGGAGCGTAGAAGAAGAAAGGAAGAGATCAAGGCGGAGAAGGAGCGTCTTGCCAAGGAGAAGGGTAGGGTAGAGGAGGAACGTAAGAAGGACGTCGAAAGAGTTATGGTGGAAGAGGAGCGTCTGGAAAGAGAGAGGGTTAAGGACGAGGAGAGTCGCAAGGAGGAGGAGGCTAGGGTGGTGGAGGCGCGTCGGAAGAGAGATGAGTGGCTTAGAATGGAAACCGAGCGTTGGGAGGGAGAGAGGAGGGTGAGAGAAGATCAAGAACGTGAGCAGAAGGAGAAGTTTAGGCAAAATGAAAAGCGTAAGAAAAGGAAGGAAGAGATAAGTGAGGAGTGGCGCCTGAAGAGAGAGGAGGAGCAGGCTCGTTCTAGGAAGGAGTTGAAGTTGCGGCAGGAGAAACTGGCAAAAGAGGAGCAGGAGAAGAAAATGAATGGAGGCAAATTGAACCAGGGTGCAAAGACTGTGCATGTAGGGGGAGCCAAGGCGAAGATGACAAGTGTGTCTATCCAAACTTCGGCGGAGGGTATACGTACACAGCCGGCAAAGGTTGTTACAGTTGGCAGTATTAGGGCTGTACCAGCTAAACCGTTTGGACGGAGAGTAGAGGATCAAAGTAATCAGGATGAGGTTGTGGCGAAATACAAAGATGAGGGGCTGACTGAGCAGAAGAAAAAGTAGACGAGTTTTGCAACAGATACGTCGGTACATAATTTCCAGGGTGTGAACGATCTGATTAGGAAGAACAATGAACATTGGTTGGGAGTAATTGAAAAGCTTGCCAAACAGATAGAGAAGCGACCGAATGACAGTGTGAGCGTAGGTCTTGGCACACTTGAGTATTAGACGGGTTTTAAGAGTATTAGTATTGTTGGAGAAATAGGAGTTTTCGGGACGTCGGAGTTTGTTGGAGTTAGAATTGTGAGTGGCGTTAGAACATATGGTTATTCTGGTGGGATTACTTTTGGGGATAATCTAGCGTTTTGAAGGATGGACCCGACAAGAGATGGAGGAGTGGAGTCGACGTGCTGTGTGGGCCGAACATCAAGATATAAAGTTGAACTGGATTGTCAGGCGGTGGGGCCAGCAGGATTCGAGGTTGGATATTGAACAGAGGAGGCGAAGGCAAAGAGAACTACATAGGGGGATGAGACGACAAGAGGCGGATGTAATGGACCGAATGGAAGTGTTAATGGAGGAGCATTCAGTATAAAGACCTGTTGAAGATGGAGGAGTTGTTAAATATTTTAAAGTTTTCGTTGCGGTTATACCAGCTGTTTTGAGTTCGAGATAAAAGTTGAAATTGTTACGATATGGAGGCGAAGTAGGCGACGTATACATAACTGGACGATGACTGACGTTACCCCCAATCTGTTAGAGTTTGACTCGTTTCTTGGCCTTATAAGCCGAGTGGTCAACTCATGGGACGTAACGGGAGACTCGCTACCAGAGCTCCACACAGATGAGGATTTCTACAGACCCGACCAGGGGTTACGACGAACCTGACCAAAGGTTCCAACGGCGAGACGACGACGAATGACGGACGGGATCCTCGGACCCAACCGGGGGTCGCATCAGGATTGGCCAGGGGCCCTACAAGCAACAGGAGACTTTGGATCAAGGACGACGGAGGGAGATGAAGATTCGCGTTTATTTGTTTTTTGTACTTTAAGACCTGTAGAAGAATAAGTGGTAAAGGTGGTTATCTCTGATGGTGTTTTTGTTGTATATACATGTACATGTATATAATTGAGGTTGATTGGCGTAATAGTTTGGTGCGCGGGGAGTAGTGTGTGCAAGCGATCCCGCTTATTTTTTTGTTATCGCTTGTTATTTGACGGGGACGTCAAATGCTAGTTGGGGGCTGTGTAGCGGGAATCCCTTATTGTAGAGGTTTTGGACGTATTTAATTATTTAAATTATTGCAAACGGTTGCAATACCCTTAAGACCTATTTTTGTTACGCGCCGCTTTTATTTTACTTATATTTCGTGCGCGCCTGTGTGATTAGTCTAGGGAGTAACTCCAAAACGCCATATTTTGTTGAACGCGTGGAACGCTGTGAAGAAAACTCGGAAAGTTGTGTAGGAAAACATCGAAATTTGATAGAAATTGGACGTTTTGGTTAACATCCTTTCATTAGTGTTAAATAGGACGGAAGCGTGACGGGAAGTTGACTGCGAAGTGGAACTAAAGATTTAAAGCTTTCGTATTGTAGGGCGGAACTTAACGCTCCGTGGTGGTACAATTTTGTTTGGTGGTACAATTTATTAATCGCTTTGGTTTCATTATTTCAATATAGATTTGTTTGGTGATTCAATTTCTTTGGTACAATTTCAAAAATATACATTTGGTGGTACAATTTCATTTAATACTTTTATCTGGTTAAATTTTTATCTGTCACGTTTATTTTCACCATTTCACTATCTTAAATACTTGGTATAACGTGTTGTTAAGTGCGGTAGTTGGATGGTGGTTAGTGTTATAGTTGTGAAATAAAGAGCCTATGGAAATTACAACCCGTGTGTACCGGTCCTTTGTCGTCTACGGTAGAAACGCAGGTTCTGTCCCTGCAAACGAACTCACGTGGTCTTCAAATAAAACAGGTTTCTAATTTAAACCCTGCCCACACATAGCAAAATTAGTGGTGTCAGACGCTGCAACAGCATTCTGCACGCTTCGTGGTAGGCTTTCGGCGCCGCCGGCTCGGTCCCGCCACAGTGGCATAACCATCTAGCGGGGACGGTACGCCGCTAGTACATATAAAAGTATAAAATAATAGAGAAATATGAAATTCAATTTTTGAAACAAGTGCCGGGTTGACACTGCCCTTAACTACGTACGAGAATACGGGCCTACGGTTTAATTTCAGCCGCTGATTGGGACACGCATGGATCACTTTGCGGCACTGATACAGACAACGGAAAGCGGATAGTCGATGGGATCAGTGATGATAGAACGTACACTAAAACTTACCCATGGTTGGCATTATTACAGCGGAGTGACGGGGGCTATTGCCCGGCAGAGATAGTCGCCAGACGGTTTGTTTCAACTGCTGCTCACTGTGTGTAAGTTTCGAAAGTATTTAAAAAGTATAGTTTCTTTGATGTCATAAAACGGAGAATCCCACAAGGTGATGGCAGAAATTCTACTATCTACCGTGACAGACCTGGCATACGCCAATAGGGCAGGACCACTCAGGACCATATTATTTATGGGCCAGAATCCGTAGCGTGCCTCCAGGTCGGAAAAGTTCTACCGTACATATACAGAACTGGCATTGACCATATAAGTGGGCCAGAATCCGACATCGGGAAAAGTTCTACTGTACTATTTAAAAAACCGGCATACCCTGTGACCATATTATAAGTCACATTTCACAATCACGTATTGGTGGATACTGCATCATGTGACCGTTGTTCCCCAATATTACACAGCAGGGCAACAAGTTCCCATAAAAGTACTATTGCCTTGTGGATGAGGAACCGTATGATGAACTTCCTAAGTCACTTTATCGTGAAATAAATGAGAAATTACAATTTTTCATCTGCGGTTACCGTGACCCGTGTAATTTTTATGTTTTATTATATAAACAAATCAGGCCTATTAAAGGTAGATGACCCGATCACATTTCGATTTTCAACTTGAAGTTTTCTATTCTACATGAAAGGTCATCCTTAAAAAAGTCGTGTTCCAAAGTTTGAGTTGCATAGCTCTAATGGTTCTTATTTTACACGCACAAGATGCTGTGAACTGTACCCATTGAGTAGTACACAAACTATATCGGTGGTATACCACCATTCGCGGTAATTCGACGTTATTTCATCGATTTCTCCGTAATTACACCGATTTAGGCCGTCAAATTTCAGTATGATGATGAGAAAAATACGAGCTTTCATTTGATATGAAAATCTCCGTATGTTTGAAATAATTCTGTGTTACGAAAATGTGATCGGGTCATCTACCTTTAACTGCTCGATATTCGGGAAATAGTGCTTCTGTCTCGGAAAAATACTAAAGAACCGCGGTATCCAGTCACGGGAGCTATTTTGCCCCAGTTATGAGCAGTAAATATTTGTATAGTATCGACTCGCAAATAACCCGTCGACTCGCAAATAACTTTTCTAATATATTTTTATAGGGATGGTCAGAACGTTAATCAACTGACGCTGAGGTTCGAGACATCAACGTGGGATTTTTCCCCGGATTTTTCCGGGGGGTTTTCCAGAGGTGTAATTCGAAGGTGGGTGCATCATGATTACGTTTTGTCAACCGACAGCGCCGACGTTCCTCCCCATAGTCATAGTGACATGGCACTCTTAGAATTGGATTCAGCGGTGACATACAACAGTCACGTGAGACCAGTTTGTTTGCCACTTCCAGACAGTGCACGTGATTGACAACATGACAACTGCTGGGCTGTCGTATGGGGCCGTAAAGAAGGGGGTGAGTAGAACTTAGAAGAGAGGCTGCCCGGGGTGAATGGGGGCTTATATAAGGGGTGTGAGCGGAGGGTTGGCTTCCGGGGGGAGAATGGGGACTAAAAGAAGGGTGTGAGTGGAGCCTGGAAGAGGGAAGGAGGCTGTCGGGGGAGACTGTGGACTCTAAACGAAGGGGTGTGAATGGAGGGGAAGCAGCCCGGGGACACTGGGGACTAAAAGAAGGAAGTGAGTAGAGGGGAGGCTGCCGGGGGGTACTGGAAAGAAGGGGTGTGAGTGGAGCTGCTGGGGGAGCCTGGGGACTGAATGAAGGGGTGAGTAGAGGCGTAGGAGGCTGCCGGGGGAGACTGGGGAAAAGAAGGGCTGTGAGGGGCGGTGAGACGGTTGCACTTTAGGATATTGTAATTTCTATTTATAACATGAAGTATTGATAAAGTTGACATCCGGGGTTGACATTGGAGGCACAGAAAATCCAAGGATCGTTGTGAACAAAGGTAGAGTACAGATTTAGAATAATAATATGGACTGCTCAAGGAATATTGCATTTGGCAACCAAAACGGCAACCAAAATGATATCCACTACAACATGGTAGACGCACACACCAAAATCAGAGTAGGATTGAGGCTTGCCTGGATGTAAATAAATTGTGTATTGTTTAAACACACTCTTATTAAAAAGTATATTGGTGATACTTTTAAGTTTAATGGTTACCTAAAGGAGTGTTATTATTGTACAGATTGTGTATCTGTTCGCGTGTAAAGTCTACGTAATGATATTATAATGATATTATAGTTATGCCAATAAAGCCTATGATGTTGTTATAACGTAGGGTGTACTACATAAATATGTAGCAACATTATAACCAGACAGTAATCGGTGTTACCAATAGGTAGAAATCTTGCACAAAGTAATCAGCACAAATATTCAAGTGATAGTTAAATTCAGATAAACTTGAATATTATACTAACTGGATATCGTGTGGCACGTACCGCTTTACTTTGTTAGCAAAGATATAACATTGATGTTATGGCATAATTCAGTTAAACCCTTACGCACCCTCACGGGGAGAATGCGTCGTTCTTAAAAAGCACACATTTAAATTCCATGTGAGGGGTGTGACATAAGTATTCCGATTGCCTGTGATATTAAGCAATTGGGAAAAGGCGTTACTATTAAAAATAACGAGTGTAAAATATCACACGAAATCGATGTTTCAAACTTGATAGTTTATAAGGGCTGAATTGATAGAGTAACACGTGGTCAAATGAACATGAATATATAAATCAAGTTCGACAGATAAAATCAAATAGCAAAAGGCGATACCATGATTTCATGTGGCTGATAACATGCCTACAATCATCCGTCGCTCGACCATTTGGTCAGTTCAGGGCAAAGAACAAGTTTGTGTAGGTTTAGCAAAGGCGTTGTTTGACAGATCAAGCAAGCGGATATTAAAATAAAATCAACATTTAAGTTGGTCTAATTGATATTAGACAGCTCACGATCTGATCGGACGCCTTTAGTGTGTGAGAGCTATATCTACACTGAATGATGTTCTAGTATACTATATATCATCATGTTATATGGATCTGTACAGTGACCATGCACGTTATGTGCATGTGACTTGCGATTGGCTAGTCTAAAAAAATCATTGTGCGCTCAATTAGCTATCATTATATATAAAGGCGGTTGAGATTCATCTATAGTGCGTGGAAAAATCACTTGAGAAATATTAGGACTGTTTCAAACTAGTCCGACTTGAGCTGAATGACAATGGTAATCAATAGATCAAACATTCTTGATGGAAGCCGCTTTCAATGGCGGGCTGCGATAAGCAGTGGTTTCTATTGACGACTTTATACATGTTTTGGTCAACATAGCCACAAGTATTAAATTATTTTGCAAAAGGAGTGACAAAAAAAATCGATGAGTTTTAAAACTTTTATAAGTTTCGTTGAATCATTAAAAAACCGACATTAATAGAAGTATTTAGGATAACTTGAGCGTCCATTGGCATTTGAAAAAATTAACCGTGTGTGAGTAGAGCACGTGCAATTGTAAAGTTGGATACAAACGTGGTACTCTAAGCGGCGAGATATAAGCCAATGCTCAATGAATTATAAACGTGTTGCATGCATGGGTGGTACCATGTTTTAAAGTACAGATAAATAAACATTGGTGTGCCAACACACTTCGTTATGAAGTGGGGCATGATATAGAATATTAATGAAAACCAATAAACCATAAATGTGTAAAACAAATCACTTGGATGTAGGATGTAGGCTGCCAGAGGAGTAAAATGTGAAAGGATCTAATAAACGGGGTGCCATACATGGAGACATGGAGTTCCCTTGACGGTTTAATAGACTTAGAACCATCGCAGGTCTCACTGCGCTGCAGTCTCCCTAGTTCATATAAATACAAATAAGGGGAAAAGTACAATGCATTTGGCAACCAAAGCGGCAACCAAAATGATATCCACTACAACATGGTAGACGCACACACCAAGATCAGAGTAGGATTGAGGCCATTGAAAGCGGCTTCCATCAAGAATGTTTGATCTATTGATTACCATTGTCATTCAGCTCAAGTCGGACTAGTTTGAAACAGTCCTAATATTTCTCAAGTGATTTTCCCACGCACTATAGATGAATCTCAACCGCCTTAGGTAACCATTAAACTTAAAAGTATCACCAATATACTTTTTAATAAGAGTGTGTTTAAACAATTCACAATTTATTTACATCCAGGCAAGCCTCAATCCTACTCTGATCTTGGTGTGTGCGTCTACCATGTTGTAGTGGATATCATTTTGGTTGCCGCTTTGGTTGCCAAATGCAATATTCCATGAGCAGTCCATATTATTATTCTTTGTACTTTTCCCCTTATTTGTATTTATGTGAACTAGGGAGACTGCAGCGCAGTGAGACCTGCTGGATATCATTTTGGTTGCCGTTTTGGTTGCCAAATGCAATATTCCTTGAGCAGTCCATATTATTATTATGATCCACATGTCAATGTTCCGCCCCTTCCTGGTTTGTCTTCAGGGTGGGCAAGCAGTAAATCTCAGTGCCCCCTAGTTAGGGCTATATTAGATAATATTCAGTCTATTGTGTAAGTTCATCAGGTTTGTTTTGGATAAATATTGAATAGGAACATAATTGTGTTCATCAAAACCAGTAGTGATTGAGGTGAATAAATGAATTTCTGAATAAAGGGAGATTAATTCACCAACTAACATTCATCTGACTTGATCAGTCAAATTTCATCAGAGTTGTGATCCACTGCTAGAACCGCGGGAACTGGTGTTGCCAGAAATGCTGGAATCAGGGTTGTCTGATTCATTCTCAGCGAGTAGAATGAGTCGGCCATGCCCATTTATTTTCGGATCATACGGCGAGAAACAATGGGAGGAGACAAGGATAATAGACACAGATGAGGAACGTATAAAACTGTTGATCAAGATGGCTATGGATAAAGAAGAGGTGCAATAGCAAACTGATGAACCGGGACCAGGGCACATACATGCTGAGTAATCTCTATAATCTGATGTTGAAGAACGAATCAGGCAACCCTGATTCCCGCATTTCTGTCAACACCAGTTCCCGCGGTTTTTAGCAGTGGATCACAGCTCTGATGAAAACTGACTGATAAAGTCAGATCAAACGTTAGTTGGTGAGTCACTCAAATCTCCATTTATTCACATAAATCATTGGTTTTGATAAACACAATATTTCTACATAATCTTCAGTCTACTTTCATAATTGGATTCAATGTGTTGTCTTTTTTACATTTCATATATAGGTGCTTTTTCAATTAAGCTACGGGAGCTGAAGATGAGAGTTCTCACAACACCGGACTGCCAAGCTAAGGTGGACGCTAAACCGGGTTACGATATTACACTCGAAGACACTAATATCTGTGCGGAGGGATATTCAGACCCTGATAATCAGAACACGACCAGTGTGAGTGGTATTTTTATGATTTTTATTAGGAATTTGTTTTTGTGATATTATTAATAGGAGTGATCTCTGCGAACGAAAAGATGTATAATGTTGAGCATTCTGTGACTATGGAAGTAGGGTCGGACTTACCATGGCCCCCAGATTGTTGGACCCCCAAATTCAGAAAAAAATAAGATAAAATTAAATTACCAATAGGCCTACTAAACACTGGTCAATTAGGAAAACGCAGTAAAATTTCTCGCGCTATGCGCATTTTGCCCCCAAATAATAATTTTAGAAGCTTGCTCAAATCCAAACTACCTCGAAATGGCCAAATGAGTGTCAACTAGCACATATTCCCGCGCATTTCGTCAGTTCAGTTACTATTCTTTTTTCATTAAATTGGCAATTTTCGGGGAACCCAACTTAGGGAGAACATGGTTCCACACAGTGGGTTGGGCCCTCCACATTTTTGCCTGGCCCGGTCAGTGCCCTAAAAAGGTAAATATGGCCCTGTATGAAGTACCACGCCCAAAGGCCCTGTCACACTCACTGTTGGGAGGGAGTAGAGCCCCGGATTTGAAGAGGGTAGGGGTGTGTGACTGGGCATTCTCAAAACAGGGGCTTACCGAACTGACACATCCTGAATTTGGGGTCTTGGCAAACGGCCCAAGTTGAAAACATTTTCCGCCCAATTGGGTGTTTTTAAAGTAAATTAGGACAAATTGGGCTAAATTTACCAAAATTTGGTGTATTTGGGGGCAACTCGGCGCTAGAGTTTGGATTGTATAGCTTGTGGAACAACTTATCAGTGAAATGAGATGCTTTATGAGCGGCGACAGGTCGTGAAAAGGGGGTCTTTGTCCCCGCACATACCCGTATTGCCAATATACGTGAGTACCCCCCCCCCCCCCCCCCGAGTAGAGCTAACTCCCGACGTTTTGAAAATTGTAGTGTACGTTCATGTAAGCTAAGAGAAATAACATTTGGGTGGGGGTCAAGCTGAGTGTAAAGCCTATGTAGATAGTTTTATTTTGGTCAGTTATAAAACCAGGTAAGATAAGATGGTGGTGATCTGTTAAGCGTAGAACGAGCACCGGGAAAATGAACGGTGAAGAGAGATGCAGAGCAAGCACCGGGACTCGAACGGTGAGGAATGTCGAAAAGCAAGCACCGGGACTCGAACGGTGAGGAATGTCGCAGAGCAAGCACCGGGACTCGAACGGTGAGGAATGTCGCAGAGCAAGCACCGGGACTCGAACGGTGAGGAATGTCGCAGAGCAAGCACCGGGACTCGAACGGTGAGGAATGTCGCAGAGCAAGCACCGGGACTCGAACGGTGAGGAATGTCGCAGAGCAAGCACCGGGACTCGAACGGTGAGGAATGTCGCAGAGCAAGCACCGGGACTTGAACGGTGAGGAATGTCGCAGAGCAAGCACCGGGACTCGAACGGTGAGGAATGTCGCAGAGCAAGCACCGGGACTTGAACGGTGAAGAGAGATGCAGAGCAAGCACCGGGACTTGAACGGTGAGGAATGATACAGGGCAAACACCGGGACTTGAACGGTGAAGAGCCTAATGCCGCAGAGAAAGCACCGGGACTTGAACGGTGAAGAGAGATGCCAAAAGAGAGCCAATACTTTCGGCAGGAATAGACGGGCTGTGAGAGCAGGAACAGACGGGTGAAGAGTGCAGGAACAGACGGGTGAAGAGTGCAAGAACCGACAGGCAGTCCTCGCTTTCAGATCACTCAGGTCTTACTTTAAAATAGTTGTTAATATTATCTTATGTAACGGTAATGGTATTTGACCATTAAAATTGTATGTATGAAATTTAACGTGTACTTTTATCTTCCATAGGTGTTTACCTTGTGTTACAATGTCAGGGTGGTCTAGGGTGTTGTGGAGGTAGTAGTTGAGGACGGACCGTTGTAAAACATTTGACCAAGACAGTTGAGACTTAGACCCTTGACCCAACCTTTATAAAGTTTTGCTTAAGTTGTGATTGTTGGATATTGTAAAATTAACCCGACGTTGTGATATATATTTTGTAACATATGTTGTAGGAAGGAGAGCGAAAATAAACTGTGAATCTTAGTTGTCGTCCAGTGTTATTGGTTCGCCGTTACTGAGTCGAAAGCGCAGGTTCTGCCCTGCAGACGAACCCACGTGGCTAACAAATACAAATTATAGGTTTCCAAATTAAACCCTTCCCACGCACAAAATTTGGTGGTGTCAGATCTGATAAACTCTGTACGCTTGGATATCGCGCGTGCTATATCTCGCTCTCGCGCCCCCGCGACAAGTATATGATCGTCATTCTTGGACTTTTTAAATTATTGTCAGTCATACTTAGAAAATGGAATGTACAAAATATGTTATGAAATCCATACCAATTAATGTATAACATGTTTGGACTAGAACATGTCTAAAGCCAAATTGTGAAATAGGGTATTCCATTAGCTATGACTAAAGTCATCGTTTGATAAACAGACGTAGGCATGTGGTCATTTGACTAGCTTCCAGAAAAGGTATCCCCCTTTTAGCGTGATGATGATAGCAAATTGATAATGTCATGTTTTATTGTTGTTCACAGGGAGATAGCGATGGACCTCTAATGTGCAAGTATGGAACAAGGCAATGGGTATTGCAGGGCATAAACAATTTCATAAGTGACCCAGATGTCTTCGTCAGAGTTTCAAAATTTAGCCAATGGATATCTGATTGCATTAACGCGTATGGTGGACCGGGACCGTTCTAGCTGAGGCAAAGTGATGGTAAGGACAAATGGCACGAGTCCTTCATCATACAGCTGTATAATTGTATATTTATACGGTACCTTCATCATGTTCATATAAAGTAAAATGAGTAAGATTGGAATTCTCACATTGATATGGTATACGTATGTGCCTGCCTTTTGGGGGGTGCTTTTTCGCAAAAATTTGGTATAGCGATGGGGTGTTTTCATCACAGACCAAAGGCATAAATTGGGTGTATTTTTAGGATTTTTTTTGTAAAAAGCACCCAATTTGTGCAAAATTGGGTGCTTTTTTAACACAATTTGTATATTGATGGGTGGGAAATCGGCCCATAAATAGGTATAGAAAAGTCAAATTTTCGAAGTCCAGCAGGCACATCCACGTACGATTTTGGCGAAAGTAACCCCCCCCCCCCGGGAAGGGGTTAAGGATAGTCTCATGTGTTGTTGTTGAAGATTTAACCACTATTGAGTCAATATGTTAACATTTGGCGCAACTGCGTAATCATGGTAAGGCCTATAACAAATATTGTTGGATTGCCCTTTCACCTCAATTTTTGTTTGGGTCAGTATACCGATTTTTTTTTTTTTTTTTTTAAATTTCAAAGAATGACCAAATCACACTGGAATACACCGATGTTTATAATTTATCTACATTTCGATATTAAAAAGCCAAAGTCTGGTGGCATGGATAAATACTTCAGAATGGGGGTCGCATATGGGTCAATTGAGGTCATTTAGGCGACGAATTTGTAATTTCTAAAAAAAAAATTAAAAAAGTTTTTTCTGTTTTTTTCTTCTTTTTAGATTTCAAAGAATGACCAAGTCACACTGGAATACACTGAGGTTTATTATTTAACTAAATTTTGATATTAAAAAGACACAAAGTATGGTGGCATTTCAGAGTGGGGTCATATAGGGGTCAATTGATTGAATTTGTAATTTCGAAATAAAAATAAATTTAAAAAAAAAGATTTTTTTTTTTGGGGGGGGGAGGGCCATCTAGCCCCTTTTGTTAGGCCTAATGCAACATACATCATAGACTAGATTGCTTAAATAGTGTACGCTTTATTCCGCCATATGGGCTGATTTGAGTCGATCTAAGCATCGTTATGTTGGATTCAACAGTATATATAGACGCCCACAAATATAAACACTCTCACCCAAAGAATTCCCCTTTTTCTGTAATTCTTTTCAAATTTGTCACCCAAAGACCTCTTTCCTTTAAAAATGTTGCAAATTTGTCACCTGAAAACCCTCTTTAGAGGACAGTTTACAACGTCTCATCCCCGGTCTCATCCTCATTTTGTGGTCGTTCTCTTCTCGCCTCTCAATGCCCCAGGGTTCAAAAGTGTGCCTATGTGACACACCCATCCATTTTAAATCGATTGACCCATCCGAGTACAACGGTAGCTTCCTAATTTAAAAATAAAAAAAATCATATTTTTCGAATCATCGTCTGCAAACGCAAATACCGCGCAGCAACGCGCGATATTCAGACAGTTTCTTACACAGATTAACCTCATTTTGGCCAACACGCCAATGTGATCAGTACATAATAATGATAAACGATCACGTGAGATTATTGTGTGAAATGAAAATGCCTGTACATCTGTAAAGCACTACCATTTTAGCTCATGAACGACAAACATGCCCAGAACACAGAGCCAATAATATTTCCTTTACTATTTTTACGTATTCATGAATTTTGTTTATATAATACCAAACATCATTTGTGTGCGTGCCCATGAGTGCTCAACAAAAGACAATCTGGTACCAAACTTGCCACCAAGCAACAGAGATAAGCCATGATTTAATAGCGCCATTTAATGAAAACCCGTGACGTTTCCAAATTTACATTTTCAACAAACTACGCGGGGAAAAAATACTACAATCATGTTACCTGTTCACAATCAAAACGCCTGCTCGCTCACGCACAAACCAGGCGCAGATTCACTGTGTGATCAATATCCCTTTCATTCCAGGCCATTCAAGTGCCACACACAGCATTTTCTCGAAAAGGTTCGGCTTATTGTCTATCTATAGCCTGTTTGGACACAAATAATCGGAAGACACTCTATAAGACATAAACAAATTGTATGACTTTCTTTTGTTGAGCACTTTAGTTAGGTATTAAATCATGTTTCAGCGTACACTGAAAACCAAACTGGTCAGCTGGTCAGCCTGACTAACTTAAGCTATGGTGTCCATCTTGACTAGCTTTAGCCTAGCCCAGCTTTACGTAAGTTGCGCGACTACTAATCCGTCCTAAAAGCTGGACTAGTTTAGGCTCACCGCTTGAGTAGCTTTAAGTTAGTCCAGATGGTGCCTATCTTGACTAGCTTTAGACTAGTCCAGCATTGCTGGACTAGCTTTAGTTGCTCGACTAGTTTGATGTTAGTCCGTCCTAAGCTGGACTAGTTTAGGCTAGTCGCTGGAGTTAGTCCATATTGTGTCCATCTTGACTATCTTTTGCATAGTCCAGCATTGCTGGACTAGCTTTACGTAAGTCCGGCTCGACTAGCTTTTATTCTTTGACCATTACTTCGTAGTAATGGTTGTATGTAATATTAGCAGAATATGATATCAGAGGTGTTTATTTCCGATAAATGCAATTTTGCGATGGACAGAGAATATGAATCTATGAAACGGAGTGAATAATTAATTTATTCTTGTTTAAATTTCATCACTCGGTGAGTGAGTGACATGAGAATTGGATCAATTCTTTTACAAGTCACATTGCGCGATACCCACGCCCATATATGGGATGCTTCAGTTTTGTGATTCGAATTTCCGCTCCCATTATATACTCTCTCTGATTTTATGTGCATCACCAATCTACAACTTGCGTTCTTCGTGTCTACGTGATTTATTTCACTCGGGCGTTGCCACGCAAACGACGCGAACACCGTTGTAGATTGGTGATACACTACACTGAAAACTTCAACTAGTCAGGCACTGGCTGGACTAACTTTAAACTAGTCGAGCAGGCTAGTCAAGCCTGCTGGATAGGTTATGGCTGACTTGACTGGCTTAAGGTTAGTCCGGCTCAGCCTGACTAGCTTGATTTGTTCTGCTGGACTAGTCTGTGGCTGGACTAGCTTATGTTAGTCAAGCTGGAGCATTGCTGGACTAGCTTTACGTTATTCGCTCACTAGCTTGATGTGAGTCCGTCCTAAGCTGGACTAGTTTAAGCTATTTGCTATCTTGACAACGCTATGATTGGCAGCACGAAAGTCCTTATAAAGGCACATGAGGCGCACGATGTGACTCGCAAATCGAGGGCGCTGTCACACTAGAGGCTTCAATCTCGGCAATGGGAAACTGTGTACAGTGGCAGCGCCTGATAATATGCTGAAAATGATTTAATTCCTTTCAACAAATACCAAGGCTATGAACGCCATTTCATAAAATAGTTGCATTTCATAAATAGACAATGCAAATAAGAACATAAATTAATTGTACTTCATTCTTAACAATTTAACTCAAACTAAGTTCAAAAACCTTAACACTAAAATGATCAAAATAAAATAATAATCAGGGCCTGCACTTGAAGATGGACTTACACCGATAATAGAAAATCCCTGCACACATGTCCGTTAGTTCAGACTTTCCCCCACACTGTGGACAGGTTGGGCTGCTGGCTGTGCCGCACTTGCCCCACCCGTACCGATCCTTTTTAATTTATATGAATGGCTTATGTGCATAGGTAAGCAGTGGTCTGACACCCCCCTCTCTTTAGGGGGTTTCAAAACT
The DNA here is from genome assembly GCA_035610835.1 of Ophiura sarsii. NCBI lineage: Eukaryota > Metazoa > Echinodermata > Ophiuroidea > Amphilepidida > Ophiuridae > Ophiura > Ophiura sarsii. The sequence goes on from CM069458.1 coordinate 33,277,772, forward strand.
TTTTTGACCGACCCACCCCCTCAAATTTGCCAGCCCCCGCCCACCAATGTATTTATGAACGCCCAATGTATTTATGAACGCTCCCAATACATCAATAGGGCGCACTTCACTAAATGGGGTCCCCTACCCTTAAAGGGTGTTTAAAACTAGAATTGGAAAGTATACATGACAAAATCCTCAATTTTAAAGGCTTGACAGTAAGAACAATTTTATAAATGCCTAGAATGTCTGCTTAATTATGATTAATGGGACATCACCTATATGCACACTGACTATAAAATGTGAATATCATTTAGGTAAATTTTGAGAGATCTTTCAAATTTGTATTTTTTACTGGAAACATTGGCGAAAATACAAAAGACTATGCACGTGGTGAATAACGGTTATACAATGTTTAGTGCGTGATAGGCTTACATACACATAGTATCACGATACACTTTTTAAAAAACCATATCAAACGCATTAGTCTTTTGTATTTCAAGATAATTATGTTCAAACATTTATTTCATCGCAATGCTATCTCTCTGATAAATATGGTGATATAATTCATTGTTCAGTGGCGCGTAACTCCTATGCAGCACTCGTAACTATAAGCCTGTCGAAAACATATAACCAATGATAACCACCCGGGTATTGGCCCTATTAAAGGCATATTATGTGATCTTTTCCAGAGAGCGCCATCTATTCATTTTTTTTTTTAGAAAGTAGATTTTCTTGCAGATTTACATTTCCGATCATAAATCATACATACATTCCAAGTTACAGAGCGATACGATTCCTAATTACCTCAAAATCATGGTTTTAGAGTGAATTTAGAGTGAAAAATATAAACTGTCGGAATCCCGACAGTTTATTTTTACTCTAAAACCATGATTTTGAAGTAATTAAGAATCGTATCGCCCTGTAACTTGGAATGTATGCATGATTTATGATCAGAAATGTAAATCTGCAAGAAAATCTGCTTTCTATTTTTTTTTCCTCGATGTGGAGGGCGTTCCCTGGAAAGATCACATAATATACCTTTAAGCAAAGCTGGTCGTTTTATTTTAACCTGCGAGGAAAGTCGTCAGTATTGACCTCTGTGTTACACGAGCATACATCGAGGAGTTTTTATTCACCTGGAAATGGGTTTAATCACTTAAAAATATCTCCATACAGTGTTCAATCACATTACTTACTGACAAGGTGAAAATGTTGTATTTTTAGTATATTTCTTCATTTTGCACCCTATTATTGACTACACACCCTGTACAATGACCTTGATAGATCTTGTGAAATCTGAACATTTGTAGGCTTTCATGAAATGTATACTTTCCTTATACTCCTATGTATAGCTTTCATGGTTAACATGTTTTAAGCAAACCAAAGTGATTTTCTATTTTTTCGCACATGTCACATAAAGCGGTCCCAACTCAAGGCACACGACCAAACACGCTCTTGATTGGTCAATGACCATATATAAATGCTTAACATTTTATCTATATGGCACCCGAAAGACATTCCGGGGTCTGAACATAATGAATAAGTAAGTAAAAAGAATGTTCGTATAGAACCCGATTGGTCATTTGTCCCATTCAAAAACGCGATACAATGAATCTGTTTTTGAAAAGGGTTATATAGTTTGAAACATAACACAAATTAGTGGGGTTTTACCATCCCTGTGACTAATCGAATAGGTTGTATTCGTCCGCACCTTGGTCGGTCACGGACGTCATTGATGATAGCATGATGACGGGATGCGTGTACATATATGCCAAATACGTTCCGAGCGCTAGTCAATGTAGGTTTTCTACAACCTGCGATCCCATATAAACACAACACCAAAAGTAAGTCCCCCCCTAAACAATTCGTCATAACATCGTAAGATAACACATTTTACCACTAAAACTTAGTTAGAAATAATCCTATGACTGTTTCCTAAGTGATGTTTGAAAATGAAAGATTTCCATTACTTCATGGCTGAATGAGCTCAAATGGAAGACAAAAACTGCCCTTCTCAAAAGTCACAAAAGTTTATGAATTGCTTCTCACTAATGGAAAAGTACCCGTGGCTGAGCAAAATTTACTGTAATGTGTAATCAATTCATGATCATTCAGCCATGTAAATCCCATTCTTGGCTCAGATATTAGCATAGTGAGTTGTGACTTTTGAGATGGGCAGTTTTTGTCTTATTTTTGAGCTTATTCAGCCATGAAGTCATGGACATCTTTCATTTTCAAACACCACTTAGGAAACAGTCATAGGATTATTTCTAACTAAGTTTTATTGGTAAAATGTTTAATCTTACGATGTTATGATGAATTGTTTAGGGGGGGACTTAATTTTGGTGTTGTGTTTAGTACGCGTATTCACGAAATGATGACATCTGATTGGAATGCACCTCGTTTGTACATTATGAATGAGAATGATTTGTTAGTGTGTATGTACTATCGTCGTAATAAATATTTTAAGATAGAGGCATAACAAGGTAAAATATCATAAGCGACCGTTGAGACGAAGATTAGTGCGAGAAATATGCCTATCAGAGGCTTCGCATTTCGTTTGCCATCTCACAAATATGTCCACCCCTTCATACAACTAAGACGCCCCTAAATCATCTCAATATATTTCTTAGCCCCATAGACCTTACTATCTTCAAATCGGGCCTAAACGGGCCCAGATATAAAGCTAAATTACAATTTCGATGCTCGTGATAGATAACGTATGCGTACTGTTGACCATTGATTTAGTAAACACAGTTTGGATATTCCTTTCAATTCGTCTGCACCACAACCTTTGAGCATATTCTTTAAAAAAAGATCCACCGCAGAATGGTTGGTCCACGAACTTTAATAATACGTACGTCATTGATGAGAGTGTGCTGACGGGGTGCTTGTGGAGATACCACATACGTTCCGAGCGCTAGTCAATGTAGGTTTTCCATAACTTGCGAACCCGTATAGTACGCGTATTCACGATGGCGTCTGATTGGAATGCACCTCGCTTGTACATTATGAATGAGAATAATGTATTAGTCTTTGTTTGGGAATAACCTCATGAAGAGAGGTGGTGTTTCTATGTACTACACACTAAAAACTTCCTCTTCATTTTTGAATAGAATCTATTCTGATTTGAATAGGAAACCTCTTCCGAAGGGCACTCACAATGCTCTCTTCAAAATGAAGAGGAAAATCTATTCAAATAAATGAATGTGTACCCTATTCAAAATTGAATAGTTTTTCCTATTCAAAAATGAATAGAATCCTATTCAAATTTGATAGAAAATGTGTTGATATCTTCCTAAATATGTACTTTGTGAAGCTTTTGTCGCACATTTGTACCTCTTGGCAACCAGGGAATGGTGGTGGTGTATGGTGGGGTGGGGTGGGGGTGGGGTGGGGATTGACGGTGGCTGCAGGCATTGACTCTTTGATGTTAAAACAAGTTAGAAGATATGCATAAAGTCAATATACATTCCATGGTGTTAAATTAATGCATCGACTTAATTTAAATAAAATAATAGGTTTAAATGAATAACAGGTGCAAATTAGCTCATTAGCATAATTGAAATGGTACAAACGAGCACCGGTGCTAATTTTTGTACCATTGCAATTATGCTAATGAGCTATTTGCACAATTACTTATGATAATCATATAATGCCAAGTAAAATATGCAAATTAGCGATTACAGCGTCCCTCGGCATTTTGTCATTAAAAATGAAACGATTCTTTTAATTTTGAATAGTTTTCTACTCAAAAATATTTGAAAAGGAAATCTATTCACATTTTGAATAGATAAATTTTAGTTTATGAAACAATTCTTTTCATTTTGAATAGTTTTCTATTCAAACATATTTGGAAAGGAAAATTTATTCACATTTTGAATAGAAAATGGTTAGTGTGTATCTTCATAACAAACATTTTAAGATAGAGGCATAACAAGATAAAATATAATAAGCGACCGTTATATGCCTATCAGAGGCTTCGCATTTAGTTTGCCATCCCATAAATATGTCCACCACTAGATATAACTGAGACGCCCCTAAATCATCTCAATATATTTCTCAGCCCCATAGACCTTAATATCTTCAAATCGGGCCTAAACGGTCCATGTATAAAGTTAAATTACAATTTCGTTGCTCGTGATAGATAACGTATACATACTCATCCACCATAGAATGTATTAATATGAGAACGGTTTTTACTCAATATTTACCAACTAATCTCTCGACTTTTTGTTCTCCCAGAGACGGTACTTTTGAATGTATAATGTCTACCTGCGTAATTGGGTGAGATTGGAACAACTGCAAAGACGAAGTACATGTCCTTCAACCAGACGCAAGTACCTGTAATTACCACAAGTGAAGGCATGCGCCTTGATAAAGTGAAAGACTTCAAATACCTTGGAGCCTGGATGAACAGCACTGAAAAGGACATCAAAACACGCAAGGCACAAACTTAGTAAGCTATGGAAGGCTAAATCATTATCCAAAAAGCTCAAAGAAAGACTGTTCATAGCTACAGTAGAATCCGTCCTCCTTTATGGGTATGAGGCATGGACAGTCACCCCAAAGCTTGGTAAACAACTGGATGGATGCTACACTAGGATGCTAAGATCTGTGTTCAACATCAACTGGAGTCAGCATGTGACAAATAAGGACCTGTATGGGGACATGCCAAAAGTCTCGGACAAGATCAGAGAACGCAGAGCAAGATTTGCTGGACACTGTTTCAGAGGGTCCAAGGAGCTTGTACACAAACTTATACATTGGATCCCAAAGCACGGAGCAAGAAAGCGTGGTAGACCAGCCCTGACCTACATTGACATACTCAAACGTGATACAGGACTGCAGGTGGAAGAAATCAAGACAGCTATGTTGGATAGGAAGATCTGGAGAGGCATTGTGGTTCGGAAAAATCATCCGCCCTAAGTCAAGTAAGTAAGTCAAGTCAAGAAACAATTGAAACATATTATACACGTGCTGCAATAAGAAGATTGGCACGACAACTGTGAGACATTATTACCGGAATTGTTTCAACTTCTAGAATATTGACTTACATCTTTACCGTAGGCATACAGTGAAGATTTTGTTTTGCTTCAACACCACCTTATCGGCATATTGTTTTTGTTGACATGGTATCAGATCATCTTCCGTTTCTGAAATGGCATTTATTACGAACGATTATGATCAAATCTACTGTGCAGATTTTGAAGACCTTATTTTGCGTTATTCTAAAGGTTAATATAATCTTATTGTACATGTATTATTTTGTTGACGTTATCATTGACCTTGGCTGAAGTCTGCGGACGAGTTGGTTCAGGATAACGTTGCAATCAACTAAAATATAATTATTGGATATTCTTTTTTATTTGGAATATAGGCCTACGTTTCAAATGCCAAAGATTGGTCAGTACTCTACAAGCTAGACATAACGACACGCCATAATAGGTGTTCTACTACAAGTATTTTCTGCTTGTTTCTTCTGGTAAATCCATATTACCCTATGTTACAAAGAGCTTTGGCGGGCAATTTTTGGTCTTCTCAACACAAATATTTTGTTTGGTTTTGTTGCTGTCGTCACTGGCGACAATGCGTTGCTATAGGTAGACTATTGCCGACTCAATGTTATTTGAAATGAGCTGTAAATGACCGAGATCAACCGAGAATGTTATACTCACGAAAATAGTATCAGAATTCACAAAATCAATTCCGTGTCGTTTAGTCTGACGCCATTGCCCCTCACCCTTCACTGGGCACACCTGCCCAATACCATGAGTAGACCTATAGCATACCCCAATTATTAGTATGACGTCATCACTAGTTGACTGAAAACATACTTATTTTTAGGAGTATAATAATTGCCACAGAAAAAATCTCGGAGCAGAGATGCATATGGAACATACACCAATGTGAATAATAAAGTTCCCAGGAGCAAAACAACTACACTCTCAGCAAAAATGGTTCGGAAAGGGTTCTTTGAGTAAGCTCGGAGTTCGATAGTAGAACCTTCTGCACTGGATACAAATGGTTCTAAACCCAGAATGAAAGGTTCTTCCTGAGTCAATGGTTCCTTATAGAAACCTAAAATACGAAAAAAGGGTTCCATGAAAAGCTGTGAGAGTTCTTTATAATGACTTGCACTTCAGAACTATTTGACACACGGGTCCCAGCCAACATCGATCGTGGGCCCACAGTGGGCCCTCATGGGACCCTTAATATTTTGTCCACTTTGGCCTGTATACGAGCCAAAGTGTTCACCCAGCCAACATCGAAGGGCCTTCATGTGACCCTTAATATTTTGTCCACTTTGGCCTGTATACGGGCCAAAGTGGTCACAAACCAAATACATGCATTATATATATTATTGAAGTAAATTAGAAAAGTATGCAAACAGCAAAATAAAATGGTGCTTGAAACAATATATTTCTAAATATTTCTGAAGAATCCTAAGGGTTCTATAATAACAAACTGAAGAACTTTTTTGGTTCTTTAAAGAACCTATCAAGAGGGTTCTTTAACCCTGAAGAGCCCTCAGGGTTCCATATAGAGGACAAAACTGAAGAACCTTTTGTGGTTCTTTAAAGAACCTTTCAAGAGGGTTCTTCAATTAAATGGTTCTTGGGAAGAACCCATGAGTGTTCCATATGGAGGACAACGTGAGGAACTATTCATGGTTCTAAGTTGAACCTTTTTGCTGAGAGTGTATGTTTAATAAGACAATAGATTACAATTGAAATTCTACCATTCATTTAACACTTTCCATGCAGAATACGACATTTCAAAATGTCACTAAATGTTTCATAAGTCAAAAGTATTGAATTTCATTACCATATTTGGAATCACCATGAGCCCCCTTTAATTTTTGTACACATTTATACCTCAAAATCATCGATTTGCAGCCATTTCTGAACACAATATTCAAAAATAAGGGGGGTGCAGGCGCCCTGTCAAAAAGGCGCCATGTCAAAAAGAAGAGGGCGCAGGCGCCCTGTCAAAAAGCCCCCCCCCCCCTAAATCCGCCCCTGGGGTCTTAGGTCATTAGCCCCTACATTGGGTATCAATTATCACAGGTTTCCCATGGCTGGACCCAAAGGTGTTACATACTAACTATAGGATCGTATAGAGGATGTATCAACAAAATTAGGACACTTTTTGATGATGGTTTAAATCCTTGTTAAATCAGAGAAGCATTACCAATTTTTATTTCAATGTAAAGTACAACCGATAAAGATAAAATCCTGAAAAGATGAGAAAAATCAATAATTAATTAAGGAAATTGTGACCTATTAGGCAAGGTATCTATTTTGTAGTATGTACCTTGGTCATTCACACAGTAACAGTAGAGTATCATGAACGTGCACACTATTTATGCCAATTCTACTTCTTATCAAGCTAATGAAACATCTACAGTGGGTTCGAGAACTTTTTTAATTTGCACAGAATATGCATGGTCAGAAGTCACAAACTGGTCCAAAAAAATGTTTCACTTCTAATAATGTTGAGAAATGCACCAATTCTGATTAAACGGGACAAAACTTAGGTTTTACATACTTAATGACCCACAAACTATATATTGTTGGAAAGCTTATGATTCAAGGTTTTTCATTTTTGCAAAAAAAAATCAAATTATACAGGGTGTGTAAAATTTTTACAGGGTGGAAAATAAAAAAGTTGATCGTTTTTGCTCCTCACAAAATATTTTGATAGTTTGTACAGTTAGAGTTTAGCTGAAAATAGTCACCAAAATCAGAACAACCGCAGAAGGTGCTACCAAATTTGCTAATAATCATTTGCCCAAAATGTACACAGGAAAAGTACAGGGTGTCTAAAATTATGATCGGAAATAATGCATAAAATGAAGGTTTGTATATAATATTCTATGAAATTTAGTTAGCATGGACTATTTAATTTAAAAGAAAATGGTTATCAAAATGAACTATATGAATATCGTTAAAGTTCCTTTTATTTTGAATACCGGGTGGTCCAAAATAGGTCTAAATAGCAAATTTTTCATAAATCTATGAAAAATTCTGTGAAGAAACACTTCTGGATTTTTTAGTTAAATGTTTTACTACCCAGGGTAGAAAAGGACCGAAGAGTCACACAAATGAAATAGAGAGACTGCGATTTGGCCATTGTTTAATCAATAAAATGAATAAAACTGTGTATTCTTTACATTGAAACACTCCCTGAATTGAACATCATATTCTAGTAGAGAATGTCTAGATAACAATTCAATATTAGTATTCATAGTAGCAGGCACATGTTATTAACACATATGAGAAGTTTGAAAACTTTCCTATGTATACTTTTAAAATGGCATCAATTTCAAAAGTTCTAGTTTTCGCTATTTTGTGTAGAAACCTATGGGCGCCTCATCCACCGGCGCCTCATCCACCGGTCCCACCCTTGACTCACTCGACGTTTACATTGATAACTTCACTGTTGCTAAACATGTGGCTTTAATTCTTTAATATGATACCAAAAATTTTATGTTTTTTTGACAACTTCTATTTAAAATAGAGACACGTATCACGATTTTAAGGATTTTTTGAAACGATCCCACCTTATTTGATATACCTATTATTGACCTGTGACCGCATCTGGTTTGTGGATTATTTAGCCAGTATTGATTTGTGCCAGAATTAAATGGATTACCAAACTAATCTTTGCTATTGACTGATAAATTATTTTCTATGATTATGATTATTGTAACGTTTTGAAATGTTAAGGCCCTGTCACACCATAGCGTATGGCCTGAACGTGGCCTGAACGTATGCCGACGTATTCAAAAAATAGCTCGAAAATTGTCAGAGTCCGAGAACGTCCAAGAAGGTCCAACTTCCCAAAGAATTGCGTCAACATCGGTGATGGAATGGACGTATCCATAGCGTATTAAACGCATACATAGCGTATGACTAACGTATTGATAGCGTATCACTAACTTATAACAAACTTATGACAGCGTATCACAGCGTATGCGATCGGCGAGCGTATGACCAACGTATTCGTAGCGTATGTCTGCCGTGCTCGACGTATCCTCAGCGTATCCTCGGCGTACAACGAACACGTGACTTATGCCGTTGCAGAAATTGAGTTTCGTACACGGCGGGACAAGTGTTGCCAGTTCAAGTAAATGCAGCCTAGATGATAACTATTAAAATATCTAGAAGGGTAAATCCATATGTCCAACCTATAACTTAAGACGATTAACGTACCTCTAACGTATGTCAGCGTATGTCTAACGTATGTCAGCGTTTGTAAACGTATGTCTAACGTACCACGAACCTATCGGGAACTTATGCAGAACGTAAGTTAAGCACACTTTGAGTACGTCGAGAAATTTTGAACATGCTCAATAATTTTTCGCGGGCTCGACGTGTTCCAAATTTTCACAACGTATCACAGCGTGCTCTTAACGTATACGACGTATCCCAAACTTACTCCTAACTTGTATCAGCGTACACCAACGTACGCCAACGTACGCCAACGTACGCCAACGTATTTTTCGATATTTCGCATACGTTGTTATACGTTCAGGCGATACGCCATGGTGTGACAGGGCTACCGTACAGCTAGCGCGCATTCGGCGTTTTGGGAACTTATGGAGGGTTTGAGTATATAAATGGGTCCCTTGAGTATCTCATCCTCACATCTTCATGGTCTGTCGTGCTGAACACATCAACCCATCATCATACGCTACGAGTACGCTACGCTACGTTAAGTATACGTTAAGCATACGTTAAGCATACGTTAGTCATACGCTCGCATACGCTCGCATACGCTGTGATACGCTGTCATAAGTATGTTATAAGTTAGTGATACGCTATCAATACGTTAGTCATACGCAAAGTATACGCTCAATATGCTATGGATACGCTATGGATACGTGACAGGGCCTTACACGATCGCCCGGCATAAGGTGAATACGTGAGAATACGTCGAAACTCGTTGAAAATACGTCAGGCATACGATAGACATACGGCACATATACGTTATCAACTCGTTATCACTACGTTGGCTGTACGTTTCCCCGTCAGCCTACGTTCATCAACGTATACCAACTTACGAGTATCGTACGAGTAACGTACCACTAACGTATGTCAGCGTATGTCAACGTATATTTAACGTACCACAAACTTACCGGGAACTTATGCAGAACGTATTAAGCACACGTTGAGTACGTCGAGAAATTTTGAGCACGCTCAATATTTTTTCGTGGTCCAAATTGTCACAGCGTATCACAGCGTGCTCTTAACGTAAACGACGTATCCCCAACGTACCCCTAACTTATATCAGCGTACACCAACGGATTTTTCGATATTTCGCATACGTTGGCATACGTTGAGGCGATACGTTATGGTGTGACAGGGCCTTAAATGTTATTTACTAAATGTTATTTACTACTGGTCTATACAATGTAAATCTCATTGTACAAACCAGTAAATGACGTGGGTTACGCAAATTATGCTAGTTCTCTTATTTTTCATCGGATTGAGCTCATATTTTCAGGATATCATAATAATTAATTGGGTTTTACATTGGCCTGAATTGGTCCAATGATTATAACAAGTATTACATCGTCATGAAAAAAGTGTCCTATTTTTTAATACACCCTGTACACCATGATATAGCATATATATCACAAACTTTCAAAATAGATGTAAATGTCTGATCTGGTTGCCATGGTAACCGTACAGGGACAGGGCCGCCTCGGATTAGCTAAACACCGTTATGGGTGTAACTCAATAACGCAAACTAGTATAAGATCCATATTCGGGTAGGAGGTTGATAATAACATTCCGCACAAAATCACGGAGCTGAATTTTGATATCGTTGCCCTGGCAATCAGGGACCGACCAATCAGGTCATTTTGCATTATAATTCAAATTTGGAAAATAATTTTAAAAAATGGGCACCATGATTCATTCTGTAGCCCGCTATGTGCTTAATATGTATACCAAATCCGACATTTCGTTTTTGAGTTTACGGTTGCTACGGTATCGCAAGTTTGCGCTTTTCCAGGTTTCGAGATATCAGGCTTTAAAAATCACATAACGTAGAAGGCGCTTTACATTATTAAACTAACCTTCACCTTCAAAGTTTCAAACATTTATGTTTGCAAAAATAATGATTGTATTTTATAATTAAAGTTTCGTTAAGATAAATGCAGTAAATGGCATGATTTAATATCGTTTTAGAAAACTCATCAGCAGGTATCAAACGTATTTGTTTCTCTGTGTGGTATAGCTATATTTATCAATGGAGGGGGCAAGAAGAAGAACGTGAGGGTGGGGGAGAGCTTAAATCATAGGGAGCTTTCGTGACTATGTAACAAGACTATATCCGCCGTCGTCTGAAATAATTGTCATAGCGCCGCCTATCAATTATTCTCGCATAACTTCCGCCCTCAGTTCTTCATGTATTTGTCATAAAGGAACTTAACAACACATGGAGGCGCAACGCTAAATAAATTTCCCGTTGGATTCAAATGGCGTATCGAGGATCTTTGTCTGGGAGGGGCAAGCCAGTGGCGGATCCAGGGAGAGAGACCGGGGGCCCAGGCCTCCCCTCTATATTTGTTAAAGTCCAGAGTATAAAACATAACTTTATGTTGACCCATATGTTGACCCGAAATAACAGGCCATGATATTTCTGTACATTTCAATGGAAATCAGCCTAATCAGGTGTTGAATTATCTCAGTGCACAGTGCTTTTCTACTGCATGCTGGGATTACATTGAAGCAACCTCTGGGAGTTAGGGGGATTGTAATTACATTTTTTAGATAATGTGTGCAATAATAGGGGTCAAAATCCGCTAATTTAGATATTTACAACCTGATTATATTTTGGACTTAGACATTATTGTAAAACTCAGAACTGTGTGTGTTTCAAACTGACGATATTAAGATATAGCGCCATAGCGGCTTAAGGTGCGTTTATACTCCCGTCGTTGCGCATCGCCCGACGTCGATGGACATCGGCGCGCGAGTTGAAGCAATGTCAACTGTTATCCATCGACGTCGATCGACGCGCAACCAGTGGCGTAGCTCAGGGGGGGGGGGGGCAGGGGGGGGGGGGGGGGGGGGGGCAGGGGGGGGGGGGGGCAGATGCCCCCCCTGAAATAAATTTTTGTGCCCCCGCCCCCCTTTGTGCCCCCGCCCCTCCCCTTACATATAGTATTTATATGTGGGGTAACCATTAAAAAATGACCATTTTTTTTTTTTTTTTTTTAAATAAATGAACATTTTTGTGGAAAAACTGCTTACAACCCTGAGGATTGGGCAATATTTGTTGACTACAGTGCTTTTTGGACTGCGAAATTTTGTGTCCGTGCGAAATATTTTGACCGTGCGAAATTTTTTGACTTGAGCTTGGAATTTTCGTTTTAAAGGTATATTATGTGATCTTTCCAGGGAACGCCCTCAACATCGAAAAAAAAATAGAAAGCAGATTTTCTTGCAGATTTACATTTCTAATCATAAATCATGCATACATTCCAAGTTACAGGGCGATACGATTCTTAATTACTTCAAAATCATGGTTTTAGAGTGAAAATAAACTGTCGGAATCCCGACAGTTTATATTTTTCACTCTAAATTCACTCTAAAACCATGATTTTGAGGTAATTAGGAATCGTATCGCTCTGTAACTTGGAATGTATGTATGATTTATGATCGGAAATGTAAATCTGCAAGAAAATATACTTTCTAAAAAAAAATCATGAATAGAGGGCGCTCTCTGGAAAAGATCACATAATATGCCTTTAACTGACGCGATTTAGATAATAGCGGCTATTTAGCTAGTAAATTAATAGCCAAAATATCGGATCGATATCATATTTCGGATTTAGAAAATGATTTTAACTTAAAACTTTTGCGTTTTAACTGACGATATTAAGGGATCACGTCAAAACTCGACCGCCCGGCAACCGCCGGTTACGGCCGGTTCCGTTCGGTTCTCACAAAACGTGTCGTCTGTTATAATATACACACATAATGAGGTCAAATAGTAACACTCTGGTGAACACGACCGGTTGAAAGTGCCTCGTCACACACGTGAGCAATAACATCTTGAAGTAATGGGCTCTTTTAAGACTTAAAAGTCTCAGTTGACACCAGTACAATACAGCTATTGATTTTCGCTGGGGTTGGCTTTTTCAATCTGTTTATAGCTCAATTAACTTTTTAAAATCAATACCGAAAGTCTATGAATGGTTTTTTTTATAGAACGATTATAGAGAGAGCTATTATGACCGCAAAGTAACAGATTGATAGTGTAAATTGGTCAGATTACAGCATTAAGTCAACCGGCGGTTGTTCAGTGTTGCATGCGCGAATATTCATATACCAGTAAAACATTTGACCTGAAAGAACCGGGCGGAACCGCCCGTAACCGGCAGTCAACGGGCGGTCGAGTTTTGACGTCTCCCCTAAGATAATAGCGCCAATTTAGCTATTAAAGATATATTATGTGATCTTTCCAGGGAACGCCCTCAACATCGAAAAAAAAATTGAAAGCAGATTTTCTTGCAGATTTACATTTCTGATCATAAATCGTACATGCATTCCAAGTTACAGGGCGATACGATTCTTAATTATTTCAAAATCATGGTTTTAGAGTGAAAATAAACTGTCGGGTTAACACGACAGTTTATATTTTCACTCTAAATTCACTCTAAAACCATGATTTTGAGGTAATTAGGAATCGTATCGCTGTAACTAGGAATATACGATCTATGATCAGAAATGTAAATCTACTTTCTAAAAAAAAAATCATGAATAGAAGGCGCTCTCTGGAAAAGATCATACAGGGTGTATAAAAAAAAACGCAACACTTTTTGTCGCGAGCTCTCCGATTACGGCAAATCACAAATCACTCTGACATTTATATATTCTGTTAAGTCTACTTATTGGCTATCACATAGTCAAATTACAACGATATCGATTATTGATTCGCTGAGATAACAACGATACACGTAGACAAGTGCAAAACACGTTTTACATCGTTTATCATGTATGTCAGGTGAATATTAGCAAGACACTTTAATAACTCATTGTACTTAATAATTGGAATTAAACTCATCATTCTGAGAAAAAAATGTCATATTGAAGGTATCAAATGTCTAGCTATTAGTATTACAGTATCATATCAATATTAACTAAATCTGGCAATAAATTAGTTGATAGTTAATGACACAACTTGAAAATCCAGATTACAAAGTCTGTTTGCAGATTCTCTCTCTTTTTCTCTCGTTAATGTCATAAATAAAACAGTATGGCACATTATTCATAAGATAAACAAATGAAATAGTCCAGTGAAGGTAGTAATTGTCTGGTATGAATCAGTCATTGTTAGTCTGTTGGGAATGGGACATTATGGTGCTGCTCGACCCTTAAAATGCTGTCCTTGTTTTAAGATGCATCGATTATGAACTTTAATTTATATACCATAGACATATGTGGCGATCATAGCAATCGGTGGTTCAGAACTTAAAAGGGGTGATTGACGTATTCAAATGGTCAAATGATTATCAGATTACACGATTCAATGATTTTATGTACCACCTTTACTCAAACAAAGGAAATTAAGATAAACCATTCCAGACATTAAGGTTACATTGTTATTAAACTGTTAACCCATAACACTAATCGGACAGGAAAATCCAAGTTTTTAGAACGAACGATGTAAAACGTGTTTTGCACTTCTCTACTTATACCTTTAATATCTCAGCGAATAAATAATCGATATCGTTGTAATTTGACTATGTGATAGCCAATAAGTAGACCTAACAGAAAATATAAGTATTGGAGTGATTTATTTTTTACTGTAACCGTACAGCTCTCGACAAAAAGTGTGGCGTTCTTTTTGATACACGCTGTATAATATGCCTTTAATACTCAAAATATCCGATATTGACGATTTCATAATATTTTGGACTTTTTTATTTTTAAAGCTATGCTTTTTATGTCCAGCAAATGATTGTGGGGTGAAACTCGTGTAATCAATTAAAACAACGATGAATACAAATGTTGAAGTGCCCGATGAATATATTTATTTTGAAAACAAATGGTCCAATGAAATAGTATCAGCGTACCATGACCATTCATAAATTTAGCAACTTTAATATTAATTGTGTCGGACGGGTCACGGCATTGGGTACAGGCAAAGTAATCAAAGGAAACGTGTTTAGTGTTCGGACTTGTTTAAAACGAGCGATGCTATATTATTTTTACTATTTAGTGCAAAATCGCCCTTGTTAGCAATACATTTCCCGAACCTTAGAGGAAGAGGCCTCTTTGAATCTTTGTTATGGGGGTTGGTCACCACAAAAGGACAGCTGTTACAGACATCTCGAATTCTGAAACACCTGAAGTTCTGAAAAAAACCACCAGAATACGGTATATGACAGAAATTAAATGAAATACAATCGTAGCGGTCCCGAAAAGGATGCGGGCGGGGACGGTAAACACGTTATTTGTCTTATTACACCTAATTGACTTTGGCTTCCAAAGTAAACGTCCCAGAACGCAATAATGATGGAATAACGATTTGGATTAAGTGTGATTGTGAATGACCTATGAGTAACAACACATTTTATGATAGTAATGGTAATGGTATGCATTTGAAATGAAAGACAACACGGAAGTAAAGAATAGTCTATAGGGCAGAATCTAGGGTATTATATCAATACCTGTCTGCGCCTGAATTAACTTTGAAATGTAATTAACGCACACCTATGACGTCATGACATTGTTTTCTCAGAATGGAGAGATAGAACAATAACACGCCATTCGTAAATTTTCGAATGGAGAGTTATTGTTAAGAATGGAGAGTTATTGTTTAGAGAACAATATCCCTCCATTCGTAAATCGAGAGCCATGGAGAGTTGTTTTTCTCCTACAGAAATAAGTATAAAAATAATTGATTACAGACACACACACAGAAGTGAACTCCTTTTTCAAGAATACCATATTAAGTTAATCGTATTTTAGCTCGAAACATTTATTTTATGCAATACAATACCATTGCCTTCAAGTCGAAATACCATGAAAATGTATCAACATTCTGTCGTTGTACAATACCATTGCTTTCAAGTCAATATTTTGAACATTTGGATATCAAAACTCTCTTTCTTCGTACAATACAATCAAACAACACCATCACTATCAAATCAAGTCAATATTTTGTACATTTATTAATCGTAATTGAAGCAAAATGTATCCAATTTATAACAAATATACATTACATTTGTTATTGTACACACGCATATTATGAGCATTTTATACACTTATATTTTTCAATCTTTATTTTCAAAGACTGTTTTACTAGAACCCTTATTAATATCACATAAATAATAACATCTTTTGTATCATTTAGTCATATAAACACATAATATTTCTTCATTTATGATCAGTTGAAGTAATTTTCCAGTAAATAATATTGCGACAAAATCAAATGCACAGTAGGATATGGCACGGTCATAAACCACCAAACTTCATAATCATAAATGATGTTTCCCCTATTTGTATTTTACAGTTACTGTTATGATGATTTAGACTCATTCAATTATCGGGAATTGATTATTGAAAACAATGCGTTTAATATCAAAGCGTATCTTTAATTCACTGTATATTTTATCATGGTCGTATACACAGAGAATATTAATTCGTCAAAAAAGGGGTCTTATTTGACAAATTAAACATTTGTCATGGAAGGTTCGTCAGTTAAACAATATTTTGTAATGCTAAACAATTATTTTTAATGATAATTAACCAATTAGTAGTATTTTTAATTGAATTTTCAACATAGCAAATATTTTCACGACTCATAAATATTTGATTTTCAATGACAAATGAATGAATGACGAATGAATGACAAATTAAATGACAAATTAAAAGAATATTTTAAAATCAATAATTAGTCATTTAATATGAATGACAAATTAAATGACTAATCTTAATTTGTCATTTTATTGATGATAAGTAATTTTAATTTGTCATTTAATTTGTCATTCATTCATTCATTTGTCATTAAAAGTTAAATATATTTCAGTCAAGAGTTTTTGTTTACATTTAGAAAATGTCGTAAAATATTTTTATTTGTTGGACGTATAGTCCGTATAAATGCTTGTTACTATGCGTTCTTTAAGAATAACACACAGCCGCATATACAGAAATGTAGCTATATCCCTGAAGAAAATATTTTGGGTGAAGACCATATGTCATCACTCATTCCGAAAACCACAATTTGTGTCCGAGCAGTAGCTACCCGAGTAAAAGAAATTCAACATTTCGGATTTTCACATGTGATCCTTTCTGCGCATGTCTGAAAACGGGAAAAAACGGGCATTGAACTATCTAATTAGCTCGTGTATTAGAGGCGCAATTACCACGCTTTTTCAGTTGAAGAGGGACGCGAGTGTAAAATTATTATTGAACTATCTAATAAAGCGAAGGACCGAAAATTAGTATATAGATAATAGGGCATCTAGGTGAAATGACAACACGTAGTACAATTGCGTTTCTGCAGAATGCATTTATTATAGGGTGTTCCAATTAACTATAACGGGTGTGTGAAATTTGACAGTCCCCCATCTCTCGAATCGAGCATCCTATAGCTTCCATGGACTCGCATGACCGGAATAAGCGCGACCTTGTAAACAAAGTTTAAATCGTGCAGTGTAAAAACACGCTTAGTTAAGATATGCTTAAGGACTCTCAAGTAAGTCGGGCAATTCATGACACTACCGGGATCGTAGATTTAACGGTATATTTTTTCTTTCTTTTTCGGAACTGTACTTCGGAAACGAATTGTTAAAACATGCAAAGGAAATATATGAAAATTAATTGGAATACTGACCCTGACCCTAATTAATTTATCGCGCTCTCTCTATCTATAGGGCGTTCGCATTAGCGGTATATGGTCTTAGATCGGGGGTTCGAATCCCGATCTCGCTGAATTTCTGTAATATTTATATACATTTTCACCACAGATTTTCTGGGATTTTTTAAATATTTAATTAGTTATTGATCCCCGCATCAAAAATGTGATTAGATGATTATATTGAACGTATCAATTTGATTCTAGATTTTACAGTATGTCCTCCGTTGATACGGGGTTCTAATAATTGTTGGTGAGTTTATTTTAAGAGTGTAGCATTTTACATTTTGGTGGTTTGTGACCTAATAACCGTGGTATTCATAGTATTCATGGTATTCAAAGAATAAATAAAATGCATGACGGAAATAAAACGTTGAATGGAAATTATGAATGGAGGCCGGAGATGATACACCTGTGTGGTGTTACCAACATTCTAAGTATTACAACGAAACAAAAGAGCTGAAACTTGTTGACATTTTATCGGTGGTATAGGCCGTTGCATTGTATAGGCCTACGTACACCCGCTTCATCACATTAAGGTCATGTTTTTTAACCTGGGCTACATTTGTGTTACATGAGCCTATTTCATGAAATATACCTCCTGTCGCAGTTACAGTAAAATATATCAACATGTTTACGTCTAAAGTGTATGAAACCATATATATTTGGAAAGCTTATAATCTAAGGATTGAAAATATGGTAACTCAAAATAAATATACAGGGTGACCTAAACGTTATACAGGGTGTAACAATTAAAATTGTATACAAAATGATAATTTTATTTTTTCCCCTCCATTGTATAAGAATAGGGACAGCGGTCCCAAATAGGTCGTCCGTTTATATGGGTAGTTTGGTTGCAATTGTACTTTATCTGTTTAAATGTAATCAATTTTACATATGCACCCAATTTTACATCTTGACCTCAGATGACCGTTGACCTTGGTATGTGACCTTTGACCTCATTAACATATGAAGGTTTCCATATTGCATCTATGACCCAAGTTTGGTTGCAATTGGTCATTGTATGGAAAAGAAATGGACAATACAAAAAGTGTATACTAAATTTTACATCTTGACCTCAGATGACCTTTGACCTTGGTATGTGACCTTTGACCTCATTAACATATGAAGGTTTCCATGTTGCATCTATGACCGAAGTTTGATTGCAATTGGTCATTGTATGGAAAAGAAATGGACAAAACAAAAAGTGTATACCAAATTGTTGACACCCCCCCCCCCCCCCCCCCCCCCCACCACACAGACAACACACACGAAGGATGCTGCCATAAGGTCTCTTCGTACGGACGACCTAAACAAATGCAGGACCTATTCAAAGGCTAGAGATGTTTTTGCTGTAATTGAGTAAATTACCCATCCAGCCATATACAAAATTAATTGTTCAGCTTATTAGGAAATATATATACAGGGTGGTCAAAATACAAAATTTTAGATAATGGAAAAGATAACTAAATTATGCAAATACAAATTAGAACTCATTGCTTTTATATTAAAATCAGAGCCTTGATAACTCTTTCCAATTTTCCTGCACGAAAATTTTTGAAACCTTGACAAAAACGGATTTGTGACTATTTTCACATGGTTCATCTTACTTCGTTAATCAGATTTGAAAATTAGTTAATTAGCTTAATTGATACTTTAAGTAAATGATGTAAAGCATTTTTGCATCATTTAGAACTAAACTGACATATCACTAAGAATTAGAATGCTCTATTACAGGAAAACGGTCCATTTTCACCCATTATTAGGCAATTATCCCCTCCTCCTCCTCCACTTCCTCCTCCTCCACTTCCTCCTCCTCCACTTCCTCAACCACCCTAACTAATTATGCTTTAACGAGCTGTATTAATTTAATCAAACGTGGTGGGTTTTTCTCTCTTCAGATTATTAAAGAGGATGAAATTGCCGTTAAAATAAGTCCAAACACAAGTCAATCGCATGGAGGGTTACTCAAATACAATACCCTAAGTACAAAAAAAATGACTAGAATGTAACAAAACCACCTTTTATGGGTGCCGAGGTAAAAAAACCGTGACCTTAACGAATGTCGGATAATGAATGCATGATGATTATATGAATGCGTCTTAAACAAGTATTTAGACATAATGATATACAGTTAAGCCCACAATTATTCATACCCCTTGGAAAATATGAGTTTTTTGCGTTTTTCTCATATCTATACCAGCTGGAGTGGTGGAACTTTCGCTTTACACTAAAGACAATTAGTTTACAAGTACAAATCAATGTATTTGGGCTCAACATTTTTTGCATAACAATAGAATTGAACAAGAATTATGTTTTTATGCCTGTCCAAAATTATTCATACCCCATACCAAGTCTAAGGATTGAGGCCACTTTTTGTGATAATACACGTGTTTTTGACATTCCAAACATTCTTTATATTGTGTGATAGGCTTTTATATTGTTATGTAATTATTCCATGATGTGTGCATACAATGTGGATGCATTACAAATGTGTCCTATTGAATGTACAGTGAGGGATATTATAGGACAACACTCTAGCTCTTTGACAGCATGGCGAAGAAGATCAAATAACTTTTTTTGTGCATATTATGAATGCTCACAAAGAGCAAGAAGGGGTCAAGAAGGGGTCACTAGGTGTCAAAATGTTAATATTTAATCTGTGCACTTAAGATGCTTCTCGTCGCAGAGAAAATAACTGATGACCATCATAATCGGTCAAAAGATTCCTTGGGTCCATGCACATTTAGGGTCTTCAGCGATTAAAAGTGACATGTCATATAGGGTCACTGGGGTGTGGGGTCAATGACCTATACAGAGGTAAAATTTAATACAGGCTCCGATTTGGACCGGACGTAGTTTATAGTATTTGGTTTGATACGGCAAGAAAAAAAGTATATAGTCACTACCGGGTCAAAAGTCAAGAAGGGGCCACTAGGGGTCAAAACGTTAATGTTTAATCTGATCACTTAAAATGCTTCTTATCGCAGAGGAAATGACGTTACCATCATAATTGGTCAAAAGATTCCATAAGTCCATGCACATTATTGGGTCTTCAGCGATTAAAAGTGACATGTCATATGGGGTCACTAGGGGTCGTTGACCTATACAGTGGTAAAATAAGACCACGCCACGACAACAAATCAAGGTGTATTGGTCTTTGACCACAATTATATCTAGTTTCATATCTTTAATCCAAGGTGAATAGGATTTTATTTTGTGTTTTTCCCACAATGTTTTACCTCATCAAGGTTCTTCAAAATAAAAAGCTATTTAGTTTGTTGGGGTGTTTATTTGTTTGTTTGTTTGTTTGACAAGGCAATATTTTCACACATTCTTAATTCAATTGATGAATAGGATTTTGTTGCGCCCTACACATTTGTACCCCCCTGGCTTATAAAGCAGGAGGGATATTGGGATCATATAATAACACCAAGGCTCCATGCCGTGCCTACCCTTGATATTTAATTAAAGGGACGCATCGTTTGATTTTCAAGGAGGGGGCATGGACGTTGGGGTTGGGCAGAAGTGTTTTTTTTTCAGACGCGGAAGTTAGCCACCCTAACCCACCCAACACCCCAACTACTACCCAACCTCTACCCCTAAATTCAAAGCAACCCAAACCAACTCAACATCCCAAGCCGTAACCCCTAACCCTAGCCACCCTAAACAACCAAACACCCCAACTAATACCCAACCCCTACCCCTTAACTCAAAGCCACCCGTACCAACCCAACATCCAAAATTACTACCAAACTCATATATACCCACAACCACTAAACCATAGCCACCTTTTCAATGTGAGTGAACCCCCGGGCTTTAGCCAACATAACCTACCAACGGCCATATGGAACAATTTGAACCCCTTTTTGTATGCCCAATTAGGCCTTAAAAATATGGTTTGATTGGCCTAGCATGACAAAAACAAATAGGGTAGGTCGGTCGGGATGTTTTTTTAAATCCCCTGATTTGGGGACTTTTAAGTCCCCCAAAAAATGTAATAGCCGAAATGAAAGCAAACAGTCAGAAACTTTAATACTTTGTTCAATTTTTATATATATATATATATATATATATATATATATGCAGCGATGGAAATACCCACATGACTTTCAACCCGGGGTAGACAGTCCCGGGGTCGACCAACCCTAAGTCGACCAACCCTGGGTGGACTACAATAGCGCCCTCACGGAATAAACCATAATACTGTTTAAAAAACACCTTGGAAACTATATTCATTCTAAATTATATGTTAAAAACTCAGGGGGTTGGTGGTCGGGGAGGTAAAAACACGGTAAAAACAAGGACGGATCATTCTAAAACAACCCTGGGACTGTCCACCCAGGGACTGTTTCTAACCCTAAATCTAAACCTAAACCTAACCCTAACCCTAGTCCACCCAGGGTTGGTCGACTTAGGGTTGGTCTACCCCGGGTGGAAAGTCATGTGGGTATTTCCATTGCTGCATATAGATATAGATATATATATATATATTTTTTTTTTTGAAATTATTTAAACATTTTTAAAATATTGTTTTTGGGTGTGTTTTTTCCTCCCTCAAAATGATAAAAAATATTCAGGGTCGGCGATGTACAGACTGTAACCCAAAAAAGTTATACAATCGCAATTTTATTTTTAATTTAATGTTAAAATCATGCAATGTCAAAATCTTTTACACTCTGTGTTAAGTTCCGTTTTGGCTACCAGAATCATTTTATTTGGTCTTTTTAACTACTTGCGTTTAAAATTTATGACTAATCTACTAAGTCGTCTAGAAATCGGGTTGGGCCACTTTCACAATATCATACAAGCTTATATCTTGTATAAATTAAATGGTTAGGGTATCATGCAAGGAGCATAAGAGAACAATATAATTCTTTTTCAAATAGTTTTATTTCATTTGAATAAATAAATTCATAAAATAAATAAATAATATTTGTAAAGACCTATTAACCTTCTTTGTAATACTTTTAACCACTTGAAATGAACCATTGTTGTCTATCAAGAGCGCTCTACTGCTATGTTCCTGGTTCGATTCCATTCATATTCATCCCAGTGGTTTTACCATTGATTAAACCAAAGTCGCCCAGGTGATTTCATGACTACTTTATACAATTGATCATATCTCTGCTTACCGATCGATCATCGATTGTCATGAAACAAAGGTTATTCGAAAGCTAAGAAAATTCCCCTTGCATCCCAATACAGCTCGAAACAGAAATTTTACGGGAGATATTTTTAATATTTTTTAAAACTGTATAACTTTTTTTTGTTA
The DNA here is from genome assembly GCA_035610835.1 of Ophiura sarsii. NCBI lineage: Eukaryota > Metazoa > Echinodermata > Ophiuroidea > Amphilepidida > Ophiuridae > Ophiura > Ophiura sarsii. The sequence continues at coordinate 33,300,912 of CM069458.1, forward strand.
CAGCCTGTATTTAGGGTCGGTCGGGTTGGGCCAATCAAACTCTTTTTTTTTAGGCCTTAAGTTATGTAAGGTTTCACATTTCTTAATTTCATTTTCTGTAATATTAACCAGAACTTCAGATACATTAAAGGCATATTATGTGATCTTTTCCAGAAAGCGCCCTCTATTCATTATTATTTTTAGAAAGTAGATTTTTTTGCAGATTTACATTTCTGATCATAAATCATACATACATTCCAAGTTACAGAGCGATACGATTCCTAATTACCTCAAAATC
>CM069458.1:33301288-33608468 GCA_035610835.1 Ophiura sarsii
ATTTTTATAATTGTATTACATGTATGAACTTACACCTATAAGGATTAAGAAAAATCAGCTCTCTTTGTACAAGAAAACGTCGATTAGTCAAAAATGCTCGTAGAGCCGCAACGAGCATTTTACTTCCGACAGTATCCCCCTGCAGTACGCGTGATACATGACGCGAACCATATTTGCATAGAGGGCTTTTTTCAATAAATAGCGATGATATTGTTTTAATCAAGTTTTGCTGTGTTTTTGTTAGTAGAAACAACAACAATGGCAATTGTTAATGTTCATCTTGAATTCTGAAGTAAATTTTTAAACATTTAAAATTTTCAACACCACCTAATGTCCCTTTAAGCGTCCGTCGTCACAATCGAAAGCTCCCTATTTATAACACACCGGGGCCATTACATTAGGGGCGGTCATTTTCTTCGGTAGGCGGTTCGGTTTTACTCAGATGGTGATTATTTTGATGACCCCCTCCAGCCCCCTGCCCCCCCCCCCCCCCCCCCCCCCCGCACACAAACAAATATGTACTTATAAGGTCTACAGTCCTCAAAATAGGAAACTGACCAGGGAATAAATATGCTCTCAACTCCAGAACTATAACTCCTAACTCCTAAAATATTAGACAATAAAGTTATAAAGAAATTTCTTGCTTTAATTTGAGATATTACACGTGAAGATTGAATGAATATTTACTCAGTTATGTGCCCTAAACCAAAACAAAGTCCGTTTTTCATTTTAACATTTCGTTCGTCTACTACACGCAGCCTCGGAGTAGCAACAGGCATTGATTAACGGGACAACTCACTGGTCGATAGTAAGTCGGGGATTGGAAATGCATCAAGTGATCAATGCAACCCATACACATAGGCCTACATACATGTACCTGTCACACTGTCCTACGTGTTCAATCCAATTGTAGTAAAATGTAAACTGCACTTTGTTCTATCCTTTTCCATCCAATTCTGATAGTCCAATACAGTAATAACTGTAATTAAAGTGCGTATTATATTACAGTTTTACCGTGCCTGTGTTATAACACGGTATACATGTGTTACGGTATATTACAGTTGTTACTGTCCCTGTGTTACAGGGTGTTAGCGCCCTCAACGGAATAAATCGCAATAACACTGACAATGACAGTGGTGTGACCGGTGATGCACCTACAGGGAATGTGCTTTTTTCACACTTGATTGATCATTACTTACCATGCTTACGGTGTTATAGCGCAGTAGTCATGGTCTGCATCCCTAAGCACAATGAGAGACCAGGTACTAAATCTGGTTGCCCGGCAGTATGCGTACGCACCATAAGGGCATGTGCTTTTAAAATTGGCGCTCAGTGATGTGTGTTTTGCTTTCAAATAGTATGATGTATGCAGTAGTCTAGACTTGTACCTCTAGCATGTCTTTAGACCAGGCGCTAATCAATTTGTAAACACTACTGATGTAAACAACGGTCACCTCATCTATTATTTAATATTTTTATGTAGGAGCTATAGTTTTGGAGTTAAGCGTATATTTATTACCTGGTCAGTTACTTATTTTGAGGACTGTATCTATAGTCACTGTCATATGGTATGGACGAAATTCACAATATTTCATACAATCGTGTTTTGTTGTTGTTTGCGGAGCTGCCTCCACATGCATGAAATGCGCCAACTAAAGTGCAGCACGCGCGTGATACCACAGGGATTGTTGATGTTACACCCCTCCTCCTAAGATTCTTTGGCGCTTAAATGCACAAATGATCAATTTGATGGGTCCAGACTCAAGCAAAATGCTGTTGTTATTCACAAATATTGGATTAATAGATGTGTTTTGTCTTTTCCACATTTCATACTAGGTGTTACGTCAAATGAGCTACGTGAGCTGAAGATGAGACTTCTCACTACACCCGACTGCCAAGCTAAGGTGAACGCTAACGGTTGGGGTTTTACACTTGACGACAGCCATACTTGTGCTGAGGGATATTCAGACCCTGCTAATCAGAATACGGCTGTTGTAAGTGGTTTATTTATGATTTTTATTATATAGGAATTTGTTTTTGTCTGAATATTTCGAGATATAAACAGTGATCTCTGCGCCAGGATGAATTGAACATTCTGTGACTACGGAAGTACCGCGCATATCAAAAGGCCCTGTCACACTGACTGTTTCGTATATTCGGAGCTAACGTGCGCCCGAAGAAGTGTTGGAAATTTGGGTGTGTACGTTCGTGTAAGTTAAGGGTTCGCAGAGGTACGCTCTGGGGTTATGAAAATATTGAGAGCGGGTGACAACGTGGTGAACTACAAGACAGCCTATAATTACGCGTACGTTCTAGTGCGTCAACGTTTCGCAAGTTGGGTGTAGGTTGCTGTTCGGCCATACGTCGCTTAAGAATAAACCTACACGCAACGTGCGTAAAGTTCACACGGCGAATGCTCAACGTATACATAGCATATTTGATAACAACGCATGTCATACACTCAAAAATGTTTAAAGGCCCTGTGCACATCAGTGGCGTAACCAGCGGGGGGGGGGGGGGGCAGGGGGGGCGGGAGCCCCCCACTTGGAACCCTTGCCCCCCCGCTTGCCCCCCCAAATGAAATCAAGTACGGCTGTAAATGAAAGGAATCATGGAATTATGATGGTCAAAAGTACACATATGAAAAAATTTCGCGCGCTACGCGCGCATATGTCTTCCTAAAATGAAATATTCTTTGGTACAAGCTTGTTTAGAGATAAAATGTAGCTCAATCGTCCAAAAAATAGCTGTTAAGTCGAAAATTTTCGCGCGCTACGCGCGCATCTATTTACTCAACAAAATTACGAGCCCCCCCATTTCAAGTCACTGCCCCCTTCTTGCCCCCCCCAAATGAAAAAGTCTAGTTACGCCACTGGTGCACATATTAGCGAACAGAGCTAACGTGTGCACGAACGTTTTGGAAAAGTTTGCCGTGTATTACGTTCGTGAAATATTTGGTATCGTGCATTGTATGTATTTGCTGCACTGGTCGCAGTGGTTCGCTGGGGTCTAGGAATTTGTTTGAATGGTTTGAGGCTAAGCATGTTCAAATGTTGAGAGGGTGACAACGTACGTAGTGATCGATATACATGTACGGTATGATATAAGTTGAGCATTCGCTGTGTGAACGTTGAGCACGTCGGTGTACGTATCTTATAAGCCCCGTATATGGCCGAACAGCTGACGAATAAGCAACGTACCGTACCGGGGGAGGGTACTCACGTATATTGGCCATACGGGTATGTGCGGCAGCCAAGGACCCCTTTTCACGCCTTTCGGCCGCTCCTTAAGACCCCCTTTTCATCCACTGGCAGTTCCATAAGACCCCCTTTTCATCCATTGGCAGTTCCCTTAGATCCCAAATTCAACCAAAAATCATAAAATGTGTGAAAATCTTATGAATTTGAGTTATGTAACCTCAAATTTGGCCTAAATTCAGTTCATAAGGCAAAATTTTGCCTAAAATTCAGTTTATAAGACACAATTTTGTATAATAATTCAGTTCTCTAAGACCCCAATTTCGGCGACCGTTCAGTTCGGTAAGCCCCTTTGGTGCCCGTTCAGTTCGGTAAGCCCCTGTTTTCAGACTGCCCAGCCGCACACCCCTACCCTCTTCAAATTCGAGTAAAACGCACATGCTGTGAATGCTCAACGTATACATCACTATGTACGTTGACACCCGCTCAAAATTAGGAACATGCTCAAAAAATCTCCTAATGGCACCAGTGCACCTCTGCGAATGCAACATGCCAAATATGTCACGAACAAATGAAAACTTACCTCTACTTGCTATAGATGATGTGACCGTTGTTTACATCAGTAGTGGTCTAAAGACATGCTAGAGGTACTAGTCCATGACTACTGCATACATTACTATATGAAAGCAAAACACACATCACTGAGCGCAAATTTTAAAAGCACATGCCCTTATGGTGCGCACGCAAACCGCCGGGCAACCAGATTTAGTACCTGGTCTCTCATTGTGCTTAGGGATGCATACCATGACTATTGCACTATTACACCGTAAGCATGGTAAGTAATGATCAATCAAGTGTGAAATAAAGCACCGTTCCCTGTAGGTGCGCACGCAAACCGCCGGGCACTACGTCACCGGTCACACCATCTGTACAGTACAGTGTGACAGGGTCTTAATCCAGTGACCACTATAGGATCACTGTTCACTGTTTTGAGTTACGACGACTCATAACTTTGTTAATATTCAGTCAATGTTCACGTGTAATAACTAATATCTCATTGTAAAGACGCATGACATAAATTGCCCGCTTAGGAGCGCTATTAATTCGGTCTTGTAAACATATTGTTATCAATTACTACGAGAGGATTACCTGGTTGTATATTTAAATTCGAGCAGTACTTCTTGCTAACTGCATGGGTGAGTTTCCATTATGTTGCAAATTACATCCATGCTCAAGCGTTTAAACTACTCAATGGGCATTGCAATACAGCCGGTTGGTTGCACACGAGAATTATGTCATTTATAGCATCCAGCTTTGATGAAGGCGAATATTTAAATTTGTTGCCGGTTTTTAGGGCAACAATTTATAGCGCTGCTAAGCGGGCCTTGTAGCGTAATGCGAGATTTTATCGACAAATGTATAATTTAATATTTTCATGCTGGAGCCATAGTTTTGGAGTTAAGAACGTATCTATTACCTCGTAAGTTCCTTAGTTTGTTAACCGTATGTCACGAGCGAGTGACAAACTTACACGAATGTACACCCACAATTACAAAATGTCGGGCACACGTTAGCTCTATTCGCTATGTTTAAAGTTTTAAATTGATAATGTACATGTTTATTGTTGTTCACAGGGAGATAGCGGTGGACCTCTAATGTGCAAGTATGGAACAAGGCAATGGGTATTGCACGGCATAAACAGCTTCGCCAGTCATCCGGATATCTTCGTAAGAGTCTCAAAATTTAGCCAATGGATATCCGACTGCATTAACGCGAATGGTGGACCGGGACCATTCTAGCTGAGGCAAAGCAATGGCAAAGACAAACACACGAGTCCTTCATCATGCAGCCGTATAATTGTAGATTTATATTTATAGTACTTTCATCATATTCATAAGTAAAATGAGTAAGATTGGAACCCGGGGGTCTAGCGATAGTCTCATGTTTGTTTGTTGTTGAAGATTTTACCACTATCACCACAACCCAATGAGCCCATTTGATATGTAAACATTTGGCGCAAGTTCTGCGCATCATGGTAATGCAATACATTCTAGACTGGATACAAATCTTGCTTAAACAATGTTAAATAGCGGTTATTACGCTTTATTCCGCCATGGATTGATTTGAGTCTATGCATCGTTGTGTTGGATTCAACAATAGTCGTCCCAAAATGTAAACACTCTCACCCAAAGGATTCCCCTTTTTCTGTATTTTTATTGCAAATTTGTCACCCAAAGACCTCTTTTCTTAAAAAATGTTGCAAATTTGTCACCCCAAAACCCTCTTTTGGGACAATTTGGTAACGTCTCACCCTATTTTGTGATCATTCTCTTCTCTCCTACTCAATGCCCCAGGGTTCGAAAGTGTGCCTACACTATACCCCATCGATTTCAAATCGAGTGACCCACCCGAGTACAAACGGTAGCTTCCCAATTTAAAAAATAAATAAATAAATAAAAAAGATTATTTCGCGCAGCAACGCGAGATTTTGCAGACAGTTTCTTACACAGATTGACCTCATTTGCTTGTTTGACCTACAAGCAGTACATAATTAAAGGGACATAATGTAGTTGAATTGTTTTAATTTTAATGAATAACTTTACTTCAGAATTCAAGATGAACATTAAAAATTGCCATTATTGTTGTTTCTAAAAATAAAAAAACCAGCAAAACTTGATTAAATAAATATGTTGGAATACCACCCTTAACCATGTAAAATGCTGGTTGCGGCTCTACCAGCATTTTTGAATCGACGTTTTGTTGTACAAAGAGGGCTGATTTTTCTTAATCCTTATAGGTGTAAGTTCATACATGTAATACATTTGTAAAAATATACAAATCCCAGTTTTTATCATACATTTTTGTAATTGAGGGCGCTGCCTCCACCACATCTCTTAATGCCCCTTTAATAATGATAAGAGATCGCTTGAGAATATGGGTGAGACGAAAAATGCCTGTAAAGCACTACCATTTCAGCTCATGGACGCCAAACATGCCCATAACACAGTCAATAATATTTCCTTTTCTATTTTTACATACATGAATAATGTCTACTAAACATCTTCAATGTGCGTGCCCATGAGTATCTACTGACGATAAATACATAAACATGATAAATATTCACTATCTTGTTGTATTCAAGTGAACATAATGTACTTTTAAATCGCAAATACGGTATGTCTGATCATGTAGCACTACATCTGCATTACCGTTTTATTTAGAATACTTAGTAGTTTTAACACGTAGAGAGACTGGTAATACCTTTTAAAAATAGAGTAACAAAAATGTCAATTTTGTGTGAATCTTTTGTTAAATCTATATAATTGTGTATACTTTTTCACAGTGTTAATATTCTTAAGATAAATCGTGCATTTTAGTTTGTACTGTTAATATATATGCATATATGTATTGACAACCGTATCTTAACATATATATATAGATAATAATGTCCAGAGAATACGTAATATGGTTCAAACCTCATGATTTTATTAAAATTCCGATATTTCGGCCATAGGCCTTTATCAAGGTAGAAATTAGCGATATATATGTTAAGATATATATATATATACGAGCTTGTATGTTGTATGTTAAGATATATATATATACGAGCTTGTATGTTGAATAATGTAAGAAAATGATACTAACGTAGCCTACTAGTATTTGAAACAATAAAGTGAAAGACAAAAGATTACAACTTTGACAAATCTTTGTTTGTGTCAGATATTCCAACGTTTGAATTGGGCTTTTTGTGTGTATTAACCCTATCCCAGACCGTAACCATGGTTAACCTTAATCATTCTCCCTGACATTTCACGAAACTCAAGAATTTAAGAAGTAAAATTGTCTAAAAACAATGACACTGTTAACACTTTCCACACGGCTACACTGAGAAAAAAAATTACACAGCTTGTGTAAAATTTTACATATTTCCTGTGTTCGCACAGAACACTATCATTTCTATGTAATAGTTTACATAACATGTGTTATGTAAAATTTAACTTGTTAGTTATGTAAAATATTACTAAATTAATGTGTAAGAAAATTAACATATAAGTTATGCAAATAATTTACCAACAACTAATGTAAAACATTAACATGTCATTGTTATGTAATTTGTTACAAATTATTTATGTAAAATTAAACGATTTTACTAAGAAATGGTGTAAAAACTACATAATTTTACACATTTCTTGTGTTCATTTGATAGAATTTCATAATTGTTATGTAAAAAACACATTACAATTATGTTCAGTTATAAAAACATAATAATAATTCACTTAGTTATTATGTAAAATTTTACTAATTATTTATGTAAAATCAAAATGTTACTAGGAAACTGTGTAAACAATACACAACTATTGCCACACAAAAAAGGTTTTCATTTTTTCCACTTTTGTGGCACTTTTTGGTCAAGATTTCAAAAAATATTAGAATAGGTTAAAAAATCCAAAAAAAAATCGTCCCTACGTTAGTGTATTTACATCATCAACAAGCGATTTGGGCATTTTTTACTCACAATTATTTTTGTTAGCTTTGTTAAAAAAATTGGTTGTTTTTTTTCCTTTCCAAAAATGTATACTTTTATATGCATTTTTATTAATAGTTAATAATTACAGCATTCACAAAATTCAAATCAAAAACTTCCCTGAGTCCCCACGAAGATTTGTGCGAGAAATATGCCTATGAGAGGCTCCGCATTTAGTTTGCCATCCCACAAATATCTCCACCTCTTGATGCAATTCAGACGCCTCTAAATCTTCTCAATTTATTTGTTAGCTCCATAGACGTTTCTTCAAATCGGGCCTAAACGGGTCATCCTTGTTTTTACCTCCCCGACCACCACCCCCTGAGTGTTTTGACATAAACTTGTTCATGAATATTGTTGATTCTAATAGGTGTGAGGTATTTTCAGTAGATAACAAAACATATCTGTTGAAATAAACAATCTGCTTGACAAAACCAATTAATATACTCACATATTAATATTTCATCCTCATACATCGGAGGATTTCATCAGAATGGCAATGATCCACTTTGGCGCGAAGAAACATCATCTTCAGAGTTGCCAGTTCGTTTTAGTAGTGGATCATAGATGTGACTGAGAAAAAAAGTCCCCTCCTCACGGTTGAGTGTTTTGTCCCCTCTCTTTCTTATTTCCATCGCCTCGCGTACCTCTCTGGATCTCCTGTTGTGTTCACGACCTAATATGGTGGCCTCATTCCAGTCTATGACGTGATTTGCCCTGACTACATGATCCGAAATAGCTGATTTAGTCTGCTCTTGCTCAGAAGCCTTTCTCTCTGATCTCGTGTATTTCTTGATGTCTGCTTTCTTTGACTCTGCTTTGTGTTCTGCTAGTCGGACTCCGAAAAGTCGGGAGGTCTCACCCACATACGTCAGCTTGCAGTTTTTGCAGGGGATTTCATAGATGCAGTTGCTGGTTTGAAGGGTGTCCCTCTTGTCCTTAGGGTGTACTAGAAGGCGTCTCAGAGTGTTGTGAGGCTTCATAGCAGTGCTGATGTTATACTTTTTGTAAATTCTCTGGATTCTTTCTGTAATGCCTTGGATATATGGGACGACCACTATGCCTATCGTTTTGACTCCCTCATTATTCTTCCTCTCCTTGGGCTTGTTCTTCTTATCTTCCATTTGGCATTTGACTTTATTTATGGTCCATTCAGGGTATCCACATGTACCGAGGGCTTTGCGGATCCTGGTTTCTTCTTGTTGTTTGTCCGCGTCTTCGGTGACAATGGAATTCATCCTGTCGAGAAGAGTTCTAATCACACCTAGCTTTTGGTGGAGTGGATGTTGAGACCCAAAGTTCAGGTATTGGTCTGTGTGTGTGGGTTTGCGATACACAAGGAGTTTGAAGCCACCATCAGGTTTTCTTACAATGAGAGTGTCTAAGAAAGGGATCTGTCCGTCTTTCTCTTCTTCGTAAGTGAATTTGATGCTCCCAGAAGTGTCTACCTGGTTGAGGTGTTCCGTTAGGTTAGGGACTTCTCCTTTGTTGACTATCTCCAGTATGTCGTCCACATAACGTTTCCACAAGGGAGGGGACTTTTTTGCTCAGTCACGTCTATGATCCACTACTAAAACGAACTGGCAACTCTGAAGATGATGTTTCTTCGCGCCAAAGTGGATCATTGCCATTCTGATGAAATCCTCCGATGTATGAGGATGAAATATTAATATGTGAGTATATTAATTGGTTTTGTCAAGCAGATTGTTTATTTCAATGAATTTCAACAAACCTGATGAATCTTTTCACCGAAAACATATCTGTTTCTCATTAATAAAAGCTCCTCAGTAGATGGACAATATTGTTTTCCTTTGTATCAGCTTTCTTCAGTAGATAGCAAATTGATTTCTCTGTTCTGGCTATCTTCAGTAGATAGCAAATTTATTTCTATATGCTAGCTATCTTCAGTGGTTAACAAAGATGATTTAACAAGTGCAGATGACAAAAGCATGTATGTTTTCAATGAATCACAAAAAGAATAAAAGGAAATGAACATTTTAGCAATCATCAACCTGTATCTAACGATGATAGCTATACGATAACTTGTTCAGGTAGTATTACCCATAATGCCATGCGATAATTTTGACAAGTCCAAAAAGGAGTAGGAGTATATACTTTTGCAAGGGATTATGGGTAATACTTCCCAAAAAAGGAAAGCTTCTTCAACAAGTTATCGTACCGAACTAAACATGTCGTGTTAATGTTACTAATTAGTATTAGTGTTGTTTTTTAAGATACATCTTGTATTTTCATATTTTCAGTAGATAGCAAATTTATTTCTATGTGCTGGCTATCTTCAGTGGATAACAAAGATGCTTTTACCTGCAAAGATGACTAAATATGTTTGTTTTTAAATGACTATCAAAAAAGGGGGAAAGAAAATATAGCGATCATCAGCAGGTATTAAACGTTATTTGTTTCCCTGTGTGGTAGCTATTAGCTAACAAACATGAGTATTGAGAAATGTTTACTTAGTTCTCTGGGTTATTAACAATCATAGCATTACTTTATACCTGCCCTTTTAATGTGAATAGATCATAGCATTACTTTATACTCGATATAATTATTTGGTCCTTTTGATATAACACTAAACTGTTCAGGTTTTGTTTAATCTTTTGTTATAAAACCACAGGCATAAAACGAAGATAAACAGGTTGGTTTGGGGAGTCCTGGGGGATCCCCTCCCCACTCCAGGCTCCTGTAAATACCCAACTACACCTCTTGTCTTTGCCACTGCCTGTAATCACAAGTTTTGCACAATTTTAAGTCCTAGCCTAAGATAGCTCATACAAAGGACTTAATTGTTTGTTGTTGTTTATTTATAAAAAAGAAACGGAAAGTAAACTTCACAATATTGAAGAGTCCATTGGCTGTTAGTCTTTTCCTTGATGCATTTAGGAAAGTCTAACAGAGTAAGGCTTAATCCTGGCATAAAATTGAAGCCAAGATTAAATGCTTTTGTGAATACCAACGGTTTAAAAAAGCTAACTGTAACGCAGTGCTCACGGATGACCATGATACCACATTGTGTTCCTTAGTTGAGAAAAACATAGTTTGTTTACACCAGGAAAGGTGAGATTTATACCGCTAATGACTCCACGACCACTACTCAAAATACCACCAATATATTGTGACAAACCTTCGGTTATTAATTCTTGTTCATCTTTAATCATTATTTCCTTGTATCAAATAGTAATCGTAGGTGAAAGACGATATCCGAACGATATTCTAGCACTCTGGGCGCCGCCATGTTTTCCTAAAGTTTTTACCCACAATACCTTGCGATATTAAAGGTGCAGTATCGGATAAATCTCGCTCGCACAAATCAATGTCGACATAACAATTTTGGTCATTACATCCCGGCCCCCGGTCGCACGAAGTAAGACAATAAAATATCTTAATTCCAAAAATTGTCGACTATCCCCTTAATCACAAATTACTGACTATCCCTTTAATCACACAAAGTTAAATGATGCATGTTATATTACATTTAACTAGTTAACAAAGCATGTTATCACAATTTACACTCAAAACTGGTATTTCAAAGTCTCTGCCAATGATATTCCAAATCAAACTTAATGAATTTTGGGTTGCTTGAAATTTAGATAAACAGAGTTGCAGTAAACAGTTAACCATCGACTTCCTCCATCAAAGGAGGTTCACTAGAACTAACTATACTATTGCATGAGCAATAATTTCACAAAGCAAATTTGAATTGGTTATTTTGATCTTTCTGAATTCTGAAACTTCATGAAAGAATGTTATTCCAAAATTTGGCATGATCACAAAATAAAGGTACAGGTACTACTACTTGTAGTTCAAGTATGTTCACATCAAACTTGATGAATTACTCTAAACCTTTGATTATACACAATAATAAAGCATATTTAAACATTATTTTAGGATCAAATCACTTTCAACACATAGCTATCAATAAACAAAGTCTATGCTGAAACTGGTAAACAGTCTATGCTGTAACACTAATGTCTGACATCTCAGTTTTTATGTGGTATGTGACCATGAAGTTTTGTAGTAAACTCACATTATCTGAATGCAACACACCTGGACCCATGCAAGATTGCATGCATGCAATTAGCATGGGAAACAAAATTACCAAAACACATGAAGAAAATTAACTAAATCACTGAATTTGGTAATGCATACTTGCTAAATCTGTGTGTGTTGATTCAAATCTTTAAATTTGTTGGTCACTTGGTCACTTTCATTTCAAAATATTTCAGGTGACATACATGCACACATGCACTATTCACCTTTTCACACAAATGAGCTGGAATGTGATTGGGTTGGCTTTCAAAAGCCTAATGGCATGTAGCCAACTTGAAGATAATCAGCGCCAGCGGTATCCTCTTGAACGTGTCTCTACAGTCTTCATTGTCTATTGTTACTTGCAACTGACTAGAGTACATAAATCACACATTTGTATTTATAAAACACAATAACAGAAGAAACTGGAGTCTCAAAGATGCACAGCCAGACATGAATTATGTGCACAAGACTAAACCATAAATGCACCAAAGTCTTAAATAATTCAAAACAGCCCGCATGATTGAGTTTCCAAATTATTCTTATCCAGGGTATCAAGAATGATCAACTCATCTGAGAAGACTTTTTACACTATACTTTTGATTGCCGGACACAGCCACAACAATGATCAACTCATCTGAGAAGACCTTTTACACATACTTTGATTGCCGGACACAGCCACAACAATCGATTGCCGGACACAGCCACAACAATCTTAGCACATGTACGCAATTTGCCTGCACACAGACATAATTGCCCCAATCACATTTACCAGCATCTCTTTGCTCTGAAGATTGCAGTTGAACAGCTCACTAAAACACACCGGGTGCTCTCCACTGTAGAATTGCTGTCCCACATAAACAGAAAATCTTTATCTTGATGTGTCCGTCACTACATGCCCCTGTACAGGCATATAAACGCAGAACCATATCACACTGTCACATTCTCCCAACTGCTTGCTTGCATGTCGGGAATTCACTTCTGCTCCTTGACTGCAATCTTTCCATATAGAACGGGGCATGAAACACGATTATATAGGCCCCTATATCAGTTCATTTTTTCGTTTCACTAGTAGAGCTGCTGGTTTTCTTGTGTTGTCACTGCTTGTCTGTGTTGTCACTGGTGGTCTGTGTTGTCACTGTTGTCTGCATAATTGTCACTGTTGTCTGTGTTGTCACGGTTGTCTGTGTTGTAACTGTTGTCTGTGTTATGTAATGCTGTAGCATGTCCCCTTTGGCACTTTTCACAGATAGCCCACTCTGGGTTAGGACAATCCCTTTTCATATGTCCCTGGTTCATGCAAGCGTAACACATCCCTTTCTGTCTACAGAAATCTGATTTGTCTCGTGCTGATAAGTTGCTGAACTTGCGGCAATCGGATATTGAATGTCGAGGACCTTGGCAATGCAGGCAGGGCCATTTTGTAGCCATGTTCTTCTTTGTGTTCTCACTTGATTCCTTTGGTGTCACGGTAGTTGCAAAGGCTTGTGTTCTGGTTCCTTTACAGGTATTGTCTGTCTTATACTGTATCTGTGTACTCTGTGCCTGCGTACGACCTTGGTAGCCCAAACCTGCAACTCGAGGATCATTTTCATCTCTAGAAAGCTGACCTATGAAACGCTCGAAGTCAGCCAATGTAGGCGATCTTTGTTCTTCTCTGCATCTTCCCACTATTCGGATCCAATTTTGTTGCAATGGAGTCGGTAGCTTGCTAGCGAGGTTTCGTACAAATTTGAATCCGTCTGTGCTATCTAATTCACGGTTGCTCACCTTCGCAGATGAAATTGAAGTTACAAATATGTAGAACTTATGCAGCGCATCCTTATCTCCGACTCTAATCTTCGGCCACGATTCTGCCTTGAGCTTGTATGCTGTTGCCAATAGTGCTGGTTGACCATATTCTCGTCTGAGAAGGTACATGGCTCGGTTGTAACCTTCTTCGGGAGGTTCTATGTTTATACAATTTGATATCAAATCGTGTGGACCGTGAGCTGTGTATCTCGACAGCAAATCTAACCTTCTTACTGGGTCATCTGTATTCAGCTCAACAACATACCTGAAGTTCCTCATGAACGATGCAAATCCAGTTATGTCTTTCCCATCAAATATTTCAAGTTGAGGGGCTGGAAGGGCACCGTCTCGGAGTACCTTTTCAAGCAACTTACTCATGACAGTGCTTTCTTGTGTGACGTTCACATGCTCTTTGTTGTCCGCGGTCACTTTCACAGGTTCTTTGTTGGCTGTCACATTCACAGGTTCTTTGTTGGCTGTCACATTCACAGGTTCTTTGTTGGCTGTCACATTCACAGGTTCTTTGTTGGCTGTCACATTCACAGGTTCTTTGTAGGTGTTCACATTCACGGGTTCTTTGTTAGCTTCTTTGTAAGTGTTCACATTCACGGGTTCTTTGTTAGGTTCTTTGTAGTTAGCATTGAAGTTAACACGGCGTTCTTTGTTGGAAAATATTGATGCAGTTTTTAATGCTATGGCTTGAGTCATACTTTCTGCAATGTCACTCGTTCGACTAGCGACCTCAACGTTGCATTCATCTTGGAAGGCTAGGTTTATGGCTTTCGCCGTTTCCATGTCAGCTTGCAACATCATTTCTTCCGTTGCATACTCGAGTTCAGCCTGACGCTCATAAAAATCCTTTTTTCTTCGTTGCTCTTCCCATTCTTCTTGTTGTAATATCTTCCGTCTCCTTTGCTCCGCTGCATACTGTTGTTCTTCCATTTGCCATTCCAATTCTTTCTTTTGTTGCTCCATTTGTTTTCGTTTCTTTAATACAGCTAATTTGGCCGCTAACTCTATTTCTCTGGTTATTGCTCTTGCTCTTTCTGACCTACGGCTTCGTGATGATGACGCTGACGAACTACGGGTAGAGCCTTGCTGTGAGACGCTGTCATTTGGACCGACTTCTTGCTGCGATTCATCTTCAGGGTTTAGTACCCTGGCCCCATCAGTACAGATCTCCCTGGCAGTTTCAGACATATTTCTTGGCTATGATTACAATTTGTATACAGCGCCCTCTATCACTATCGGCATCTTACACCCAATTATAACTGGTTTACAGACTGGTATTCTTTATTTCTTCAATTGCTGATTGTAGGCTATGCTTTTTATAGTTTTTACATACACGCATCAATTTTATACTGGCGGTGCAAATCACTCAGTCCCCCGGCTACCACGAGCTATGAGATCACAGACACAGGCTGGGTCGCCAGTACTAGCATATTATAGACCTACACTACTTTAATCACCGTTTTTATCAGTGGCGTCGTCATTTATTGTTTATTGTTATTGACTGGTCTGATGATTGTTGAGTTGACAAATCATGGACAGTAGATTCACACAATTCACGGAAGTTCTTTAACGTTTCAATGGGATGACACTATATACTATTCAGCTTTTTGTTCCGAATTATTTCACTTCACTTCACATTGATCACTTCACGATTTACGCCGAAACGTCTTTCACTTTAACGCAGTGCTCACGGATGACCATGATACCACATTGTGTTCCTTAGTTGAGAAAAACATAGTTTGTTTACACCAGGAAAGGTGAGATTTATACCGCTAATGACTCCACGACCACTACTCAAAATACCACCAATATATTGTGACAAACCTTCGGTTATTAATTCTTGTTCATCTTTAATCATTATTTCCTTGTATCAAATAGTAATCGTAGGTGAAAGACGATATCCGAACGATATTCTAGCACTCTGGGCGCCGCCATGTTTTCCTAAAGTTTTTACCCACAATACCTTGCGATATTAAAGGTGCAGTATCGGATAAATCTCGCTCGCACAAATCAATGTCGACATAACAATTTTGGTCATTACACTAACAATCTGGATGTTAGAAGAAATGTTCTTGGATGCAAATGCCTTAACCCATATGAGAATAAGACCTCTTACCCAAACACAAGGAGAGGAAAGCTCGAGCGATCCTATTTTCTATATTGTTAAAAGGAGTGAAAAAGGATCGGCAATTTACACCTCACTGAATGGGTACTTCAACTTGAATGGTTTACCTATTGATTTTGACATTTTATGACAGAGGGAAGCTTGGGATTAACAATATAGAAAAAAGGATCGCGCTTTCACCGCTCTTTCCTCAAGCTTTCCTCTACTTGTGTTTGGGCAAGAGCCCTAAACCTAACCTATGCTTGACATGTTATCATAATGCATATATGGTACATTTTCTCTTGCAAAATATGCAGAGCATACTGTAAAGGATGAAACAAAGAAAAACAGATTTAAAGTTGATATTTTATTGATAGACACAGTTTTTTCTATTTCATACACATTTCATAACACCACATTGCACCACAATTTCTTTTTTATAGTAACATGTGTCATGTTCTATCAGAATCTGAGAAACGAGTGAAGACAAGATCTGAGATAAAAGGCCAAAAATTGTATGCACGATCCCAAACCTCCAAAAAATGGTCATTCTAAATCATAAGACATCTACCAGTATTAAAAGAAATTTCCGTTTCAAAACTCATAACTGAACTCTGCTAAATTCCGTCTGAATTTGTAAGAAGATGACACACATTTCTTTCCTTATACTTAAACTATAATTCAAAGTACAATTTTATATTGTTTGTTTAGTACACCGGGAGGAGAGCACTCATGTATAAAAGGTTGTAAATCATCTATCTGAATGCACTCTCAAAAAATTACAATTACCCTTAGCATGGATTCTCAAAAAAGGAAAAAGTGAACCTTAAACGACGGAAAAAAACCACCCTGTTGTACGACCGACCCAGTTTTTTTAGAAATCGGTGGGAAAATATTTCATGTGCAAATGATTACCGCCCCAATTTTTTTCTCATTATTGTCAAAAAACGGCAAAATGTTTACAGATTTTTTGGGATTTGTATGGGTATTTTCTAGGGAAAATAAGAAAGAAGAAAACAAAAGCCAGACCGACCGACCCGACCTGAGATGTCCCTTTGCCCATACAACAGTTTTCCTTTTTACTGTCGCCGTAACAAGGATTTAGCTTGACAGAATCATACTCTTAACACAAAGGATATAGGTCTTCAAGCGGGCATTTAGACTGAAATGAAAGTATGAAGTATTGTGTGATTCAGTTTTGTTAGTAAAATAGTCTAATATCATGGTAGTACGACACATAGGCCTAACCATTTCGGGCTATTTTTACAATGATGACAAGTGACTATTGGCCAAAGCATGACCAAAGCTACCCTTAGTACGTGTAGTGGTCAAAAAGAGATCCTTTAACCCTAACCGTCCTGGAACCTACGATTCACTACGGTAAAAAACAATGTCCATGCGCATACTACAGCATTCGATTCGATGACGTCATCAACCAAAATGATATGTGTGTACGAAATCGCTGCCCGGGCGAGCGTTGGCAGGTTAGCTGAGTGGTTAGGGACAGGGCGCAGTGATCGGAGGGTCCGGGGGTTTCACGGCGATTATTTGGGTAAAAATTCATACATTGTCCCCCTCCCCCGGTTTCCAAACAAAAACATAGCCTGGCTGGTTAGGGT
The DNA here is from genome assembly GCA_035610835.1 of Ophiura sarsii. NCBI lineage: Eukaryota > Metazoa > Echinodermata > Ophiuroidea > Amphilepidida > Ophiuridae > Ophiura > Ophiura sarsii. Next base: position 33,318,581 of record CM069458.1, read on the forward strand.
TAATCCCATTTTTGTTCATGCGGATGATTACAACATTATATTGACTGGCCCCCACCCTCGGGTTAAGTACTTAATTGAAATACTCATCTTAAACAAACTTGCCTCAAGATGTAAGCCATTTTTGCCACTAAATCAATCTTCCTTGGAATTCAAAAATAAAAATGATTTCAACAAAATATTTTCAAAAGAAGTGTAAATATCTATTTTAAGCTTTAACAGATCAACAGATCAATTTTGTTGGCTATACCAGTAAATGCATCGGAATTAAAATCAAATTAAACACCTATAGACAATGTCACCTGTAACGTCACAGCAGTTTTTGTTGCCTGCCGATGTGTGCGCAAATTGCCTGCCAAACAAAAGCTTGCCTACCGGTGTGCACGCGCATGCGAAGGGGGTGTGTCCATTATAAACCATACACTAAACCAAACAAGTCCTCTATATTCAATAGCAGTCAATACAACAGTCAATGCATGTTCCCCCATGCATGGAATGGAACCGGGCCCTTAACATTGTTGATCAACAAGAGGTGACATGGTCTGTAATAGTTCAGTCAGTTCTAAAGTAGTAGGTAACAGGTGAAACTGGAGAAAACCAAATCTATGATGGCTTTGGCTGTATATAAAACAAATGATCAGCAAAGAATTAAATTTACTACCGAAAACAATAAAGTAGCAGAACCTAAATTGACAATTCCAAATCCAAACCCTCAAGGATCTCAATATTATTGTGCTATTTCTAGCCGTATATGAATTAATATCAGAATATTGCTATTTAAGTTGATATCTTCCAGCGTTGCGTATGCTATCATCTGGCATAACTACCTCGGTCCAGAGCTGAAAATGAAAATAAAAATGGATTTCCTTTGAATTATGTTTCAAATCTCTTATGATTATTTACACCTCACAGCACATCCATTCTTTTTTCTTCCCTCCTTTTAAACTTTTTTTTAGCTTAAACACTCAGAAATTCTAGAACCATTTTGTGACTGACCAGAAAAATGCATACTGAAATTAATGTTCAAATTTTCAAGAGTTTTGAGCATGTTGGGTTGACTTGGGTCTTTTCATCTTTTCAATTGAACACACATATTGCACCATGTTCATTGATTAAATCCAGGTGACCCAATGTGAACATGAAGGTGCATCGTATCCACAAATTCAGGGGTTGAAATTTGAGAGGGGGTCTTAGGTTAGTAGTTTTACCCCCTCTCAACTACTAACCTAAGACCCTTACTTTTTTGGCGCCAAAATTGATATAAATGACCTCTTCTCCCCTCTCAACTACTAACCCAATATCCTGTTGTATCCAAAACTGATTTTAATGACATTTGAGAGGGGGTCTTAGGTTAGTAGTTTACCCTCCCCCCTCCCAACTACTAACTTAAGACCCTTCCTTTTCGCGCCAAAATCGATATAAATGACCTCTCCTCCCCTCACAACTACTAACCCAATATCCTGGTGTATCCAAAACTGATATAAAATGACATTTGAGAGGGGTCTTAGGTTAGTAGTTTACCCCCTCTCAACTACTAACCTAATACCCTTACTTTTTTGGTGCCAAAATCTATATAAATGACCTCTCCTCCCTCTCAACTACTAACCCAATATCCTGGTGTATCCATAACTGATTTTAATTACATTTGAGAGGGGGTCTTAGGTTAGAAGTTTACCTCCCTCTCAACTACTAACCTAATACCCTTACTTTTTTGGTGCCAAAATCTATATAAATGACCTCTCCTCCCCTCTCAACTACTAACCCAATATCCTGGTGTATCCAAAACTGATTTTAATGACATTTGAGAGGGGGTCTTAGGTTAGAAGTTTACCTCCCTCTCAACTACTAACCTAATACCCTTACTTTTTTGGTGCCAAAATCTATATAAATGACCTCTCCTCCCCTCTCAACTACTAACCCAATATCCTGGTGTATCCAAAACTGATTTTAATGACATTTGAGAGGGGTCTCCCCCCCCCCCCCCCCCACCTACTAACCTAAGACCCTTCCTTTTTGGCGCCAAAATCGATATAAATGACCTCTTCTCCCCTCACAACCACTAACCCAATATCCTGGTGTATCCAAAACTGATATAAAATGACATTTGAGAGGGGGTCTTAGATTAGTAGTTTACCCCATCTCAACTATTAACCTAAGACCCTTCCTTTTTGGCGCCAAAATCGATATAAATGACCTCTCCTCCCCTCACAACTACTAACCCCATATCCTGATCTATTCAAAACTGATTTTAAGAGGGAGGCTTAGTTTGTGGGTCGTAGATTTTGGGTCTTAGTTTTGGGGTCTTAGTTTTGGGGTCTTAGTTTTGGGGTCTTAGTTTTTGGGTCTTAGGTCTTAGGTTAGTAGACACCCAATACAAGGCATGGTTTGGGTAATAAAATAATCAAAGGGATAAAAAATGGACCAAATTAAGGAGAAAGTCTGATTGCACCAATCGCCTCAAACTTCAAACGCATGACAGTTTGTGAATGAATGCCATTTTTACAAATTTGCAGTGATTTACATGCCAGTTTCAGTAATGTCACGTTTATTGGTACTCATATTTGTGCACATTCATTGTATAACTTAAATGTTTTTAACATTTTTTAACTTAAACATTTTTATGTTTAGCTGTAAGTGTATGTTTCATTTGTGTTTCAAATGTATATAATCGTAATCCGTGAAATGCTTTTGCGTATGATATGATAATATGCTAAATATAATCAAACAAATCAAACTGGGACTTTCAATGACCACATTTTTTTTAAATGCCTGGTTGAGAAATGGCAGTTTTTTATTTGTTTTACAAGTGTGATGGCTTTTTTTATATAACTACGCAACTTGAGCTTAATTATTATTTTTCTAACATATAAGGCCACATAAAAAAACCATTTGTCTCAGAAGCACGCATGCGTAGCTTTTGAAAATGATGGTGTGAGCCAAGTTGTGACCATGGAATGTTTTTTCCCAATATTAATATAGTAATATTTAAACTCAAGAAAATTCCAGTGATTTATTGGACTATATATACTTCTTCAAATTCTAATTTCACATTGCGAAGAACCATATCAGCTTCATTTTCTTGCTTCACAGACCCCGTCTCATGTTTTAAAAAAGAGATACCACATTTCGCATAGCACTTTTTAACAAAAGAATTTTTTTTTAAATTGCATTTTGCATAGCCCTTTTTCTTCGGAGACAAACTTCTTTTTTATATTTGGCCTAATGCACAATGTTGTGCTTGCTGCTCCTTTAACTACAAGGGTGATTGATACTTACAGCATTGGCGTTCTAGGAATGTAGTTCAACTGTAAAGAAAAGAAGAGGAAAATGAGAAAAATACATGTGGTTGAAGAAAACCGCAAATTACAAGTACATGCAGTAACTCGATGCTGGCAGCCCCGCTTTCACAATCTCCATCACAAAAAGCTACCTGCAAGAAGTTTTTTCAAGCGTAACCCCGTGGCGTAGCACTCATTGACCACAACTTCTATACGAGCGACCCATTACCTGCGCCAACAGACCCGGTTCCCCTCTTCATTTGGCCCATCTTTTCCCCCTTTATTGTTTTATTCCTAGGGTTAAGAAAACATTTTCTCCATGTTATGCCAACGAACATAATTAACCCTAACCCCCTAACCGGGTGTACCGGGATCACAATTTTGGAAGAGAAAACACCAACTAAATCGCCAGGGATTGGCCGGGGACCCTCTGCACGTTGCCTCACCCACTAAGCCACGACCCTCAGCTACTCGTTCGCGTAGTATACCATGCTCACTATTATATGAGCTCGGTTGATTACGTCGTCAACAAACCGTCCGCACATGCGCTTGGAGATGGGCTTAGAAGAAGTATTTTTAGCATGGAGGGGGGGGGGGTGGGGTGGGGGTGATCGGGTTAATATTAAATGAGGGGGTAGGGTAGCAACATATCTATGCATATAGTTGTTGTTTTTTACAGAACAAACTCATAGCTGAATGTGCCATTCAAACCATGTGTGCGCTCACAGTATAAACAGCTACAGCTCAGAGACACTCATTGATACTTTACATTCATCAAAACTACAGCCAGCCAGTGGTAAAAACCTGGTGGATGGGGTTGCATGAAGAGGAAAAAGGGGTCCGAAGCATGATACCAAAATATGGATTTACTGCTGCATGTAGCCACCCAAACTTGCGATTTTACCGGTGGTAGAAGCAAGAATCATCCATTTTTTTGTTTTGGGATGAATATTTACAAGATTTTTGTGTGTGTGAAATGAAAAATAAAAATTAACAAATTGGTCGGAACGTTCAACAGGGTTGGTCAGACGAGGGCAAACAAGCATTTTGTTGTGCCTAAGTTAAGACATTCTGGTTCTCATCCCCACAAACATTATTTACCTGTATCTGCCGTCTTTGAGGGTCATTTGCAGGCTGAGAGAGGGAGTGAGGAGTGTGACCTGCGTGTATAGAAGACAAAGTATATGTTAACTTTACATACAAGTTAACACTTTCCATGCGGCAGGCTGCAGACGACATCCAACATTTCACAAAATGTTTCAAAAAAATGTCAAAATTGTCAAGTATCATAACCATATTTGGAATCACCATGTGAAATGCATTTGAAATAAGTACAAACATGCCTAGTATTGGTTCAGTAATCCTTGAGATAGACTTTGAAAATTCCGAAAGGTTTCTGAAAAATCTTGTTTTGTATATGGTAAAACCAATGGCCGTGTGGTACAATTTAAATAATATGGGTAAATGTTTATACAAACAATATACAGGGTGTCCCAAAAGTGTCCATACCTTTTTAAAGCTTTGTATCGCTCGTAAAATACCAAAATATAAACATATTTAGATAGAGAAAATTTGTAGAATTATTTTGATACCCAACTTGATCCCTTGAAACTTACTGAAAGGTTTGGTTACATAACTCATAAAAACAATTGTTCAACTTGTAGGACTCAAGGTGTACGTCACTTTAAAAGGCTTTCACTCATTACATATTGTGTACAACGTTAATAATGTTCACATTAAGAATTATTTCAATCTGAAATTAAAAAGAATTATCGTCGATAACCTTTTTTCTCTTCACTAACCATGCTAACCCTTTCCCTCTCTTACTCCCTCCACTTTAATAACCCCATTGTCACCAATTGCTTTACACATTTTTATGAAAGTGCACTGTGCAGTTTAACCATTCGGAAAACTTCCATCTGTACTTTGGCAACACTAATAGCTGTTATTGTAAGTTTGGTACCAAAATAATTCCACAAGTCTTCTTTCTCCAAATATGTTTTTAGTTATACTGCAAATTATTTCCCCGGAGATATAAAGCTTTAAAAAGGTATCAAAACTTTTGGGACACCCTGTACTTCAACACAACGTTGATTATGTTCACTTTCACACACCCACTTTTTTGGTCCGAAAACCCAAACCCATCATTCAACATGTTTTTTAAATACCTACACAAAATATTTAAAATATTTTATTATCAATTTACAGTCTTTCAAGGAAATAACAAAAATGATTTCGTTGTTTAAAAAACACCTCTGATTCAACCCATTAAAACACAATTTTTGTGAGGGTATTTCATTTCTTTTTTTAATGTCAAGCATAGCAAAGCCAGAAGTTTATCAACATTTAAAAGTGTTTGCTTGCTTATGTATAGGACCTTTTGGCCAACATTTATTATATTAGAATAGGGGGTAACAAAAATGTTGGCAACATACATGTAACATAAATGTTTATTCAGGTCTGCTCCACCCCTCCCTCTAAAGAAATGACAGTCCCCTAAGAATAATTATGTATTTAGCATTTTTGACATACCTTTATGTGGTGAGGAACTGACAGGTTGAGAAGATGAGTAATATCTGTTATAAAATGATACCATGATAAAAAATACATGCATAAATAACAACAACAAAATAGTCCTCAATAATCAAATACACACAAATTATGAAGGATAATGTACGGATTGCAGATGAGGGTCTATCAATCAACTCAGTCAAAAATTGTGTTTTTCTTCAAACTGTCGAATGTTAGTATTAACAAGATATTTCAGCCGTTGTGATCAGCTGTTGCAGAAGACATCATCGCAATATCATAAGGCTGACTTATCATCGCTGTTCTGTCAAAACCTCATATCTCCATTTGGCCCTTCAGCATGTATAAATTAATATTTCCCGATGAAGCTATTCAGTGATAACAAATCAAATAATTCACTACAGAAACACGCACATGCATTATGCAGTCTTGCATTAGGGAGCACAGCACCAAGACGCTCTCCATAGACTTTACTGTTAGGAAAGGCTTTCTTAAATGGCTCTAGTTTCTATATTAGTGCGTTTGGTTCAATGACATTTTAATATGTTTTACTCACAAGGGTAATCTACAACATATCTGAATATGAAGGTAACATTACCGTGCACTTTTTTTTATATAAGCCGCCGCATAACAACGTAGTGATATGCCTACCTAAATTCGGTCTCCGGTCTGGATATTACCGCATGTGTAAATCGGTCCGTGAAATTGAAATTGACCTCAAATCACCTAGTTTAAATGTCAGAACATCAACTACACATTTCAAACACAACATACTAGTGAAAAATTATATCATAAACCGTCAAAAAATAACTCTCTTTCCCGCCAAATAGGAACTATTGTCGTACTCAACTTTGATTGATCGCGTCGATAGCGTGTCGCGATACCTATTTGGGTATGTGCTCCCATTACAGATTCTTGGTTCACTGCATACAGGCCTGTTGCATGTACAGCAGGCTCAAAATGTGTGTAAATGACAAAGACAAATAATTGTTTTGTTCAATCAAAAGTTATTACTTTTGTGACAGTGACCAGCTTCAAGAAAAAAAACAAGCTGTATTAAAACTAATAGAAGATGTTTAAAAAAACCAGAATGGGAGTGGTACTCATATAATTAGCAATATATGTACAGCATGAGACTATTATGCTCATGCATTTAGATTTCTTTTCACCCTTAGAATATATATAGTTGGGGGGGGGGTATTATCCTCATTGTGTATTTTAGTGATTGCATCACAACTATAAAGTCAAAACCACCATTCCTTTTACGATTTAACGTAATGTGTGGTTTTACACATTGCTTGTATGAGTGTGCAGTTTTCCTCAGGCTACACAAACACACACTTAACCACCCCTGCGTAGTTCACATTTAACAAATGTTGGCTTTTTTTAACCTAAATGCAATAGCATTTGAACCTGTGCGATCAAACATGTTTGTACACAAGTGCATCAAATGCTGCGCCTAAGACACCGTCAACTTGAGGTAACCTACACCTGATCTTTAGCCCGGTGTTCTCTCTTCATATTCAGAGGGGTGAATCACTCCAGATCTTGAAATACCCTCCCCCCCCCCCCCCCCCTTTGATGGCGTTTCACGGACAATTTTGCTAATTTGACCCACCTTTTTGCACAAAAGTGTGGACATTTTGTCTGAAAATAACCCCCCTTTTTCACCATTTCAAGGACACTTTCTAAATAGTCCCCTTTTTTTGCTCAAAAACAAGGACACAACTGGTTAAAAATACCCCTTTTTCCTATTCCCAGGACAATTTGATATGACACAATACTCATAGCTTCATAAAACACCCCTAATTTGGGGAAATGACGGACATAAATGTCGGCGGAATGTACGCGGACATGGTACGGAAAAGCCCCCTTTCCGCGATTTTTGGAACGATTATGCGTACCCAAAGTCAATTTTGACTGAAACCACCGGGATCTTACCTTGATGATGCTGAAGCAGGACTCTGTAACATTGGTGAATTATAACTACTCCCTGTCCCTGAGACTGCCTCTTGGAGACCTGGGGTTTTCACATGAGCCCTGACAGATATAAGAAGTATTGCATCAAATTATAATGTTAACATGTTCTAAAAACAAAAGCCACACTGCAACGTTAGGTTATACCGTTTTCTCAGTGGAAATATTCAATATGGCACAGGTCTACATCACATGTGAAAGTCAAGTCAACAAATGATACAACCCCATTTTTGGTTGATAAAATGGGGTGGTGGAGCTTGAATTGACTGTAAAGTGGGAGATGGGATTGTGTTGTGACTGGGGGAATATGCTCCCCCATGCCCCTCCCACCCCACTGTGTATAGCCCTTGACTGTTATAGTGTGCAAAAAAAACATGACAATTTCAACTTTTGCAGTAAGGTATAGACCATGTCACCTCTTGTTGATCAACAATGTTAAGTGCCCGGTTCCATTCCATGCATGAGGGAACATAACTGTTGCATTGACTGGTTTATAATAGTGGACGCCCCCTTCAAATGCGCACGCATACCGGCAGGCAAGCTTTTGTTTGGCAGGCAATTCGCTTAAACACCGACAGGCAAGCAAGCTTTTGTGTGCTTGGCTGCTGTGACGTTACATTGTCTATACTCTCTTTACCTGAGTAGCTGAAGACTTCCATGCGGAGTAAGAGAAAGGTTGTTGTTGTTATTGCTGATTGATGTTGGTGTAGAGACTGTGCCTATCAATTACAAATCAATCAAATTCACAATCAATTCAAATTCATAATCTTGTTTTCTCAAACAATAAAGGCTTAAAGAGTGTGGGAGCTGCTCTCATGGAAAAACGATTGACTTATTTGTTTGAATACTTTTTTTCAAATTTGATAATCTATAACTCCTACATCAATAGAGTCATATTGTTTTACCCGATTTCCCCCTCAATATAACTACTCTCCCCTTCTAAGACATCTCTTCGAAAATGCCTGTGCTAAGTGTATTCATGAATTCTCTTTTTATCTCTATCAAGATTTAATGAAAAGGATGAGGGTAGAGATTGTTATGGCAGCTATATTGCATGGAAATTTACCCCATCTACCAAAAGCCACAAGACCTTAGTCCGAAAGACACTTAGCACAGTCTATTGAACCGATGATGCTAGGACAACCATTTTGTTAAATATGAGGTTGCCGGTGATGTTGAAATCTCAATATATTGGAGTTTAATTACAAGGGGAGGGGAAGAGGAAAGGGGAGAGGAAGGGAATAAGGGGAGGGAAGGGGAAGTGGATGGGGAAGTGGATAGGGAACGAGAGAGGAAGACGAGGGGAGGGGAGAGGGGGAAGGAGAGGAGGGAGAAGGGGAGGGGAAAGGAGGCGGGAGAGCAAGGAGGGGAAGGAGGCGGGAGAGAAAGGAGGGGAAGGAGAGAAGGGAGAAAGGGGAAGAGAAGGAGGGAAGGGAGAAGGGGAGGGGGAAGGAGAATGGAAAAGCTTTTACCTATTCTCCCATTTACAGGTGGAGTACGAATGCTGAGCCTTGCTGGACCTGGTGGAGTTGACCTCATCTGCAAACAACGAACAAAACAGAGAAGTCAATATCTTCACACAGGTCTTCATTACAAAGTTATCTCACCTAGCACATGTAGGTGGTTGATGAAGTTTTAAGTCAATATCTAAATCACAGTCCATCTATGTTAAACTTGCGATGATAGAATATGTACTGCTGGGCGACGGGAAAAACCCCAGTTCTACGAGCAAACAAACCTCTCAGGTAGGGTCGGTCGAGCGTTTTTTCCCAAAAGAAACAAATTCGGGAAACGGTGGTACCAGGCTGTCAACTTTTGGGGAAATTCAGGAAAAACAGGATTTTTCTTTTGTCGCCATATCAAAGAATATCGGGCGCACTTGCAAGATTAACAATATAATAATAATGGTTTGGTCAAAATTTGACCGGTTTCCATAGTATGCATATCAGATATTTCAAGCCTCCAGAGAACTACAGGGCACTATTTTTTGTGGACAAATGCATCACTGCCACGGTTAGAGCTACGTGCTAAAGCCTATTTCACATACCAATGCGCGCGGGTTTCTGAGACAAACCTTCTTTTTTTGGCCTTACCTGGATTGGTGTGTTACACACTTCTCCTCCTGGTCCAGAACTGCGAAAAATTAACAAGCATATTAAAATTGGTTACTTTATTTTAAATACGATCCTTTTTGTAGAGTTGCACCGATAGCAAATTTGGTAAAATTACTCGGGTAATTACTTGAGCCAGGTGGTTTGAATTGATATGCTACATACATGCAACTCTTAAAGGTGAAATATGAAAACAAAGACTTTTTTATTGTGAAGTTAAAATCAACCAGATAAAACCAATCCATACAAGCAAATATGAGGGGGTACAGAATACATAAGGAAAAGCCAATTGTATATGAAATCTGTGCTGTTGTCCTGTACCCCGATTATGGACCAAACTGCCGCAATTCAAGCTCTATTATTTTTTATCCCTGGCCTTTCTTTAATGGGTTGGGACAATTAATTGAACCTGTACCACCAGCCGCAATGTAACCTCTTATTATTCCTGTCTTTCTGGAGTGGTACATGGTATAAAACAAATAGCCATGTTTATATCAAATTTGAACTGAGACCAACAAAACAAAATGTTTGTTTGTCTATGTCCAACCGACCTTGTACCTTGGTGCCAACCTTCTTTTTTTCTTCCCTTTTTTTTGTTCTTCACTTTTTGAGCAATTTGAATGGACAAACGGACCGTTTTATACATTTGTACTGACACGTGTATATTCCCACCCTTTTTTACCCAAACCATTTATGAATTTAAGGGGTGGCAATTAAATCGGGCGCCCATGTGTGCATGAAAATAAAGTCTGATTTATAGCTTTCAAAACATTGAATAATTGGTCATGAATTTGTAGGCTTTCAAATCAAGACATTTTGCATAATTTAGTCTTCATTTTAACGATGATGGATGATATTTCCGGTAAAAGCATTTGTTTCCACATTCGCAACATAACATTTTGTTAGTTGAACAGTTGTTAGTATTAAAATATAATGCAAACAAACTCATGAAAAAAGTTCAATACTGACAAAGTAATGAGTTTTGTGTTTGGAATTTAATTCAAAGTATTCATCCCAAATTTATATTCCTAAATACAATATCATTATTTAAAATTTAAAAATCCGACCGATCGGCCCTACCTCTTGAGGACCCTCTATGGACAAACAAACATTTTGTTGTTGTTGACCTGATCTATTTATACCTTGTACCACCAATATGGACCGATCAAATGCAATATAACCTCTTATTATTTCTATGCCTTGCTGAAGTGGTAGACCTACATGGTATGAAACAAATAGCCAAGTTTATATCAAATTTGAACTGTTCTACTTATAATCTGTACCACCAATATGGACCAATCAGCCGCAATGTAACCTCTTATTATTTCTATGCCTTGCTGAAGTGCTACACGGTATAAATCAAATGGCCAAGTTTATATCAAATTTGAACTGTTCTATTTATAATCTGTACCACAAATATGGACCAATCAGCCGCAATGTAACCTCTTATTATTTCTATGCCTTGCTGAAGTGCTACACGGTATAAATCAAATAACCAAGTTTACATCAAATTTGAACTGGTTTATTTATAATATGTATCACCAATATGGACCAATCAGCCGCAATGTAACCTCTTATTATTTCTATGCCTTGCTGAAGTGCTACACGGTATAAATCAAATGGCCAAGTTTATATCAAATTTGAACTGTTCTATATATAATCTGTACCACCAATATGGACCAATTAGCCGCAATGTAACCTCTTATTATTTCTATGCCTTGCTGAAGTGCTACACGGTATAAATCAAATGGCCAAGTTTATATCAAATTTGAACTGTTCTATTTATAATCTGTACCACAAATATGGACCAATCAGCCGCAATGTAACCTCTTATTATTTCTATGCCTTGCTGAAGTGCTACACGGTATAAATCAAATAACCAAGTTTACATCAAATTTGAACTGGTTTATTTATAATATGTATCACCAATATGGACCAATCAGCCGCAATGTAACCTCTTATTATTTCTATGCCTTGCTGAAGTGCTACACGGTATAAATCAAATGGCCAAGTTTATATCAAATTTGAACTGTTCTATATATAATCTGTACCACCAATATGGACCAATTAGCCGCAATGTAACCTCTTATTATTTCTATGCCTTGCTGAAGTGCTACACGGTATAAATCAAATGGCCAAGTTTATATCAAATTTGAACTGTTCTATTTATAATCTGTACCACCAATATGGACCAATCAGCCGCAATGTAACCTCTTATTATTTCTATGCCTTGCTGAAGTGGTACACGGTATAAATCAAATGGCCAAGTTTTATATCAAATTTGAATTGTTCTATTTATAATCTGTACCACCAATATGGACCAATCAGCCGCAATGTAACCTCTTATTATTTCTATGCCTTGCTGAAGTGGTACACGGTATAAATCAAATGGCCAAGTTTATATCAAATTTGAACTGTTCTATTTATAATCTGTACCACAAATATGGACCAATCAGCCGCAATGTAACCTCTTATTATTTCTATGCCTTGCTGAAGTGGTACACGGTATAAATCAAATGGCCAAGTTTTATATCAAATTTGAATTGTTCTATTTATAATCTGTACCACCAATATGGACCAATCAGCCGCAATGTAACCTCTTATTATTTCTATGCCTTGCTGAAGTGGTACGGGGTATAAATCAAATGGCCAAGTTTATATCAAATTTGAACTGTTCTATTTATAATCTGTACCACAAATATGGACCAATCAGCCGCAATGTAACCTCTTATTATTTCTATGCCTTGCTGAAGTGGTACACGGTATAAATCAAATGGCCAAGTTTTATATCAAATTTGAATTGTTCTATTTATAATCTGTACCACCAATATGGACCAATCAGCCGCAATGTAACCTCTTATTATTTCTATGCCTTGCTGAAGTGGTACGGGGTATAAATCAAATGGCCAAGTTTATATCAAATTTGAACTGTTCTATTTATAATCTGTACCACAAATATGGACCAATCAGCCGCAATGTAACCTCTTATTATTTCTATGCCTTGCTGAAGTGGTACACGGTATAAATCAAATGGCCAAGTTTTATATCAAATTTGAATTGTTCTATTTATAATCTGTACCACAAATATGGACCAATCAGCCGCAATGTAATTATTTCTATGCCTTGCTGAAGTTGTACGGGGTATAAAACAAATAGTCAAGTTTAAATCAAATTTGAACTGTTCTATTTATAATATGTATCACCAATATAGACCAATCAGCCGCAATTTAACCTCTTATTATTTCTATGCCTTGCTGAAGTGGTACAGGGTATAAATCAAATAGCCAAGTTTACATCAAATTTGAACTGGTTTATTTATAATATGTATCACCAATATGGACCAATCAGCCGAAATGTAACCTCTTATTATTTCTATGCCTTGCTAAAGTGGTACACGGTATAAATCAAATAGCCAAGTTTACATCAAATTTGAACTGTTCTATTTATAATGTGTACCACCAATATTGTCCAATTAGCCGCAATGTAACCTCTTATTATTTCTTTGCCTTGCTGAAGTGCTACACGGTATAAATCAAATAGCCACGTTTATATCAAATTTGAACTGTTCTATTTATAATGTGTACCACCAATATGGACCAATTAGCCGCAATGTAACCTCTTATTATTTCTACGCCTTGCTGAAGTGGTACACAGTATAAATCAAATAGCCAAGTTTATATCAAATTTGAACTGTTCTATTTATAATCTGTACCATTAATATGGACCGATCAGCCGCGATGTAACCTCTTATTATTTCTATGCCTTGCTGAAGTGGTACACGGTATAAATCAAATAGCCAAGTTTATATCAAATTTGAACTGTTCTATTTATAATGTGTACCACCAATATGGACCAATTAGCCGCAATGTAACCTCTTATTATTTCTACGCCTTGCTGAAGTGGTACAGGGTATTAAACAAATAGCCAAGTTTATATCAAATTTAAACTGTTCTATTTATAATCTGTACCACCAATATGGACCAATCAGCCGCAATGTAACCTCTTATTATTTCTACGCCTTGCTGAAGTGGTACATGGTATGAAACAAATAGCCATGTTTACATCAAATTTGAACTGTTCTATTTATAATGTGTACCACCAATATGGACCGATCAGCCGCGATGTAACCTCTTATTATTTCTATGCTATTCTGAGGTGGTACAGGGTATAAACAAAGCTCTAAATGACACTCCTGTGATACATTTGGTCAATGCATTCAGAATTTATGTGGAAATTAGGAGGAAATTCATTTGTATTACTTTTGTGTTTTCATGCTATGATCCTCAATCTTAAATTGCATACCAATCCAATGAGGACAAATCAGCTGCAATTGAAATAGATAAGGGCCAAGGCAATATTCGATTGGTCAAATATGAAATGGAGCACAAGGTAGCTATCCTATAAAGGAGTCTACTGAGAGATTGCCGAGAAATACGAAATTTGGAAAAAATGAATTGTTTCAATAGATAGTCTATGTTATGTAGGAACATTGAAGTGTCATCATTTATGGGGAAAGGGTTGATTAATGGTGCTAGATACACATTTACATCGAAATGACCAAAATCATGAACATTTACACAACAGACAGCAAATTAAAAAAATAATTTTCAGGAAAATTGTGGGTGCACTCCGATACGTATCTTTCAGTGCCGCTTTAAATTAAATGTTAAGCACTTTGCTTATTTGTAGGGGACCAATTAAAAAAAACCTCAACAACTCTGTAAGCAAATCATCAGATAACTCACATGTTTGGTGTGTTTGTGTTTCTTCTTGCATTATATGGAGACGATGATCTCTTTGGCTGCTGTGGAGACTTGTGGCCTTGTGCTGAGGACATTGAATAAATAGTATATTATATTATTTTAGAAAACAAAAGCACCCAAATGCAAGGATGGCCCAGGGTCAAAAGCTTACCCTAAGGGATCTAAAAGGGATCTGGAACAAAATGATTGTGGTCTGATATTTTTTTCATGCCTGGGCGTTTGATCATTTTCCAGTCATTTTATTGCCCCACGGTCAGGAAACAATGATTGCTAAAGCAATATAAAAGGGTACAATTTCACTGGCGGAGCCAGGGGGGGGGCCTGGGGGGCACGTGCCCCCCGGGTCCCTGGCACCAAAAAAAAAAGGAGAAGAAGAAAAAGAAAGAAATGGAGAAGAAAAAGAGAGAAAAAGGAAGAAAGAAAGGAGAAATAGTAGATGGTATAGAGTTCTTTATTTGTTACATAGTAAGTGTCCATGCCCCCACCCCTTATTTTGTACGTTCCCGGCACAGATCCCGGCATATCAAGGCAATAATGGCGTAGCCAGAGGGTTAAGAAGGGGCCGACCGCTCCTTCTCCCTTGTCACCCAATTTTGCCATTGTCGCCTCAATTTTGATAAGAGAAATCATAGTTAAATTATGACGTTCAAATACAAAGATAGCATTTTTCGTTGTATGTGCCCCTTCCCCCAAAAATAAATTCATTGCAAATTAAGAAGATAGTTTGAAGCCAAAATGTACCTCAATCCTAGCAAAACCGGGTAAAATAGCAAAACATTTAACAATAAAAGCAGTGTCATAAGGCCAAAATATATCTCAAATGTGGCAAATAAGTATAAAGAAGCCAGGGGTTTTCGTAACAAAATAAAAATAAAATGTGACATTTTAATAGAAGCAACAATGTATCTCAATCTTGGTAAAATTAATGTAAAGAAGTCAATTTTGCGTGGTTGGTATCTCAATCGCGGCACAATTTATGTAAAATAGCCCCCAAAAATTCGCGCGCTACGCGCGCACGTGACATGAACGTTAACTTTAATTTTGGAATCTAATTTTAAGACAAAATGTATCTCGATCATGACAAAATTAGTTAAGAAGCCAATATTTTGCGCGATTTGCTCATGTGCCTCCAAATATTTGCTTTTTTAAGCTTGTACCAGCGAAAACTGGCAAAATATGTAGAATAGCAAACAAAATTGCGCGCTACGCACGCACATGCCCCAAACGATAAGACTTGGGACCAGTCCTTGTGTGACTTCATTTCTTGTTGTCCTTTTCGGGAGAGCCCGAGCTGGTGGGTGAAGGGTGTGTGAAGGGTGGGTGGATGTTTTAGAACCTCAAAATATTTACATTTCTTTTTAGAAGCTTGTTATCAGCAAAAAAGTCGCTCAATTAGTGTAAAATATGCAATTTTGCGCGCTAAGCTCGCATGAACATTCAAACATTACATTTAGCTTCATAACAAATTAGTATCAAATGTTGTGCGCTACGCGCTAATGTGACTTCAAACATTAACTTTATATTTATGAAACTTTTATGAAGGCAAGCCTCAATCATAGCAAAAGTGTAGTAAATTAGCATATTTTTCGCGCGCTATGCGCGCCTGTTAATTAAGGTATCAGGTCACTTTTTTCTCTACTTCGTCAATGTATAGGTATCTGATTAATAATAATTTCACAAATATATGATTTTGATTTGCAGCTTTAGTTTTCTTTTAAATTAAGATTTTGATATTCATATAACGTACAAAAAAGAAGATAGAATTACCCGAAAGGAAATGTTTTTATTGCCAGTAATATAGCAAACATCTAGAATATATTAGTATAATTATGCTCAACTTCTTTCGTGCATTGATAATTGTTTTTAATTTTATTAGAAATGAAGAGGTGACTTTTCGATAAAATGTTGGTCAAAAGTATACACCAGATCGCACCAAATGAGTTCGAAAATTGAAAAAAAGTCCAATTCTGAGGGGGAATATACTTAAATCAAGAATATATCAGTATAATGCTCAACTTCTTTCGTGCTTTGATAAAAAACAAAATATTTATTGGAAATGAAGAGGTGGCTTTTCGATTAAATTTTGGTCAAAAGTATACACCAGATCGCACCAAATGAGTTCCAAAATTGAAATTTTTTCTACTACTGACGGGGGGCACATCCCCCCTCAGACATCCCCCTGTCCGAGCATAGCTTGGAGGGCAGTGCTGCGCACCGCTTGGATGGTACCTTATCAAATTCAGTTTTTCTGGATCTGAGCCCGAGTGCCCCCCGGATAAAATAATCCTGGCTACGCTTATGAATTTTGTCTTGTAGTTTAACCAGTTGATGAGCAATATGCATTTTTATCCCTCTGCGCGCAAAAGAAATCCAATTATGACATACGCACGCATTGCTCAAATCATGCAGAGTGCGCTATGTTAGCGTTATGCGCTCTAAAGCTCTTCTGTATTTATTCGCTGCTGTAAGGAGGCTCGCCAATTTGGAACTAACTGAACTATATAGTACGTCAGACTCTAGAGCAAGCATGTGCAACCTTTTCTACCACCATTGTGATTTTGAGATCCATTCACGGGCCGCAGTGATGTCAAACATTCCACACGTCCGGAGGAGGGGAAGCTTAGGAATCGTAATCCCGCATCAGATTGTACTCTTTGAAGCAGAAAATAGACACCATACAAATGAGGCATAGAGATCCGCACTGTTTTGTTCAATGAAGAAATTATCCTTAGCCATTGAATACCCGCTTCTCTTTGTGTAATTTCCTCTTTTTACTCGCTGTTACTGTTGCAAGCGCCATTTTAACCAGGGATTTTAAATGTTTAATACGCAATCACGCCTCGAGCTATATTTACTGAATTGAAGCAGTGCGTCACTCTACTAATTATAAGGGAGCACATCACTAAATCAATCCGCCATTTGTGTAACCTAGGGAGTTCAGGTTAAAACAGGCCGCATCAAGGGGAATTTTGGGATTGCTTCGCGGGCCGCAGATTTGAGGTCGGCGGGCCGCATGTGACCCGCGGGCCGCAGGTTGCAAAAGCTTGCTCTAGAGTCACAAATTTGAGGAGAATCTGAGAATCCATTCCCGCTGCCACATTGTGAGTATCAACTGAATTTAACAAACCCCTCTGCCACTGAGATAAATAACAGTGGCAAAATGTTGGGTGTCCGTTGACTTACCAACACGCATGGCGTGTGTTGTAGGCGAGGGAGCAGTATGCATTATTCTCCCAGGGGTGCCATGTCTAGAAAGAAATACAATAGATAAAGATGGAATGAATGAAACATCAGGATAGAATATGGATAGAAGTTTGAGACTTGAGCTACCTATCTTTTGTCTATGATCGAACCCTTGCAGCTAAAATCAACTTGTTTCGTCTACAAAGAGAAACCAGTAAGCTTGAATGGTTTCTCAACTGGATGTAAAACCCGGGGGGGGGGGGGGGGTTACTCGCCTAAGACGGTATACAGGGGTGTGCCGCTCTAATGGGTAGCTTTTTTGGCAAAAAATCCCTAAACATGGGGTATGATTTTGTGCTGGAAAATTTTTGTGTATATTTTCGCGAACATTTGCCAAAATTAGGTCCATTTTCCCGATAATTTGCAAAAATTGGGTCTAAAATGAACCAAAACCCCTAGAAATGGGTACGTTTTTTTCCAAAATCACCCTAAAAATGGGTAGGGGTTTTGAATCTCCAGCGGCACACCCCCGAACAAACCAAATCCGAGTACCCCCCCCCCCCCCCCCCCCCCGGGTGTAAAACCTTGTTTGTCACGAGTGTGGCCACTAGGCCGGTTGTAATGCATCCTTGTGTGCGCTATTACAGACTTCCCTGTTGGGGAACGAGTCACCAAAACAAACAAACAAACATAGAAATGAATAGATGTGAATGATATCAGATTACTGATCCTGAGCTTCAGTTTTTAATGCAAGATTACTAAATAGGCCCGGTAAATAGGCCACTCTTTTCAATGAATACTGTAAATGGTTGAGTTCCTACCTGTTGCGCACGCTGCTACCCGGACCTGCTGAGCCAGCTGCCACCAGACTTCTTAATTTACTATTTTCTTCTTGTAACTGTTGATTATACCTGGTAGGAGAGTAACATTAAAAACAAGACAATTTTACATATAGACCCGTACAGAGTAAGATTGAAGCTGGCCCTTACAAAGCCATGAACAAGTGTTGTCATCAATATAGAAATCAGCGGATAGTGTAGAAAGTCAAATATTTGTGTCTTTAAAATGTTTGTGTCTCATAACAGTTTTAAACTTGTCTGACGGTAAACCTGTTAAACTCTTAACCTATATCATCTGTATAAATGGGATTTTGTTTGTTTGTTTAATTTTGCATATTTTCACTAAATGACGCTAGGGCTTACCACTTAATAATTTTGTACCAGTGGATGAAGGAGGACACAATGGGCCCACAGATTTATTTATTACCATTTAATATAGTTTGATAATGATATTTCTTACCTTTCTAATTCATTCATTTGATTCGCCATCTTCTTTTTTGCCCCATCCAATGCTGCAGAATTCTTAGCATCCTATCACACAGGTCAAATCATTGATTACAATTACAACACACAAAGAAAACTAACACTACAAAACAATGATTATCACTATTATAAGACCCTAATTAAAACAGAAAACGGAAGGTCTCCTGCCTATCATGTTCCGAAAGGCAAGTTCCATGATAGGCACATTATATGGCAGGTATTCATACTGGACTCGAATGAGCTGTTAAGTGGCACAAGGCTCTGGGGAGGGGAGGGGGAGGTGTAGGGGGAAGTCAGTGGTCAGTCATTACAAGGGGAATATCATACATGTAAATAGGGTAGTTTTTCAAGTCGGGCCATGTTAAGTACGTAATGTCAAAAAGGTATCAAAACAAGCAAATACTACTAAGAAAAAGGGTATTTTTTTCATACAATGGTCTTTCGTTTTTAGGGTCCTTAAAGGGACATGATTGCTAAGAAAAACGAAGTTTGGAAAAAATGAATTGTTTCTATAGATAAGGTACATATATAGGAACCCTGAAGTGTAATGATTTATGGGAAAACGGTTGAATGATGGGGCTAGATTGAAATTTGGTTGAAGCAATTTATGTGGTATGTGATGCTAATAATTTTGATTACCATCTTGTGAAATTTTACATGATAGTTGCAAAATAACTGATTTCCTGTGAAATTGAGGGTGCACTCCCATACGGATCTCTCAGTGCCCCTTTAATTGTTCTCATATGGATTCCTTGGGTGAACTAGCCGCAATTACGATATTTTACCTCTACTGGCCTATGGAAGCGAGCAGTCGAAATAGGCTCAAATTTTACATTTTTCGTCATTGTAAAATAACTGCTCTCAATATCCCTTAAATCTATTAATACAGTGTCACTGAGACTGTGTGCTTTCAGAAAATATTTATTTCAGTGAAATATTGTGCTTCTAACATTCGGCAAATCGAAGAAAATCATTATTATTTTCGGTCAAAATCAGGCCGATTTCCTGTGAAACACTAGCGTTTTGCGTGCATCCGTGTATTTTCCAATTACCGTAGTTTCGTTCTAGCCTACCGATTCCTTAAATCCAGGAAGTCATTCTGTGAAATTTTGTCAGCTATCTCCTCGTGTTAAATCCATTTTGATTGGACACTGGTAACCCTCGGGAAAATGCCATCCAATGAAATTCTGTGTTACAAAATACTACGGGCGAGTTTTGTTAGTCACGTAGTCTTGTCTGAGTCTTGTTGTGTGACGTCATTATTGACAAGCTTCAACAGCCGCTATATATCTGGATAAACAAAGGATACGCACGCACAACAAGACTTGTTTGCAGACTATCACCCTCCATCAATGCTTCAAACTTTCCGAGAGTTGTTGTTGTTTTGCTCCGCTATTCTCGCCAAATTGTGATTAAGTTCTTCAAGTATATATTATAAATTTTATATCGCATTGTAGCTTAAACATTACGGATTATTTAGTGATATTTTGAATGCAAAACTCCACCCAAAACTCTCCTTAAGTGATTGAGATACATTCGCTGTGAAATGTTAAAATGTTGTTACGACATGCGTGAGAAGCACGCCGGTCAAATTGGACCACACCAATGTAAGCGGGGGTAAATATATGTGAGTCGCGACTTGGTTCCTGGTTAAAAGGCATAGTTTCTTTAACTCGAAATAATATATTGTTGTACAAACAATAGTTCAATGTTTTAAATAGTCAGAAAGTAGATATAGAGCGATAGCAATACTATCCTATCAAGAAGATGACCTCACATGAATTAAAACCCCTATTTACAATAATGGACCGGTCCCTACTACCGTGTCTGCTTGTGTGTATAGCTATGTTTGTTCAAGAGCAGTCAATCGATATGTCCACTATAGCGCGTTTTGGGGCTTTTTTACAGGGTCCATTTGCCTTGAAAGGAATTCATATGGTGAGGATTATCAATAGTGATTAGTGAGGATTATCAATAGCCGCGATAAACGGTTTCAGATGGTTGTTAGTATATTTTTTGATTTGTATCCATTGCATAAGTGATCTGATCTATAGTAGATTCATAAACTCTGGCGCATCGGTATCGATTTTGGACCTCGTCTATTGGGCGTTAGAGGAACCCATTTTGACCAATGATGAAACAGCGGTACTTTTATAGATGTTATTATCATGATTATTTGCGCTCCATAATCAAATGCTATTCATGATAGTGTGGCTTTATGAATAGGGCTGATCATATAGCTTTACAATCACGACAACCAAAAACTTAATCCAGCAGCTTCAAATGTTATCCCTTTGGAAGCGGTTACCACAATAAAAACAAATCGACCATCATCGACCGTATACAGGTTTCGAAAGAAAAATATTATGTATGTAATTTTACCTATTCATAATTTAGTGGATACTTTTTATTATTTTCCGTTTTTATTATGCACGTGGAATAAAGGAAACATTAAAATGAAAATAACAGTTCTACGTATTTATTTGCGAGGAAAAAACCGGAAAATAATTCAATAATCATTTATTTATATACCTTTTTTTATTTGTCCTAATTAAATGGAAAAACAGTTATATCAACCAAGATACGGATTATAAACGTTACTTTAAGTATTTCTGGCTATGAGACCACCAATTTATCTGAATAACAATACATTTCTTTATCGTTATGCCGATAATCCAACCGCAAGTTCCCTGTCACTAGGTACATAGTGGTGACTACATCACAGTAGTACATCCCACGAAGACACGGTATTAACCTTGCATATTACGATTAAATTCGAGTGCCTCTCCCTCTTTTGCTTCTGTTACCTCTTTACTGAAATGGTAAATCGCTAACATCGGCCAATGTCTGCGAATCGACTATAGATGAGCTTATATTTGTTCATAATACTTACATAGCAAAGGGAAAGGTTTTGGAAAATGTCATAATTTGTAAGAGATTTGAACCCTACAAACTACTTACTTAGGATATACAAATATTTTGACTACTTTAATATTTAGAGTATGGAAATACTGATATTACTTGCTAAGTAAAGTGTACGTAAAATACTGTCCATAAGCCCCGCCCCAAACTATATATTATCGTCTCCAGGGTTGTAGCTAGGCCAGATTGAGTGCCGGACAATTTTACTGACGGCGAACGGAGTAAGTGTAGCGAACGAAGTGCAGTGGATCATGGAATGGGGTCTAGAGGCCTTCTTAATGTTTTTAAGGGGTTATAAATGCACTTTGAGGGTTCCTGCTACATAATTTCTTGTTTTATTAAGGCAGTTTAATGATTATTTTCCACAAATTGTAAAAAAAAAAACCTGATCGTCTCATATCAATATATGTACTGTCGCAGAAAAAGGGTGCAGTTATCTCTCAGAAACGGTTGGGATATTGATACTAACAATAGGAGCTTTTGAATGCTTCAAAATCACATATTTGTGGGTAAGATTTGATACTGCTTTTTGATTTTATGAAGAAAAATTAACGAAAAAATTGTCTGTATTTTCTTTGTTTTTCCATGCCCAATGCCATCAATATCTCAAAGTTCATTTTACCGACAACTGCACCCTTTTGCCGCGACGGTACACATATAGTGCGTATAGGCCGAACATCAGCCGAAAACCAATCAAATTGCCTGTTGATATCCAAAACCACACCCACTGTATAAGAATAAACACAACCATGTCTAACACTTTCCACAGGGCTATAAGTTATACCATATACACAAGTTATTTTTCAGAAACCTTTCCCATCTTTCAAAGTCTATCTCAAGGATTACTGAATCAATACTAGTTAGTACTAGGCATGTTTGTACTTATTATAATGCATGTCTCATGGCGATTCCAAATCTGGTGATGAAATACAATAATGTTGACATTTTTGAAACATTTTTGAATTGTCGTCTACAGACAATTGCCGCGTGGAAATTGTTAAGCTGTAAGTTAGCAAAATATTGCATGACTAAGCCTTCCATAGTTGAGACAAGTCATTAATGGAAGCCGCTATCACGAATCTCTTCTTTGGCTCAAGATTCACCCAATGCAAGATGAAAAATAAGATTCTATAAAACATGCCACCCTTTTTCCGAATTTCATGATTTTTCCAAATATAAAACATGAACAGACACAGATTCCCTCTTGTCATTTTGCAAAAAGAGGAAAGAAGCATGGCTGTCAAGTAGTTGATTTTGATACCTACTTTCTCTCTCCAGTATGCAGACAAACGATTTCTATGATTCTTCTGGAAATCTGCAACCTGTGGAATAGTTAAATGCACAATCAGGTATTAGAAAACCAAACCCAACCCCCTCAATTTTCAAGCAAACTGGAGTTTTATTCTATTTGTAGTGCTTTCCTATAAAGCTTCTGAGCTAAATCTTTTTGAGTTCAAGATCGCGACATATGGATTTGTTTGGCTGAAAAAGCACACCTAACAGAGCCTATTAAATACACGCAAATCACTAGCTATTTCCTATTTGCCATTGTGTAAACAAATTATTACGGGCCGTCTGTGGGGATATCGATTAGCTTCACGTAGATTCCTACACGTAAGATTTTTATTTTTCCAAAGTCATGAAATTCCCTGATAATATCTTCATTTAACTCCCTTTCCACACTCTCTGACAACTGATACAGGGTGACCCAGAAAATGTTGAACCCAAAATTCACAAACTTAAAAAAGATAATTAAAAATGAAAATAAATAAATATGGCATTCTGTTTTCGACAGTTATGTAAACAATTTATTCAGCTTTCTGGAGAACTTTAGATCATGTAAATTAGCCTTACCAAACTAAAGATACACTTGATTGTGTGACGGGGGTGTTTTCGGCCTTTTGTAAAAGTGAAAAAAATTGTAACTTAATTCTGTTCAACGCACTTTGAAAGAAAACAGTCGTGCAATGAACTTTATAAATTATTATGCACAGTATCTCACCAATATTCATTTATTATGTAAATCAATATTATTATTATATAAGAGACTTTAAAAACAAAAACTGAAGTCCCCTTGACTTCATTTGAAAATGTTAATTTGATAAATACAGATCAAAAGAAAAGATTACTTAACTCACCGTACTTAGAACAGAATTACATTTCATATCTGAACCAAGTTACAATTTTTTCACTTTTACAAAAGGGCGAAAACACCCCCTGCCACACAATCAATTGTATCTTTAGTTTGGTAAGGCCAATTTACATGATCTAACGTTCTCCAGAAAGCTGAATAAATTGTTTACATAACTGTTGAAAACACAGGGGTGTACTTTCGCGACATCCTGCGAGAATCCAAATGGATTCTCGCAAATGGATTCTCGCTGAATATTTTTGCGAGAATCCTTTTTACTGAATTCAAATTCCGCATTTTAAACATTTATTGTACTATTGTTAAGAACAATCATCATTTTAATTTCAACTTGAACAGTTTAGAGTCAAATACCAGTCATCTAAGGTCCTGTTTTGAACTTAGAAAAAAAAAGTTTAAAAAAAATTTTAAAAAAAAAAAGTTTTTTTTTTTTTTTTTTTTTTTTTTGCGAGAATCCACCTGGATTCACGCGTAAGTGATTTTACGCGAATCTTCACGCGAATCGATTCGCGGATTCGCGCCGAAAGTACAGCCCTGAAACAGAATGCCATATTTATTTATTTTCATTTTTAATTATTTTTTTTAAGTTTGTGATTTATGGGTTCAACATTTTCTGGGTCACCCTGTATTTGACAAATAAACTGCTCACAAAAAGTATCGTAACACTTAGAAATGATCCAATATATAACGGCTCGAAAGGGTATGCATTAATCGAAGCAATTAACCAAGTGCATAATTTTGTTCTGCGTATTTTGACACCTCGATCGATGAGATACGATGTTGCAGAGCGGAGTTATTGTCATTTCAATGGTCGTGGGTCCAGTTTCAAAAGTGACAATCACCCTATAGAAAGAGGTTTGCATTACTGTTTAGAATGATCAGATTCGTGATTTTCAATAGGGATGAGTGTCACCTTGGAAACTGGACCCACGATCATTGAAATGACAATAACTCCGCTCCGCAACATCGTATCTCAACGATTGAGCTGTCAAAATACGCAGAACAAAGTTATGCACTTGGTTATTTGCTTCGATTAATGCATACCCTTTCGAGCCGTTATATATTGGATCATTTCTAAGTGTTACGATACTTTTTGTGAGCAGTTTAGTATCTTTATATTGTTAATAAACTTTATGTTAAGTCATACTGTTCAAAAATAGATGAAAACAGTGAATTTTTATCAATAGAACGATGAGTAATGAACTCACTGCTCGCTTTCCGTGTTTGTATGTATAGTCAATGGGGTTACGCTCGACCGTAAGATTTTGGTACCGATTCCGTAATTCGTCAATTCGGAAAAGTACAAATGACGTGGGCTTTTCTCAACCAATCAAAATGTATTTAACATGGACACGTTTCAAACACCAAGTGTACGATATGGCGTTTGTATGAGATGTGTACCTTATTTATTTCCAGAGATACAGCGAGCTGAATACATGCCCCGTAAAAACGCGTGCACTTGGTGAATTTGACAATAATGTTGTTCTTCTTTACTGTGGGGGAATCGTGAAATAATAGGATGGCAAAAGTAAAATATTAAATGACGCGGGCATATATTTTTCTAAAAATATAAAACGTAGATTTTAAGAAAGAGAATTACTTTAGCTTTATGTGGACACCTGTATGGCATTCATACGTTATACACAGCTCAGTCAAGTTAGCTCAGTAGACACACAGTTGGTTGAGATGCGTCCTATACCAGTACACAGCATCGATTTGGATGTTTTTCGCCATACGAAAAGTGACCCCATGAATTCAATATGTGTCAAAGCAGACGAGCATTGCATCTTTTGTGGGAAAGACCGTCTAGGCCTCCGAATAGGAATGAACTTAAAGATTTAAGAGCAAGGGCCCAACATGATTTGAAGCACTGTTTATACTGATTACTGATTTAAATTGAGCTAACATAAAAGCATCTGGTGAGGAACTTTTTGTGTTAGATGTATATAGCTAACCTGGGTGAGCTGTTTCAGATGTCTCTTTGCAATTTCCAGTGGGTCCGTGAAAAATATCTCTACATCCGGTTTCATCTGTTAAAACAAATGGGCAAGATGAATTAAATATTGGTCAAATACGTTGCATTACCAATCCGCAATCTGATTGAAATGTTTCTGTTGGCAGGTGAACAGTTGGGGTACTCCCCTCACATACTGTAAAACACTTAAAATTTGTGGGTACTTTATTTTGCTAATTACCAAAAGCAAGGATTTAATTTTGCGATTCCAAAATTTGACTCTGATTTAACGCATTTACAATGGTTTATTTCGCGGGGATTTAATTTTCATAAATTAGATATCCCCGCAAAATTCACAAAATTAAATACCTCACAAAATTAAGTGGTTTTACAGTAACAACATAACAAATGTAAGGATTTATGGGTAGCTGTTTTGTCAAGAAATCCTCAGACTTTGATCCAATTTTCTTTACATTAATTTTAATTTGGGGATGGAGTACAGTGTACGACCTTTGACCCTGGTCAATGGTAAGACAAACATGTGGGTGGGGTGGTGGATGAAAGCAGAGCAGGCAATGTCTTACCATTTGATCAGTATACCATCATTGAGCTATTCCATTTAAAATTCTTACACCCCCTATAGACATGACCTTAGTCTGAAGACATGACCTTATTCTGAAGACATGACCTTAGTCTAAAGACATGACCTTAGTCTTCCCCACAGGCACAGTGAATTTCAAATAGGGTTACCTGCATGGTTGACTCCATTTGATGTGTGGAAGATTTACACTTTCAACACGGCAGGCGTTTGCAGACGACATTCCAAAATTTCACAAAATGTTTCAACAATGTCAAAATTAGTGAATTCCATCACCATATTTGGAATCACCATGTGAAATGCATTGAAATAAGTACAAATATGCCTAGTATTGGTTAAGTTGGGAAAGGTTTCTGAAAAAATCTGTTTGTATGGTAACATAATAGCAGCATGGAGAGTGTAAAGGCCTTGTCTTCCATAGGGAGTGTATGTATTTCAAATGGAATAGCACGATATTTACCTGTGATGTTAAAGTGATCGTTGTGTACCCTCTGCCACACATTTGACATTTCTTCTCAGATCCTTACAAAACAAAAATAAGAACAAGATAATTTTTATTCAATTAATATATAAAAATCATCATCATGGCTCAAAAGGTCTCCAGGATGAAGCCCCTACCCAACGTCCATTTATCTACAAATTATATTTGTGCAGCCTACCCTTGCTTAGGGATGACTTCAAAACTCAACCGTTGGTTGCCTGGCGGTTCCCCCCGGTTCTGTGCGGTTGAAGCCAGTTTCTTTTGTTCTGAACAATGCCAAGCGGTTCAACTGCACAGAACCTCCCTGAGTTTTGAAGTCACCCCTTACTTATTTCCATCATAAGGCGATGTCACCTGTAACGTCTCAGCAGACAAGCAAACAAAAGCTTTGCTTGTCGGGGTGCGCACGAATTGCCTGCCAAACAAAAGCTTGCCTGCCTGTATGTGCGTGCATTCAAATGGGGGGTGGGAGTGGAGAGTCCATTATTAACCATACACTAAACTAACCAGTCATCTGTAACAACAGCAGTCAATGCAACAGTGAATGCATATTCCCCCATGCATGGAATGGTCTTTAGACCACTTGGTGTCCAATTTAATTTTCAAACTTTCATGCAAGAACAGCAAGCTTTCTGGGAACCAGCAATAAATATATAAATAAAAATGGGCAATTCAAGAACTTTTTTCTTCTTCTATTTAGGTATTGCCTTCAACGTTTATGAGTTTTTGGTAACTTGAGCAATTAATAAAGTTATTTTGACCTGAATGAATGGGCCTTTAGTACTGATTGATTTATACCTTCTTTAAGACAACCACTGCAATAAATATGACCGCAACTTGTTAAGAAGAATTTCGGTGCATTCCCTGGTTGCCGAAAACAGGTATTGCAATGTACCCAATCTGCCATGTTTCAAAATCTGTAACAAATAAAAAACATAACAATTATTGAATTATAAATCGTACAATAAAATTAAAAGCATTTTTTTTTAATTAACAGAATGTAATGTGTGTTTTTTTATGAAGTTGGGTCGGGTGGTGGGGTAAATAATAGCAGAGCTTACCAACCACACTTCTTTGCTTATGTGAAGGCATGCAAGAGGGAGAATATCAGATGGCTGTTAAATGACCACCAATCAAAGATAGAAATACAGCAATGTGCACAAAATAGAAGAGGAATTATGTGGAAATGTTCAGTGTGCCAGGATTTTTAAAAACAAAATCATATAACTGGAGCTCAAAGACTGATGGTAAAATTGTGACAAACTAGGATTGAAGCTAAAAACCTGTGAAATTAGCCTTATGTTTGGCATTTTGACCCCCAACACTCCAAGCCCTGTGAGTCAATTGACTCAAGCCTTTTCTGATTTCTGACCCCCCCCCCCCCCCCCCCCCCCCCTCCCCCCATAAGGCAATGACTTAATGATTTATTCAATAATTGGAGAGTTGATTGATCCGGAAGTACATGTCACACATGGGAGGTTCGTGTCCTGTGTTGAATTTCAACTTATACCATCTAATATTGAAGCCTATTCTTTACATGCGCTTGGTCTCATGGAATGGTATTAAACTATGGTATCAAACTATGATTATGAATGCTGCAGGAAGGTGTGTGTTACAACAAAAAAAGCCATATAATGATATAGGTTGGTTGAGGAATTGAACCAGGGATTCCTGCGCCCGCGCTAGAGCGTGGAAAATATACTGCACTAGACTAACTGTTTTGGCAAAGACCGTGATAATATATATTCAGTATGGAGTTATTTAAGAATCACATTTCTTACGTTGCTGATCCCCATAGTTCTTTCAAAATTAAAACAATGAAGCGATTAGCAATTTAGAGAATTGTTCATTAGGACTCAAGCTTCTTGTGGGTGCAGTTCAATATCTAATCGCTTCAGTATTACGTGCACTAGGGCTTTAGATTGACAGTTTTGACTAGTTTGGACCCCTTAAATTTCTAATTTTGTGTAGATTTAAATACCTGGACCCCAAGTTTTCTCGATTTGGACCCCTTAAATTTGCAGGTCAGCGCAAACCCTGGTAGATATGCCTATTCTCAGACACATGCCTTAGATTTAGGCTTAGGATTGTGACCTTTAGGTAAAGTTAGAGTCGATTGGCTGTCCATATGGGCACTTGATGAAAACAGGAATAGCACTTAAAGTCAAAAGAGTAGGCCTACACCTCGCGGATGGGTGTGGACCTACAGTACAGCTCGAAATAGAATGGACATTGACATTGCAATGATGCCTTGAGATGTAACCAGATTAGTGCAGTCATTGCAATGTCATTGCACTGACATTGCAATGACAATGCGTTGACATTGCAATGACATTGCAATGTAGTGCGTTAACATTGTCCATTCTATTTCGAGCTGTACTGTAACCATAGACTTGGGGGGGGGGGGGGGTGGGGTACTCAGATATTTTTTTAGTAGGGATGTGCCGCCAGCAAAATGAAAATTGACCCAAAAATGTACCAATTTTGTGGGGAAAAACGGACCCATATGTTTAACAGAAACCCACAATTTCCCTAGATATATTTCACAAATTTTGCTCAAATTTCTGGGGAAAAACAGCAAAATCACCCGGGCCATAGACTTAATAGCAGGACAATCATTCCTATTGAAATCCCATTAAAATGTTGTGAAGAGCTGACTATACTTGTGCGTCTCGCCTATGGTCTCGCTCACACATGACTGGCATGTTTAAAAAGTCTGGTAATGAATGTGGGTACAGGGTGAGTCAGAAAGAACCCGGGGGGGGGGGGGGGGGGGGGGTTGGGGGGGGGGGGGGTTCTCACCCAAGATGGTATACGGGGGTGTGCCGCTCTAATGGGTAGCTTTTTGGACACAAAATCCCTAAACATGGGGTATGATTTTGTGCTGGAAATCCCTAATAATGGGGTCACTTTTTTCGCGAAATTTGTGTCTATTTTCGCGAAAATTTGCAAAAATTAGGTATATTTTCCCGATAATTTGCGAAAAATTGGTCTAAAATAAAGCAAAACCCCTAAAAATGGGTACCGATTTTTCCAAAATCACCCCT
This sequence comes from Ophiura sarsii, assembly GCA_035610835.1. NCBI lineage: Eukaryota > Metazoa > Echinodermata > Ophiuroidea > Amphilepidida > Ophiuridae > Ophiura > Ophiura sarsii. Next base: position 33,348,892 of record CM069458.1, read on the forward strand.
AAAAATGGGTGGGTTTTGAATCTCCAGCGGCACACCCCCGACCAAACCAAATCCGAGTACCCCCCCCCGAGGAAAGAACGGGCACTTGTTTTTCGCGAAAGCACCATTGAAAACCAATGATAGTGCAAAAACAAAAAAGATCACATATTTGACTTTTATTGAAGAAAAGAATTTTTGAATTTGAACATCATAATGTTACAACCATTTTTATATAGTAGACGGACCTTTGTCATACAATATACGCACCCTCAGTCAATTTTGTGACGCACCATTGGTTGATTCTGATGCACCCCCGTTGTCAGATATCGTTGACTTAACTGGATAAAACATGTGACTAACTGAAAATGAAACTACTTTTGATTCACGGGGGATCTGCCCTTATTCGATGTTGTCAACCCTGACCCCTCGAATATCAGTATGAAAGTGATGAAACAGAGTTGTTTATTACTCATGACTATTTGAAATAGGCCTACCGTCGCTACCGTAATAATAATTATATATTATATTTAGGCCCCCTATATCATACTTATAATTCATAAACTCTTGCACACTTGCGATCGAGTGATTTCAGGCATTTTACTTGAACATGCGGTAAAATGGAAGTTTTGAAAAGTGATGTTTGCCGTAAAGAAAAGCCTGTTTGGTGGTAGGCCTATGACTATTACTATTAGGCCTAGGCCTACTATTAAATTTATAGTAGGCTATGGCACATATTTAAATTATAAAGTTCATCTTTTGTTTTCCATAAAAATGATGTACACTGTGACGTACCCATGTAAAGCGACGGACATTGACGCACCCTTCGTTAATTTCGTGACGGACAAAAAAAAAGGCCGCCACTGTACTGTCCGACCGACGTTCCCTCCGTCAAGAATAGAATGTGGTGCACTGGCAGACTGGTGGTATTTAAAACGACGCACCTCTCCCGTGGCCCGAGTCGTATAGTGCGTCTTACAACTGATAGGTGTATGAGTCCTACTACTTTTTACAACAGAACAGTGTCTACACTACAGAATAATCGCTCACCGTCCCAGCAGTATTATAGATTAGCTAAAATCATGAAATAAATATTAAAAAGCCTGAAAAGTGAAAGTGAAATTGATCAACAAGTCTGAAAAGGAAATAAATGATATGAATCGAGGGCTATTTAATCAGTTCCTAAAGTCTTTTTCATAATTCCTTGTGGGCTCAATATCATACCTACTATTTGTATTTCTCTCTAAGTCCAAATGAAAGTATTTCAATGGAAAACAGCAGAAAAACCCGTTCGTATTTGGTACCAATTTGCTCGAAATCTGATTGGCAAAAAGTTTTCAGGTTGAATTCTCGTAAATTCTCGCAGGAAACGGGAATGAAATGATTCCCGGAAGTATATATTTGTTGTGCAGTAAATTGACTGTTTACTTCAGTAAGTTGCGGGAAACGTGTGTGGGCCCGGTGATTTAGGTTGGTAAATAAACCCTGAAATAACTAGTTTTGATGTCCAGTTTGCTATATATTTATTGTGATGGCATGATATACTGTTATATGATGTTAATTGTTAACATGATTGATGCTATGCTCTGCAATGACAACAGTTTTGAACAGAGCAGCACAGCGCATATTTTGCGAATGACATGTTTTTAATTTTTAAATGACCTTGCTGGTTGGTTGCATTGTGTTGCGTCAGCTTGTACTTTGTAGACTTTTCGATTTAGTGACAGGCTGCTATACTGATAAACGTGTAAGGTTGACTAATAAATTCGTATTATATCGTATATCGTGTGAATGAATAATGATCAGGATTATGAATTGTTGAATTTGATTTTTTTTAAGTAAGCTTAGGCCTATTTATTTTTTTGATTTTAATATTCATACAGATTGAGGCTAACATTTTCTGTTACATGTGTTAGTATAGCTTATAACAGTTCTACTGTGTGTTAGCTATGTCAGGCAATGTTTAACTAACTAAAAAAAAAAACCAACAAAATTTAAAAATACAAATACAATTTTGTTATTAATATTCAATTGTCGACTTATTAGGCTTGGCTTATTTAAATTTTATTTTATTCTTACAAATAAAGTTCATCCCGTGGCGTATAAGCACAACATAAGCAATAACTATACAACAAAATAAAAAGTGGTTTAGAATAAGCTGAATAACCTCAATAATATTAAGGACTGTAAGCTCATGTGAAATAATTTATTGAATGAAGAAAAATGTAGATAAATGTTAAAATGAAGTCTACTCTAGCAGAGTCTATGAAATGATTAAAATGTACAGGCAATTCATGAAGTATACACCAAATACAGGGTATTCCTTCAAATCTATTTATCCCCCTAAATAAAATACAGGATTGCAGAAGTCCATACATCAGTTCGGTAAAACTCATAATTTATATACAAACTTAAACTTAAACTTCTTCTTTATTTGATTGACTTCACCCAACTAATTTGATCTATAAAATAAAATGAAATTGATAAGGTGAAGTTAATTGGTTTAAGTTAAAGAAAAGACATCAAGCAACAGAGGTATGTTGCATGCCTTCCAAATTTTACCGAAAGGATCCAAAAAGATGGGGTATATAAAATCATACCTTTTATATGAATTCAATATACGGTATATGAATTAAATTCACATACCTATACAGTATATGAATTAAATTAACATACCTATAGGCTATATGAATTACGAGTTTTCCCGAACTGACATAACTTGGTTCTCGAGATGATGACAAGAAAATAAAATTGACTTTCGGCAGCTCGAGATTTACCCCCTGATATTTATTCCGTCAAAATAAATAGTTGGGTTCCAAAGCGTCGGCAATAACTATTTCCCTTTCATCTTCAAGCTCCTGAAAGTGAGATTCCAAGAAAATAGTCTGCACAAACACTTGTGCACTTTCATCTCCCTTGTACTGGGTTGTATACTTATTGGGCCGTGGGTCTGCTCTATTAAATTAGCGAAAAGTGTTTATGGTCAACTATTTTGAAATCATAATTGTTCCCACAGCGTGTGGTCATTCCTCTGTTGTCAAGGCATCCTTGTCATTTACTCGCGTGTCATTCAGCTGTCTGGCAAATAGGACATTTTGATTGGTCAAGGCAAGGCGAGCCCCCATATCGTGTCAATCAGTACCCCATACCTGGACGAGTTGTCCAAGATTACTGTTAATATCTTACGCAACCTATAATAGATGGTGTGACCCGTGACGTAGTGCCCGGCAGTATGCGTGCGCACCTATAGGGAATGTGCTTTAATTAACACTTGATTGATCATTACTTACAATGCTTACGGTGTAATAGTGCAGTAGTCATGGTCTGCATCCCTAAGCACAGTGAGAGACCAGGTACTAAATCGGGTTGCCCTGCAGTATGCGTACGCACCAGGGCATGTGCTTTTAAAATATGCGCTCAGTGATGTGTGTTTTGCTTTCGAATAGTATATATGCAGTAGTCATGGACTAGTACCTCTAGCATGTCTTTAGACCAGGCGCTAATCAATTTGTAAACACTACTGATGTAAACAACGGTCACCTCATCTAACAGTATTTTGAGTGGCTAGCGATTAGTGATCATGTTCTAAAAATAATCAATCGGTAAGAATGATGCAATCCGTGCAATACAAAAAAGTGTGTCAATTGGTATTTAACAAGCTGCGATTTGAGGTTGGTTCTTGATCGTCAGATATACATTGTATGTAGATTACGAATGTCCACAGATCTTTGACTATTAAAAAGAACTAGTTTTATTGTATAACTATTGAAGAGATTGAGCAGTGATGTATGTATTCTTATTTGGACAGGATTATGACAGGAATCTGTGACAATATTTTGAATCTGTAGGTTTAGTAACTTTAGTGTTATACCATTCTAACTTGTTATCAATCTCACACCCAGTGTTTCTTTTGCTCCATTTTCACCTAGGGGTAAATAAATAAACGGTTGCAAGGGATTGTCCCGACTCCTGACCAAGATTCAGCATGGACGCCAGTCTGACGGGAGCTGATGTGCGGCAGATGTTCATAGATTATTTTCTGAAGAAGGAAGGTCTTGAGCACACCTATGTACCATCATCCTCTGTCGTACCACTTGATGATCCCACTCTGCTGTTCACCAATGCTGGCATGAATCAGGTATGTTCCCTAACCCCCAAACAAGGTTTTTAACCGAGATCACAATTTTGGAGAAATGGACAAATAAATTGCAGCGATCCGACCGGAGATCAAACCGGGGACCTCCGGACCAAAACCCCCGAACCAAAACCCCCGAACCCCCACAGCTCTCAGCTACTTGTTCACGCTGTATACTGCGCTCCTTGCCCTTGGAGATAGGTTTGGGCATACTTATTTATAGTTAGTGTTAGAATTATTCTTATACAGAATGTGTAAAGTTTACAAATTGTATTTTTGTCTCCATTCATATAATTAAAGCTTTGGGAGGATAAAATGTAACCTACAAGTTTGTTCAACAAAATCCAACAACAGAAGTGCGTGCTGCTACGAAAACAAGCATTATACATTCATTTCTTTACTGTAGTGCAGGCATTCTCAACTTGTGACGCATCAAGGCATCATAAGTGGCGCGAGAGTGGTTGAAATTTGTTTTACAAAAAAAAAATCATATCATGATATAGCTAGATTTCATAGGCCTATGACGGTCAGATGTATAAAGACAGCAATTTTTCGCGCGCTACGCGCGAATGTACCCTAAAAAGAGTAATATCAGTTATGCTGCCTACATATGTTTCAATATTTTGAAATTAATGTTATGAAGTGAATTTTGCCATTGTAAATTCTAAAAAATATGACCAAGTGGAGCTTCAACAAGTTGGTTACTAAAATGTGGCGCATCAGTAAATTTAGTTGAGAAAGCCTGCTGTAGAGGGAATAGGGCGATCCCAATTCAAGCCAGTATTTCTTGGAAATAGAAACAGGTGGAGATATTTAACCAAGGCATACATATTATTTGAACATTAAACATGATATCTGAAAAATATTGATGAAAATATCTGACGTCGAATCAGATGCTTTTACTTCATAGCTCTCAGACAGAGCTATGATTCAGAGGTATGCCCTGTCTCCCAGTCTATCTCATTGCGCAATAGGTTCCGATAGTATGACCACCTTAGCATGATGCACAAACACCTAGAGACTCCCATCGTGGCAGCCCCGGGGGAGACCCACCCCATTTTCTGTCATTAGGCCTAACAAAAATAAATGTTTGTTTCCGGTAACATGCTGACAAAAAAGAGGGTCGGTCGGTCGGGAAAAATTTTACAGGAATTTTACGAAAAAAAATATTTTACATTTTTTTATTTTTAGATTCACCATGTAAATTAATTGCAAAGCTTCCGAATTTTGACCGTCATCGCAATCTCAACGCCCGGTCTGAACAGTGAACGCCAACTTCCGAGGCAAATTTCATTCATTATTTTATTATAATTCATTAAATGTAAATAAATACACTGCATTTTCTCATTAAAAAATAAATGTTTTTCCTTCGATCGTACTTGGCTTTACTTCTCAACACGTGAGCGAGAGACTTTTGCATGCCCGAACTGAGATTAATAATATGATATTTCTTTTCTGTTCCACACGGTTCCCAGTGTGTTATTTTTACCATGTTACGATACGTCATTCCATGTGGTTGGTTGGTTTGTTGGTGGTACCCAAAAAATTATTATTGCGATAACCAACCGCAAATACTGCGCTGTTGTTGATGAATGGAAATAAACTTTTACTAGTTTTCGGCGTACGGACGAACGGAAAGCAAACTTCAGAATTGTTGCAGAATTCATGGAAATGGGTACATTCAAATTGGACCTTCGGCAAAATGGGAATGTAAAACTAAATGGGAATGTAAAATTGTTATTCTCTCAATACATTTCCGTAAATTTGGACTGAAAAAATACGAACGGTAGGTAGAAAATAAATTTTATTTTTTCAAAATGTTGATAAAATTTGTACGGTCGGCAGGTTTTAAGAGGGTCGGTCGGGTTACTGGAAACAACAATTTATTTTTGTTAGGCCTTATTTATCCCCAGTTTCCCCCTGTTAGCTTTATCCTACAAACCACCCGTTGTGTTATGGGACTTAGGGTTATAAATGTCGATTGAATAACAAAGATGTTCGCATGCACAATCTTAGATATACAAGGCTACTCATTCTTTCATTCACATTATAATGTCCAAGTGTTACTGATACCTTCACTCACACTTTATTTTTTTTCTGTTGCAGTACAAACCCATCTTTCAAGGGACAGTGGACCCAAACAGCGACATGGCCAAATGGAAACGTGCCGCCAACAGCCAGAAGTGCATTCGTGCTGGTGGGAAACACAACGATCTGGACGACGTCGGCAAAGACGTCTACCATCACACATTCTTTGAGATGTTGGGCAACTGGTCTTTCGGAGACTTCTTCAAGGTGTGTAGCGCCCTCATTTATCAGAAAAAGTTGAGAAATGTTACCAGAACATTTATAATCAAAATGCATCCAAAAAACCTTCAAAATGCATTGAAAATATTTATTTTTGCACTGATATTAGGTTATAGTCCTAAAAGCAGGATTAAACCACAACTTTAATCATTTGGGAGCAATAAGTACCATTTCTGATTAATTCTGTAATCATTGGGCCACAGGATGCCCAGCTGACAAAAAAAGTTTAATCGGCAAGGACTGAAATTAATTACTGGTGTGAAATCTCCATTTGGTATACTGGCAATTAAAATAGCATTTATATAATAAATTCACTCACAAGCAGCTCCCACCCTCTGCTGGTGCTCTTAGTGTTACACACGTACGTACACATGTGATTTAAATGATTTCAAAAGCAAAATGCACACTCCAGAAACAAAAACACTATTTTATTAAGATTCTCTTTTTTTTTTGCCTACTCTTGATGTTCGTGCATTTTTGTACTTTAAAGGCAAAGGTCCACTTTGGCTAGTTCACCCAGGGTGAACTAGCTTACACCTGTTCATTTGGTGACAGATGAAATAGAGTTAAGATGGAGAAATTTCAACCTTGAGATATTCCCAAAGGATCTGGCTAGTAAGAGTAGACCTAAAGGTTTAGAACATTTAGTATTTTTATAAATAATGCTCCTGGTTCTTGTGAAAAGAGAACATCTTTCAATTTTTCATCATTTCAGATGACTCATTTGAAATGTTATTTAATTATTAGGCAAAAAAAAAAAGTGACTTGCCCTTTCCGACAGCCCCAAATTGTCAGAAATCTAGGGTCGCTATTTTTTTAAGTAAAAAAATATGTATGGGCAATTCCACGCGTTGCGGAATGACATTTACACACACAAATCCACTTTCTTTTGGGTGTAAAACTCAGAGATTTGAAGTTACTCCCAATTTTACAACTTTATTTGATAATAGCGATTGATACTCAAAAAATAAACCATGGGAAAAAATTAGACTGCGCTTCCAAGTATCCTAATTTGCATATGCAAATTTGCGTTGCGGAATGACGCAGACGATTGGTGTTTTTTTTACATGTTTACACAAAGTGAAAACTCTGTGAACTTTTTAGAGTGTATCATTATTGAAGTTACTTTTTAGAAGGTTTGAAGTGTTAGCTAACTGACAAAAGCATTTTCAAAAAAATTAATCATCAGCTAGGATTTCTAGTAGGTCATCAAAAAATAAAAGTAGGTGTTGCGGAATGACGTTGCGGAATGACAGTGTGAATTTGTGTGCAAAACTCCATAGAGAAAAGAAAAAAACATGTTTTTATGCTTTAATATGCATAAAAAATAAAAGAAAGAGTAATCAGTGGCATTTCATATGTTACAAATTCGTGAATACAAGTAACCCAACTATTTTCACATTGAAGTCATCATTTACAGGTAAAGTAGCCATGATTTTGTGATAAAGTTGCTGAATTCAACAGCTTGCACATCAAAGTTGCCTAATTCAGCAAATTATGAGTTTTCATCAGTTTTGAAACTTTTTTAGAAGTTTAAAGTCCATATTTGAATGAATTATCATAAATAAGGATGATCTTATACCATGTACACAAAAATATCACAATTTGCTCAATAAATTGCCTAAATATAGGGAATAAATACCTTTGTCATTCCGCACCGTCATTCCGCAACATGTCATTCCGCAACGCTCGTTAGCACTATTTATTAACAGAATTTTATCCAATTTTTTTTATCATTGTGAAGCATGGCAATTGTGTGCAGAGAAAAAATAGTTATATGAAAATAGGGTACATTTTTTTTCTTGCTATCCTAAAAAATTGTACTTTTGCGTTGCGGAATGACATGAGATTATGCATACTAATTACCTGGATTAACGAGACGAATCGGCCGTTGATCAAAATTAAATTTATATCAAAACTTTTCCCATCAGTACTACTATTGTGCCTGACATTTATTTAAACATCATACCTATGTGTCTAAAAGATATGGAATAAATAAAAAACAAGCCTTTTCACTGATTTTGTAAGCTGCAAATATGCAAATTTATGCTAATTAGTTTATACATCAAAAAACATAGTATCGCTAAACAAACTAAAAATTCCTGAACTTTGGACTCTTGCCTACATTATAGGCATAGAATTAAACTTTGGATGCAAATTTAAAATTTTGGCTATTTGGTTGACATTTGCTTGGAATTGCCCATATTTAAAAAAAAAAATTAAAAAATTTGAAAGAAGCACATAACAATAAAGAAAGATGAAAATGTGTTTTTGAGTAGTATCTGCTTGTTTAAATTTTTTTAAAGCAAGTCAACTTTTGTTGTTGTTGGCCTTAATAGAAAGAGACGTGTGCCATGGCATGGGAGCTGTTGACGGAGGTGTTCAAGTTGCCGAAGGATCGCCTATACGTCACCTACTTTGGTGGAGATGAGAAAGCCAACCTCCCAGCTGATGATGATTGCAAGAAGATCTGGCTCGATCTCGGGTAAGTTCAAAGGGATACCTATGCATGGTGTTGGAGCCCTATTGGTTTGAAGGTTAGATCAGGGTGTGCAACTCAAATCAAGTCTGTCAGACACAAACAACAACGGTATGGTGTATATTTTAAAGGTCACAAATATTTTAATACGTTAAATGGCTGTCACACACAATGCAAACTCATTCAACCGTATCTTGTCCCCATACACATGGATTATTTGTTGAATACCTTGTAGATTGCCAGCAGAGCGCATCATGCCTTTCGACATGAAGGACAACTTCTGGGAGATGGGGGATGTCGGTCCTTGCGGTCCTTGCAGCGAGATCCACTTTGACCGCATCGGCGGTAGAGACGCCGGTCATCTGGTCAACATGGACGATCCCGATGTGCTGGAGATCTGGAATCTTGTCTTCATGCAGTTTAATAGGTATTTACTTGCATTGTGGGTGGGAACGAGTCCCAGGAAATTGAGTCCCGCCAAAAAACAAACAAATTTGAGTCCCGGGAACAAAAATCACCATCCCGAAACCCCGAATATAAATGATTGACAAAAGAATATTAAGCTTACAAAAAAACAACCTCGTCAGCTAATTCACTCTTATTTAATTTTAAATTTATAGTGGAGATTCACTTGAAATGGTTTTATTTAGTCAAATCTGTGCATATGCTTGCTAAAATGTGATTTTCGCAGCGAATTTTCACTTCCGTGTTTGTCGCGCCGCCATCTATGAAAATGTTGGACACAATTTCAACAAAAGATGGCGCTCTAACAATCGGCCCAGAGTATGTTTGAAAAAATTCAAAAATCCAGAGTCCTGCCCGAAAAATTAGATCAAGTCCTGGAGCACAATTTCCAGAAAATCCCATCCCTAACTTGCATGTTCATGGTGTATTTATATCCAATATTCCATAAACAGCAATCTTATGCATTTCAAGAGAAGGATAGAAAGCTCCAAGTTTAGACAAACCTTTTCTTTAATTTTAACAGGTGTTCTTTTGAGCACTTGTATGATTATTTCATTGTCCATCTGAACGGCTCAGAGCCACCAATCTTTTACAAGTAGGAAAGGGACACCTACTCTCAAATCATATGGCAATGTGCAGTCCAAATGATGATAATAATAGAGAATTGGCAATCTCTATGTTTTGCTTAATATTATAATAATTTGGTCCTGAAGAAGTCAGAGCTAATCCTGACGAAAGCTTCACAGTTTTAAACTTGCGCAATTACTAGACTGAGACTGTGCCACCCTCATACATCGCTCTATTAATAGTACAGTGCCAGGGAATGTACGGTAATCTTGATAACTGGTGGATGTACACTTATGATGAATTAAAATGGTGGCGCACAGTGATGAATGAAAACAAACTTTCTTCGGCGAAAAAAGTCAAAATACGCCAGAAAGTAATTGGAATAATGAAAATTATGAAACTTCTTTGCCAGGAATAACTTGCGAATTTAATGTTGTCATGCAGGGAAGAAAATCGGACTAAAAGTAAGCTTATTTAATGATTCGCGCTGGTTTCAAATTATAATATGGGAGATCTGAATCTGCCCGATCTGTAAATTTTCTGATCGTAGATCGGACGCACCGATCTTGGGCTGGATCGGCCATCGCTAGTTTAAAATGACTGAAGTAAAGTCGTTTATGCATGTTTTAGAAAAATACGGGTTTTCAATGAAAAATACAGGTTTGGGGGTTTCAGAATACAGTTTTCTGATCCCAGAGGTTGGCATGTCTGGTTTTTGTCGCTTGATTGGTCTACACACTCTATAGAGAGGAAAGCCTGAGTACCAATAAGTTCTTCATTTATTCCTTCCTAATAGGGAAAACGATGGCAGCCTGAAGGATTTGCCTGCACAGTGCATAGACACAGGGATGGGATTAGAGCGTATCGTATCTGTCATACAAGGCAAAATGTCAAACTACGACACTGATCTGTTCACGCCTATATTTGATGCTATACAAAAGGTGAGTGTTGAATGGTTTGAAGCCATAACAAGGGCTCACAAGGATCCCATCAGACATTAGCGGCCTTTCAGGTATTTTTATTGATTACAGCATATTGTCGCTATTCTTTCAAAACCTTGTATCTCCATCCAGCCCTTCAGCATGTATAAAGTAATACTTCCTTTGTATGACCTTTAGGCGGTCTGCTCTAAACATTTTTAAGTGACAAAATCACATCTATCAAAACCTTGTAAGTTCTCTTGTCCCGGAACATGTATAAAGCAACTCTTTCTATGCATAACCGTTGGGCAGTTTTACTTTATACATGTTGAAGGGCCGGAAAAACATACAAGGTTTTGAAAGAATAGCGACAATATCGTATCGGTCATACAGGGGGAAATGTCAAACTACGACACTGATCTGTTCACACCTATATTTGATGCTATACAAAAGGTGAGTGTTGAATGGTTTGACCACCCCCAGTGCCACAAATGGCCACGGTGCAGTCAGTCTGTGTAAGCTGGCGTAGCACTTTTTCGATGAAATAATGGCCCCAGGCTACATAGTCGGCCAAGTATGGTTGACCCCCGTGGCGCACTGGTAGTGCATTTGTCTCTGAACCGAGAGGTTGTAGGTTCAAGTCCTGTGGCGGCGCCACTCTTTTTGTCCACGCTTTATGTCGTTGGAAAAAATTCCTTGGAAAATGTGGGTAGGAGGTTAGGGTTAATAAAACATTAATTTTACAAATGGGTGTTTGTCATAATTATATAGAGAATTTACAACTCACTAAAATGATAACCATTGGTCGCCCAGTCTGTATGAAACATGATACATTATTTGCTTTACTATACACACACAGAGATCCGGGATACGAGAGTACACTGGTAAAGTTGGGAAAGACGACGTGGACGGTGTAGATATGGCTTACCGAGTTGTCGCGGATCACATACGCACACTGACGGTGGCGCTTTCTGACGGCGGTACACCGGATAATGTAGGAAGAGGGTAAGAGAAATTGGGCTACATGTATATTCAAATCCATCTTTAAGACAAAATTATTAGTCTGCATCAAAATCATGTTGTTAACGAAAATGAATCAAAATTACTAATTATTTGGACAGCCTAACTGGAAAGATTTTACACATTCTGTCAGTTTCTTCTATTTATACCAGGGCATTTTAGATGTGGTTTGTTATTTTATTTTGCTCTTACATTTTTGCGGTTTGCCAGATTTAAAGCATTTGCGTTTTGATTAATTTGCAAATTTGGATTCATGTCATCAACTTATACAGTGGTCAAAAAAGTAACTATACATGTAATAAACTGGCTTTTAATTCAAAAAATATAGATCCTACCTAAAAATATTAAATTATAAAGTTGTTGAGAAATTTATCTTCTTTCATATGAGATATTGCCCGCCAGGATCGGTTCAATATTGAAGGAGTGACAATCGAAAATGTAAGGTAAAGTCACAATTTCATGTTCACATTTTTCTTTTCTACACGCGGACCCAGCTATGGGTACATTATCGATTACTGGAAGTGCAATTGCATGGAGATGCATGCGCATGTTGGATAGTCGGCCGTCTTGTTCCGATGGATCAATACGCCACACACACGCTACCTGTCATACTCTCCCCCGTGTTGAAAAGTAAAATGTGAAACTGAAATTGTGACTTGAACTTACATTTTCGATTGTCACTTCTTCGATATTCAACCGATCCTAGCATGCAATATCTCATATGAAAGAAGATACATTTCTCAATAACTTTATAATTTTTTTTTTTTTAGGTACGATATCTATTTTTAGAGTTAAAAGCCCATTTATTACCAGTATAGTTACTTTTTTTTACCACTGTAAAAAGTGCATAAACATTTACACTGGGCAAACATTTCTGTGTTAGATGACAACAAATAAAACCCTATTCTGGGGTCAAACAGACTTCTCAGGTAGGGTCACATTTTTTCTTGGTTTTATTTGTCTTTTAAATGTTCATGAAATGTTGGTGCATTTTTTGAAAATTATCAAAAAATGTCAACAACAAAAAATCTCGCCATAACAATATATTGACAAAAATGGTAAATAGGTGGAATTCAAATGTCATAATATTCTCTTGTGTTTTATGTCCTGGCAGGTATGTACTACGTAGAATTCTGCGCCGGGGTATCCGCTATGCAACAGAGAAATTGAATGCCCCACAGGGATGCTTTGCCTCGTTGGTGGATGTGGTCGTTGAGCTATTGGTAAGTCATCATAGTGGGCAATTTTAGTAGTTTCCAGTCGTTTATTGGAAATATCAGGCATGATATTTTGTAGATAATAACTCTCAAAAGTAGATATTTGTCCCTAAATTTTATAAGGATGTCACGAAACTAGTCTAGCGTGAAAACGTCATTATGGGATTATAAGCTTATTCAGTATAATCCCTCAATGAAGTCTTTACCCTAGACTAATTCTGCCTCCCTTACATGAAGGTAACACCCTAAATTTGCCTTTATTTAGCCAAAATTTTGCTCAATAGTCTGCTGTTCTTAAATATTTCAAGGAATTTCAGATTTTTTCACCTGATATGAATATCATGCCTGAAATGTAGACATTGGTAAGATCAAAACTTCACAGACTTGCCAACTGCTATCATGCCAGTAATAGGTGTCCCTATTTAGGCCATATATCACGTCGCAACCTAGAGAAGATGATCATGCAAGGCATGATTGAAAGGAAGCGTAAGAAAGGCAGACCTCGTTCCCGGTGGATTGACCAAATAAAATTGATTACTGGACACCCTCTCCGTGATTGTTACTCCTTTGCTGAAAATCGTTATTTGTGGCGTAGTATCTGTAAGGTCACAAGCTGTCAGACAGGACCGAACCAACCAACCAATAGGTGTCCCTATATTTTACATGTTAAAGTTGTGCAATAAATGAGTTTAGAAATGCTGACCAAATTTGTACCATATAAATCATCCAAAAAGATTCAAAATTGGCTCGAAGGTATTTCTTTTTTTCACATGGGTAGCGAAGGAACCTCTTAAACCAGAATATTATTTCAACTTTAATTATTTTTGATTTTTACCACCTTTTGTGATAAATCTTATTTGGATAGAGCTCCGTGATGCTCAAATCAAAGATAATGTTTGATGGTCATTCCAAGAAATTGGACCCTCATCAGGGTTAACAAAATAAGACACATCTGGGCTGGTGTTCGTGGAGCTTGGAACTTACCATAGAGGTGACATTGTCCAGTGATCTTGATGGGGGTGTAGGAGTGTAACCACTGAAGCTCTTGTGTGTTGACCCTTGTATGGAGGTTCAGGATGACCCTATTCTCTGACGCTCTCTGCTGTGTGGAACCCTATTGTATTGTACAAGTTATACATTAACAATCAAAGATGAAAGCTAAGAGTAAATCATAATTAATTAAAGCGTTCCAGTCAATGTGCCCATCAATTGTATAACACTCCCATTCCGGTTTTCCTTGTGTGAGTTAAGACTGAGTCCCCAAATTCGAAATGGAGGCCATTTAAAAAAAATATTGCGGACCAAATTGAGAGACTGGAGAAAAAACATGTCCACGAATTAGAGAAAGTATCATAGATTTCTATGTTTCATCGGGGCACTTCTCCCTATAATTGCACATGTGCAATAATGGCCAATCAAAACAACACCAGATTGGTAAAATCTAGTTTCATTCATTTCATTCATTCATAACTGGTTTATTAAAATTGATATAGCAGTACAAACACTGAATTGCATCAAATTTTACAAAGAAATACACACAATAAAACTACATTATAAACTGCTCACAAAAAGTTAGGAAACTTTTTTTAATCAAGTATATTTTTATTATTTATTACCCTCTTGTATTATGTTGCATATCAATGGAAAGCTGAAGTGTTCTTCTTTATGTAATCATTGCAAATGTGGTATCATTTTAAAGAGGAACACTTCAGCTTTCCATTGATATGACATATACATAGAGGGTAATAAATAATAAAAAATATACTTGATTCAAAAAAGTTTCCTAACTTTTTGTGAGCAGTTTAGTTATGATATAAAAGACCATTAGATTATAAAATATTGCACATAGAATTAATACATCAAAAATTGAAAACCCCTAGCCCGCACACATCAAACAGTCACGCATACTCCACTCAAACTTCAATACTACACTTTTGTAGTTTGTAGTGCAATTAAAGATCCTCATGCTTGGCGGTGAGAGGTATGGAAAGCGCTTGCCATTATGTCACACGATGTACATCATTATGTGAGAGAGATCAGTGGTGCAGTTGCGCACGCTGGTGCGTAAAATAAGATAATGTTTATTCATTAGTCGATCAGTGTACAGTTGCAGGACTGTTTTTTTTTCAGTTTTCACATTAAGCACCGTCGCCTGGGACAATTGTGAAGATTTAAATTATATCATTTTTTCAGGGAGATGCTTTCCCAGGAGTCAAGAAGGATCCGTCTCACGTGAAGGACATCATCAACGAAGAGGAGGAGCAATTCCTCAAGACTCTCAACAGAGGGCGCCGTGTGCTGGAACGCACCATCAACAAATTAGAATCAGGAGCTACCAAAGTACCAGGTGAGAAGCGAAGTTCCAAGTCATGCATCAATTATACGGTAGAATAGCATGCCTTGTTGTCACTAAATAATGCCATTTATTTTACCGTGTAATTGATGTGTGGCAGACTTGAAGTACACTTGTAATGTTATTGCTTTGGTTAATATGATTTTACATCACAATCAGTGATCTGAATGTTAAGGCTGATTTCAGAATTAATGAGTACTGGCATAATCCCTTTTTCCAGCTTTAAATAATCCTTTTTTTTTCTTCAGTTTTTTAGTCAATTTTAAGCCTTTTTCAAATCTGATGGTAGCTGTTTTTTATTAGTGGCTGCTCACACTTCCTGTATAATGGTTAAGTGATGGCAGTTACTTTACTTCAACTGACTCTTTATAAATCTGTCTTGTATCCTTAATTAGGCAAGGCTGCATGTTTTTTTGTTAGTGGCTGCTCACACTCCCTGTATTATGGTTAAGTGATGGCAGTTACTTTACTTCAACTGACTCTTTACAAACCTGTCTTGTATCCTTAATTAGGCAAGGCTGCATTTTTTTTGTTGGTGGCTGCTCACACTCCCTGTATTATGGTTAAGTGATGGCAGTTACTGTACTTCAACTGACTCTTTATAAATCTGTCTTGTATCCTTAATTAGGCAAGGCTGCATGGTTTTTTGTTGGTGGCTGCTCACACTCCCTGTATTATGGTTAAGTGATGGCAGTTACTGTACTTCAACTGACTCTTTATAAACCTGTCTTATATCCTTAATTAGGCAAGGCTGCATGTTTTTTTGTTGGTGGCTGCTCACACTCCCTGTATTATGGTTAAGTGATGGCAGTTACTTTACTTCAACTGACTCTTTACAAACCTGTCTTAAGCAAGGCTGCATGTTTTTTTGTTGGTGGCTGCTCACACTCCCTGTATTATGGTTAAGTGATGGCAGTTACTTTACTTCAACTGACTCTTTATAAACCTGTCTTATATCCTTAATTAGGCAAGGCTGCATGTTTTTTTTGTTGGTGGCTGCTCACACTCCCTGTATTATGGTTAAGTGATGGCAGTTACTTTACTTCAACTGACTCTTTATAAATCTGTCTTATATCCTTAATTAGGCAAGGCTGCATGGTTTTTTTGTTGGTGGCTGCTCACACTCCCTGTATTATGGTTAAGTGATAGCAGTTACTTTACTTCAACTGACTCTTTATAAATCTGTCTTATATCCTTAATTAGGCAAGGCTGCATGTGTTTTTTTGTTGGTGGCTGCTCACACTCCCTGTATTATGGTTAAGTGATGGCAGTTACTTTACTTCAACTGACTCTTTATAAACCTGTCTTATATCCTTAATTAGGCAAGGCTGCATGTGGGTTTTTTTGGTGGCTGCTCACACTCCCTGTATTATGGTTAAGTGATGGCAGTTACTTTACTTCAACTGACTCTTTATAAATCTGTCTTGTATCCTTAATTAGGCAAGGCTGCATGGTTTTTTTTGTTGGTGGCTGCTCACACTCCCTGTATTATGGTTAAGTGATGGCAGTTACTTTACTTCAACTGATTCTTTATAAATCTGTCTTGTATCCTTAATTAGGCAAGGCTGCATGGGTTTTTTTTATTGGTGGCCGCTCACACTTCCTGTATAATGGTTAAGTGATGGCAGTTACTTTACTTCAACTGACTCTTTATAAATCTGTCTTGTATCCTTAATTAGGCAAGGCTGCATGGTTTTTTTTGTTGGTGGCTGCTCACACTCCCTGTATTATGGTTAAGTGATGGCAGTTACTTTACTTCAACTGATTCTTTATAAATCTGTCTTGTATCCTTAATTAGGCAAGGCTGCATGGGTTTTTGTCTCGCCTGATGTAATCAGAAAGAGACTATGTTATCACTATTTCTGTCCGGCGTCCGCCGTATGCCGTATGCCGTATGCCGTCCGCCGTCAGCCGTGTGCTAAGAAATAAATATCTTTGTGACGCGATATCTGGAGATCCGTAAGGCCTATCGTGATGGGACTTGGTGGAGGGAAGGGGGGTGGTGTGTTCTGTTGCTGATTGATTTTTCAAGGTCATCGGGGGTCATACAAGGTCATCGGGGTCAAATATGCTTAAAACTTTTGAGACGCGTTGTGACGCGATATCTAGAGATCCGTAAGGCCTATCTTGATGGGACTTGATGTCAGGGAAGGGGGTGGGGTGTTCTTTTGCTGATTAGATTTTCAAGGTCATTGGAGGTCATTCAAGGTCATCGGGGTCAAATATGCGGTCAAATAAGATCCGTAAGGCCGATCTTGATGGGATTTGGTGGAGGGAAGGGGGTGCTGTGTTCTTTTTGCTGATTAAATTTTCAAGGTCATTGGAGGTCATTCAAGGTCATCGGGGGTCAAATATGGGGTCAAATAGATCAGTAAGGCCTATCTTGATGGGATTTGGTGGAGGGAAGGGGGGTGGTGTGTTCTTTTTGCTGAATAAATTTTCAAGGTCACCAGAGGTCATCGGGGTCAAATATGGGGTCAAATAGATCAGTAAGGCCCATATTGATGAGATCTGGTGGAGGGAAGGGGAGTGGTGTGTTCTTTTTGCTGAATAAATTTTCAAGGTCATCAGAGGTCATTCAAGGTCATCGGGGGTCAAATAAGATCCATAAGGCCTATCTTGATTGGATTTGGTGGAGGGAAGGGGGATGGTGTGTTCTTTTTGTTGATTAATTTTTTGGGGTCATTGGGGGTCAAATATGGGGTCAAATAGATCAGTAAGGCCTATCTTGATGGGATTTGGTGGAGGGAAGGGGGGTGGTGTGTTCTTTTTGTTGATTAATTTTTCGGGGTCATTGGGGGTCAAATATGGGGTCAAATAGATCTGTAAGGCCTATCTTGATGGGATTTGGTGGAGGGAAGGGGGTGGTGTGTTCTTTTTGTTGATTAATTTTTTGGGGCCATCGGGGGTCAAATATGGGGTCAAATAGATCCGTAAGGCCTATCTTGATGGGATTTGGTGGAGGGAAGTGGGGTGGTGTGTTCTTTTTGTTGATTAATTTTTCGGGGTCATCGGGGGTCAAATATGGGGTCAAATAGATCAGTAAGGCATATCTTGATGGGATTTGGTGGACGGAAGAGGGATGGTGTGTTCTTTTTGTTGATTAATTTTTCGGGGTCATCGGGGGTCAAATATGGGGTCAAATAGATCAGTAAGGCCTATCTTGATGGGATTTGGTGGATGGAAGAGGGATGGGGTGTTCTTTTTGTTGATTATTTTTTCGGGGTCATCGGGGGTCAAATATGGGGTCAAATAGATCAGTAAGGCCTATCTTGATGGGATTTGGTGGACGGAAGAGGGATGGTGTGTTCTTTTTGTTGATTAATTTTTCGGGGTCATCGGGGGTCAAATATGCGGTCAAATAGATCAGTAAGGCCTATTTTGATGGGATTTGGTGGACGGAAGAGGGATGGTGTGTTCTTTTTGTTGATTAATTTTTCGGGGTCATCGGGGTCAAATATGGGGTCAAATAGATCAGTAAGGCCTATCTTGATGGGATTTGGTGGACGGAAGAGGGATGGTGTGTTCTTTTTGTTGATTAATTTTTCGGGGTCATTGGGGGTCAAATATGGGGTCAAATAGATCAGTAAGGCATATCTTGATGGGATTTGGTGGAGGGAAGGGGGGTGGTGTGTTCTTGTTGTTGATTAATTTTTCGGGGTCATCGGGGGTCAAATATGGGGTCAAATAGATCAGTAAGGCCTATCTTGATGGGATTTGGTGGACGGAAGAGGGATGGTGTGTTCTTTTTGTTGATTAATTTTTCGGGGTCATTGGGGGTCAAATATGGGGTCAAATAGATCAGTAAGGCCTATCTTGATGGGATTTGGTGGAGGGAAGGGGGTGGTGTGTTCTTTTTGATGATTAATTTTTCGGGGTCATCGGGGGTCAAATATGGGGTCAAATAGATCAGTAAGGCCTATCTTGATGGGATTTGGTGGACGGAAGAGGGAATAGGGATGGTGTGTTCTTTTTGCTGATTAAATTTTCAAGGTCATCAGAGGTCATCTGGGGTCAAATAAGATCTGTAAGGCCTATCTTGATGTGATTTGGTGTAGGGAAGGGGGTTGGTGTGTTCTTTTTGTTGATTAAATTTTTCAAGGTATTACATCCCTTGCATTAACTACAATGCATACCTCTGTGACAGCGCTACATTGTATCATATGTTTCATCATCATTTGTATCATATGTTTCATCATCATTTGTTTCAAGTCACTTTTGATGAACAGGCGAGACGCGCCGTTCGAGAACCGCCTTGTTTTTATTGGTGGCCGCTCACACTTCCTGTATAATGGTTAAGGGATGGCATTTTCTTTACTTCAACTGACACTTTACAAACCTGTCTTGTATCCTTCATCAGGCAAGGCTGCATGGCTTCTGTACGACACATATGGCTTCCCAGTGGATCTTACACATCTCATGGCAGAGGAGAAAGGACTCGAAGTGGATCGCGAGGGGTACGAGGAGGAGAAGAAGAAAGCACAGGTAGGTTGTTGTGTTTCGACAAAATTGATCGGGCTATTGTACAAATAAGAATGGAAATCAGAGAGGTGCAGTGTTTTTAAAGGGAAATTTTCTGAGATATTTGCTTAAATTGTCCATACATTCTTCAAAATGAGAAAATGTCCATCCAACCCTTCCGAAAATCAGTGTTAAAGATGGTGAAATCCAACTTAAGGTACATATAGCTATATGTAACATGACTTACCTACTTCGGGCAAGTAGCTTACTTGAAGCTTGATGATTTTCTAGGTTTACTTGTCTTGCTTAGCTTCTGTGTCTCCAATCCCGTATCATGTTTCATGTTTTAGTGTTTTTTTACATTTGAATTAAAAGCGACAGTTTATTTCATACAATAACAGTTGAAATCGCAAGGCAAGGGCTCAGGAGTGGACGATACGATCGGCTTGGATGTGCATGCAATCAACGAGCTACAAGAAAAGAAGAAATTCCCGCCCACAAACGACAAGATCAAGTACAACTATACTAGTACTGAAGATGGTCGATATGGTGAGTACAATTTTATGTACACCATCAATGCCATTGTCAAAGCGATTATATGTAACACAAAAAACTTTAGCTATACACAAAACAAGCAAACTTCCCCTCCACAATATGACACCTCATTCATAATAATTGAGTGGGTGCTTTTTAAGTTATGATGCTTTTAGTTACCACACACCTAACAACAACAACATTTTTGTATGGGATGTCATTGATTTATATTGAACCCTGTCAGGGATACTATTAATTTTGGGATAGGAAAGTCGTATACTAACACACGTAGCGAAAACGGGGCCGTTTGCATAAATTACATAAATTATTGTAATCATCGGAATGTGTCGGTGACCGGCGTTGAACGCGTTTAACAGTGTTTAACCAGGTTTAACGTAATATTTGGTCAGCATAGGTTTGAGGGCGTTGTGGATTTTAAAAAACGACGGTGGCCACGCGAAACCTAAATGTTGAATACGTAATGAATAAGGTGAATAACACGTAATCGCGAATGTTAATCTTATCATTTTGACAAATTCATCATAATTAGAAGAATTGTCATCGTTAACCGGGCGATGACTGTTAAAAATAATTCAAAATAGTGCACTCCCGTTGACATATTGGGTCGTCTGAGAGACGCGTGGCCAGCGTCGTGTCGTCTGCTACAATCACGCCTGATCAGTATAGCGCCACCAGTTCTATGCTGACCAATATTTCATTTAAAAGTGGACCAGATCGGCAAGCTCACTGGCACACCCCTGACCCTGTGCTATCAAAACCGGCCAGGCATGTATGCATGATGGTGAGCTCTGATTCATTGTCAAATTGTCATTGCTGAGCACACACTAGGCAATGGTATTCTATAGAAAATCATTTTACTACTTTGTTTTCGGTTGGTCTGGTTACTTTTAGTCATCATAACTTTAAAAGTATCCACTTAAATGTTATACTGTAAAGCATGAAAATTTAGCGACATTAACATTTCTTGAATTACCAATAGTGGTCATTTTCCCGGCATGAACATTTCACAAAGTTTTTTATTGGCTGGCAGTCGTGGAACAAATTTTCGCTAGCATGAAAATGTCCCAAATTGGATGCCCTTTTGAAATTCGCGCAATTAAAATGCACGCAAAATGTTTATGCTTTACACTAAATGACATCTCAAATTTTGGAGAAATTTGATTGTTTAGTGTATATCTAAGATTTTTGATACCGATTACTGATTTGAAATGAGCTAAAAATTATAACACCTGGTCAGGAACTTTTTGTGAGGTGTACAGCATAATGCATTATGGAGGACAGAGATGGAACAATCTTATTTCTATTCTCTACACATATTAAAACTGCTTCAAGTGGTAATGTATGTCACCTAAAGGCTCGTTCATACTCCATTATACAATACCTAAGAAAATCATTGTTATTTCATTGGAGGATTGTAGGTCACATGTGATTAAATATCTGCTCCATTGCATGATTTGCCGTGCATCGACCCCTACGATACATTGCACGGTAAGCCGCTCGGCCCTAACACGATTTACGGATTGCCGAGTTGCATTGTTAGTCGAGTTACTTGATGGTGTAGATTTTTTTAGTGTCGTATAAAACAAATAATGAATGTTTTCATTCGTGCAATGGAACGAATATTTTCATTCGGTGAAAGATGCAATGTTCCATTCAACGAGGCGGATTGCATCTTTCACCTCATGAAAATATTCGTACCATTGCACTCATAAACATTCATTATTCGTATACTGGCCGATGCGCAACGATAAGAGTATTAATGCGCCATTATCATGAAAAGGACACACACACAAAAGTAGAGTGCCAATTACAAAAGTGGAGTGCCAATTACAATGCCTTGCACATTGCAGAATGTATGCCTGCATGCCCACCAAAAATGGTTATGTTACTGAATCACACAAACGCAGTATTCAGTAGACATTACATGCTCATAGACCATGCTATGTCGTAGAGATTCCTGATCAGATAAAGAGCAACATAGAAGATTTGACAGATACCAGGATACTGATTCAAGTTAACACTTTCCACGCGGCTATTAGTTTTACCATATACAAAACAGATTTTTCAGAAACCTTTCCCAATTTTTAAAGTCTATATCAAGGATTACTGACCCAATACTAGGCATATTTGTACTTATTTCAAGGCATTTCTCACGGTGATTCCAAATATGGTAATGAAATTCAATACATTTGACATTTTTGAAACATTTTGTGAAATTTTGGAATGTTGTCTGCAGAAGCCTGCCGCATGGAAAGCGTTAAGTAGTGAATAATAATGAAAATCCCATTATTTTTGTTCAGCCTTTGAGTCTGCCGTCGGCACTGTGGTGGCGCTTCGTAAAGACAAGCAGTTTGTGGATGCCGTAGATAACGGGGATGAGTGCGGAGTCTTGTTGGATCAGACAAGTTTCTACGCGGAGTCTGGCGGTCAGATATGGGACGAGGGATTCATGGAGAAGGAAGATAACTCTGTGAGTAGTTCAGTGATTATAATAAGCATGCTTTACCTCAAAAATGCTATTTTTTGAACTTTTTTGGTCAAAAATTTAAAATGTTTATGGAAAAAATAAAAATAAATTCTTAGAGAGTGCAAATTTGACATTTTTTAAAAGTTAAAAAATTAAATTAAATTTTTAAAAATCAGAATTTTTAGTGAAATTTGATGGATTATCTAACTCATTTCCTTCCAAAGATGTATACTTTTATATATATATCACATAGTTCAGAAGTTACAGCACTTCATAAATATCATATTATTTGGGTTAACCCCCCTCTGGGTTAACCCCATCTCAATTTTTTTTTTTTTAAATGTACCATCCGTATTATTGTTAAGTTCAAGATATTATTTAACACATTGAATGATGATAATGTAATAATTACAATAAATTATTGGTTGGAGTAGTGGAAAATAAATTGACACCACAAAACAAAGAACTGTGGCAAAGCATAAAAATGTTTGATGCTTTCAAATGTTGCAAATTCTCAAACTGATTTTGTGTGCACTTATTTTTTCATTTTACTGTGTACCATCAATGGAAACATCAGTATTTGTGCATTTGTTTCTTTTCCAAAAGGAGCCCATATTTGCTTGAGAAAATAAAGTTTTAAATTCTCATGAACATTGACTTATTTCTTTTTCACCCTTCAGGACGTTGAATTCCGGGTAACCAACGTGCAAGTTAAAGGTGGCTACGTGCTTCATTTCGGTAGAGTATCTGCATTGGATGCAGAAGGCAAGATCAAAGTCGGCGACAAATTCAAATTATTTATTGATGAGGTAAGACGGCAAGGAACTACAAGTAGACATGTGACCCAGTACATCAAAAGATACCTGAAACTTGATATCTATTTTTGACAAATATTAGATATTCACAAAAGCTGATAGAGATTCAGCTAAGCTTTCTAATGGTCCCACTCGTTTGAAAATTGAAGTTTCAGTTCTAAAGATATGATGAAAAATGGCATTGCATTTCTTATCATTTTCTTTATAATTCAACAGTTTGAATTGCTTATTTCTCAAAACTTGCCTGGCCGACATCAGGTACCTTTTGGTGTACTTGGTCATATATATATAAGTGCAGAATAGAGAGACTCATCCCAACTGTATAAGCACCGCTGAATGTTCCAACTAATAAAAAAAAAAGCAAGGGAAATTCACTGACACAGGACTCGAACTCCTCTTTACAAGGACAGGCGCTACTGTTTGGCACTGGTACTTATTACTTTGAATATTGGTCAAGTGATTTAGGTTATTAGGTTTTTACCTAAACACAAATATAGTTACTATAACAGAAGCCGAGGCTGCAGTTGGACATTTATTTTAGAGTTGGGACATTTAGCGGTTCTTGTTTTGTGTTTATTTTCTCCTTTTTATACTGTATTTATATTTGTCGTGCTTGTCTCTCTGTATATCTTCCTACAGTTGGGACTGGTTTTGTACACTGTATATGTAAGTAGTTTAAATGTTTTTTTGTGAAATATATAGATGTTTCATAAGCTTTTTAACTAAAAGGCCGCCTTATTGGACCAATTTGTTTGATATCTATCTATTTTAGGTACGAAGGAGACCAGTAATGAACAACCACACCGGCACACACATCCTGAACTTTGCCCTGCGGAGAATACTCAAGGAGGCTGACCAGAGGGGATCGTTAGTGGCACCAGACAGGCTACGATTTGATTTCACAGCCAAGGTATATAACTGGTCATATTTAAAAAAAAAAATGTAATGTCTGCCAAGAAATTACGATATAAAACATGATGGTATCACATCCAATACGGAAATTTGTTCGAATTTGTGGCATCATGACATAAGAGTTCTTATAACTATAGTGTAATCAGCTCCAAATTGGCGAGTACTATTCGGTTTTTATTTCTCCGCGCACAAAAGTAATCCAAGTATACGCCCGCATTGGCCTTGCGCACGTATCACGCATATGATGCACAGTGCACTTATTGCCTTCATGCGTGCCCCCGTTCTTCTGTATTCATTCGCTGCTGTAAGGCGGCTTCACCGATTTGGAACTGATCAAACTATAATCCAAATAAGTTTCTCCCTTGCTTTGCTTATCAACTATCACTGTAATCTTTTTGAATGCCATTCTCCAATCCAACATAAAGTTTGAATTTGATATCGTGATGAAATCCAGTGTTAAAATCATCATTTAGCAGACAGTCATCTTTGATTGTGCAACCTAAGGTGAAGGGGGAAAAAACCTGTTTTAGAAATTGGTGAAAGAAACAATCAATACAGACCCTTTTTTCTTTTTTTTTGCTTGTCAAAAAGCAGAAACGACAAACCCAACTTGAGAGGTCCATTTGCACGTAGAGTAGGTTTAGGTTTTTTTTGTCGCGTACAGGAAGAATTTCCCACACATAATGATAATGGTGGCCAATTCTACGAATGGTTTCTAGCGGATGAATTCGGCAATAGTCTGTGGATTCTCACCATGTAACATGGTATGAGAAATCAAAAGCTTATAAGAATCCTTACCGATTCTCGCAACATGCCAAGTAGAATCTTTGCTCAGATTCTTACTAAATATCTAAAGCAGGGCCGGAAAAAATACACATTTCCCAGGAACCTAACTCTAAAAATGCCCTTCATGTATGTATTTCTTCACTTTTATACCTAACATTTCTCTCCAATTCTAAAAATTCCCATCCAAAGCAACCACTTCCCTCCCTCCCCTTCCAGAGTACCTCATTTTTCCAGGCATGTATGTAACCCTTTTGCCTATTTTATTTGCTTGATGTTTAAGAGTGCCATGACTACTGCTCAGGTGAAAGAAGTGGAGGGGTTGGCCAATGCGCTTGTCCATAAAAATGCCCAGATCTACGCCAGGGAGACGCCACTTGCTCAGGCTAAGTCCATACAGGGTCTGCGTGCTATATTTGATGAAGTAAGTAATAAAGGGGATATGACTCTAGACTAACTCCATACAAGGGCTGTGTGCTATATTTGATGAAGTAAATAATGGGAGGATAAGACTTAGGCTATCTACTCTAGGTTAAGTCCATACAAGGTAAATGCCCAGATCTACGCCAGAGAGACGCCACTTGCTAATAGTGGCCAATTCTACGAATGGTTTCTAGCTGATGAATTATCAGGCCAAGTCCATACATGGTCTGTGTGCTATATTTGATGAAGTAAGTAATAAAGGGGATATGACTCTAGACTCAGTCCATACAGGGTCTGCATGCTATATTTAATGAAGATATAGAGTCTACATGCTTTATTTGATGATGAAAGTCATAAGAGGCTAAAGACTCGGCCTACTACAAACTCTAGGTTAAGCTCTCACGCTTTATTTGATGAAGTAATTCACAGGGGGTTTAATTATAATTATAGGGGATAAGACTCAAGCTACCCTGGCTAAATCTATACAGGGTTTTGTGTGTGATATTGGATAAAGTCGAAGCATAGGGGGATACGATTCAGGCTACTCAGGCTAAGTCTATACAGGTTTTTTTGTGCGATATTTGACAAGTAATTGATAGGGAGTGTTAGACCTAGGGTGTCTAGGCTACTTATTTAGGCTAAGTCCATAAAGAGTTTGTGTGATAAGTGTTTGTAGAACTGTCAATGCAAGAATTATGTTCACATATCTCTAAATTATTTTCAATTTAAGGTGTATCCGGATCCAGTAAGGGTAGTTTCTATCGGCCAACCCATTGATGACATGATAGCAGATCCTACAGGACCGGGTGCAAATATAACATCGGTAGAGTTTTGCGGGGGAACGTAAGTACACAATAATCCTCGTAAAAAATCCCATTTATTTTCCATTGATACTGTATTTTAGGTCTCATCAATCAAATAATCAGAAGTATAAGAAAGTAATGTTTTTAATTTCAATAAAAAAGGAATAACAAATTCTTACCAGTAATTATTATATTAATATATCAAGTAATTTTTTGATGGTGGTTAAGGGGGCCTTTGAATATATTCTCACACCCTTTTAATCTGTAAATAACTAATTAACTGAAATGGTTGTAAAACAAACTTAGTGTCTTTTTATTATTTTTTATGTCTTTTTGGTTAATATTTTACCCAGTAATTGACAACCATAAGAAGAAAGAAGAAAAAACACCTCACTCCTCCCACCTGTTATAGGTTCACAAAAAAAGTTTTTGATGATATTTTTTAATTTTTTGAAAATATTTTAATTACGACAGTCATCTGCAGAACAGTGGACATATTGGTAACTTAGTGATTGCATCAGAGGAAGCCATCGCCAAAGGCATCCGTCGTATAGTGGCCGTTACTGGAGAGGAAGCGGAAAAGGTAATTATACTATTGTCATCTATACAGAGGATGGTAGTAAATCACTTTTTTCTTTCAATTTATATTTTAACATAGCCCCAATGAAGACTTCTTGTGCAGTCCATCATGCTTAGCAACACTAAAGTGAGGCGTTTGTCGCCTAATAGCAGATTTCTTTGTATAAACAAGTTTTCTAAATTAAAAATATTTTAAACAGGTTCGCCGTCGAGGATAGAAAAGAAACAATTATGGGAAAACGATCTCGCCCGGGAATCGAACCCAGGATCTGTTGCTTGCTTGGCAACTGCCTTATCCATTGGGCCACAAGACCTCGCATGGTATAGCATCTGAAATTCAAACCTAAGCGATCTCGTTTCCCAGTCTCCTGCCACAAGTATTACCCGGAGTAGCTCGGGCCTATACAAGTGTAATAATAAGATTAGTTTTCTAAATATTCTTCCTAATCATGTTTATCTTCCATGCATCAAAATATTAAGTGATCTTGAAAACTCAAAAGTCAAAAGATATCAAACAGCCACCAAAATGTAGTTTTATTGATTGAAAAAATATATGGCTAGTGTAGACCAATTATCACAGCACACTCTAAAAGGTAGGTGTTCCGATTTCTGGCCCAGATTTCAATTTGATGTTTTCTATTCTACATGAAGTGTCATCCTTAAAATAGTCATATTCCAAATTTTGAGTTGCATAACTCCCAATGGTTCTTATTTTAGAAGCACAATGTGACATGAAATTTGCCCATTGAGTAGTACACAAACTGAGCCGGGTGGTTATTATTCTTATGCTATTTTGTATCTTTGTAAGCGCTTTGAGCTTCCAGGGAATGGCGCATCACAAATACTAGTTGTATGTATGTTGTATGGATATTCTACTGAACGCATCATGATACCGCCTGCATCATTTCAATAGGACAGCGTTTGCATCTGTGCGATCAAAGAAAAATGTTTACTGTGGTGTAGAAAGTGCTGCACCTATCAGTAGATGACGCGCTGATATCACCTCCCAACTTGAGCTGACACAGACTATAAAGCAAATTATAAATGAGACCTGTCATCACAAAATGAGAATTAAGTCGGACAATTTTATTTTCAGGGTTGTCCAGATTCAAAATGCTCAGAAAATAAGCTTTAAAACGACATGCAACATGTCATAATTGCTACACCAACGTATTTTTCGATATTTCGCATATGTTGGCATACGTATAGGCGATACGTCATGGTGTGACAGGGCCTTCAATGTTTTCCCCGTCAAAATTCAAATTGAAGTTGCAAAATTCCTTTATTTTCTGTTGATTTTAGGCGTGTTTATCGGACCATATCTCCTAATGCACACTGCGACTTAACACTCATTTTGTTAACAACTTGTTGCCGTTTTTTTGTGTCCATCAGGCATTGAATCGTGGCAACGCATTGTCGGAGCAAGTTGAGACACTTGCCAAGGACATTTGTGACCACACCAAGACGAAAACATCCTCGCCGAAACCGCTCACAAAGCGCATCACAGAGATGGGAGATGTAAGTATAATATTAGATAAACATATCTGTGAAAATTAATTTGTTGCGAGTCAAGATGGGATCTACTACCCTCTACATTGAGATCATTATAGTTTGATCAGTTCCAAATTGGCGAGAAATATTCATGAGGTACGCATTGAATATTCATGAGGTACGTATTGAATATTCATGAGGTATGAATTGAATATTCATGATGTGCACATTGAATATTCATGAGGTGCGCATTGAATATTCATGAGGTACGCATTGAATATTCATGAGGCACGCATTGAATATTCATGAGGTACGCATTGAATATTCATGAGGTACGCATTGAATATTCACGAGGTATGCATTGAATATTCACGAGGTACGCATTGAATATTCACGAGGTACGCATTGAATATTCATGAGGTACGCATTGAATATTGAATATTCCAGATGCCAGATGAATATCCATGAGGTTCATGATGAATATTCATGAGGCTCGTAATGGTTATTCATAACTATGAGAATCCAGTACGGAAAAAATGTGGACACTCCTGGCATAGGGCCTCATTTTTGTTTTGTAAAATAACACAAATGTTGGTGTATGCCAATTTGTGCACAGCCTCGATTCAGAAAAAAAGGGTATACTTGACATCCAATGAATAAGATTTTTACCAAAATTCACAAAT
The DNA here is from genome assembly GCA_035610835.1 of Ophiura sarsii. Taxonomy (NCBI): domain Eukaryota; kingdom Metazoa; phylum Echinodermata; class Ophiuroidea; order Amphilepidida; family Ophiuridae; genus Ophiura; species Ophiura sarsii. Next base: position 33,378,303 of record CM069458.1, read on the forward strand.
TATGTGTGTTGGTGTACTTGTTTAAGCGTAAAATTAAAATTAAATTGAAAGCGGATTGAATATTTTATATATCTAACACAATAAAGGATAGAGTTCACAATGAGTGTTAAAAGACAACTTCAGCTTAAGTAATTATTACTTAATTCTCTATGAAATGATATCACTCAAAGCAAAGCCAGTCAGATTTGTGGTTTGAGAACCGACTTTCTTTTACTTTTGCATGATAACATCCTCCCAACCCTCTACTGCTACTAAAAATACTGATCTACTCATTACATGTCATCAGACGCAAGCAGGCGAGACATGCCGCTCGAGAACCGCCTTGTATACTTTGTAAACTATCATCATTTATCCATGTAGCTTTTCTTAAATAACATAGTTTACTTATTTTTTATTATTTTGTGTCACAGGATTTGAATGTGGCATTGATGCAACAGTGGAAGAAAGATGAACTAAGGAAGCGTCTGAAGGAACTCAAGAAGATCATGGATGACTTGGACAAGGCGCGGAAGGCGGCCATTGTTCAGAATGTGAGTTGTGCGGATTAAAGGCATAGTCTGGAGAGGATGAAGATCATGGCACATATGTGACCAGTCGCATCAAAAATGTTGTCGGCAAACGCAGTTTTGAAATAGAAGCCAATAAAGTTGGTGAAATATCAAGAAAATAACCGAAAACATGGTCCCTTCTACAAGGTACCATTTTGAAGCTTAGAATGTGCTGTTTTAGCTGATGTGTATAGCTCAAATTGTTGTCTTGCCTCCAACATGTTCATTTTGATGCAACGGGTCACATATAATAGCAGTAGTGTTACGTTACCAAAACATTGGCCAACATGGCCCAAGTAGGCCAATTTATTGTTTCCTTGGCTATTGTAGTTCGTTCAATAGGTTACAAAGAAACAAAAAAGGTTAAAACCTATTAAAAACGTTTAAAAATGTGATTACAATTGGGCAATTTCGAGAGGACTCTATCCTCAAAAGTATCTCAGTGGCTGTTTGGTAACACTGGCTATGTATCAGTTGTTCCATGACAGCCATGTGATTTACATATTCCTTCAAAAACTATTTAGAATTCTGAGGATCTTAAGTACACTATTTTGCTGTAAATCTACCAAATGTTTTGGTTTGTATTCTTTTGACCAAAGTAGTATGGCATGGCATCGTGTTTACTATAGTCTGATTAAATATTAAACAAACAATGCGTCTGATTTCATCACAATTTGGGTTGTGCTCAGTTCACGTAATTTGTTTGTTTATAAATGAATCCAATTATAGTAATCCAATTACATGATGTGATTTTTGCAGTAGATGTAAAGAGAATTGATAGAGCCAATATACTACTGAAAAGCACAATATTTTTGTTTCTTTAATTTTAAATTGTAGAAAATTTGAAATTCTTGTAACATGAAAATGTTCAAAAATTATTTGAATTTCTTTAAATCTTTCAACAACAAAATTATCAATGTATGAACATTTCATAAATCCGTGCCAGTCGCAGAATGGCAAAATAAATTGTCAGGTACATAATTATTTCATGCTTCACAATTAGTTTCACTTTGTATTTGTGTATCACTGATTTTGTGTTTTTGCTTTTCCATCAGGCCAAGGATACTGCTAAAAAGATGATAGCCGACAGTCCCGACGCTCCGTACGTGGTGGCTCGCATGGAACCCGGCACAAACTCCAAGGCGCTGAATGCCGCCCTCAATGAGTACAAGAATGGGTCCAAGAACACCGCCGCCATCTTGTTCAGCGTTGACGACGACCTGGGCAAGATTCTATGCTTGGCCCAGTGTCCAAAGGTAAGCTGCTTAAATTTATGTTTCTCTAGCTACTAGCCTTAAACAAATTGTGGGGGGCTACTGACAAAATGATAGAGCATCTTTGTTTAATCCTTAGAACATATCTGTATCATCAATTTGAACCTGGGCCTCAGTAGCGTAGCTAGGTTGGGGTTTTTTTTAGGGGGGGGTGGAGGAGGGGAGGGAGACGAGAAATAGAAGTGAACCACCAGACTTCAACCAAAATGGTTGATTTGAAAAAAAATAAGGCATAATTCTGTTATACTACACACCAACATCGGTAGTATGCGTCGTTCTTAAAAATCATGCACTATGAATACCTCTGTGAAGGGTATCACAGAATTACTCCAAAATAACACATTTACACTTGAAGATCTTCCTAAATTTCAGTTGTATAATACATCCTGAGTATTTCTGAATGAAGCCAGTTAAAATATTTGTTAGGGTCCAAAAATGTGGGTTTTTTTCTGAAAAAGAGAAAAAATTAAATAATGCTGTCACCATTATGTTTTTAATTGTATATTGATATATCTTGCCCTATTCTATCCCCCCCCCCCCCCCCCCCTCCCTATAGGATGCGGTCAGCAAAGGTCTGAAGGCTAATGAATGGGTCAAACATGTGTCCGGCGTCATGGGCGGCAAGGGAGGTGGAAAGGATGTGTCCGCCCAGGCAACGGGAGACCAGGTGCAAGCCATCGACGAGGCCATCAAATTGGCGACAGAGTTTGTCAAATTGAAGCTGGATAGTTGAGGGTAACTGCCTTGTAAATGTAGATCTATAGTAGATAGGGAGTATAAAATTGAATATTTTATATAACCAGGTTCATGATAATCCATTTAACCTGGATTACAGGAATCTCATAACCAGGTTTATGTGAGACCCATGGGGATCCCATGTTACTTTAACCAGGTTATGGGAATCCAAGTAATTACATAGAGGTTTATGGGAATTTCATATTATTGTTTTTATGGTATTTCCACATTACTATAGTCGCCGGCAGAGAAGTTCAGCACTGGACCAAAGCTTGTGTGTTAAATAATGAGCATGTGCGGTAGCATTTATGATGCTATAGATACAATCAGACCAATCAGATCTGCGCATTGGTTCGGCTCAAAGTTGTGCTATTCTATGCCACCAATGGCAAGCGCACTTCCATGTTACGCTTAAAACGAGGTCATAGCATAATAAAGTGCTGAACTACTTTGTAGCTGACTATATCACTTGGTTTATGGTTATCCCATATTACTATAAACCAATTTTATGGGAATCCGCTGTTAAATATACCAATGTTTATGGTTATTCTATTTTACTTCATGGGTATCACATATTTCAATAACAAGGTTTTATGGGAGTCCTTGGGGATTCTATCCCATTTTACCATAACCAGGTGTGTGGGAATTCCTTATTACTGTAACCAGTGTTAAGGGGATCCTTTTGAAGAGAGCCTATCATGTAACCAATTCAAACAATAAGGTATGAGTTGAGATGCCAGATAAAAATACGTTGACCATTGTTTGTAAAGCAAAGTGCTGCATTTTGTTAAAGGATGCCTCTCTGTCAGTCATCTGACATCCTCTCTGTCAGACATCTTGCAATATCAGTTTGGCAACAACTTTCTATTACAAATAGTTATAACTGGGTTAGTGCAGTTAATATATTACTCTAACCAGGTAAACATTAGATTCCGAGATGATTTAGGTATATGGTTTTTTTCCTATCATCGCAGCTTAAACTTACAACATTCAACTGAAACAAACTTAAAACATTCAAACTAAACAACTATGTTTCTTTCTTTCTTTCTTTTTCAAATTTCAAATTTCTTTTTCTGCTTTGTTTAGTTATGTACTTATAAGGCATTTTGTTGTCATATAATTTGCAATTAAAGCCCTTGTGATGCAATCACTTCTTAAGGTAAATTTTCTAATAAATGTATGAAACATTTAGTAATGTTAAAGTATATATTGAGAACAAAATCTTTATTTAAAGGAACTATCAATTGTAGTGTTAAGAGAAGAGTGTATACACATCCTTGCATTGGGGTAACACTATTGTTTAGAGACCAACACCCTTATAGTGCGTTCATACTCCCATCGTTGCGCAACGGCCGACGTCGGCGGATATTGGTGCGCGAGTTTTAAAAAATGTCAACTTTTATCCGCATCGACAGGAGTATAAACACTCCTTTATTTGGGCCAAATGACCTTGGACCGAGTACAGTAAACAAGACAATCCCTTCTTTCCAAAGGAATTTGTGAGACAATATAACATTTCAGGTATAGCTCTGCTGATACCAAGGACCAATACACAATATGATAAAAATGGTAGCCTTGTGAAGTACAAGATACTTACTGTGCTCATGTGTCACATTATTAGGGACTAAGCAAGGTAGTTTGGTCTTGTTAATGTATTGTAATCATGTGTTAAAAATAAAATCATTTTAGTGAATCAAGTACAATATTGATATTGATGCCATTGTAATACAAAATACATTACGCCGCATGTAAAATAATGGAGACAGGAATCGAAACATTTTTTAGAAGGATATGAAACTAATATTTACCATCTTAGCCACCCACACCCGAGCAAAAATGTTTGTATACAGGGCTTGAGATAAACAGGAATAAATTTACCCCCTCTAAATCTTTAAAAAACCCTGGTTCTTATTGTAAATTGTGTTATCATGAGCAACATTTACATTGAAAATTGCCCCTGGATGACATATTCTGAGGGTTTTACCTTCTAATAGCCCCTGGAATGTGGCCAAAAATTGCCTGTCTGGTCCTGACAAATTTGTGTTAAAAATAACACCTGGTTCTTAATTTTCTTATTTCAACCCTCATTTGTATAATACTTTTTTGTAATTGTTGTAGATGAAAGCTGATATATCAACTGTTTTAGGTTTTTAAAAATGTGTTTCATTTTATTATTGGGAACTCTCTTGCCTTTACTTGTTTTCAAAAACACAATTATATGAAAAAATTGGTGATACAAAAACATTATTATCGTTCATCTATTAAGGGTTTTTATTTTCAAATCATTTACGTGTTGTATTCAGTAATCCAAAACAATGTATTATATGTATATGTGCAGGTTTATTCATCTAAGCAATATGATTTTTATGCCACTCTTTTAAAATTACATTCAAATTTAAATTTATTGGAATATGAAGAAGTACTTTTGTTTTTGGGCTTAAAAAGCATAAGTTATGCCTGATACAGCACATTCTAAGATCTGAATGAAAAAAGTGTGGTTTTAATTTCTAGGATCAACATTAACTGTGAAATAAGCTAATTTATTTTTAACAATGACAAATAGGCAATCAAAATCAATTTCCTAAGGCACTAAATCATTACATTTCAATAATTTGAGGACCATTTTGAGATGTCCAGTGATTTTTTAATACAAATTGTGACTTTTTTCTTCTTTTTTTCGTTTTAAAAATAACAAAAATGTAATGCGGTGAAAGTCTTCACAAGCAGATATTGATTTTAAGATTTTTAAGTGAAATGTTATTTTTGGTAATTCGTTGGCCTAGTACACGTCAGTATCTCGTGGTTATTGGTTCAAGCCTGGGCCCATACATCAGATTATGATATGCCATAGGGTTTGTGTTGTGATCTTGATCAGTGGTTTATGGTTTCAAAGTTAGCGTGAGCCACAACGGTTATATTCTAACGATATAATATAGATGTAATAAGATGAGATATTATTTAAGATTAAGATATAATAATGGATTATATCGCCTCATAAAATCTTTTAACGAATATAACAATATTCCACCCATATAGACAAAGAAAAAAAATCATGGTCGCCATTTGTTTCAAAAGTGGAAAGCTACAATTATTAAAGAAACTTGTAATTTTCGCAAAGATATTTTTTTCATCTTTGGACAGATTAAATGGAACTCAAAATTATTTCAACCCTAAACATGACTTTGAAATTCTTTTTGAATGGCCTTATTTTATAACATGTTATACTTTTTGTTAATTTTGATCCTAAAACTAAAAAACAAATTCTCATTTGGGTTTTTGGACCTGCTATATGAAAAATCCTGATTTCTTATAAAACACCAAATCAGGTAATAATGGTCACAATAAGTAAGCCAGCAATATTGAATTTCAGCTGAATATTCAAGTATTTATTCTTGTGCATATTGATATGTTGGGATATGCATTATGTGTCTTCATCAACTCTATACAAGGTTTATGTGTAATAAAATTATGTGAGAAATCAAGACCGTGTGTGGTATTTTCAATTAGAATGTGTTTAAACTTTTTTTCAGCATTTTTTGAAAAATGTTTTCAAATTCACAAATTGTAGCTTCATCACAGACCTATACGCAAAAGAGATCAGCGCTCGCTGATCAAAGAAAAATACATGGCGCCTGCTTGTTGCGTTTTTAAAGCTGGCTTACCACTTTGATAGTGCACCACAGACGAACTAGTCATACACTTGATCACTTGGTGACAGACAGTACAGACAAGGATACTATTAATTTTGGGATAGGAAAGTCCTATACTAACGCACGTAGCGAAAACGGTTCCGTTTGCATAAATTACATAAATTATGGTAATCATCGGAATGTGTCGGTGACCGGCGTTTATACGGGTTTAACAATGTTTAACCAGGTTTAACGTAATATTTGGTCGGCATAGGTTTGAGGGCGCTGTGGATTTACACTGACGACGGTGGCCACGCGAAACCTTAATGTTGAATACGTAATTAATAACACGTAATCGCGAATGTTAATCTTATCATTTTGACAAATTCATCATAATTAGAAGAATTGTCATCGTTAACCGGGCGATGACTGTTAAAAATAATTCAAAATAGTGCACTCCCGTTGACATATTGTGTCGTCTGAGAGACGCGTGGCCAGCGTCGTGTCGTCTGCTACAATCACGCCTGATCGGTATAGCGCCACCAGTTCTATGCCGACCAAATTTTAATTTAAAAGGGACCTCCATCGGCAAGCTCAGTGGCACACCCCTGGTACAGAGTTTACATAATTATGGAGAAATTGTAACCAAGAGAACTGGATGTGGCTAGTAACCCAGAGTGGTAGCTAGCCTTTAACTGGAACGCCAGGGGTGTACTTTCGGCGCGAATCTGCGAATTGATTCGCGTAAAGATTCGCGTAAAATCACTACCGCGCGAATCCAGGTGGATTCTCGCAAAAAAACACAAAAAAAACTTTTTTTCTTCTTTTTAAGTCCAAAACAGGACATTAGATGACTGGTATTTGACCCTTAGTCAACAAACATGCCGAATTTGGAAGTTATGCAAGCTTATAGCCTTATTCTTGATATTATTTTAATTAATTTTAAGAAGTGTTTGATTCAATTTGTGTACTATTATTTTCTACAATAGTACAATAAATGTTTAAAATACGGAATTTAAATTCAGTAAAAAGGATTCTCGCAAAAATATTCTGCGAGAATCCATGGATTCTCGCAAAATTCCTCTGCGAGAATCCATTTGGATTCTGGCAGGATGTCGCGAAAGTACACCCCTGAACGCCGATGTCATGATTGTACTTCAGATTGGACAAAGTATTGAATCATTCTTTCTTATACCCCATACCAACTTGTAGAGCTTTCTCTTAACCCATTGAGAACTAGTGGTCGATTGGTCAGAAAGATGGATAGATCATTTATTGCACCATTCAGAGACATTGTTAAAATAAATGCATTCCTGATAAAGATCGCGTGAAATAGTTTAAAAGCTGTATCGTAATTGGTTATTCAAATGAGTATATCTTGTAATTAACCAATCAGAACCGCTGTTAGATAGACAGGTAGTGCCCAGAGGGTTAAGCCTGACATTACATAAAAATCTATATTATGCAACATTCATTTCTTGATCCAGCAGAAATACCATTTCAATTAAGGTACTCTTCCAGTAAGGGTGAGCCACCGATTCAAAATCTTAATCTGATCATTCGCACATATGGTTCGAATATGGCACAAATAAATGTTCTTAATAATTTGATCCTCATTTATACATGAAGGATTAGAATGTTCTTAATAATTTGATCCTCATTTATACATGAAGGTTTAGAAATGATGATCAATATGTGCCACTTGTTAAGGCTATATTAAAAAATCTTTTGTCTCAAAGCTCTTCAGTTTTTCAAAACCTAATGCGGAATGCGGTTTGGGATTTTAAAAAAAGGTTTTTTTCTAACGCGCATCAATTAACTAACGCGCGCGCGGGAGGGAGCTTTGAGACAAATGATTTTTTAATATAGCCTAAGATAGCACATTTGAATAGCGTGCTATATTTGTTTGGATAGTATAATTCAAGCATGGATGCATGATATCTGCGGAAAGACCATTATAACGGAGCGATACCAATGATTTTATGATTGGTCCATTTTGATTCCTTTGATAACCGATCGGCTGATATTTGTGAAGCTAATGTATGCAGGGACTAGGCTTTGAGACTAGGCTCGCCTAGTAGAGCTGGTCGGATATTTAGTTTATCCTTCATGTAATTCTGCACGGAATTAGCCTAGCACAAAATCTGTGTTAAACTGTGTTAGACAGCTTTATTCAGTAATAGAGGCTTAACACCAGTCTAACTCATAAATGAATTACACGAAGGATACACCGGATATTTGAATGTTAAAAAATATTTTGGCCACCGTTGAGTGAGGTAGGTATGAGATCATCTTCGTGCGGATCAGCTGCAGCAGATGACTTTGATCTTAATGAAATGGTGAGGGGGATTCTCTTGGTCCATTCAATTCAAGTGCAGGTAATAAGTTGCGAGGGAGTAAATTTATTTGATGTAACAGCCTTGTATTTCAGAGGGAGTAAGTTTATTTGATGGAATAGCCTTTTATTTCAGAGGGAGTAAGTTTATTTGATGGAATAGCCTTCAGAGGGGTAAGTTTATTTGATGGAACAACATTTTATTTCAGAGGGAGTAAGCTTATTTGATGGAATAGCCTTTATACTTCAGAGGGAGTAAGTTTATTTGATGGAATAGCCTTATATTTCAGAGGGAGTAAGTTTATTTGATGGAATAGCCTTTTATTTCAGAGGGGTAAGTTTATTTGATGGAACAGCATTTTATTTCAGAGGGAGTAAGTTTATTTGATTGAATAGCCATTATTTCAGAGGGAGTAAGTTTATTTGATGGAATAGCCTTCTTATTTCAGAGGGGTAAGTTTATTTGATGGAATAGCCATTTCAGAGGGAGTAAGTTTATTTGATGGAATAGCCTATTTATTTCAGAGGGAGTAAAGTTTATTTGATGTAATAGCCATTTCAGAGGGAGTAAGTTTATTTGATGGAATAGCCTATATATTTCAGAGGGAATAAGTTTATTTGATGGAATAGCCTTTTATTTTCAGAGGGAGTAAGTTTATTTGATGGAATAGCCATTTCAGAGAGGGGTAAGTTTATTTGATGGAACAGCCTTAAATTTGATAAGGCAAAAAAAAAAGTTGACTTGGTCTGGTCGGACAGTCGGATTTTTAAAAAATAAAATAAAATTTTTGGATTTTTGAACAAGCAGATACTACTCAAAAACACGTTTTCATCTTTCTTTATTGTTATGTGCTTCTTTTCAAATTTCTTTTTACTTAGAATAAAAAAATAGCGACCCTAGATTTCAGAAAATGCGGGTCGGTCGGAAAGGGCAAGTCAACTTCTTTTTTTTGTTGCCTAAACTATGACAATCGAATTATATGAGTACTAATTGGGCTAAATCAGCCACAAAGGCAACACGGAACAAAACTGCGGTGAGTGAGTCAGGGACATTTGCTCACATAAGCTGATCTTACGACCAGCAATAATAGTATAAACATTCATGGCCTAATATCATCATGGCACAAAATGTCACTCATAAAATATGCAAAATGACAACATCAGTTTTTGTAAAATAGAAAATTCGAATGAATTTATTTTGTAAACAAAAAAATCCATATAACTTATACATGGTCTTTGTACAGTAACTACAGTAGTACCATACCGTATTATCCCTATTAAGCGCCCAGGGTGGTTAGCAAAGTCATTTTGGGTGGGCGCTTACTATGTTACCTTTTTTTAAACTCATTTATCGTGGAGACTATCGAATTTGGCAAGGTTGCGAAGACATTTTGTTCAGTAAACATACCAATAATAGGGGAGAGCGGGCGGCGATCGAACCAGGCTTACTGGTACTGCTTTACTGAAGGACGCCGTGGCGAAAAATATTGTTGTACAGTGCTACGGTAATTGAAAAGGTGGGCGCTTTTAAGGGATTGTTTGTTGGTAGTCTTTGAGATAAACAGGGGTGGGCGCTTAATAGGGATAATACGGTAACTGAAAATGTGATATCGTTGACATTTAGTTAAATAAAAAATGCTGACTGGTAAAAATAACCTTATGTTATACAATCTGAACAAATAATATTCTTGGGGAAGACCAACAAAATACTGTGAAACCCTCACTTGATGATAAATGGCAGAACTGGCATGGAGAAATTGTAACCTTGGCAAATTCCACAAAGAACTAGATGGGTCTAGCAGCAATCGAGGGTGGGTTGATCACCGAAATCTTCAACAAGATATAATTGTATATGATATGTCTATTATAAAATCTCTTAACAAAAATAAAATACAATTTTGTAGATAATTCTATTTATTACACAACAATAGCTGCCACTTGGATTTCATCCAGAGATTATATATAATTAAATATGTCATACACTACAATGTTAGAAAATATTTTCCCAACACTTTTAGGTCTAATTTAGAACCCACCCTCCCCCATATGAATAATTTGTAATCCAATGATGTGCAACGAGAAAACATGGGCTTTCTTTCAAAACCAAAATCTCAATTTGAATGGGGCAAAGTAAATTTGATCAGGTCCTATACCTTTAGGCAATCAAAAACTCCTGTTCTACAGGCAAATAGATCTCTGGTAGGGTCGGTGGGTCAGCCTTCCTTTCCTTTTTTTCAAACATTTTCGAATTCTTAATAACAATTTCAAAATATTTCAAAAGAATTCAACAATGTTTGAACAATTTCTAAAAATGTTCAGGACCTTAAAATCTAAAACATTTGATAATACTTCGTGTGCCAGGTGGGGGTATGCCCCACTTGGCCTCGTTGCGTTTTACTTGACCTTCCCTCATCCAGCCAACCTGAATTCACAGGCCTTCCATCTCATATTAATACTGAAAAAAATCTTCTGTAACAAAATGCTACATGCATTACTATTTGTGCTCATCAATCATGGTCTGAACAATTTGAAGAACTTGTGCAGGTTTCAATTTGCATCTTAACCTAACCTCTTCAAGTCTTCCCCTGTATTCACCTTCTTTCGTGAGAAAATAGGTCAAGATTTGTTTTCCTGCAATTTATAATGTTGGGTGAAGATCACCAGTGCACTATGTTTGTTCTATAGTGATATATGGGAGATATAGTTGAGATATAGGTGAAGATTCACTATAGATTCACCTGTCCATAATACAAAAATACAAATTAGTTCCAAGTTTCACCACATTAAAAATATAACTAGACACAGATTAGACGTCTAATCGTTGATGTTTCTTGAGGGTAGGGTCAAGATTGACATTGATGCCTGCATTAATCATTATGTTACTGTTATATTTTACTTGTGGTGTTGGCGGAAATAAAACTGAACTACCAATACAAGACACACACGATATAGTATTACAACATAAATATGTAACCCAGTACATTAAAAAATGCCTGATGTCGGTCAGCCAAGTTTTGAGAGATAAGCAATAATAAGAAATGCAATGCCCTTTTTCATCATATATTTAAAACCATTAGAAACCTTAACGGATTTCCTATCAGCTTTGTGAGTACCCTATTTACTCCATTAAACGCCCCTGCTATATTAACCCCCCCCCCCCCCCCCCCCCCCCGGAAAATCCCTACTCCCCAAGGTACGTAAATGTCACTTTTCTTGTAACAGTAACTAGTACCGTATTATCCCTATTAAGCGCCCAGGGCGGTTAGCAAAGTCATTTTGGGTGGGCGCTTACTATGTTACCTTTTTTTATAAACTCATTTATCGTGGAGACTATCGAATTTGGCAAGGTTGCGAAGACATTTTGTTCGGTAAACATACCAATAATAGGGGAGAGCGGGCGGCGATCGAACCAGGGTTACTGGACCTGGTACTGCTTTACTGAAGGACGCCGTGGCGAAAAATATTGTTTTACAGTGCTACGGTAATTGAAAAGGTGAGTTTATAAGAGATTGTTTGTTGGTAGTCATTGAGATAGACAGGGGTGGGCACTTATAAGGGCATGGGCGCTTAAAGGTATATTATGTGATCTTTCCAGGGAACGCCCTCAACATCGAAAAAAAAATAGAAAGCAGATTTTCTTGCAGATTTACATTTCTGATCATAAATCATGCATACATTCCAAGTTACAGGGCGATACGATTCTTAATTACTTCAAAATCATGGTTTTAGAGTGAAAATAAACTGTCAGAATCTGGACACTTTATATTTTTCACTCTAAATTCACTCTAAAACCATGATTTTGAGGTAATTAGGAATCGTATCGCTCTGTAACTTGGAATGTATGTATGATTTATGATCGGAAATGTAAATCTGCAAGAAAATCTACTTTCTAAAAAAAATAATGAATAGAGGGCGCCCTCTGGAAAAGATCACATAATATGCCTTTAATAGGGATAATACGGTAACTGAAAATGTGATATCGTTGACATTTAGTTAAATAAAAAATGCTGACTGGTAAAAATAACCTTGTTATACAATCTGAACAAATAATATTCCTGGGGAAGACAAACAAAATACTGTGAAACCCTCACTTGATGACAAATGGCAGAACTGGCATGGAGAAATTGTAATCTTGGCAAATTCCACAAAGAACTGGATGGGTCTAGCAGCAATCAAGGGTGGGTTGATCACCGAAATCTTCAACAAGATATAATTGTATATGATATGTCTATTATATTTCCGTCATCATATAAGGTTTCTCGCGTTACTCCATTGATAAAGAAACCTGGACTGGATGCTGATACATTAAACAATTACAGACCCATATCCAATCTTAAGTTCATCTCAAAGGTTGTTGAAAGAGCTGCTTCGGCTCAGCTTCAAGAATACATGCTGGAAAATGAACTCTATGGTGGTAGACAATCGGCGTATCGCAAACATTTCAGTACGGAAACCGCTCTAGTACGTGTACAGAACGATATTCTGCGCGCTCTTGACCAGCATTCTGATGTAGTCCTTGTTCTTCTTGATCTCTCGGCCGCCTTTGATACTGTTGACCATCGGATATTACTTCAGCGGCTGAGAGATCGATACAGAGTGCATGGTGACGCTCTTGCTTGGTGTACGAGCTACCTATGTGATCGTCAGCAATCTGTTGTAATCGGTGACAGTGTATCAGCAACACATGTTATGAGCTGCTCCGTTCCTCAAGGATCAGTTGCTGGACCGTTTATGTTTACAGCTTATGCTGCTCCTCTTGAAGATGTGGTTAGATCATACGGTGTTGAACCAATGATCTATGCAGATGATACACAATTGTATCTCGTTTTGGATCCTTGTAGGGATCAATGTGATAACCGACTTCAACCCCTTGAAGATTGCATCCGCGGCGTGAAAGCATGGACTGCCGAAAACAAATTACTTCTGAATGACTCAAAGACTGAGGTATTGCGTCTAAATTCACGTTTTATTAAGAATCCTGCTCACTTCTCTACTATAAATGTTGGTGATTCGGAAGTTGATATAGTTTCTGAAGTGCGTAATCTCGGAGCCCTAATGGATCAGCACATGACTCTATCATCACATGTGAATAAAGTGTGTCGCGCGGCGTGTCTGGCTATCTCCAAAATTGGTCGGATTCGCAAGTATATCGACCGTCCTACAGCAGAGCGTCTGATACATGCCTTTGTGACATCCAGACTTGATGCAAACAACAGCCTGCTTTATGGTCTTCCAGTTTCTACGATCTCCAAACTTCAGCGTGTGCAAAATAGTGCTGTGCGACTTGTTCTCGGACTATATGGCAAAAATCGCGTAAACATCAGCGATCAACGTCGAAATGAGCTGCACTGGCTTCCTGTGAAAGACCGAATTGTCTTCAAAATCCTCATGCTCACTTACAAATCGCTAAACGGACTTGCTCCACCTTACTTAAAAGAACTACTTAAACCCTACACACCTAATCGCTCGCTCCGGTCATCATCGAAAGGTCTTCTTGAATCACCGCGGACTGTATCAACTGCAACTTACGGTGAACGAGCTTTCTCTGTTTCTGCGCCAAAGTTGTGGAACGGGTTGCCGCAGCAGATTAGGAATGCCGAATCACTAGCCACATTCAAGAAACTTTTAAAAACTCATCTTTTCAATTATCCATCTGTATAATATGTATTCTGCTGCATCACTCCATTTTATTCATGTTATTCAACTCTTTTACTTATTATTGTGTATTTATAAAACTTTTAGCATGTTTTTATTTTTGTATAGTTCTTGTTGAGTGCCGGTCCACTCATTTTTAATGCTTTGTTTTAATTATCAATGTGCATTATTATGTCGGGTTTTTAATGAGTAGTTGTTTTTTATTGCTTGTTATTGCTTGTATATGTTTTTTTTAATTATTGTAAAGCGCCTAGAGGCCTTTGCTGGTATTTCTGCGCTATATAAGAGCCTATTTATTATTATTATTATTATTATTATAACTCTCTTAACAAAAATAAAATACAATTTTGTAGATAATTCTATTTATTACACAACAATAGCTGCCACTTGGATTTCATCCAGAGATTATATATAATTAAATATGTTGTACACTATGACACACTTCAATGTTAGAAAATATTTTCCCAACACTTTTTAGGTCTAATTTAGGCCCCACATAATGAATAATTTTTAATCCAATGATGTACAATGAGAAAATATGGGCTTTCTTCCAAAAACAAAATCTCAATTTGAATGGGGCAAAGTAAATGTGATCAGGTCCTGTACCTTAAGGCGATCAAAAACTCCAGTTCTACAGGCAAACATCTCTCTCAGGTGGGTCAGCCTTCCTTTCCTTTTTTTCAAACATTTTCGAATTCTTAATAACAATTTCAAAATATTTCAAAAAAATTCAACAATGTTTGAACAATTTCTAAACATTTTCAGGCCCTGAAAATCCAAAACATTTTATAATACTTCATGTGCCAGGTGGGGTATGCCCCACTTAGCCTCGTTGAGTTTTACTTGACCTTCCCTCATCCAGCCACATGAATTCACAGGCCTTCCATCTCATATTAATACTGAGTAAATCTTCTGTAACAAAATGCTACATGCATTACTATTTGTGCTCATCAATCATGGTCTGAACAATTTGAAGAACTTGTGCAGGTTTCAATTTGAATCTTAACCTAACCTCTTCAAGTCTTCCCCTGTATTCACCTTCTTCCGTGAGAAAAATAGGTCAAGATTTGTTCTCCTGCAATTTATTGGGCAAAGATTCACCCCAGTGCACTATGTTCGTTCTATAATAATATATGGGAGAAGTTGAAATATAGGTGAAGATTCACTATAGATTCACCTGTCCATAATACAAAAATACAAAAGTTTCACCACATCAAAAATATAACTAGACAAAGATTAGACGTCTAATCGTTGATGTTTCTTGAGGAGGGTAGGGTCAAGATTCACATTGATGCCTGCATTAATCATTATGTTACTGTTATATTTTACTTGTGGTGTTGGCGGAAATAAAACTGAACTACCAATACAAGACACACACGTTACAGTATTACAACATAAATATGTGACTTCACATCAAGAGGACAAATCTATTGTCAAAAATTCGGTACCGCAATGGGCAGCCCGGTGTCCCCCATTATAGCGAATATTGTTATGGAGCACTTAGAAGACATTGCCCTAGCTACCGCTCCGCTTGACTGCAAACCCAAACTGTTCAAACGTTATGTGGATGACATATTGGAAATAGTAAAGAAAGGCACAGAAGACAAACTCACGGACCATCTCAACAGCGTTGATGACACTGGCAGCCTGAAATTTACATATGAGAAAGAACAGGAGGGCCAAATAGCGTTCTTAGATACTCTCATAGTACGCAAACCAGATGGCAGTGTAAAACTACTTGTGTACAGAAAACCGACCCACACAAACCAATATTTGAACTTCAATTCGGCGCATCCATTACATCAAAAACTAGGGGTGATCCGCACGTTGTTGGATAGAAAGGACAAAATAGTCACTGAACCCGAGGACAAAATCGCGGAGGAACAGATTATCAAGTCAGCACTTCATCAATGTGGATACCCTCAATGGTCGATTGAGAAAGTCAAAAAAGCGCGACAGCAACCGAAGAAACAGAACAATAAAAATGCAAAAAGTGAGAGAAAAACTCTAACAAACGTCACTCTACCGTATATTGCAGGAGTCACAGAAAAGATCCAACGAATCTTCAGAACTCACAACATAGGTTCGGCGGTCAAACCCCACACGAGTCTCCGCAATATGCTTGTACATGTGAAAGACAAACAGGACAATGACGATAAAGCAGGCGTGATCTACGAGATCCCTTGTCAAAATTGTGATAAAACTTACATAGGCGAAACAGGCCGACGTTTCGGTACGCGAAAAAAGGAACACAAAACAGAAATGGACAAAATGACAGGCCCCAAATTTACACGCACGGCAAGGATAGACTCACAAAATACGGAGATGAAGTCTTCGATCGCAGATCACGCTGCTACGGAAAACCATCTAATAAAATGGGACGACACAAACATTCTCGCGAGAGACAACACTAGAAACACCAGATGGATTAGAGAATCCATTTGGATCCGTCGCAAATCCCATCTAGACATGAAACAGCACCTCATGAACAGCGACGAGGGGGCCTACCAACTTAGTCACCTGTATGATCAATTGATCCAGAAAACGTCATCTAACACATCTCGTGACGTCATCAGAAAAACTACTTCTGGTAACACTGGATCAACGGTCGTCATACACCATTGAGAAAGACATCCGATCGGACGTCGAAACTGTCTGGAACAGTAATTTCAATTTTGGAATTATTCTATGAATCTTCTAATTAAGTTTCCTTGGATTCCTGATGAACCTATTCTCTCTCTCTATGTGACCCAGAACATTAAAAAATGCCTGATGTCGGTCAGCCAAGTTTAGAGAGATAAGCAATAAGAAATGCAATGCCCTTTTTCATCATATATTGAAAACCATTAGAAACCTTAACGGATTTCCTATCAGCTTTGTGAGTACCATATTTACTCCATTAAATGCCCCCCCCCCCCCCCCCACACCGAAAAATCCTGACGTCCCCCAATAAATGATCCCCTTTTGAAAAATACAGCGCCCCAGGGGCATTTAATGGAGTAAAACCGGTATCTAAGATTTGTCAGAAATAGACATCCGGTAGCTTTTGATATATTAGGTCACACATAGTATTGGGTTTCACAAACAAGTCCTGTGATATATGAATACATACGTAAATCACATACATATCACAAGGGCATTTTGCCTTACATTGTAAAGATCCACATTATGATGTATACAAATAAAGACCTCACAAAAAAGCAATCTGTTATATATTGTGATATTGTATAATATTGTGTTTATAATTTGTTTAACCATTTAATAATGAAAACACCAGGGAGAAACTTGATAGTGAAGGGTATTGTTTAAACCTTATTTTTATCCAATATCAAAATCAAAAAGGTCACTTTTACAAGGATTTCAATATTTTATATTTATAATTTTTTTCAATTTTAAAAATTGATACATAAGTAGCAGTTCTGTGTAAGGTTGAATTACCGTTGTTAGGCATTAACCAACGTAGGCGGATATTGATGCACAAGTTTAAACTTTGTCCAAAGATAACGCATAAACAAATCTTAAGTTACTCATGTGAGGGTCTTTATCCATAAAAAAATTGATACAATAGACATTACAAAATATTGATACAATATATTATTTTTTTCTGCATAAAAATGTGCATATGTAGAAGGTGGTGGTTGTAGATTCCGTAAGTTTTAGCACCAATTTTCTATCTCAATCTTTTATTTGTCAAATTAAAAAGAGTAGCCAGCAAGCTATCTATGTAAGGATGACGGTACTGATGACCGACGTATACCAATTTGCTGGTAAATTAATTGTTTTCAAAGCATGTAACTATATGATCAGATCATTAATTGAATAAACAACCACTTCATATAAGGCTATATTAAAAATATCTTTTGTCTCAAAGCTCTTTAGTTTTTCAAAACCTAATGCGGAATGCGGTTTTTTTAAAGTTTTTTAAATTTTTTAATTATAAATATAAAATATTGAAATCCTTGTAAAAGTGACCTTTTGTATTTAAAATGATGTGATCAATGAAAATCTGAAATATAGGTGAAACTTTGGGATTTTTTTTCTTTCTTTTTTTCTAACGCGCACCAATTAACTAACGCGCGGGAGCTTTGAGACAAATGATTTTTTTAATATAGCCTAAGCAAACCCACAGATAATCGCTTCATCTGTGAAAGTGGTAATTTCCACATTTTGATCGATCTTGAACCATTATGCTTGTTTCTAAATTCGCGATTTGTAAGTTCATCACATAGATTTATACAAAAATAAAATATATTTGCACCTTTTTATTCTACGGTAGCAAGAACAATTAATGTGACCCAACAATTTACATGTTTCCAGTTATTGTTGGGTTCTATAGATGATGTGACCGTTGTTTACAACAGTAGTGTTTACAAATTGATTAGTGCCTGGTCTGAAGACTACTGCATACATACTATTCAAAAGCACCTGCTTTTATGGTGCGTACGCATACTGCCGGGCAACCATATTTAGTACCTTGTCTCTGATCATTGTGCTAGGATTTTTTTTTCTATTGATTTTTATTTTTTAATCTTGCAACACAGAAGGACATTTACAGATACATCCCATTGTGCTAGGGATGCAGACATTGACTACTGCACTATTCTACACAGTAAGTAATGATCAGTCAAGTGTGAATTTAATTTACAAAGCACATTCCCCGGTAGGTGCGCACGCATACCGTCTGGCATTACGTCACAGGTCACATCATCTATAGGCATGCTCTCTTCATGAAAAACATGATGTTTGTTTCAATTGTTACACCATGTTTTTCAGAAACCTTTCACCACTATCAAAGTCCATCTCGAGAATAACTGAGTCGATACTAGGCATGCTTGTACTTATCTCAATGCATTTCTCAAGGTGATTTCAAATATGGTGATGGAATTCAATACTGTTGAGATTTTTGAAACATTTTGTGAAATTTTGGAAATGCTGTCTGCAGATGCCTGCCACATGAAAAGTGTTAAAAATTCAAGGCGTTTTTGTCTCACACAATTATCTATTACCTAAATATTTCATAATTATGATTACACTGCAGTTTTCTCATAGTATAAATGAATCTAAAATTCTATCCGAGTATGTTTACAAATGATCAAGATAAATAAAATATAGATTGTCCAATAGATGTCAGTATGTATGGTTTTACAAAACTCTTTCCTGGCATTTCAAGGATATCTGGTGGGAATCCTGGTCCATCCGTGTATGCAATAAGAATGAATACAAATTCGTTTGCAATTGGGTTTTGCTGTGTCAAAAAAAGGCAGTTGGAACGGATGTATGGGGCTGTTTTGATCGAAATAGCATAGGAATAAAAGAATGACAAGGCAACCCGAAAGAATTGATAAAACTGTATGTCAATAGGTGGGGTTTGTCTATATCTGTAAGTCAATAAACACAGTCCAGTATATCTGGAGAAATAGACGTTTATTCGTAATTGGCAATTTCATGTGAAAGAGGGAGACATACTCGATGTCACGCTGATAAACATACATACGTCTATAAGTGGGAGTTGTACAGATATCATATGTATGACGTGTCCAAAAAAATTGCAGACATCACTTCTACATATTATAGTCGGGTATATTACTGACACAATTGAATTACTGGAGGCATATCTTTCCTAATAGTTATAAATTGATCTGGTCCTTGTTTGTATAACTTGAGGGGTGTGTGTCTATGCCTCAATCTGGCCACACATACCCACAGTCTAGTATATACAGAGGGAGTTGTGCAAACATTTTATGTATGTATCATCTAGGAAAATGCAAATATAAACACTGGTTTTACTCATACATTGGGATAGCGATGTGACCTGATAATAGGCTGATAAAAATTACGGTTGTGTATAGTCCACTCATTAAGTCCTACGTTCCATTCTCAAGATAGGTTGATTTGTCCATGTTGGGCTTGCATAAAACCAGACCTGCAAATTTCCCGTATCGCATCGCAATTTGCTCATTAAAAAAAATCAACTGCGATACAACTTTCAAAGGACCTGAGGTGAGACACATTTTCCATAATTGATGCTCTGGTCTGTATATGGTTCTCTTAATACCAAACGGCTCAGGCCTTTGCCTCAATCTTGACATCCATTTGCAAACAGTTAAGCATATCCAGGAAGGCGATAGGAGGGAGTTATTCATATATAATTTGGCATTCATCATACTACAGTCATTCACACCTAAAGAATTTTCGTCGCTATTCTGTCAAAATTTCAAACACCGTGCTCGTGCCCCTTAACATGTATAAAGCAACACTTCCTATGCATAACTGTTGGACAGTTTTACTTTATACATGCTGAAGGGCCTGAAAAGATAGGGAGGTTTTGACAGAACAGCAACGTTTCACTCCTCACACATCTTTGCCTGGCAGGATGTGGTTACCATAGCTGCTATAGGACATCAGCCGGAAATACTTGAAGATCTGTAAAAAGAAAATTGACATAAAATAGTTTAAATTACTTGATTTAAAAAAATGAGTTTCTACCTTTTTATATTACCCGCATGGCATAAGTTACTTTATGTTACCCATCACACCAAAACCACCAGTTGTTTCCAGAAATTAAAAGTGAGATTTAGATTAACCCTAACAGCCCAGGAACTGCTCTGCCAACTACTGTAAAACGCTTTAATTTCGCGGATACTTAATTTCATGAATTGAGAATGACTGCTATTTTAGCGGACATTGAATTTCGCGAATCTGGAATTTTCGCTGATACTTTCAATGCAAAATTGTTAGTTTCGCGAATCCACATTCCTTGCGATAATCACGAAATTTAATCTGTGGCGAAATTAAGTGGTTTTACAGTATCAGGTTTGGATTCCTGGCACCATTCAGAGTCAAGTGTCTCCTGTTTTAACGGTCACTATTTTGCTTGTTATTTGCCCTTCAAGTTTGGTCCTAATTCAACTTCAAATTGGCCAATTTTACATGATAAGCCTATTTTACAACTTGACCTGATTTGACCTAGGTATATGACCTTTGACCTCATTAGAATATGAAGGTGCCCATGTTACATCTACAATCCAAGTTTGGTTCCAATTGGAGTTCAATTTTTCAAATAAGACCAAACACTTTACCGTAACTTAATACACAGACCCCTGATAACCGCACCCCCCACCCCACCCCCACCCCCACACACCCCTACATGTATTCGCCCTCAAACGAGGACTATGAAGTGGTACTATCCAAACGAGGACACCCCAACCTGGATACACCGAGGACAAAATGGTGATTATTTTTTGTGTATTTTGGTATCACACCGCCAACCACGCACAACCACACAGTGTTACTATCTAACCGAGGTGTGTGAGGGGGTATGTCATAAGAGGACCTCATTTATATAGTGTTTTTATACTATTTGGAATATTTTGAACATATCAGGAAAATGAGGACTGTCCGCAGTTCCAAGGTGTGTCCGCGGTTTGAAGGTGTGTATTCATACGGGTGTCCGCAATTAGATAGTGAACATGTTCACAACCACACACCCCACCCCTCACAGAATAAAGGACCGGTAAATTAAGCAACAACAACAAAAATCTTTTGGGTTACCCAAACACAAAAACTGACCTTAATTTCTTTATCTTCTGACCCTGTGAATAGTAATCCATTCTTCAAGGTGATAGCATTCACACTGCCCTGATGTCTGGAGAGGACTTGAAGTGACAAGAAATTCTCTAAATTCCAAATCTGTATAGAGCAATCGAATTAGTACAATGTTAAAATATTGTTTGTGGGATGTAATTCTTATACAATCAGATAGGTCCAGCCCTCCAAATTTTTCCGAGCTTGCATCACTTTTTGCACCCCGAAATATGCCAATTGTGATATATTTTTTATATACACCTAGCACATAAAGTCCCTGACCAGGTGCTTTGGGGTTGGCTAATTCAAAATATATAATCGGTACCAAAAATCTGAGATATACATTGAATGAGCACATTTCTTCTCAATTTGGTACCTCATTCAACAAAATCGAATGGATACTTTTAAACTTATGGCGATTTCAATGACTGCGCATAACAACAGCAAAGTTGCACTAGGTATAGGAAATCATTGATTTGTGTGCCAGTTATGACAGTAATCACACACAATTCCATGAATACCTAGGTCAACTTTGCTGTTGTTATGCGCGGTCATTAAAATCGCCATAAGTTTAAAAGTATCCATTCGATTTTGTTGAATGAGGTACCAAATTGAGAAGAAATGTGCTCATTTAATGTATATCTCAGATTTTTGGTACCGATTATATATTATATAACTTTAAAAGTATCCATTCGATTTCGTTGAATGAGGTATCAAACTGTGGAGAAGAAATTTGCACATTTAATGTATAGCTCAGGATTTTGGTACCAATACGCCAGCATCGTGAGTGCCCATGATGACGCAAGAGTTTGTTTGCTGAGGGGCTGATGATAGGAATTGTTGTTTATTAGTACAATTCAGAATAGAACCATATCAGTAGGCCTGGAGCAAGATTAGCCAACCTCAAAGCACCTGGTCAGGGACTTTATGTGCTAGGTGTATATAGGGTTTTAAAAGCCTAGTGCTAAGTTGCAATTTGAGTTATTTATTCCAAGTCATTGCCAAATACTGTGGAAGTTTTTGTACGACATTTATTTTCAAGCTATTCACACTAAGTTTAGCTAGCACAAAATAAAAACATGTGAAAATTA
Organism: Ophiura sarsii; assembly: GCA_035610835.1. Classification (NCBI taxonomy): domain Eukaryota; kingdom Metazoa; phylum Echinodermata; class Ophiuroidea; order Amphilepidida; family Ophiuridae; genus Ophiura; species Ophiura sarsii. The sequence continues at coordinate 33,401,154 of CM069458.1, forward strand.
ATGTGTACAGGTAGTGATGCAGCACCAAATGTTCTCATGCGCTTAAATAAAAATGCTAGAAATGATGGGTCAAGCGCGAAAATGTCAATTTTTACAGTACAAATTGCACCTCATAAAAAGGAACAAAAAAAACCCAACAGTTGATGACTGAAAGAAGCAATTGAATGCAGGGTGCCATGTGGCCCACCACCACTAGGCCATCTCTTTGGAACCACACATGGCCCAGCCCTTTTTCAGGGTGGACCAGTGGAGTATTTCTGAATATAATTTGTTTTATGTTTTCTTTACTATTGTTCAATCTGAATCATTCAAGTTTAAATTGTGAAGGTAACAGAAGCTTGACAAACAAAGTTGAGTATTAAATATAAGGCTATATTAAATAAATCTTTTGTCTCAATGCTCTTCAGTTTTTCAAAACCTAATGCGGAATGCGGGTTTTTTTAAGTTTTGTTTTTTGCTTTTTTATAAATATAAAATATTGAAATCCTTGTGAAAGTGACCTTTTGTAAAGGGGTCAAAAAAGTAAGTCTCCCCCTAAATTAGATTACATTTGTTTACATAACTTGACACACTATTAGACATTTTGAAAAATTGAAACGATTATGAAATTGGCTACCAATAAAAAGTTTTACATTTTCGATATCATGTTTACTTTTCCCAAAACAGTCACATTTCCTCAAAATGATGTTTTCAGAAAAAGTGGCACTTACTTGTATTGGATTTTGGCAAATTAACGGAAACATCATTTTGGGGATATTTGACTTTTTTTGGAAAAGTAAACATGATATTGAAAATGGGAAACTTTGTACAGATAGCTAAGCCTTTTTCCTTTTCAGAAAAGTTTCAATTTCTTAAAACGTCTAATTGTGTGGGGTGTTATGCAAACAAAATTGTATAGGATTTTGGAAATTGCCACTGTTTCTGAGAACATCGTTTTGAGAAAATGAGACAATTTGGGGAAAAGTAAACATGATATTGAACAGGAGAAACTTTCGGTGAGAAGCCAAGCACTTTTTCTTTTCACAAGTTTTAAGTTTCACAAAACGATTAATTCTGTGTACAGTTATGCAAACAAACTTTGTCTAATTTTCGTACAAAAAAAATCACAAGAGAGAGTTTTTAAATTTACTGGTATGGACCATGGGCCACTTTTTCTGAAAACATCATTTGGGGAAATGTTACTGTATTGGGAAAAGTAAACATGATACCGAAAATGTAAAACTTTCTATTGGTAGCCATGCGTTCTCTCTTTTTATAATCATTACTTTTTTTTACCCCTTTATTTAAATGATGTGATCAATGAAAATCTGAAAAATCGGTGAAACTTTGGGATTTCTATTTTGTTGTTGTTGAAAGAAAGAAAAATTAAAAATGTTTTTTTTCTTCTTCTAACGCGCACCAATTAACTAACGCGCGCGGGAGCTTTTGAGACAAAATATTCTTTAATATAGCCTAATCAAAGCAAATAATTCTCGATCAATTTGCCACATACACATGCATGCTGTATATGCACCAGGTATGAACACAGGAACCAAAACATATACACACTTGACTGTGCTTTCTCCTGTTTGTGTTTTCGAGACGTGTGTTAAAAATCAATTGTTGATCGAGATTTATTTGTTTTGATTATAGCAGTTTATCGTTATCTCCATTTATAACCAAGATCCACCCCACACTTCACCTCCCCCAGAAAATAAAAATTAGAACAAAGAACAGAATTATATTATCCAAACTAGTATAAAACAAATGTAAAGTCATGCAAAAATTCTCCACCCCCTCCAAAACTAACTAACTAACTAACTAAACAACTAACTAACTAACTAACCAACTAACTTAATAACTTAATAACTTAATAGCTAAATAACTAAAATTAAAAAAAGTTTAAAAAAAGTTATTAACTAAAACAATATGAAACAAACAACAAGAAGTGATAAAAACTAAAATGCAAAACAAACATAAATTCATCCATACCCTAATAGTACAATCGTATGACCCTGATATGAAAAACTGATGGCCTGGACTAACTGCTAAACCAGTGACAATTCCAATATGGCCGCCAAGCCTAGACAAGTGCTTGTGGGTATTGACATCGTACAATTGAATATTCCTATTGTAGGTTCCTAAAAGAACAAATAAAAAGAACACAAAAAAGAATGTGAACATAACTTTTGAATTTTTTAGTGTATTTTATTTCTATGATTTCACACCATCAGCACTACCTGTCAGACAACCAGCCTCTAAAACAGTTTGTGATTGGTTACCGGAATAGCTATAACATTTATTAAGCCAATCAGACATGCTAAGAATGATCACAGCTAGGGCTGATAGCTCTAATTTGATTGGTTAGTTAGTTAGTTATATTATATTAGCAACCAATCACAGACATTGTGAGAGAGACGGTAGTGTCTAGGCGTTATCAATACTGTCATGGCTGTAAAATGCCAGTACCCACAAGCACCGTCTTATTAGCTAGGACAAAGAAACAGAAGAAGAAAAAAGATTATGCCGTTAGTGTTCTTCAACAGTTACCTGTACAGTATTATCATATGATGCAGATATTAGGAACTGATCAGCGGGGCTGATTGCCAGGTCTGTAACAATTCCGATCTGGCCGCTGAGGCACTTGAGGTGTAGGAAAGTCTGCATATCGAAAATGTGGATGTTACGGTGGTGCGAACCTATGATAGTGGGACGAAATATGGGAGAGAAATTATTATATATACACACATAGTAGATTCTTGTACACAGGGCAGTGTTTGTTATCGGTGAAAACATGTGTGCTACAGAGGTTAGTCTAAGTCCACCAAGAGATGATTCAGATGCATTTGACAAGCTGAAATATGCCAGAATCGTGAGCGCCCATGATGAGCTGACGCAAGAGTTTGTTTGCTGAAGGGCTGATGATAGGAATTGTTGTTTATTAGTACAATTCAGAATAGAACCATATCAGTAGGCCTGGAGCAAGATCACCTCCTTCCCCACCTCTATAAAAGTCAGCTTCACAATGCTTATTATGGACATAATTCCACCAATACAGGCTTGTGTGTGAACGTGAGTACAAGCGTACGAGCGTAATCCCGAAAGCTTTCATAAAATCGTCAATCATGAAATCATCATGAAATCGTCACGCACATATATGCATCGAGACGCAACTCCGCGAACAACAACAAAACTTGGTCGCATGAAATAGCCTGAATTTCGTCCATAGCATTATGATGCAGTGACTACGCCACTGAGACTCAGGTTCAATCCCTGGCATAACCAAGGGTGAGTTTCTTTGTCTCATCTTTCCCAATCACTTTGTTTCAGCAGTTTGAATAAAATCAGGCTGCTAGAGTCAGGGCTTGAAATAAGCAGGAGCAGGGAGCAAATTTACCCCCATTATACCTCAAAATGTCCCGTTCTTATGTAAATTATGTCACCAGGAGCAACTTTAACATTGAAAATTGCCTGATTGTTATTCCTTTACACTCATTGTCAATGACATAATTTCTGTGGTTTTACCCCTTAAAATAGCCCCTGGTATGTGATGAATTGCCCCTGGTCTTGAAGGAACATATCGAGGGTTGAGCGCCAGAAGGCCGTAACTCAACTTTTGGGCAAATTGATATTTTGGTACAAAATAATCCATTTAACCTAGATTTTCAGACACCATAAAGAGATAACGAATACACATTCTGAATTTGACTAAAATTAGAGTCATAAGTTGAGTGTTACAGTGTATTGTAATGAGTCTCAAATATTTGAAAGTTCTCAAAATAGCATTTCTTGAGTTACGGCCTTCTGGCGCTCAACTCTCGATATGTGAACCAGAAGCAAATGTGTGTAAAAAGTAGCTCCTGGTTCTTAAATCCTTATTTCAATCCTTATTTCAAGCCCTGGTCAGAGTGTTAGGGTCAGTAAGAAATGTTTTCCCTTTGGATTAAGCAAAGATCCCCAACATCCCAAATTGAAAAAAATGATCTTAGTTTTAAGACACACAAGCCCAGCCATGAGATAGTTTGAGGCTTGTTGAAACTCCAAGAAACCCGAGTTACGCTGTGTGTTTAGTGACGTCCTCGTTTGGTCTATACACTGGCGCACTCAACATTTTATTGTGTGGAGGGTCCTGTGTTCAAATCCCGAACTGGTGCTCAGAAATGTAGCTGGTATATCTCAAGTGAGTTGTTATAGGTGGTATGTGACAATAGTATGCAACTTAGTGGTATGCATTGGGCATCACATGTACAACATACAATATCTAAAGGATTCTAATTCAGACTATTGATATTATGTTTTGTACTACGTTTGGTATGATCGGGTATTATTTGGGCCATTTTAGCTTGAATATGGGTATTATTGATCCTATAAGGTCATTCTAAAGGCTGACCGATTAGTATATTGTATACATGTGAATATGGTTATATTCAAAAGGCTGGCCCATTTTATAGGTTAAAATTAGGTTATTCTAAAGGCTGCTGGAATATTTTATAGATTAAAATGAGATTATTCTAAAGGCTGGCTCATTTCCATGCAAACATTTGAATCAGGTTAATCCAAATATACTTGCTTTTATTAGTTTATACTTTTGAACAAAGTTATTTTGAAGGCCATTCAATTAATATATATACATTGAGGGTTATTTAATGGGCTGCCCCATTAGTACATACATTTTTAAGTGCTGTTATTCCACAGATTGGCTCGTTGTGTGTTATTTATTTGGCATTGTCAATAAGACGGACAAAATATGAATTGCAGACTATATCGTATTATGGACATATGTTACGTGTAGCATGAACAAATATTTCAAACTATCACCTAAAATTACCAAAACCAGGATAACCCATGCTTGGCTAACAGTTTAAGCTTATTTCCAATGGGGTTCATATCCACAAAAGCATCGAACATGAACAGGTAGGCAGAGTGCAGGCCCATAACCAGGATTTTTAAGGGGGGGCAATTTTTTTCAAAAGTGGATTTTTTTTCCCCAAATTTGGACCATTTTTACCAGGGGTGTATTTGGAAAAAGTGGACCTTTTTACCAAAATTTAAACCTTTTTTTCAACAAAAATGCACACAAAAACCAGGACCTTCAAAGGGATATTTTGGTATATGGGGGATTGAGGACGTAAAGCCTGGTTACAGGCCTGGGGCAGACAGGGCAAAAACATACTAAAAATGGGAGGGGATATGAAGATAAGCTTTCACTGTAAATTATATTAGTCGTGTCAACGACTAATATACTGTATTCGTCCTGTTTCTTTCTTCTGCTGTCATGTGACCTACAGCTCCGTAACCAATTGGCCGATTTTGACCATATTTGGTCATAAGTACCCTTATGTGCACCACTACTCAGATTTTCAAGCATAAGGGGTCAAAGGTCACACAGAGGTTACTAGGGGTCAAAACGTGATTCAACATGCTCCGATTTTGCTCGGATTTGTGGTATCTTGTGCGCATTGACAAGACAAGAAAAAAAGTCAATCATGACCTTGGGGTCAAAGGTCATACAGAGGTCACTAGGGGTCGAAACGTGATTTTTACATAAAACGCCCTTGCAATTTAGTGAAATGACCTGGAACAGGGGTGTGAGAGGCCACAAATAAAAAAAAGAGGAAAACAGACAAAAAAGAGGAAAAACAGCGTAAAATTGGGTAAAAATGCAAAATATGGACTAAAAAGAAGAGAAAATGCTGAAATTTTGGCATAAGAAAATTTAAAAAAAAGAGGAATTCAGCTTAAAAGAGGAACTCTCACACCCCTGCTAGAATCGTCAGAATTTGTCAACATATTCCTTATGACCGTACGCATATATGATAAATAGGTTTTTAAATTAAAATCGGGTTTTTAAAATCAAAAAATATTTGGGGTCACTAGGGGTCAAAATGTAAATTTTCACTCCATACACTAAAAATCCTACTTGTCCGAGAGGAAATGACCGATGATTGTCAGAATTAGTTAAAAGATTCCTTGGATCAATGTTCATATAGGTTGCTCCTGGAGTAAAAATGACATGTCATATGGCCTGGGGGGTCACTAGGGTCATTGACTTATACAGCGATAAAATTGAAGACATCGTCTGATTTTGACCGGACTTGTTTCATCTTGTGCGCATTGATAAGCCAAGAAAAAAGTCAATCATGACTTTGGGATCAAAGGTCACGAAAAGGTCACTAGGGGTCAAAAATATAAATGTTCACTACAAGACTCAAAATGCTACTTGTCCGAGAAGAAATGACCGATGAATGTCAACGTTGGTTATGAGGTTCAGTACGGAAAAGAGTATATTGTCATCAGCAGGTCAAAGGTCAAGATCCACGACTAATATCCGTGATCTATGATCACAATTTAGCTCTAGTTTAGTTTCTTACTTTTCAGCAACACAAGCCAGATATTGTTTCTTTACAGTTGATAATCAGGTTTTTTTCGCTTGGTGGTTGTTGGGTTGTTGATTTTTCTGTCCATTTTGTTATTGTTGTTAAAAAAGTGATTTTGTTTGTGATTCACTTGATGAATGGAGTGCATTCCATTCTAGTCCTGGATGAAGTTATGGTAAATGTGTTTGTGTCATACATCTTTCTGTCATGTGGGACGGTGACGTTCGATTCGGGTTACTATTTCTGTTTTTGTGACAATTGATGAAGTGATGAAATATTGATTAAGTTCGGCAGGTGTTAAAGATGTAATGTCATGATCAGGTCCTATGATAATTCAAGGTTTGTGTTGGCATTGACCAACATGTCTCCGGATGACATGACAAGGTTTTGAATGAAGTTATCCAACAGACTGCCCATTAGTTCTGTTCATAAACGAGGCGGGTTGGTGGGTCTGTGATAAAATAAACATAATTCTGACTTATATTTAATCTCATAATTTTGTGATTATAAGGCATTTGAATATAAGTTTTTCTCAGGGACAAGCGTTCTTCAAGTATGTAAAAACCACAAATTTGGCAACAGCATCAACAAAAATCTTCTTTTCTTTTTTATGGTGAGGAGAGGGTTCATATCTGTAAATGGCTACATTTACCTATTTCTTTTCTACAACAACATTTGACAATGAAAATAAAGCAAAATGTCAGATCTTACCTTATTCTGCTCTTTTTTTAATGATACTAAAAATAGCTATGACTTCAGATTTTAAAGTATGTTTCTGAGATTGTTTCTTTGCATTTGATAATCAGTTTTTGTTTTGCTTGGTGAACGGTGGTTGTTGGTTGTTATTTTTTCTGTCCATTTTGTTATTGTTGTTAGTTTAGTTTATTTGATTATATTTGTTTGTTTGTTTGATTGTATAAATCTGTCATATTACTTTAATTCAAACCTTGATAACGTGATGCCTCCAGTCCATTTTCTGTGGAATAATTTACCGCGTCACATCAGGCATGCCTCATCACTGATGACTCCATCAAAGAAGATGTTAAAAACACACTTATTCCACCATCATAGGTGCAAATGATGTTTAAAGGAAGGGTCCCGCAAGCACAACATTGAGCATTATTTGTTAGAAAAATAATTATCGAGCCGAAATTACGTAATTATATAGAACAAAACACCATACTAGTCACAAAAATGAATAAAAACTGCCGTCACTCAACATGTAGTCACAAAAATGAATAAAAACTGCCGTCACTCAACATGCGATCGAAAGTCCCGGTGTCGATGACGTCATGGGTATTGGTGCTAAAATTTGCGCATGTGCATTGTATAACTATGACATCATCGACACTGGGACTTTTGATCGCCGCGAATTTTAAAAAGTGCATGTTGAGAGATTGCGGTTTTGATTTGTTTTTGTCATAAGTGTGGTGTTTTGTTCTATATAATTACAAAAGTTGGGCTCGATAGTTATTTTTCTAACATATAATGCACACTTTTATGCTTGCGGGACACCTCCTTTAACACTGTTTTTATGTCATGTTTTTTTATTATGATAAGCACTGTGGTATCATTGTATAATGTGTAAGAGCGCTATATAAATGATCATTGTTTTGTTATGTTATGTAACTTGACAGGGGAATGTGCTACTTAGTAAATATGCATAACTATTCTGGTCAATGAGTCGAACATTTTTAGCCTAACAAGACCATTAAACCTATATTAAAGCAAATGTGCGAGTAACCCGTAGATGTAATGCACCTGTATGGTGAGATTATGATTAGGATGATGCTGATGTTAATACTGTTTCTTTTGCAGCAAACGTGGGTTTTTTCAAAACGTCACCATTTTCTCAAACTGTTGAATATGCATTCACTTGGCAAAATGGTTATAATCAAAGTTTTGGAATATATCACAATTCAAAATAATAATTACCTGTATACAGTGGCCGAGGGGCATGGGGGACATGCCCCAGTCATGAACCTCTACCCCCACTTGCCCCTCCCCTCGTCAGCTCAAGCCCCACACCATTTTGTCTGCCCCCCACCCCCCTTGATTGTTAGGGCGCCATCTTTTGTCAAAATTGTGCTTGTTCAAAATGGCATCGCGGTAAACACATATTAGCGAGCATAAAGAGTATTAAAAATGCACAGATTTGACCAAAGTAAGAGTGATTTAGCTGACGTGTTAGGCATTTTTCAGTAAGCTTATTACGATTTTGTCGATGGGATATTTTCGGGTTTCGTGAAGGTGACTTTTGTTCCCGGGACTATTTAAATTTGTGAGAGGGACCAAATTTCCCGGGACTGACTCCCACCCCCTAGATTCTGCCTACAGGAAAAAAGATAGGTACATTTGTGACAAAAATGGTGGTCGGGTCGGTTGGTCGGCGTTCCTTTTTTTCTTCTTTTTTTTTTGCCGACAAATATTACTGAAAGATCGTGGTTTAAGTAAATTAGACAAAATTGGTAAATGCAGCAAATATCAATATTTTGACAATTTTGGTAAAATTTAAATCTTAAAAAAGAAAAAGATTGCGACCCTTATTTTTGAGATTTTAGGGTTGGTTGCTGTGGGCAACACAACAATTGTTGTTTGGCCTTGGCAATTTGCCAGAGTCATAATTGCGCACTTCAAGAGCTGAGGGCGCGTACAACAAGCTGTCAATCATCTTGCATTGCAATGCGCTACCCATTATGGAATACAATGGGCCTGACTGGGTATATAGTGCCATATTTGCTGCCCATTTAATGTTATGCCTATATTTCAATGGGAGGTTCTACTTTTGCAGAATTACCTCTCCTATTGTTATAGGGACTCCCTGCAAGGGTAAACAAATTTACTAACATTTAATTTAATATCACACATGTCAGTCTAATTAGCGCGTGTTAATAAAGCATAATAAATATTGTACATTTGGGGGATTTTTCCCTGCTAAAAAGTAAATTCAATGTAATTTGTCTGGTATTAATATTTATTTTATTTAATTCATTTAATTCAGACTATTTTGCCGTTTTCAAATTTTCAAATTTATTTTCAAAAATCCACCAAATTCAATTAACCTAATCGACCTGACGGGAAAAAACATGTCAAATTATACCTTTACCTAAATTTTAATTTTGTTCTTGTTATGTATTATAATCACAGGATGCACAAAAAACAGCCAATTTCGCTCAAATTGCAGCATATTATCAACAGTTTGTGAAATAATGTGGCAAAACATGAAGCGTTTTTATCAAACCTTCAGGAAGTGGCAGCGTGCGGCCATTTCTGGCGTCAAGAAATGATGAAACCTTCACACCTGAGGAAACAAAATCATGCACATGAGCCCTAAACATATTGCTGCACTTTCCACACGGCTATTATTTTTACCATACACAAAACATATTTTTCAGAAATCTTTCACAATTTTCAAAGTCTATCTCAAGGATAACTGACCTAAAACTAGGCATGTTTGTACTTATGTCAATGCATTTCTCATGGTGATTCCAAATATGGTAATGAAATTCAACAATTTTGACATTTTTAAAACATTTTGTAACATTTTGGAATGTCGTCTGCAGCTGCCTGCCGCGTGGAAAGTGTTATGGTGCTGGGCAATTACAAATCCGTAGCTAAATATGCATCAGAATATGTAGGTGAAATTATGTTTCTATGCAAATATCATTCAAAATGTGTGAATAAATATTGATTATGATAGAAAGTGTTGATACTTTTAAATCAACATCATGATACACATTGTGAAAATGAAAACTTTAAATCTGCCCAACTCTATTTTTCATCTTCCGCAAAAAAACCGTAAAATTATCATCTAATTCCAATGTGTTTTTATTTTCTCAATCAATGAATATTAAAAATAACAACAAATGCCACTTACACCCCCCCCCCCCACACACACAAATCACTCAAACAATTTGATTTTTAACACTAGAAGATTTTGTTGCATAATCTCAAAATTTGAATCCTTCAAAATAATGGCCAAATTCAATACTATATACATATAAAACAATTCGCTACAATTTGTGTCAAGCAAAACACGACTTGACACTATGTCCCACTAATAACACAGATTTGATCATATCAGTAAATAGCCCAAACACAAAACAAAATCATTTGTTAGTGGTTGTCACAATGCTTCAGACAAAATTCCAAATATGCAAACGTATGCTGCGTGAAGCCCAAAGTGATTTTCAATGCAAAACAAATATTTGTTCTAAAGCGTGCACTGCAATTCAGCCACCGACATGCGTGCAAGTTTCTTCAAATTTTGTCCGAAGCATTACGACGGAGAGAAGCTGAAACAAATTCTTAAAGTAAAAAGTAAACATATTCTTTTGACCTAACACATATTTTCGTCTATGGTAATAAAATAGAAATAAACACAGCAAAACAAAGTCTGTCCTTTTCAGAGAGATCATAACTTTGACTCTGCTCATCTGATAATAATACAATTGATATAGACCTTTGAAGAAATATATTAAGCTACATTTTGATAGCATGCTTTCAACAAAAGACTACAAATCATTGAAAAGAATTATTTATAAAAAATTAATGTAGTTTCAAACGTCACAATCAGCACACAATGCAATGCATGCACAAGGAATCGAGTGGGAGTGCAAGCGCGTTATCCATTTAGAATTTCGGCATTTTTGCATCAGAGTGCATAACCTAGTAATTTGTAAGTTTGAAACTGCAATCTTCCTGCAATAACCTTTGCAAATGTATTGTCTTTGGTCGAAAATGAGGTACCAACATGTGGCTTAGGTGACAAAAAACAAAACAAAAACTGTACTATGGGCCCGACCGACCCTTTTTTAAAAATCAGATATTTTTGTTACAAATTTAGGGGAAATTTGAAAGTTTTTTTAATAGTTTTTAAAAACTTGATTTTTTTGTTGTGAACAAATATGAAAATTGTTGCAAATTCACCAACATTTTCACAACCATTTAAAAATAAAATAAAAATAGAAACATGTCTGACCAACCGAGCCTACCTGAAAGGTCTATATCAATTATATTATCATGAAAAAATGAATGTGCTATGCCGTTTTTAACTTAACCAACAACTAATTTGACCATCATATTCCATGATTCCCATTGTAAAAGTGTTTACCAAACCTACCCATAATGATCCCCTTGTCAAAGTGTTTACCAAACCTACCCATTATGATGTATTGATTTGTAATGAGCAACGAGTAGACGGATCCAAACTCATGGTCCAGTTTTCGTTTTAATGCAAACTGTCCCATTGTGTCCCATACTGCCACTGTGTTGTGGGATCCACTGTATAGAAGCTCCTACAAAAATGAACAAACATCAATAAGATGTAAAAACTTGTTAGCTGTTGTTAAATGTTGTTATATTTTTCCTAAGGCCAAACAAATTTGTTTGATTGTTCATAGATCCCCTTCAAAGGGTAGGGTCGGTAGGTCAGATTTTTTTTGATTTTTATAAATCACATTCAAAAGATGTATAATAGTGGCTAAATAAGAAGTGAATGGGAATATTTTACTATCAAATCACCTCATGTTTTAAAACAGTTAAAAGAAGAGTAAAGAAACAGTTTAAAGAATATTTTAGTGTATTTCCGGAAAGCAAAATTCTGTGAACAAATGACCTTTTTCAGGAATTTCCAAAATTTAAATATTTATACAGCAAAACCTTTTTGTCCATTTTCAAAACTGCACAATTTTGCGTGAATTTTCCCAAACAATTCTGTGTAGACTTCAATTAAGTCTATACCGATCGCCAACTTGAGTTTCACACCCCTGATATGACTGATCTACACTTACACCCATCTCAGACTGGATAGATACAAGCCTTACAATTTTCCCTTATTTGGTGCTGAAAGTTGCTGCCTCACAAGACTTAAATCAATCAAAAGGCATCGAAGGCGATTGCCTTCGATGCCATGCCCCACCACCTAGTTGCCTTGATGCCCTCAATATCTGGCTGTTTTCACTTCATTCAAAAGGTCATAATTGCCTTGGAGGAAGTTGGTGGCCCCTTTCAAATTGCCTTAAAGGGGCACTAAGAGATCCTTCATGGAGGGAACCCTCAATTTTTTCAGAAGTTAGGTTTTTCACATTTATACGTAATGCTTATATACGTACTTACTATATATACCACCCAAAATTATAGAGCTTAATTTGCAGTATTTCATGTGAAATTCATGGATTTGATAGCGTTTTGAGTTTCTATGTCATCACATCGAAACTACCCAAATTCATCTAAAGGCCACAGATGGCTTCTTACTTACTTATTTCATGTTTATTCAAAATAACCTTGAAGACCACCATGGCTTGTTGCGTGATGCACAGTCATGACCGCCCTGATTCAATTGGTGGTGATTTTTAACCAAAATACAAAAAAAAGTGAAAAGCACTAATATACCTTCGGAAATGCTGAGAAAATGTCTTTATTTTTCATTTTTACTGATTTTTTAAAAAGAAATCTTACATGAGAGGGTTTCTATGTATACATATCATCTATCTGAACAAGATGAAAATAATTGAATTTCGTTTTTTGAGAAATCTCTCTGTGTCCCTTTAAATTGCAGTGCCCTCTTCATTTCTTAATTTGAGGCCTCACATACCTTTGTTGAGTCCAATGCCAACGCTCTAACCCAATGATGCAAACCCGATATGGTCTTGATTAATTCCAACGTCTCTACATCCCATACCTGCCAGCAAATACAAACAACAAATATCATCACCCTGCTACGATAACTGCCTAACTCATTCTTAAAAGTTTTGAGTTTAAAAAAAGGCATATGTTTACTATCAATTTTTCTAGGAAAAAAGGACATGTTGTCGGCAAACACAGATTTGAGATAGAGGCCAATGTATTTGGTGAAATATCAAGAAAATATATGCTTCTTCAAATCATATCGTGTGATTACAAAGTTTGATTACCTTAAACATGGTATCATTTTAAAGCTTAAAAGGTGCTCTCTCAGGTCATACCAATAATTCAGATTTGACTCGGGCCTCCACCATGTTGATGTGACAGGTCATATGCAGGGTGAGTCAGAAAGAAGTTCAAAGAACAGGCACTTTTTTCACAAAAGCGTCACAATAGATTTAGGCATGCATTTTCAAAACCAATGGTTAAAGAATAAAGACCTACAATTTGGCTTTCATTCAAAAAGAAGAATTATAAAAATATCGACCAAATCGTTATCGTGTTACACTAATATTAATACAGCACCAAATGTTGAAGCCAATCCACGGAATGGTCGAATTATCAAGCCATTCCTTAAAGTATTCTAATGATATTTGCTTTCTGATCAGCAGAAATGCCTCCTTATACTTTTCTTTTATGAATTCTGGCTATTTACTACTCATAATTTGGCAGTTCTATTTATTTCCAGTCATTTTAAGATTTTGTACCTAACATTCATGTGCCTTTTCGGGGTTTTCACTAGTTTCATTGATTAGCATCTCTGATTCAGGCAGCCAACAGTACATTATGTTGTTGCCATTCCATGAATTCGCTTAAAATACTGGGTTCTATTAAAAATATTGCAACATTATGACGCAATGTTCAAATTTAAAAATTCTTTTTTTGAATGAAAGCCAAATATATGGTCTTTGTATCACTACACTGGATATGCAGGCCTAAAATTTCTGTAGCGCTTCAACAAAAACATGCCGGTTCTTTCTGACTCACCCTGTATGTGCACTCAAAAGCAGTGTATCGCACGGGAAAAAGGTGAACTTGCACGATTCCTTTACTATACAAATGAGTACTGTTTTACTGTTGTGGGTTTGATTCAGAAAATATATTTTACACAAGAAAATCATTTTTGAATGAAATAAATATACTTGGTTAACAAAGGGGAAAAAAGTTGGTTTCCAGAATATGGGGTAATAATAGTAGGTCCGTATTTTCATTGTAGTGAATGGCAGCTAAATATCATAGGCCTCCTTCTTCCTTAAGTTAGGAGGCCCAGTGGCAGCACTACGGGGAGGGGGGGGGGCAAGCATTCCCCCCCCCCCCCCCACCCAACAAAAAAACAAAAAAATTTCCCCCAACAAAATTAGAAAAAAATAGACAATTTTAGCATAAAAAAGGGTTTTTTTCCATGCTGTGCGCACATTTTCTTACTAAATTAGTATAAATTAGACCAAATGTTGACAATTTTAGCATAAAACCGATAAATTTTGCGCGCAAGTGCGCCTTTTCATACCAAATTAGTTAGTATTAGACCAAATTTGAAAATGTAAGCATAAAATGGCACAAAAAGTGTGCGCGCTTTCAAGCCCCCTTAAACAAAATTCTTGCCCCCCTTTTTTTCCCCAACAAAATTATGAGGCTGGTGCCGCCACTGAGGACTCCTTCTTTGGACTAGGCTGCTAATAATTTTACTTTGCATTATGAATTCTATCACAACTCACTTTTATTGTTGAATGTGATGATGAAAATAGATGTAAACCAGCTATAACCAAACAGCAAATCTCATCCTCGTGTGCGTCCTAGAAAGACAAACGACAAAACACTACGATGACACATATTTGTAAAATATAAATCAGCAATGTATTAACATGTCAAATAAACGGTAACAAAGCTTTCGAGCACTATAGTTTGATCTGTTCCAAATCAGCGAAAACCGCCTTACAGCAGCGAACGAATACAGAAGGACGTGGGCGCGCATGAAGGCAACTAGCGCATTGTGTATCATAAGTTTGGCGCGTGTGTGTTGCCATAACCATGGACATACTTTTGCGTGTGGAGAGATCAAAACCGAATATTTCTCGCCAATTTAGAAGTGATTGAACTATATCAGTATGGACATGTATGTCCAAGACTGGATAACTACAGTCATCAAAGTGTATAAATCGAGTATCGATTATGCAGCAGAGTAGTATAGTTAGGGAGTCTGTTTTTTCATTCACGTCTTAACGCTCGCACAGTTTACTGGTAAATTTCAGCAAAGTATGTTTACTGTAAAATTTGTACCAGTTTCTGCTTCTTACAGGAGAACATCCAAGTTGAGGTACTGTGTCCCCCTTTCAAGTATTTCGTATAAACGATAACCAGCCGGGTAAGTGACAGAGATTTCTTTTGTAGATTTGATTTAATAGGCCTAGTATTAATTTAGAATCTAGGCCTTATCCACTCCATATACAACACCAGGCTCTGCGCAACTGCGGTAAGGCTACCCCTGTTATTAGTTGTTATCAGTGTACACTATTAATGTTTTGCTTTTCAGGGCAAGCGTGTTTAAAGATATTTTATATCGCGTTTAAGAGCAGCGAACCTAGCGATTAAGTGCAGTGGGCAGAATTAGAAAAATGTGAGAGTGGGAGAGAAATCTAATTACAATAATAAAGGATAAGGATGTTAAGTGGATAGAAGGATGCTGGTGCGCATGAAGGCAACACACGCAATGTGCATTATATGCGTGATGCGTGGGTGCGACCGCAACCGCGTGCGTGTGGCCATAAACGCGTATGTATATGCTTGGAATACTTTTGCACACGAAGAGATCAAACTAAAAAAATTCTCGCCAATTTGGAACTGTAACAAAGATGGCTTTTATATTAACATACCTTTTTACTCTTATACTCTGTGACCACATCATATTTCCACATACGTATTGACTTGTCTGCACTGGCACTATATAAATACTCTCTGGTTGATAACAAGGCTGTCACCTAATCAAAATAAATAAACATTAGATGCTAATAAAGTCACAACATATAATATGGGGTCACTGTAAAAGTGGAGATGTTCGCGCTACATTTATTTTCGCGCTTACCACGCTAAAATTAGCAAGCGCGAATTTTGTTTTGATATAATAATATAAAGCAATCATTACATTTATGTGCCATGATATGTTTGTTATGTATATTATGAAGCGTATAAACCACCAATACGCTCCACCTACACGCTACATGCAATGTAGGGGTCAAACAATCGGCTCTAGATAACTTGAGTTATCCCATTCGTCCTTATATGACATTTACAGAGATAATTCTCAAGGGATGCTGGCAAAACGTATCAAAATTATACCCACAAGTGTTTGACTATGGATTTCAATATTACAAGATGAATTTGATGTACTGATTTCGGCCCTTTATTTACGCCCCGAAACTCAGGATGGAACTTACACCGGTTTCAGTCGTTTAAAACTACAACATTATCATATCATTGCGATTTTTGATTAGATTTCAATTGCGCACACTCATAAGGCCAAAAAAAAAATTGTTTGGTTGCCCTTTCCCGACCGACCGTAAATATTGACAAATCTCAGTCGCATTTTTTTTTTTTTTTTTTTTTTTTCAAAAGAAATGAAATAAAATAAAATAAAATAGATTTCAAAAAAATAAAAAAATAAAATTGATTTCATGAATATAAATGCTTACAAGATGGTGAATTACGGTTGCTGTTCATTTAAAATGTATTGCAGACACATATTCTTAGGCCATACATATTTTATTCCTCTCTAGGAGCTTCTAGGCTGATGCTGAAAGAGCAGGTACCACCCCGGTAGTACAGGAAACCCATACGTTGGTGTGTTTTTTCTGTTTTTTTTCTTCCCTACCAACGTATGGGGAAATTGTATTGCGAGAAACTGTCAATATCATTTGTTGTATGAAGTGAATAGAGTGCATCTCAAATGATTCGTGGGTGAATTACAGCAAAACTGCTTTTCCGTTGATTTTCATACTAGCTACGCACCTTCATAAAGTCCTCATCTTTCTTTCCAGCCACTTTTTAAAACATGAAAATGCTAAATTATTCCATTATTTAATCATAATTCTCCGCCGTGTAAACGCAATGGCAGAATTTCTTTTTTTTTAGACATTTCGGGAGTATCGCGGTCCAGATTTAGTCTCATACCCCATCGCAAAATAACAAACATCTATATACGCTATGCACACCATTACGAACTAACGAAAATATTAATATGAGACTATTCATTAATAAAACATGGCGCCGATTTCGATAAACATCGCGAGTGCCGTAAAGTGAATGGGTTTAGAATTTCGAATTATTAAATAATGTGTAATACACAAAATTATTCGATAAAATTGAAAAAAGGCTATCAAAACCTCTCAATTTGTACTGAAAGAAGGAACTATTGCTGTGATAAACTTTTACCAGACGCGACATCCCAGAGTGCATTGGTGGTGTATACCCGGAACTGCTCTCATTATCTAATTATAGGAAGGATTTTGAGATTTAGCCAAGGCTCAAGATAAGCGGGCGCTGGGCGATTTTTACCCCTCGGTCCTTCTGCCATAGCGCCTGGTAATGCTGAAAAATAAACAACCAAGCGCTGATATTTTGTCCAAACCAGCGGCCGTTGACGATCGGGAAGCTTGCCCAAGACATCGAATTTCGAGTTGACAATGCTGCCACGCTGGGTTTAATACAAAGTTAGCTCCAGACTGAAAGTAGCTCCCGGTTCTCAATAAATCCCATGATCCATGCGCTACTTTTAAAAAAGGTAGCTCCCGGTAAAAAAACTGTTATCTTGAGCCTTGGATTTAGCACTCAATTGATGTCATTGGATCAGTTTAGCACCCAACTGCCCACTTACCCCATGTGTGTCCATTTATATTCTGAACACCTTTGCTGTGATTTTATATACCAAACTTTTGATTGCGTTAGCATTTAATAGCACCCAATATATGTCTCTGAGTAAGATTCAGGACCCAATCCATGTTATTGGGTTAGATTTAGCACCCAATCCATGTCATTGGATGAGATTTGGCACCCAATTCATGTCATTGGGTGACTTTTAGCACTTAATCACCTTTGCTAAGTGATTCTATATTCCAAACTTTGATTGTGGTTCATGTAGCACCCCATCCATGTAATTGGATTAGATTTAGCACCCAATTCATGTCATTGGGTGAATTTTAGCACTTAATCACCCACTTAAGGGTACTGCACCACGGTAGCGACGCGCAGTGCCGCTGGCACTGTGCCACCTGATTTTTTGACTCGAAAATGCGAGCGTAGCGTCAAATAAAGGCGCGAGCGTGAATTACTGGCGTTGCGTCGCAAGCGCATTTTGACAAAATTCAAAATATTCCAA
The DNA here is from genome assembly GCA_035610835.1 of Ophiura sarsii. Taxonomy (NCBI): domain Eukaryota; kingdom Metazoa; phylum Echinodermata; class Ophiuroidea; order Amphilepidida; family Ophiuridae; genus Ophiura; species Ophiura sarsii. The sequence goes on from CM069458.1 coordinate 33,419,562, forward strand.
ATGCGCGTCGATCAACAAAAAGCGCTATACGCGCATCTTCCCGCTTATGTATTGTGCCCGCCCCTGATTACAGGCCTGCTGACCCACTCATGCTCCCCCCTGAACACTGCTGAAGACCAGGCCCGTCAGATGGGGGGGGGGGGGCGATGGTGGCGATCGTCCCCCTTTTTTTTCTTCTTTTGTTTAAGGTAAAAATTGCGTTTTTCTTAGTTTCAAATATCAATGATAGTAAAACTACTCATAAAACATTGACTACAGTGCTTTTTGGACTGCGAAATTTTGTGTCCGTGCGAAAATGTTTGACGTGCGAAATGTTTTGACTTCTAATTTTAACTAAATTGAATTGGGGGAGCAATCTTTGTGTGTGTGTGGGGGTGGGGGTTCCCCTTGCCCCTTGTAGTACCGCCACTGCGCATATTTTCCTTAAGGTCAGTGCTACGCTTTACATTAGCTTAGAATACATTAAAGATTGCTAGCTGATCAAGTTTTCATATACTATCAATTGTGTTCCTGTGTAAAGGGACCATGGCCGGCCGTAAGCTATTAAATTCAGCAGATGGAAAAATATATACATTAAAGTCGGGATCTACGCGAACATTTCTTTACTTGGGGCCCACAGCCCCCACACCCTCTCCAATTGTCGGCAGTGCCCGTTTGCCCGATTTTAAAAGTCGAGGCGCTAGCCGACCATCCCATCGAAAGTCATGGCCGTGCGTAAAGACACAGTGACAGTGCGTCCGTTATGACGCGAGTACGCGACTCAGACCAGTTTTGCGCTCGTGCCGCGTTGTTTTACTGTGCGTTCTACGCCTTACAACAACGCGCTTCTCCTTTTCCAACATTGTTGACCCCAAAATAACGGCCTTTTTATGGAATTATCTCAAAATATAAGCTGGTGACCCTATTTTTTTATTTCATTAATCTATAGTACCTATTAATGCGCAACTTTTATTAAAATTACAAAAAAATTGGCGGAGCGGTTTTCTTTTTAATTACAGAAATGTTCGACCTAAAAATTCTATTTCCATAGGATTGTGTGCTAAATAGTAGTCGAGAATGGCTAAAAACACGTGTTTTGAAATGGCTGTAGCTCAAAAAATAAGCTGGTGACCACCATTTTTTATTCGAGATTCGTTCTTATAATCGTTCAAACCTTGTTCACAGTGAATATAAAAAAAAGTTACGGAGGAATTCTACCGTGGTGCAGTACCCTTAAGGGAAGTGTCAACCCTAAATATATCACTTCCGTAAGCTCAACACATTGCATTGTCGCTCTGTTATGGCATAAGGTAAATAACAATCAACACACTGTAGCTGGGGAAATTTGATACCAAAAATAGATTCTCCGACTCATTTCATTTGAAAAATCCATATAATTGGATTAGATTTAGCACCCAATTTATTATGCTGGTTCCCTGCATCAATGGGCTCCACACAACTTATCCATGCTGGCATAAAAGTCATGCCTATTCATGATTGACAAAAAATAGATCCACAAATAAATTCGATCAAGCCAGCTTCATGCTTAGAATGATAACAAATGTGCTGATTGGCACAACAAACTACATGTGTATCTGCGCTAACAACAGCGCCGTACTTCACACGCACGCATGTCATATCGCGTTCCCCATCGCGCCGTAGCTATGGGAGCGCGACAATGCATTCAGCATTCGATGCGGCCATCTCAGCTACAGTGTGTTGATCGTTATTTACCTTATGCCATTACAGAGCAACAATGCAATGTGTTGAGCTTATAGTTACGGCCGACAAAAGGGAACCCTGTACCTGCACCTATGGATAAGTTGGCGCAGAGATCAGGGTGCAGGGAACCAGCGTACCAATTGATGTCATTGGGTGAATTTTAACACCCAACCACACACTTACCTTATCTGTATGTCCGTTCATATTTTGAACACAACCTTTGCTAAGTGATTCTATATTCCAAACTTTAATTGTGTTATCGCTTCCACTTGAATATAACTTGTGACCTCTGGTTGCTAAGCAATGGATCGGGGCATCATGACCCCTGAAAACACAACACATAACAAAAAAGAAATAGAAACACTGATAATAATTAAGCTTTCCCTTGTGATGGTAAGGAAAAATCCATTGACCAAGATTTGAACCTTGGACCTCCTAAATTCTATCTAGACGGACACATATTCAGCAACGCAAAAAAATGCGTGTTATCAAAAACAGACGCATCAAGTGCCCGTATGTATGTTAAAACGTTGCATGCATGTTAAAATGAGATGCAATTACGCCGAAATCGACAGCGAAATCGAACAAAAAAATCCCAAATACCCCCAGATCGCACAGTGACCAAGGCCAAAGTTCCTTATTTAGTGCTCGGCCGGTGGTCTGTACCATTAGGCAAAATAAAGGTTGTTGTGTTGCCCTTAAGTGCCAAAATTCTCTTGAAGTCGGGTCGGTTGGTCGGTTTTTCATTTTTTCTTTTGGTTTCCTTTCTTTTTTTTTTTGCTGACAAATATTACTGACATACCATAGTTCATGACAAGACACAATGCTAAATGTCAATTTGACTAAATGTTTCTAGTGTAATAATAGTTTAAAGCAATCTATTCGAGCACACTTATTCATTTCAAGCAGAAAATAGTAATATTTTGACAAATTGGGTAAATTTCAAATCTTTAAAATATTAAAAAACTATTAAAAAATCTGCGACCATGATTTTTTTAGATTTTAGGGTCAGTAGCTGAGGGCAACACAATGTCACTGTCCAGAGAAAGTGGAATAGAGTATAGACATGCTGATTATGTAGCTAAAAGCCTTAATTGGAAGACTAACAGGAGGAATTACCTTAATGTCCCAATGCACTTGAACTCAAATGGAAGCTGCCATTTGTCTGCACCAGAAAACGTCCGATCTGACCTGGAACTATTCCTTCTTACTGCAACAACAAATATGGAAAAAATAAAGGTGTTTAGAGAGAGATCACTATTTATGCCAGAGGTGTGGGGGGTGGGGTTGGAGGAGGGACATGAGGTGGGGGAGGGAGCATGGGATCAAAATGGGGAGGGAATAGGGACGTCCGATCCGACCTGGAACTATTCCTTCTTACTGCAACAACAAATAAGGAAAAAATAAAGGTGATTAGAGAGAGATCACTATTTATGCCAGAGGTGTGGGGGGGGGGAGGGGTTTGGAGGAGGGACATGAGGTGGGGGAGGGAGCATGGGATCAAAATGGGGAGGGAATAGGGGGGTTGAAGACCTAAGCTAAGAAGGGCATAACATGTATTTATTTTTCTGGAGAAAGACATAAGGCTTGACAACTTGCTCCATCTAACCTGTTCTGGTGTGAGTACATCGGAATGATGGTAATTTGGATTTCTTACCTATTAGAGCACTGGTCACACTCCCTTGGTAATTTTTTTTAGATTTGTAGGGGAAAGATTATACATAGGAATGTCTGTCTGGAATCTTTTTGAGAGCAGATAAATACCAGTCTATTTTCACCTATTCGACACTGAACAAGGTATACCCATTCTGGTGTAGGCATGTCGTAATGATGGTGATTATGAATCTTTTACCATAAGCTAGACTCACTCCCTCCCCAACTCATTCTTGCATTATAGTAATCACAATAATGGTGATATATGAAGACAAACACCTGTGAAATGAGTTTGTTACCTGGGCACCAAAGATTTCTTGATGCACCCAGCATGTATCATTTTCATCACATGACCTACTGATTTCTGCCACTTGTGTCTACTGGTTCCCATTGACATGACAGTACAATGAAAGGCTTATAATGTGGTCAAACGAGGGTCTTTAAGAAAATCCTTCTGCAAGTAGTACAATTGATGTGACTTCAATTCAGTCCTTTCTTGTTTTTCTTAAAGACCCTTTATTTTTGGAATGTATGTATGTTTTAGTTAGAATTCAACTTCTTTTCATATATTTGACCAAGTTATGCCTATCTCTACCATGTATTGGAAGGTGGAAGTCCAGATGACCTCCAGCTGTTAATTACTTTAACACATGTGTGGCACTGTTTGTTTCGGTGATCAGCCCTGCTGGTACTGTAGGAGCGCTAAGCATGATGGGGTGCATCAATAAATCTTCTTTGCCTGGGCACGTTCCCTCTGCTACCCATTCTAATGTTGGCTTTATATGGCTGAATGTTGGTGAATTTAATTTAATTCTCACCTATAGCACTACTGGACAGACTCCCTCCGCTATTAGATCTAGTGTGAGTACGTCGGAATGACGGTGATTTGAGCTTCTTCTGTTGTTTCTCTAGCTGGTCTTGCATATCTGTAAGCCTCGTTTCCATATTGATGATAGCTCTAAAACAGGAATATACAAAATATGTGCATGAAAAAATGGTTGATTCTCATAGGTATTTCATGTCATTTTGCAACATTTTTAGTTTTCTACTTGATTTTATTTGGTAATTTACATTCCTAAATATTACAGTGGACTCAATCAAAATGGACGATCAATTCCAAAAATATGAGCAATTGAATGGTTGTAAAAATCGAAATGAAAAGAAATTTTCCTTTTCTTGGTTATGTCTCCAAATCAATATTCACAACTTCCAACTCATTTTGTTTGATTAAATCACACATCGTCACCCAGCTATGTTAAATGCCTAGCACACTTTAGCCAAGTATCAATAAAAAGAGATTTTGCATAGGTCAATTTTTATCGGTGACATTGGTAGCAGTACAATTATCTCTCCTGCCATAGCGCCCGGTTGTGCTGAAAAATAAATGACCGAGCGCTGATATTTTCCCCAAACCAGCGCCCGTTGACGATCTGGAAGCTTACCCAAAACCATCCGATTTCGATAAAAATGTTGCCATGCTGGACTTTTTGTTTAATATCTGAGTCGAGTATGTTGTTTAAAAGTCTCCATAATTCATAACAGCCAAGTTTTTATCACAAAATACTATTTTTTATCAGTGAAAAGTTCCGAAAATCAATCCTAATTGTTTACTGTATGTATACTGCGAGAGTGCCGATGTCATTATTGCATGATTTCCCGCCTTCCATCATGATTATGACATAGCGAATTTGCAAAAGGGGAGTTTACTTCTCAATTAAGTTTCTTGGCCACGGAGCATGCGCGAAAAGGGAAAGTTTGTCTCGATCGTATCATCGTATGCATTTATCTATCATGGCGGGGAAAACGACGCTTTTAAATTATGGATTTAATAAAAGACCAGGTCCAGGTCCAAACACTGCCAACTACAAAAGTATGAGCCTTTATTACCATTTACAATAAAACATTTAGAATGGCACTTTAAAATGTGTAAAAAGCAAATTAATTTAATATTCTTTCCAACATTGTGTGTTTTGTTATGTCAAGTCAATATCACAAATTCACAACTCAGGAGTCAGAACACGGTTGAAATACAACTTACAAGTTAATACAACACTAGTTATACTCTAGACTGCTTAGCTTGGGCTTACTACCGTCTACCGAACGAAAAATGTATGCCTTGTGCCCTTATTTAACTTAATAAAAATAGCTCCCGGTAGACTAAAAGTAGCTCCCGGTAATAAACCTCTTATCTTGAGCCTTGTGAGTTAGGCAGTTAATGTAGCAGGGTGACGATATTTGCAAGCAGCATGCTTTGCATAATCCTGCAATAAATATTATAGGTCTCCCATTTCAATACAGAATAAAACATGAGGCAGCAATTTGTTTAACTCTGTATATTCTTTCACGACAGGTATTCATAATGTAGGAGAAGAGTTTGACGGGGTTGCCGTCGGACCAGTTTTCGTCAATTTTAGGTCTGACTTTTTCCAAGAACAAATTATTGTAAGCAAAACATAGAGACTGCTACTTCTCACTACATTATCATCATTTGGGCTACCCCTTTGCTGATGATTCGAGAGTAGGTGCCCTTTTCCTACTTGCGTGATTGGTGGCTCTGAAAAGAGCTTTTAAAAAGTTAGGTTAAATTAAAAGTAGGTTGCCCTTTTTCTATGCGAGACAAATTGGTGGCTCTGAAAAGAGCTATTCCGGTGGACTGCCCTTGTCTACTGAACAGAGTGGGTGGCTCTGAAACGAGCTCTTAAGGGGTGTTATCCCTAAAAATATGAAATTTATCAAGCGCTGTAACTTTTGAATTATTAATGTGATGTATATAAAAGTATACATTTTTGAAAAGGAAACAAAGTAACAAAAATCAGTTTTTGGTTAAAAATGCCGAAATTGCACCAAATCCATCTAAAGATACTTCTCTATCTTAATTTTCTTACCTCAAAAATAAAGAAAAAAACCTAAAAATATCGCTACTAGAGATGAGTCTTTAGATGATTTTGGTGCAATTTTGGCATTTATTTTTGTCCAAAATTTTAAAAATCAGCATTTTCAGTGAAATTTGATACCAGAAATGGATTTCCTTTCCAAAAATGCATACTTCTATTATACATCACATTTATAGTTCAAAAGTTACAGCGCTTGATATATTTCATATTTTTATTGTTAATACCCCCTTGAAAGTAGGTTGCCATAAGGTTTATCGCGAATAAAAAAAACACCATTGATTATCCTTTTCTGTTGCATTATGGGATTGCAAAAGGGTAAAATCTGCCCCCGTTCTGGATCCCACAATACATCAGAAAAGGATAATCAATGGATTTTTTTACGATTGGCGATTAGGCTTATTGGCCTACTATTAATTTGACCAATGAATTTATAAAGATTGTTTGATGCTGTTACGAACTTGAGCAGGGTAAATCATTTCTATTGATCCATTGTTGACGATTCATTGATTCTAATCTCCAGTGCTTCACAAACAAGTTGCATTCTTAAAGGCATATTATGTCAGACGCTGGCCACGCGTCTCGGACGATCCAATATGGCAACGGGAGTGCACCATTTTGAAATATTTTTAACAGTCATCGCCACAGTCAACGATGAAATTATATTAAAATAATTGAAAAAATAGCATTTACAATTGGGGTGATTAGCCACCCAGAACGGTTTTGGATTGGAAACATTTTCTTCTAACCTATGATGAATTTTTCAAAATGATTAGATCAACATTCGCGATTACGTGTTATTTCAATACGAATTCAAAATTTAGGTTTCCGCATGTCCATCGTCGTCTGTATTATGTGATCTTTTCCAGAGAGCGCCCTCTTTTCATGATTTTTTTTAGAAAGTAGATTTTCTTGCAGATTTACATTTCTGATCATAAATCGTACATACATTCCAAGTTACAGAGCGATACGATTCCTAATTACCTCAAAATCATGGTTTTTAGAGTGAATTTAGAGTGAAAATATAAACTGTCGTGTTAACCCGACAGTTTATTTTCACTCTAAAACCATGATTTTGAAGTAATTAAGAATAGTATCGCCCTGTAACTTAGAATGTATGTACGATTTATGATCAGAAATGTAAATCTGCAAGAAAATCTGCCTTCAATTTGTTTTTTCGATGTTGAGGACGTTCCCTGGAAAGATCACATAATATACCATTAAAGACTGGAAACATCTGGTTCCAGAGTGGCACACGCATGGTCAGCCAGATGTACCTGATAGCTGCATTGATACTGTTCATTCCATACAAAAAACATATTTGAGGATTATGCCCTTACTTTGAACACTGCTCCATCTGCAGCGAGATTGATTCCTTGGATCTCTCCAAGATGGCGACTTTCTCCGACAACATTAACATTTGCTTCTTTAGATCTTTGTTTTCGAGTTGCAGTCTTTGTACCTTAAATGAAAGGATAGAACATTGAAAGAGGTTAAACAAAAAAGTCCTAAAATAAGAGGGAAAATCATATTTAGGGCCATCGTTCAACCCCCCCCCCCCCCCCCCCCTAATGTTCATCCATGAAAATTACCATATGCACAGCATGGATAATAAAAGTATAAAAAACTAAGAATTTATGAATAACACTAAGTATGTCACTTTAAAGTGTATAAAGACCAGGGGTCGATTTTAACTTTTTTAACAACTTGTTGTATTTTACAACTTGTCCGCCAGCATTTCAGCTTGCCCTTAAATTTTCTAAATTTTCAAGGTATTTCAGAGTTACATTTTTTTCTCATAATAAATCCAAAATCTGTGAATAATAAGGCAGTAAAATATTTTAATCAATCAACTTGCAACCCCCCTCCCCCCCTACCCCCGCCATTCATAAAATTAAACACTTGCGACGTAAATAAATAAAATGAAATGACATAATAGAGCGCATGCGCAATAGCGATTCAGGGTCAAATGTCAAAATTATTACAATAACGTTTCTAGAAATAAATTCCCCCCAAAAAACGGTCGAAACGGCCTTGTTGTACCACGTACACATGTCAAAATTATTACGATAACGTTTCTAGAAATAAAAACATGGCCTATCATACATGCATTATATCGATATTGTTAAACGACTGACTGAGGATTTAGACTAAGAACGAAAATAAAATAAAAATGGCGACTAACGAAGTGTGACGATCGCGATCGCAATGAAATCAATGCAAACTTGGAATAAGTAGAATTCTACTTATTCCAAGATGCAAATAACTGGCATAGAAATAATAGTTTAAACAGATAGTTCATTAAACGGAAATGTACAACATTAATAATAAGCTTACAGTAGATTGACAACTGGACACACGGGCAAGTAAAGGCTGTACTACAACTTGCCCGACGCATTTACAACTCTCAATTGCCAACGGGCAAGCGTTAAAGTCGAACCCTGATAAAGACAATAATTACTGTACATTATGATCCTTCAAATTTGTTTCTTACATATTGGAGAAGGTCAGATTTTCCAAGGGGCAAACTGATTATTTTTGGCCTCATAATATGTACTCTAATCAGAGTAAAAGACTTCCCGACATTCCATCAAAGTATTCCCCAAGTACTACTCACAGGTGCACCTGTTGAGTTATTGCAACATATTTTAGATAGCTTGTTAAACCTTGTTAAACTTTGATGTATGTCTGGTTTAAGCCACTCAGGGGTTCTAAAATATTGAATTATAGCAAATTTTTAATCAAACCTTATATCAAGAAATCATTACTTTAAGTATCTGTTTTCAGGGCATTTCTAATTTTCTATCTCATGTATATTGTGTAGTCGACTGCATAGTACTTGACCATTTCAAGAACATCAGCAAAATAGGCCACCATTTTCGTTTGGTGTTCAACATTCAACTTGAGGCTGTTAAAGACCATGTTTATCTCTTAATTAGAAATCTAATGGTTACTGTTGTTCAGGTTGTTGGGCTAGTAAGTTTGCATTCAGGCAGGTAACCTTTCTTTGCAACCTACCCGGCTAGCTGGTTTTGGGGAACAATGGAGATACACCCCTGACAAAGACTGGGCCTATGGACAGTGCCACCACTTGTCAATGTATGAGATTCACCCTTCTTATACATAACCCCTTTCTGCTCATCATGATTGCTCACTAGTATTATACATAGGCGTAGCAATAGGTAGATGGGGTAGGGTAGGGGTAGGAAAAAGCCCTGGGCACCACTTGTAGGGGGACATCAAAATAAAATTCAACAAACAAGAAGAGCACATGAGTCCATCTTTCCCTCGGATGCCAACAAACCTTTCGGCTCCATAGATGATATAGTATTCGGTATAATACTATTTAAATATGACTTGAGTTTAGGTGTTTTGCAGAACTGTTTTGTGAGTACCAGAAACAGACCCTTAGGCTCCTCAGAAACCAAATGCACACTGGTTAACTGTGCCACACAAAGTTATTAAAATATATCAACAAACTACTAATTATGAATATACCTCATCCCTGCCTACTCCACGTATAACAGCCTTATCTTGGAATTCACATTCGACTTCATGCTCAGCTAGTGATTCCTCCGTACTACAAAAGTCGCAGCCTGGAATTTTTAGAAAAAGAAGAGATGAAATAAAAAATGTTTATTTTATCATCAAAAAATGCAGTAACGTATACTGTTTTTGGTGTGGTTTCTAAAATAAGAAAGATATAGGAATAAATGTATATCACCATTTTGAAAAAAACTGGAACAGTGTCCACAGGTATCTAGCATTATTTCCAGCATTCAATTAATTATTTATTTATTATACATTATTTTCAATCATGATATTTCACCACACCCACCTTTATCACGATGAGGGCAAGAAGCAAAGCCACATGTTTTAACATGCTCCGTTAGGTGGCGTCTCTGAAAGCGTCCACACTGAAGACTATTGGGACATTCCACCGGCTCATATTCACAGTTCTCCTCGTGTTGTCTTCTGTCTCGCAATGAGATCTGCTCCGGACAACCGCAGTTATCTGCGATCACGTCATCTCTGGAGTTCAGGCGTTGGATGCCATGCCGACAGTAGACGAGAAGGTCATCAATCTGGGAAGATATGGCTCTGAAATTGACAAATTGAAAAAATATGTTAGTGTAGTCAATCCTGAAAACCAACCTTATGCAATATGTGACCCATCATAAGTAAATGAGGCACAGTGCGGCAGTAGCCACATCATACATTCAAAGTAGTGCTACGCGTTCAAGTGTTGCAATGCCAGCTCATGCCCTTTCATTGCCGACTGCCAGATCTGGCTGCTTAGACAGAAGCTTCATCTATACATCTGTTCCACTGTGGAACAGACTTGTGGAACAGCAATGTTGTTGGCAACATCCTAGAGGATCAGGAAGGACTCCAATCTTTTAAGTGCAGTGTGAACAGACACATTCTCTTCAACTCTTTAGAGTTTGTTGTCAAACCTCTTTCGATATCAATGACCTCCAGCTATTTATTTTTCCTCTTATTTATATTTTTGATGTTGTTCTCTGTTGTTCTGTCACTTTCATTGGCTTTTTACCAGCCCAATTGTGTTTACTTGTATTTTGATTATTTTCTGAGTTGCAGTGAACCAATTGATTGGCCCGTCAGAGCTCTCTGTAGAGAGTTACCAGTTTGATTTGTAATCACTCAGTTCATTAACTTTGTTAATGTCTGTTGGGCTATAATTGTTCACATTTACTCTTTATATACAAAAAAAACTAATTTTGATCTTTGATACATCTTGCATCCAACCAAAGATTCAAATTCATGAAAATAAAGCGTTAAACTTCATTTTGAGATATTTAATTTTCATTAATACTCCATTGATTTGTTAACAAAACCAAAAATTGAAATATCTATAACTTGACAATTTGTATTTGATGTTAATAAGACAAAGGGATTTTCAATAATCTGTAACTTTGGAGTCTTTGGTTAGGAATGTGATATAACGTTGACTTAGAATGGTGCCAAAATCTCCCTTTACTTTTATAATTATCATGATATATATCAATAATCTATGTACTCAATATTCACATTTCCCTCATTGTGCCTCATTTACTCAGACTCATACCAGTACGTACCATCTTTGATATTATCAAACCACTGTTTCATCTACCTACCTCTTTACCCTCACTCACAACCTTCCCCCTAAATCATAACATTTATCTATATTGGGCCTCAAAATATTCTGTCAGGGCAATGCGGCGATGTATCTCTTGTGTGTATAAACCCAGTGCTGGAACTTCTTCACCAGCCTGACACAAAAATTAATCCTGCTATGGGCAGGAGCTATTTCCAGGCCTGTATAAACTTCACATTACAATACTCCTGAACCATGTAACATGTTTGTTTTTACCTATTTTTGTAATTGCTGTATGATTATGTATTGTCAATTGTCATGGAAATTTTACTTTTCCCATAGAAAAAGAATTCGACTTTCAGAATATGTAACAACATTTATTTTTCAGTTTGAAGGTATTTTCAATGATTTTTTTCTTCTTATTCTGACCTAAATATTTTAAATGGCTGCCTCATGCAAGCATCAATCATTACGAATGACAGAATTATTTATGGATTCCTAATGAATTAGTAAAATTGTATGCAATATCAGTGACTCATTTACAAGCTATTATTTGGCTTATATAATAATTGGTGGCAGAGGTGGGAAGATACTAATTTATCATTGTTTATGTCACAATTTGATCTCCAATTCATCTGTAGAAATCACCCCTAAATTAAGATGAGGAGATACAATGTACACCACCTGCTGATGTCTGTTTGGGCAACTGCTATATTTTTGTTTTCTGTCAGAACCCAACAAGATAAAGGGCTGACCTTTGATTTACATAGACACAAGTAACAACACAACCGGTATATGATGAGTATGACCATAGGCATTTATGCTGGGTCAATCCCAGAGGAATTTCCAAAACTTGATGATCGAACATTAAAGAAATGCACCGTTCAATAATTATGCAAGTTAAGTATTTGTCTTACAATTGGTGGCAGAGGTGGGAAAATATTAATTATCATTTGTTCATGTCACAGTTTTATTATACCAACATCTATAGAATTCACCACTAAATTCAGATGAGAGGAGATAGACCATACTTATAATGCTGATTTATGTTTGGGCAACGAGTATGATGAGTATAAATAGCATTTAATTTTATGCTGTGTTAATCCCAGAGGAATGTCCAAAACTTGACATTAAAGAAATGCACCATTCGATATTATAATGCAACTTGCAAGTTTATTATTTGTCTTACAATTGGTGGCAGTGGTGGGAAAATATTAATTTGTATCATTTGTTCATGTCACAGTCGAATTGCCAATACATCTGTAGAAATCACTACTTTATTCCATTACTAAAAAATGTCTTCTTGCACGTGTACGTAACAACATGTAATGTGTTGAAGACTTGAACATAAATACTCATATATGCATCTAGCTCTGTTCCAGACTGAAATAATTGAGTCCCAGACCTCAAGCACAGCATAGGTCATGATCATCAGGTCTTTCACATATTGCGTATGTCAATTCGGGCCACTAACTTAACTCCTTTTTTTTTTAAAGCTAAACTAGTTATGAAGTTCTGATACAAACCAAAGCTCTCTGACATCAGATCATGAGGCTTCTTGGACAGATAGATTAGCCTAATTAGGTGGCAATGTCTGTTGTTTGGCTGCCTTGTTAACGCCTGTTACGAAATGATGCATAGACAGTCCACGTCATATTTTTACTGTAGCAGGAACAGGGCGATCGAAATGCAAGCCAGTATTTCTTGGAAATAGAAACAGGTTGAGATATTTAACCAATGCATACATTATTATACAATACAACAATACTGTTATGTCCATGATGATATTAGTTACTTGAACATTTAACAATATCTGAACTTCAGACTGGAGCAACAGTTTGACTAATTTTATTCAGAAAAGTTGAAAAATATTAATGAAAATCCCCGACGTGGACTCGCATGGTTTCATTCCATAGCTCTCATACAGCTAGTTACCTGTCCTATTTATTTGTATGTCATGATGTTTTACCTGTTTGCAACAACTTCCGTGTCGTTTAGCCCCTTGTCGTCTACCGGGCAGTGAAGCAATACAACTTTACCTTGACCGTCTGTCAGGCAAGCTTTGCAGAAAGTATGCCCACAGTTCACGCTAATAACAGGATCGTCGAGGAGATTTTTACAGCACGGACAAAACAAGTGAGAAGTAGGTTCCTCGACGAAGACTGCTTTCAAGGAAGTAGCCATCTTCTCGCTAAAATCATGGAAGAACGTGAAAGTCCTGGGGTCCGGGTTCACAAGAAGTTTACTGCTGCTACATTGTAGTGTGTAGTGTGTAGCCGTTCTTCACAGGCTTTATGTGTTGGGATTTTTTCCCGCGAGAACTACTCCGAATTTGCAAAGACTGTGAAGAGTTTGTTGGAACAACCACGTTGGTGGCGCTGTAGAAGTTGTTTTGAAGTTGCCAAACGGTGTGGGTCTTTGATTGTGATTGACCCGAATGCCTCATTCACGTGTACAAAATTCAAAGGAACTCTTGGATTTGAATGAGAATCCAGCCCATGCCCCATGATGATGAATGTTTGCAGTCTCACATAAATACACCAGGAGCATATCAGAGGCGGATCCAGAGACTGAGTTTACCTGGGGGCTGAGAAGAAGAAAAAAATCGTGATTTTCTGGTGGTTGAGTACCCAATGCGGTGTGCAGCACCACCCTCCGAGCTACGGACAGGGGGGGGGGGGATGTGCCCCCCTCAGAAGTAGAATTTTTCAATTATCAACTCATTTGGTGCGATCTGGTGTATACTTATGACCAAAATTTTTATTCACCAATCAGTCATTCAATTAAAGGCTCTTTCTCTCCCCCCTCCCCCTTCTCCTCCTCTCTTTCCCTTTTTTATTGTTGTTGATTTTTTTTACCGGGGGCGCGCGCCCCCTCCCCCTGGATCCGCGCCTGCATATCAATAAAGATGGGTGTAGCTGTATTTGTGTTCAGTGGCATTCCGAGTCATTATAGAAACAATCTTTTAAATGGTCTAAACCCACCGAGGGGGACTTTCGTAAGGCTACTTGATTACAAACCTGTAGCCTAAACCAGAGACCCAAACAAGTTGTATATTTAGCTGCCATATTGCTTAGTATTCAATCAAATAACATTACGTTATAAATCCTTCCATGCAGGCAGCCTTTACTGTACATGTCATGTCGAGGGTTGAGCGCCAGAAGGGCCGTAACTAAATTTTTGGGCAAATTGATATTTTGGTACAAAAATAATCCATATAGGCCTAACCTAGATTTTCAGAACCATGAAGAGATAACTCATAAACACTTTTAATTTGACTAAAATTGGAGTTATATTGGGTTCTACAGTGTATTGTAATGAGGCGCTTCTGTATGATGCGGATTGTAATTCATCCATGCACGCCAATACTTGAAATCCAAAAGTGTATTTCAACTGAAGACAAAGCCTCATTTTGTATTGATCACACTATAGTTTAGTTTAGTTTAGTTTTATTTATATCAAAACACAGAGATAAAATACATCAGATCAATATACAAATCTTAAAAATTACAACAATTTACACAACATATTTATAAAAGAAAACATTTAATGCCAATGCGGAAAGGGAAAATACTCAGCTTTCAGATGCCGTTTATTTTATTTTATTTGGATTTCTGCTTGGATACACTCATTCTATTATTTAAACCTATTCAATCTCAATACAAAAATGTTATTTTGCATATCACTGGTGAAGGGCAATCGTACAAGTATCTTCATGATCTTATAGTCTAGAGGCTGGGACCCCTAAAAAAGTGATCGTTCAACCGGTGTACCTTCTCAAATCTGATCACATAGGGCCTAGGTATAGTTAGTATAGACCCTCTATCTGTCTATAGATAAGTGCCAGGTAGTGAGTCAATCCAAATTGTGGTGTCACATTTTTTTTACAGGTCTTTTTAAAAAGTGTTTCATTCGATAGTAAAATAGCACGATTTCAGGGTAGGGGAAACATAAATCATCATATATACTTACTTTAAACCAAATTGCGTCATTTTTGCATTAAAATATGCCAAATGGTTACCTCTCTCACGTTAATATTTTCATGAAGCTGTGTATCACATAAATAATTCGAAATATTAATATAACATCCATTTGACAAACTATTAACATGTTTATTGCATACTATTTTCAACATTCAGCAAAGTTTATTCAGCACAATTCTAATAAGTTATTCATCATTAAATGTTGTCGTATTTAGTCAAACATGTTGTAGTCATATTGGAAATGTAATGGACAGATAATAACTTGTTTTAACGCGTTTTCATATTGTTTTTACAAAGTGTCCCATATAATAGTGGATAATTGTTCTAGGTGAGGGAAAATCAAATTGTCACATCATTGCGTTTACTCAACCAAAATAGGTTCTTTGTACCAATGGATATGGTATGAACCTCTCTCCTCTTGTACCGAAATAGTTCTCCTGGACTAGCTTTGCTATGAAAAGTTGAGATATGGCGTCATGGCGACCAAAAATAAACCCTGTCCTATGGACAAATGGATATCTCAGGTAGCATTGGCGGAGCCAGGGGGGGGGGGGGGGGGGGGGGGGCCTGGGGGGCACGTGCCCCCCGGGTCCCTGGCACCAAAAAAGAAAAAGAAAGAAAAAGGAGAAAAAGGAAGAAAGAAAAGAGAAATAGTAGAGGGTATAGAGTTCTTTATTTGTTACATAGTAAGTTCCATGCCCCCACCCCTTATTTTGTACGTTCTCGGCACAGATCCCGGCATATCAAGGCAATAAGGGCTTAGCCAGAGGGTTAAGAAGGGGCCGACCGCTCCTTCTCCCCTATCACCCAATTTTGCCATTGTCGCCTCAATTTTGATAAGAGAAATCATAGTTAAATTATGACGTTCAAATACAAAGATAGCATTTTTCGTTGTATGTGCCCCTTCCCCAAAAAATAAATTCATTGCAAATTAAGAAGATAGGTTGAAGCCAAAATGTACCTCAATCCTAGCAAAACCGGGTAAAATAGCAAAACATTTAACAATAAAAGCAGTGTTATAAGGCCAAAATATATCTCAAATGTGGCAAATAAGTATAAAGAAGCCAGGGGTTTTCGTAAAAAAATTAAAATAAAATGTGACATTTTAATAGAAGCAACAATGTATCTCAATATTGGCAAAATTAATGTAAAGAAGTAAATTTTGCGTGGTTGGTATCTCAATCGCGGCACGATATATCTAAAATAGCCCAAAAAATTGGCGCGCACGTGACATGAACGTTAACTTTAATTTTTGAATATAATTTTAAAGACAAAATGTATCTCGATCATGACAAAATTAGTTAGTGTTGAGAAGCCAATATTTTGCGCGTTTTACTCATGTGCCTCGAAATATTTGCTTTAGTTTTTAAGCTTGTACCAGCGAAAATTGGCAAAATATGTAGAATAACAAACAAAATTGCGCGCTACGCACATGCCCCAAACGATAAGACTTGGGACCCCGAGGGCCGAGCGGGTGGGTGAAGGGTGGGTGGATGTTTTAGAACCTCAAAATATTTACATTTCTTTTTAGAAGCTTTGTTATCAGCAAAAAAAGTCGCTCAATTATGACAAAATTAGTGTAAAATATGCAATTTTGCGCGCTAAGCTCGCATGAACCTTCAAACATTACATTTAGCTTCATAACAAATTAGTATCAAATGTTGTGCGCTACGCGCTAATGTGACTTCAAACATTAACTTTATGAAACTTTAATGAAGGCAAGCCTCAATCATAGCAAACTGTAAAATAGCACATTTTTCGCGCGCTACGAGCCTACGTGCGCCTGTTAAGGTATCAGGTCACTTTTTTCTTTACCTCGTCAATTTATAGGTATCTGATTAATAATAATTTCAAAAATATACGATTTTGATTTGCAGCTTTATTTTTCTTTTAAATTAAGATTTTGATATTCATAAAACGTACAAAAAAGAAGATAGAATTACCCAAAAGTATAATTATGCTCAACTTCTTTCGTGCATTGATAAAAAACAAAATATTTATTAGAAATGAAGAGGTGGCTTTTCGATAAAATGTTGGTCAAAAGTATACACCAGATCGCACCAAATGAGTTCCAAAATTGAAATTGTTCTACTTCTGAGGGGAGCACATCCCCCCTCAGACACCCACTGTCCGAGCATAGCTCGGAGTGCAGTGCTTTGCGCACCGCTTGGATGCCCCTTGGATGGTACCTTATCGAATTCAGTTTTTGGGGCCTCCCATTAACTTTTCTGGATCCGAGCCTGATCGAGTGCCCCCCGGATAAAATAATCTTGGCTACGCCTATGGGTAGGGTTAGTAATTTCACAGATTTTTTAAATTGATAATTTCAACCAAAATTGAAATCTACCATCTTTACAAGAAAGTCTGTATTTTCCATCAGAAATGTCAGATTTTCAAAATTTAAATTCTTATGAAAGCCGGGCGTTTGCGCAATATATATGTGAAAGTGACGGTTTGAACAATATCAATCGATATTGCCTCGGTACAGTTCATTCTGATACCCTATAGGACTTTCCTATCCCAAAATTAATAGAATTTAAATAGATAAATGGATTGAAATTATCGAATAAACAAATGAAACGAAAAGAGTTGATTTTATTCATATAATCTCATAAAAATGAAGAGGTGGGGTGTTTTTGGGAGTGTTTTTTTTTGGGGGGGGGGGGGTCGAGGGCCTCTGTTATAGCTTTTGTACTTACTAGCGGGCACCCGCGCTTCGCGCGGGACCCGCTAGATGAGTAGACATGGGCGGTTAATATTTTGGGTTCGATGAGTGAACCTGGGCGGTTAGTTTTTGTTTGTTTTGAGGAGTACTGCATTCATGTATTTGATTTGTAATGTTGTTACAATTCAGCCGGTTGGCTGCGATGACAATAAAATTTAGACCTTTATTATTATTATTTTGGTGAAGATGGGACATTAATAGTTAATGTCCCTTAGTTATGTTGTTTTAACTTCGTTAACTCAGTACGACGGTCAAGCGCGCACGGGGAAGACTTTCCCACTCCTAGATGTTATGGCACTGATTTACATCTTTTATTTTATAACTTAATATATATAATATGGGGTATAATTTATCATGTCAATTTGTAGACTATAATACTATGTACATCAATGGCAACAGGCGATTTGTTTTTTCTCAGGTTTGCCATATGAGACATGCATACTTGTAAGCCTAGGCCCACGTTTTGAACAAATAGGGGACGTGTGGTGATTCGAAACACCACGATAACCGTAAGCAAGTGATAAAGGACGTTATGTAACTATACAATAGAATAAAGGACAATTCATTACGGTATTACACCAGACTTGGTGCAGGATTGGGACCCGTACACTAATTACATTTGTACACGCGTATTGTAGTGCTGAAGTAGTGTACAGGTATAATAACAGTCAGATGTAATGTTGTCAAAATGTATTTTTAAATGATAGTATGTGTGCCGAACAAACCACAATGAAAATGAACTGGATATTGATAACAAAGCACGTACTACATCGATCATGCAGAAACGGCAAAATATACACCAATCGTTTGAAATAGAGTATGAGATAATTGCTGCTAGTAAAGCTCAACTTAGCTGGTATTCCCGTTTTATTGGCAGAAATAGAACTGTAAAATGATATGCATTAGGGGGTTAAAAATGACGGCAGAGGGCGCCATGTTGAAAAGATCTTTTACTATACCTGAACATGGACCAGGAAAACACACTGAAACCGAGGAAAACACAACGAAACATATTTGTAGAACACCAGTATTTATAAAAAATAGTAAAACAAAATGAGTAAAAAATCATTGTTGCAAGACTCCTGCTCACTTGCTGCTCATTCTACTTATTCCAAGATTGATTGTGTCGTATCTAAGAACACACCGACAACACACAAAAACCCGTCGGGATCCGCGTCGTCGCCGCACCGTGGACCAGGAAAACACACTGAGACCGAAGAAAACACACCGAAATATATTTCTGTAAAACAGCAGTATTGATTTTAAAAAAGTAAAGAAATAGTAAGAAATCATTGTTGCAAGACTCCTGGTCACTTGCTGCTCATTGTACTTATTCCAAGCTTGCTGGTATCGTAAGAACACACCAGCAACAAACAAAAAACAGTGTAGGGATCCGCGTCGTCTTCTTGAAAATCATTTCTCTAATACTAAATTGTAGTTAATTATAATATCATATTTCAGAGGGGAATAAGCATTTGTACAGTATAAATTAGATTTATTGAATATAGTCTTGTAATTTGTAAGAGATGAATAAATTATGATATTTTTTTTGTAATGATTAGTAATTAGTAATATGAATATTCACATCTCGGTTCAAGCAGGACCATTTTAGTTCAATCTGGATCATTCATATTGCTAATTAATATTCATATTGCTAATTAATTAATTATTTATTTATATTGCTAGTGAATATTCATATTGCAAATTAGTATTCATTACAAAATTATAATTTATTAATATCTCTTTACCCCGATTTTAGACTATATTCAATACTTTACAACGTCTTTCATATATTCAGTGGCGTAGAAATCTTGCCCCCCCCCCCTAAAAAAATCCTAGCTACGCCACTGCACTGTCGGTTCACTTTCATTTTTCGCCCCCCCCCCCCCCCCATGAAATACCTGGTTACGCCACTGTTTGTTGATGGGTCCGATGGGATCAAGCACTGACATGACACAATGCATTTCTCCTCCCCTTAACCTTGTTAACCCACGTTTAATATATCCAGGATGAAGGCCCAGTGTTCTCCTCAAACCCCTTAAATCCGGGAAGAATGCCCGGTGTTGTATTGTATGTTGGGGAAGGGGAGGGGTGAGGGGCGGGGGGATAATTCATCATTTAATTTCATTGATTTATAAAGTTATAATTTTAAAACAAAAAACTATGTGTCATAAGCCTATATAGGTTTCATTCCATATTTCTCAGTATAACAATCAAGGCACTTTAATATGGTCCGTTTGTCGACATGTATACCCGAATTAAATAGCGTATGCCTGCAGCAATTCATAGTTTAATTTGATTGATTTATGAAGTTATAATTTTAAAATCGACATGTTTAGCCCTACCCGAATTGAATGCCTGGAGAATCGAAAGCTCCCCCTTTAATTTACATGCACATGTATACCCGAATTGAGCGTATTTGATTGATTTATAAAGTTATAATTTTAAAATCGAAAGCTCCCCCTTTAATGTACATGCGCATGTATACCCGAATTGAGCGTATGCCTGGCGCACTGTAGGCCGTATGTCTCATGTCCCTACATGTAGGTTTCAGGGGCACTGTTAGCAATGCCAGTAGGGCGCTATGCCAGTAGGGCGCTGTGTACTGTACAGTATAACAGTATGTAGTAGTCGGTCCTAGTACTACTACATACGTACGTTTGTGGCAGTATTAAAACGATAAAATATAACAATTGGAGCGCCAACATTGACTATTATGACGGCTCGGTTATGTGTTTTAGGCTATGTATGTTAATAATAGGTACAATCAAGCCTTGAAGCGTATAAATGTATAAAACTGTGTAAAAGAGGATATTAATAAGGCTCGCTCTCTCTTGTCTCTCTTGACTTCACCTCTTCGGTTCAAATTTTACATTCGGTTCAAGTGAGCAGTGTTGCTATAAATGGTGATTGAAGGAGCCCAAAAGCGTCCACTGACCTAATATAATTGACACTGTCCACCCGTCTCAAATCATGCAAAATGACGCCCAGTCATGCCTCTTTGCATACGCTTAGCAACTTCAACGCATAGTA
This sequence comes from Ophiura sarsii, assembly GCA_035610835.1. NCBI lineage: Eukaryota > Metazoa > Echinodermata > Ophiuroidea > Amphilepidida > Ophiuridae > Ophiura > Ophiura sarsii. The sequence continues at coordinate 33,440,646 of CM069458.1, forward strand.
ATATCTTACTCAGCGTTGCTACATTTCAAGTTCAGAATGCGGCTGCGCTCCGTCTTTATAATTGATTGAGCTGTGGAAGAGTTTACATTTACATTCAACCTTTCCCGCATTCTTCTACAACGTAGATAAGGCTGATTCATGATTAGCGCTAACTAAACGACTGACTGGTACTGGGTTAACTATTTCGATGGCTTTACGTGAATTGTAATATAGATTGTGCGGCCCTTGAACTTCGGATATTTGTCCTTCAATTTTAATACACGATAATGAGTTCATCGTTCGTGCTCGTGTTATATCGCCGTGAACTTTGAGTCAAAACCTCCGACAAGCAAATTATTCATTTTAAAGATAGACTTTCTGCAAGACTTGACGTCTGAATACCTTTAAGATTATGTGCATTAAGCTCCATGGTTTGTGAGTGTCACTATTAAAACGAGACAATCAGTTATACTTCAATATAAGACTTGAACTAAGCCTAGCGCGTTATTGCGTGAGCGAGGGATTCCCAACCTAAACGTCAATTATCGATTACGCCATACCATAATTTCCCGCTTTATCAAAATCACTGCTCAAAAACCAACATTGCAGAATAATATTGGAACGCAGACCGTTTGAGAGGAACTAGAACTACTTCTTTGCATTTTGAGGATATTGTTGGGAGCTGTTGGGGGTTTAAACCATCGGACTGTACCATGTATCCACCACCTACTCTTTGGCGACTGTATGACATGTATGAGTATTGTACAAATGTCACGTTGCTGTACTGATCATTGATACACAGCGGATTCTTTATCACAACAGTTTAGCATATGGAGTGTCAACGCAGCAGACTAGGCTAGACGGGCGTTGCAGAGGCGGCGGTGTGTGGCTTAGAATAGATGTGATCACATAGATACCTAGTTTTCCAAAAGACTCGCTACAGAAAAACAAGACTACTGAACATTCAACAACTGTCAAATCTAATAATATCAAAGTTGGAATAGCTGAAGCAGGTAAGATTTATTATACATTGATTTTTGAATCGTCACCAGATTGAGGGTTTTAGTTTGACTGTTGGTTGAGTGAGGCAAATCGAACATCCAAAGTTCAGAGCGTGACATGACCATGACATCAGATAATTTATATTCCTGTATAAATGTCAATCATGAGGAGAGTTTAACTCCTGCATGTACCATAATTATTTTCTTTATGCATGCAAAAACAAATAAATAAAAATGGTTATGCATTATGCAACCATTTTTATTTATTTATTTTATTTATGCTTTCTTTATTAGGGAATGTATTATAGGCCTATCCAGATATGCTTTCAGTGACTTGCACTTCAAAGCAGGCCATCATTTCTATAGATACATTATACAGGCAAGTACGCGGGGGGTCGGGGGGGGGGGGGGGGTGTTTAGGGTGTAAAACACTCCCTTCTGCCCTTGGGTCTGTCAACCAAATTAAAAGGGGGAATCAATATGTGAACATCCCCCCTACGCGCAGCCCAGCCCCCCCCCCCCCCCCCCCCCCCCCACACACACAAACTTCTTGAGTTGGGCCATGCCCCCCTTTTTTATATTTTATAAAATAACAATGAAATGGTTAGAAACGCCCTCGGAGACTATTGAAATTCAACATTTTGCTCACGCAGCACTAGGTAAGTTTGTGAGCCTTGAAACAGCTTAGAAATGCCCTCAGCGAGCACCTAAATTCACAATTAGTTGTCCTCAATATCAATACCCAGTGGCGTAGTTAGGATTCTTTTCAGGGGGTGGGGGCGGGTGGGGGTGGTCAAGATCAGAAATCTTTCGTAATAGGGTGCCCAAATACTGAGAGGGGTGGGTAAGGGCATGTTGTACACCAAATGCCCATGAAAAATGGTCATCATAATGCACTTATCAATTGCATCCTGGCCCCGGGGGACCAGAGGATAGCGGGGATTAGGGCTGGGACGTACAAATTGCCCATGTGACGTCCCGGGTACAATCGTGTATGGTCCCCGCAGGGCCGGGCACTATTTTTTTGTACGTCCCCGCTACAGTCCCGGCCCCCCTTGGCCAGGACAAAGTATACAGTCTCGGCCACCCATTTCCAGGACAAAGTATTCACCCGGCTACAGTCCCAAGGTCGCTTAATTCTTTCTGCAACCATAACGGAATACATTTCTATGTGTTATTAGGCTTATTTCGTCAAGCGCATTGCATCTCTAGCTTATTTATAGCAAGCGCCCGGGGTGTACATTTGTGTACCTTAGCATGTTAGCGCTAGTGTACGTCCCCGCTACACGCCCCGGCTAGCGGGGGCACAGTTTGTACGTCCGCGTACATTCCCCCGCATAGCCGGGCATCATTTTTTGTACACTCGTGTACGGTCCCCGCATGGTCCCCGCCATGCCCCAGGTCCCCGGGGGCCAGGCTTGCAATTGATAAGTGCATAATGCCTATACACACAACATCCATCAGGAGACTGGGGTGGGGCATAAATATGGCTAGGGTGGGGGGGGGGGGCACAAAGTGTGTGTTTTTCGGTCAGGACAAGTAAAATGTAAGTTCATATGAAAATGGAAAATAATTATAATAAAATTTGCGAGCCTTGAAACGGCTTAGAAATGCCCTCTGGCGAGCATCCAAACAAACATCTTCGGGGGCCTTGGGGTGGGAACACTGCACGCGCACAACATCTTGACACCCACCTGAATGCAATTTCCAGCAGTCATTATAGCAACTTCAAAAGAATATTTAAAAATGCCTGAAATGTAAAGACAAATATATAATAATTAGGTCTGAAATGGCTTAAAAACACCCTCAGAGAGCGTCTAAATTCAAAATGTTCTCGGGCTCGCACGATGCTAAGCATCACTATCAGGCGCGTCGCAACCGGACCACTTTTTTGCAAAGAAAGAAAAAAGAAAAAGGGGGAAAAAAGAAGAAAGGGGGAAAAAAGAAAAAAGGGGGAAAAAGAGAAGAAACGGGGGAAAGGGATTGCTTTTCAATAAAATATTGTCAAAAGTACACTCCAAATCGCACCAAATGGGTTCGAAAATTTAAAAATAAAAAAAATTCTGAGGTGGGGGGGGGCCCTCAGACTCCCCCCCCCCCCCCCTGTTCGAGCTTTCAAACCATGTATACTTAAATCAAGAATATATCAGTTACTCAACTTTTTTCGTGCATTGATAAAAAAACCAAAATATTTATTGGAAATAAAGAGGTGGCTTTTCGATAAAATATTGGTCAAAAGTATACACCAGATCGCACCAAATGAGTTCTAAAATTGAATTTTTTTCTACTTCTCGTGGGGGGGGGGGGGGGGCACATCCCCCCTCAGACTCCCCCCTGTCCGTGTACTTTGATAGTACACATAGCTCAATTATCAGTAATCATGGTAATAGCCGCCCCACTATTTGGTACCTTGCTACGCCCCTGATCACTATGATGGTATATAAGGCCTAAAAAAAAAAAAGTTTGATTGGCGTAACCCGACCGACCCTAAATACATCGCCGACCCTGAATATTTTTTATTATTTTGAGTGGGAAAAAATATATATTTATAAAAATTGAACAAAGTATTAAAGTTTTTGACTGTTTGCTTTCATTTTCGGCTATTTTAAGTCCCCATCGAAATGATATTGTTGAACACAACGATACATTTTTGCCCGGCAATTAAATACGCTTTTATAAGTGTTCAAAAGTAGGTGATTGAAAAAACGAAGAAAAAAAAACAAAAAAACAAATCCCGACCGACCTACCCTATTTGTTTTGGTCATGTTACGCCAATCAAACTTTCTTTTTTTTTAGGCCTACTTTTACAAATATTCCGCCTACATGTAAGTAAAAGCAATTTCAAATGTAAACATAGGAACCCATGGGCCCAGAAACCCCCACTGTATAATACACTTTGGGGCCACGCTCCGATGTATATACCTGCAATACATATTAACCCTAAACCCCTCTGAGCAGGCGCGGATCCAGGGAGGGGGTGGTGGAGGAGGCGCGCGTCCCCTAGTAAAAAAATCAACAACAAAAAACAAACAAAAAGGGAAAAGAAAGGGGGAGAGGAAATGGGGAAGGGGGAGAGAGCCTTTAATTGAGTAACTGATTGGTGAATAAAATAACGTTGTATGTCGTGATATATATATATGTAGGCCTATACAGGCGCGTCGCAACCAGGGTGGCCATGGCCTGGTTGCGACCGCCCGTGATTTGGTCGGCCGTGTTTAGACAAACAAACCCTTTTTTGGGGGCCTAAGGTGTGTTTTTGAGGTGAGGCCTGTAAGGGGTCTTAAAATCGACCATTTTCAAGAACAAGGATACTTATTAAAAAACGTCAATATATTACTCGTTTAGGGGGTCAAATTGGGAGGAAAAACACACAAACCTCATTTTATGGTGAATTTTGGCTTTAGAGATAATGCGCTTGAGGTGGGGTGGGGGGGGGGGGTATTGGGTCACCACGCATGCTTACAGCATGATACTTGACTGCCCCCCCCCCCCCCCACTCCCCCTCCCTGCGAAAAAGGGAAATATTAGAGCAGCACATTCCCTGGCACATTAGAAACAGAATGTACTCATTGCACAACATGGTGTTTGGAAGCCTGGGGGCGGGGATAAGGAGATAATATACATTCGACCCCGACCCGAGGCTATCGTAATAATTCCAGTCCATGAAATAATATGTAAACATACGACGATACGTTACATAACTTAAGAATAGAGACATTGCTGGCGCATTTAGAATAATGTGTCATTAAATTTATCTCGATGACAGTACGTACATGCAGGCATCAGTCTATGATTGTGTTGATGATTGGAGTTGTCCGAATGTTCAAACAGCACTTATGAGTGACATTTTGGCCCTTGTGCTCGGAAAATAAAAATATAATTTTGCTGGACCACGTGGCCGGCGCGACTTTGTGTTTTCTTAATGTATCAAAAGAGAAGCCCCTTAGTACAGGGCACCACTCTGTAATTAGAATTTGAGGCAATTCAGAAAAATAAAAGTGATGTTGATTTACGAGTTCAAAATGTTTATTAAGCTTTTAGTTTCATCTTGTCAAAAAAATTAAGATTACCTGGGCTGGTAAGTTTACATTCGGGCTGGTAACTTTTACTTGTTACCTGCCTGCCTGACTGGCTTGTTGGGGGGACAAACGGAGGTACACCCCTGTTTTTCATTCATGAATTTTTGCAAAAATGTGATCCATTAGGCATTAGGTCAGCAGCACATACCTGTATACCTTATATATGTGACTACCCCTGCCCCCCCCCCCCTGGTAGTGGCAAACACACAGATATAAAAATATTTGACATCTTAGACCAAACTATATGAGATTACAAAAATCCATATTTTTGCACCATCCACATGCATCTCAATACATGTATACAAAAGACCCTGGAACCCCTAAAATAGAACAAAATGCAATAAATCACATATTTAAAAGTAAACATGCAAGTGCTGTGTGGCCTCAAATCAAATTTTAAAAACCCACTCAAAAAACAATAAACTGCCGACATTGACCAAAACAAAATGTTATATTTTCCTATCTCGATCCATGTACTTGTTGGAAATACCATTTTGACATTTTCAAAGTTTAGCAATTAAGAAGGTTGTCTAAATAATTCATATTTATATCTACAGATAATCGACTCGTTCATCAATGGACCAGAACCCACATGCCCATAGGAGAGGTGGAGGAGCAAGAGGAGGGGGACAGGGAGGATATCGAGGGCGAGGGCGTGGGCGCGGTGGAGGTGGTGGAAGCAGCAGTGGTGGTGATGGCAACAGAAGAGGACGAGGGCCTCCGAGGTAAATCTCAAGGCTTTTATATAATTGGTTTTAAAAATGGTTTCATAAAATTGACTACAGGGTCGCAAAAGTTTCGATACTTTGTTATAAAGCTTTATATCTCCAGTAAATAATTTGCAGTATAAAATAGGGGTCACTGTGCTCGTTTAAGCACGAGAACGAGAAACATTTGAAAAAGTGTATTTTTTTAGGAAATTTACAGAGCGGTTTATGGAGAAAATAGATTTTTCTACACATTTTGCTTAAAGGTGTATGTTCCGATCACTTTTTCGGGGCTATTTTATTTTTTTCACTTCAAGGTATTTTGATATCAGAAGAATCCCCATATTTTTCTCATAATGTCTGTAAAATCTCAGGGGCCAGAAATGTTCCATTTAGAAATTATAGGCTAAAATGTGGTGAATTACTGTCAAAGGTGGTTAACCACCAACCAGTTTGTGTACTACTCAATGGGCAAATATTGTGTGACCTGTGCTTCTAAAAATAGAACCGTTGGAGTTATGCAACTCAAACTTTGGAATGCGACAATTTAAAGGATGACCTTTCATGTAAAATAGAAAACATCAAGTTGAAAATCGGGCCAGCAATCGGAACATCTACCTTTAATAGCAACAAATCTAGACCGAAATGTTATGCCAGATTATTTCTAAAAAGATGCGCAATAATATACCCTTTCCATTTCCAAAATAAAAAATGGGGGTCACAGACATACTTTTTTCACAATTTGATGAAAAGTGCAATTTTTTAAGAGTCAAAATCACCATCACGATTTCATACCGTGTATCACACGAGAATAAGACACACCGTGTGTGCCCAATAACTCACACACGTAATGCACATTAACGCACACCGCTAACCTCGCCGAAATTCACACCTCACGGGAAGGTGCTTGCAATTTTGAGTCTATCGCCCATTTTTAGGCCCAAATGTGTGTATTTTTTCAAGTCCTTGCATAGAGCCATTAACATGATTAAGCTACATGTAGGCGTCTATAAAACATTAGTTTAAACAGCAATTTTTTTATTTTAATTTTCCAATTTTTTTAAAATTTTCATCATAGATATTACCCTAACTCTACTACACCATAAGGCAACTGTGCGAAAAAAATGTTTTATAACCCGGTGTGCAGGTTTTTGGGCTACAAAACGGACCCAGGCTATATAACGAGGTGAATATAGTAGCAAAATTTTCAATTTTGGAACTCATTTGGTGTGATCTGGTGTATACTTTTGACCAAAATTTAATCGAAAAGCCACCTCTTCATTTCCAATAAATATTTTGTTTTTTATCAAAGTACGAAAGAAGTTGAGCATTATACTGATATATTCTTGATTTAAGTATATTCCCCCTCAGAATTGGACTTTTTTCAATTTTCGAACTCATTTGGTGCGATCTGGTGTATACTTTTGACCAACATTTTATCGAAAAGTCACCTCTTCATTTCTAATAAATAAAAAAAATTATCAATGCACGAAAGAAGTTGAGCATAATTATACTAATAGTAATATATTCTAGATGTTTGCTATATTACTGGCAATAAAAACATTTTCTTTCGGGTAATTCTATCTTCTTTTTTGTACGTTATATGAATATCAAAATCTTAATTTAAAAGAAAACTAAAGCTGCAAATCAAAATCATATATTTTTGAAATTATTATTAATCAGATACCTATACATTGACGAAGTAAAGAAAAAAGTGACCTGATACCTTAACAGGTGCGCGTAGCGCGCGAAAAATATGCTATTTTACTACAGTTTGCTATGATTGAGGCTTGCCTTCATAAGTAAAATATTTGGAGGCACATGAGCAAAACGCGCAAAATATTGGCTTCTTAACTATATAATTTTGTCATGATCGAGATACATTTTGTCTTAAAATTAGATTCCAAAATTAAAGTTAACGTTCATGTCACGTGCGCGCGTAGCGTGCGAATTTTTGGGGGCTATTTTACATAAATTGTGCCGCGATTGAGATACCAACCACTACCACGCAAAATTGACTTCTTTACATTAATTTTACCAAGATTGAGATACATTGTTGCTTCTATTAAAATGTCACATTTTATTTTTATTTTTTTACGAAAACCCCTGGCTTCTTTATACTTATTTGCCACATTTGAGATATATTTTGGCCTTATGACACTGCTTTTATTGTTAAATGTTTTGCTATTTTACCCGGTTTTGCTAGGATGTACATTTTGGCTTCAAACTATCTTCTTAATTTGCAATGAATTTATTTTTTGGGGAAGGGGCACATACAACGAAAAATGCTATCTTTGTATTTGAACGTCATAATTTAACTATGATTTCTCTTATCAAAATTGAGGCGACAATGGCAAAATTGGGTGACAGGGGAGAAGGAGCGGTCGGCCCCTTCTTAACCCTCTGGCTACGCCATTATTGCCTTGATATGCCGGGATCTGTGCCGGGAACGTACAAAATAAGGGGTGGGGGCATGGAAACTTACTATGTAACAAATAAAGAACTCTATACCATCTACTATTTCTCTTTTCTTTCTTCCTTTTTCTCCTTTTTCTTTCTTTTTCTTCTCCTTTTTCTTTCTTTTTCTTCTCCTTTTTTTTTTTTTTGGTGCCAGGGACCCGGGGGGCACGTGCCCCCCAGGCCCCCCCCTGGCTCCGCCAATGCACTCTTTTGTGTATTCCCGCGATTGCCTACACACAAAACTTAGAAATGTCCAATAAATTTTAAAGAAGTCAAACTATTTTCAATATAGTTTCACCAGATTAACTCCGTTTATAATTTAAAAGATAGGGTTGGAAAGAAGAGGACTTCAGCTTTCCATCTAAGTCAATTTGGTAAGATACCAGACAGGTCTTAGGTATCTTTTTATGTGAGACAAAATTGATCTCCGAATTTGTGGGGAATTTGTTTTCAATCTCCGATTCTGCAAAATGAGAAACGGTTACTGATAGGTGATCTAAACGTCAGTACAAAATGACGGAGGTTAATATTAACCAATCAGCATGAATTTAACAGAGCCGACGGAGAAGCGTATGCTTATTAATATTCAAAAAAGTCGAAGAATTTCGGGTGAGGGCGTTTGTGAGTTACAATTGCGTGCATCAGGGAGAGAAGGACCAACTTCTTAAATCTTCTGTTGAGTGAGCAGTGAAACTGGAAAACTATTGGTTTTAATAAATTAATAGACGCCGTTTCTCAATTTTTAAATAATAAGAAAACGTTCTCATAAAATGCAAAAGGCTTAAAGCTTTATTTTAAAACAAAGTCGAAACTCGTACTCCTACAGGTTAAAAAGTTATGATTTTTTAACCATGAAAATCGTATGATTTTTGACCATATTTGATCAAAAAGGCTATGCATAGTCATGTTTGCGCTTAAGTTGCCACATGAAATTCATATGTTCCGTGGTTTAAGCTGATAATCAGATTTAATTGTAGAATTTCTCCTCTACCCCATTCACTGTGTACAACGTGCAGGTCTATACAGTGAGTGTCAGTACGCCGTGGTTCGGAGAGTCACGTTAAGCCATTGGTCCCGTGTATTCAGACGCTTCACCCTGAACACGTTAAAAGTTACAGACCTTATCGTTAAGAGTAGGGGATCATCCCGGGTCTGTTACCTGTACAAAAATCACAACCTGTAGGTTTCAGAGGGCTTCCAGTTAGCCGGATAGGCTGCTATAGGGAATTAAGAAGCAATAAGTAATAAGCAATAAGCTATAATCTTGACAAATGTCATGAAGCTAACATTCATATTAGCGATGTTATGAATGAGGAGGTAGAACTTATTGATTGACCCTCGTACAATAGATCAAATAGGCGACAAAAACACCCAAACTCTCTTCTACGGGCCCAACTGACCCATTTTCCACATTTTTAATTTTTAATTTAATTTTTTTCAAATTTTTGGTGTGAACATTTTGGGATTGTTTCTCGAAATTTGGAATGTTTTAATTTTTTTGAAAATTCTCCAAAAATTCCAACATTTTTGAAAACATAATGCAAGACCGACCATCCAGTGGCGGCACCAGCCTCATAATTTTTGAGGGGCAAAAGAGGGGCAAGATTTTGTTTTGAGGGGGGGGGGTGGTTGGACAATGTGCCATTTTACGCTTAAATTGTCAAATTTGGTCTAATACTAACTAATTTGGTATGAAAATGTGCGCTTGTGCGCAAAATTTAGCTGTTTTATGCTAACATTGTCAACATTTGGTCTAATTTAACCTAATTTACTAAGGAAATGTGCGCATAGCGTGGGAAAAAATTGCCTTTTTATGCTAAAATTGTCTATTTTTTCTAATTTTAACTAAATTGATTTTTTTTTTTGGGGGGGGCAAACAATATTTGGGGGAGGGGGAAATGCCCCCCCCCCCCCCTTGTAGTGCCGCCACTGGACCTATCTGAAAGGTCCGTTTGCCTGTGGAAATGTGAAAGGTCCGTTTGCCCGGAATAATCGAGGAGAGCAATTTATGACCAATGTGAAACGTCGGATTATGCCACCATACGAAACGAAACGAAAGTGGTCCCAGTTACATACACTGCAGCTGCCGCAGCCCCTCGTAGTCTTCTATCTTTCCGCAAACTTTTCTCATGTTTGCGGCAAACTTTGCACCAAACACTACTAACCACCGCCGCCCCATTTTCTTCTTTTTGCACATATCCTAAATGTTCCAGATTCCAGTTTAAAACGGTCGACAACCTGATCATGCTGATCGGCTTTCCAGCGGTAGCCTCCATTTTTATTTTGGTTATCCCCCACTGAAAACAGTGCCGCATTTATTTATCGCCGCATTTATTTATCGACCGGTCAACTGATGCTGCTTTGATACGTCAAAAATAAAAATAAATGTTACGCATTTTCATCACGAACTGTACGGTCAATTTATGCTGCTTGCACGTGGTTTTGGAATTAATGAGAGCCGCTGCTAATACAGCGACAACCGCGCCCAATTTGTGCTCCTATCCTTGCCAGAATGAGATTCTACACTAGTACAGGGTGTGGTTGAATTTACGCGATTTCCAGGGGGAGATTTTTTTATAGCAACACTGACAATATTTTATTTATTTCGTTTTTCGACTGTGTGTAAGGTATAGTAATAATATTGAGGATGGACAATTATGGAGCGCGATAAATCGCGCGACCAGAAATGGGTTAAGGAGCGCACTAGGCGCGCCTCAAACGGCAAAGCCTGTTAGTGGTTACACAAATCAAATGTTAGCACTTGCAATTAATCAGGGCTTGGAATAAGCAGAAATATGGAGCATATAATGTGCCCTTGCTAAACCTTAAAATACCCTTAGTCCTTAATGTTAATTATGTCACCAGCCCGGGGTGCTCAGTGGTCATTACAAGGGGGTATCATGTGCGTCCAAGGACTTTCAAAAAGTACCCTAAATACGTAATCGTGTAAAGTGAAAAAGCACCCCTAAACAAGTATGGCACAGTATTTTACATACCCTAAGCAAGTAATATCAGTATTTATAATACCCTAAACAAGTACTCAAAATATTTTGATACCCTAAGCAAGTAATTTGTATAGTTTAAACCTCTTCTACCGCGTATGACACATTTTTCCTTCCCTAATAAGCTAAAAGTATTATGAAACAAATGCCGAGCTGATCTTTCAGATCACTTGTGAAAGGATACAATTTGAGAAATATATCTCTCCCATGTATCATGGCTATTTATAATCCTCATGGAGCAAATAAGGACCCTGATGTAAAAAGTATACCCTTTTTCTTAATTTGGCTTGTTTTGAGACCCTATTCACGTTACGTACGTAACGTGCCCCAGCTTGAAAAACTACCCTAATTACGTGATTTCTTGGACACGCATGATATCCCTCTTGTAATGACTACTGAGCACCCCGGGGTCACCAGGAGCAACTTTTACATTAAAAAAAATTACCTCTGGTTATTCTGTTGCACTTATCTTCACGATGACATATTTGTGTGTATACATGTATAGTATAAAGCAGTTAGCAGTTTACCAACCCATGGTGTTTACAATTAGGCATTTTAACAACAAATATTAACAAACAAGGGCGAATGTCCCAAAGAAAAATAAGCATGGACATTCACAGGCGAGGACTTGAACCCCAGTCTCTCGAACAGTTCAGGAGACCAGGGTTCAAGTCCTCGCCGGTGAATGTCCTTGCTTATTTTTCTTTGGGACATTCGCCCTTGTTTGTTAATATTTGTTGTTATTGCCTAATTGTAAACACTGTGGGTTGGTAAACTGCTTTATTTTACATATTTCTGTGGTTTTACCCTTTTTTTCACGGCTGTTTGATCGCGTGTAAATTGTTCGATTTATAACTAATCTACAACAACAGAGGGCAGCAGATGTTTCTGTAAATCCCTAATCGATATATCGGTAAAGCTTCCTGTGCAAGCTGCGTAACCAAGGATTATACTGTAGATAAAAGGGATATGCACCAGTTAGGACGGGGGACTTTTAAAAACATTTTATCACTGCTAGATCCTTTTTCTTATGTTCTTTGTTCATTTACTCAGTGTTTAGCTATTTATATGTGACGGTGGCCATTCATACAAGCCCGATTTTACTATTAAGTGGTTCTAATTAATTGTTTAGGTTTAAAAACGTGCTAAAATCCATCATTGTTATCATATTTTTTTGTAAATTAAGATGCGCTTTCAGATTTAGTGTTTTTATGTTGCGCTTTCAACGCGAACGTCATATATTCCGTCAAATGTGTCGCGGATTGATTAGTTCGATAAAAAAACATACGTAACTCAAAATGTGATATAATATCCCAAAAAGCAAATCGGGGGGCACATTTTAGATTCAGCCTTTTGAGCCTAGGCCACGCTGTGAAAAAGAGTTTTTTCGTTGCGGTTTCAACGTGATCGTCATTTATTCCGTCAAATGTGTCGCGGATTGATTAGTTCGATAAAAAAACATTATACGTAACTCAAAATGTGATATAATATCCCAAAAAGCAAATCGGGGGGCACATTTTAGATTCAGCCTTTTGAGCCTAGCCACGCTGTGAAAAAGAGTTTTTTCGTTGCGGTTTCAACGTGAACGTCATTTATTCCGTCAAATGTGTCGCGGATTGATTAGTTCGGTAAAAAAACATTATACGTAACTCAAAATATGATATAATATCCCAAAAAGCAAATCGGGGTGCACATTTTAGATTTAGCCTTTTGAGCCTAGGCCACACTGCAAAAAATAGTTTTTTCGTTGCGATTTCAACGCGAACGTCATTTATTCCGTCAAATGTGTCGCGGATTGATTGGTTCGATAAAAAAACATTATACGTAACTCAAAATGTGATATAATATCCCAAAAAGCAAATCGGGGGGCACATTTTAGATTCAAAAAATAGTTTTTTCGTTGCGATTTCAACGCGAACGTCATTTATTCCGTCAAATGTGTCGCGGATTGATTAGTTCGATAAAAAAACATTATACGTAACTCAAAATGTGATATAATATCCCAAAAAGCAAATCGGGTGGGGGGGGGGGGCACATTTTAGATTCAGCCTTTTGAGCCTAGTCACGCTGTGAAAAAGAGTTTTTTCGTTGCGGTTTCAACGTGAACGTCATTTATTCCGTCAAATGTGTCGCGGATTGATTAGTTCGATAAAAAAACATTATACGTAACTCAAAATGTGATATAATATCCCAAAAAGCAAATCGGGTGGCACATTTTAGATTTAGCCTTTTGAGCCTAGGCCAGGCTGCGAAAAATAGTTTTTTCGTTGCGATTTCAACGCGAACGTCATTTATTCCGTCAAATGTGTCGCGGATTGATTAGTTCGATAAAAAAACATACATAACTCAAAATGTGATATAATATCCCAAAAAGCAAATCGGGGGCACATTTTAGATTCAGCCTTTTGAGCCTAGGCCACGCTGTGAAAAAGAGTTTTTTCATTGCGGTTTCAACGTGAACGTCATTTATTCCGTCAAATGTGTCGCGGATTGATTAGTTCGATAAAAAAACATTATACGTAACTCAAAATGTGATATAATATCCCAAAAAGCAAATCGGGGGGGGGGGGGGGGGGGGGGCGGGCACATGTTAGATTCAGCCTTTTGAGCCTAGTCACGCTGTGAAAAAGAGTTTTTTCGTTGCGGTTTCAACGTGAACGTCATTTATTCCGTCAAATGTGTCGCGGATTGATTAGTTCGATAAAAAAACATACGTAACTCAAAATGTGATGTAATATCCCAAAAAGCAAATCGGGAGGCACATTTTAGATTTAGCCTTTTGAGCCTAGCCACGCTGCGATTATTATTTTTTTCGTTGCGATTTCAACGCGAACGTCATTTATTCCGTCAAATGTGTCCCGGATTGATTAGTTCGATAAAAAAACATTATACGTAACTCAAAATGTGATATAATATCCCAAAAAGCAAATCGGGGGGCACATTTTAACAAATTACCGTAATGTAATACTGGCATCCATTTTGAGAATCCAAATGACGAATACTAAAAGAAACACACGGTGTGAGCAGTAAAATGTGAAATTATAAACCAAATGTTTGGGCCCCGATACGAAAATGCAAGCATATTATGCACAAGAATTGTTTGTATTTAGTGTTAAATAAAAGAGAAGCAAAATGAACAAAATCAGTGTGAATGGTGCTTAGATTCGCGCTGTTGTAATGTTGGTCGCGTTGAGACACTGCAGTGACTGCTGTTTCGTAAGCAAACTTGAAAACGATGATACCAAAAAAATGTTAACATACAAACCAAATATTGGAGGCCCGGATACGAAAATGCAAGCATCTTATGCACAAGAAATGTTTGTATTTAGTGTATGAATAATAAGATTTCCCGCTTGTCCAACGTTAAATAAGAGACTCTAGAGAGAGGCCAAATGAGAAAAAAAATCAGTGTAAATAGTGCTTAGATTTGCGGCGCTGCGCATGATTGCACGTTGAGATATAGGACGGCGTACATAGTACATGCACTAAACTGGTTGGCGTGATAATCGAACTATCGAAATTATTAAGAAACGTTAAGATGATGTCATAATAAATCGGACTGTCAAACAGCCGTGTTTTAAGGCCAATCTGTGAACAAGGGGCAAATTGTGTAAAATTTAGCTCCTTGCTCTAAAATCCTTATTTCTACCCCCTGCTTCCATTAACTATATGTACCCCAAAACTAACATCTCCAATCAGAATTTGTCTATATATATTATATATGCAGCAAAGGAAATACCCGCTTGACTGTCTACCCCGGGTTGTCTAGGTAGGAACTACTCACTTAGTGGACTTAAAATATATTTCTAACCCCAACTTTTACAAAAGGAAATAAAATCGAACCAACGAGGGGTGAATTGACCAGGACATGATTTTAATCCTGTTTCAACATTACAGAATAAACCGATACTACTATTATGATCAGTACACACAATATTATGAATGGAGCTGTGATACATATGATCGTCTACCCCGGGGTCAGACAGCCAAGTGGGTATTTCCATGCATATGGTACCTGGCTTTAATTATTATACATTAACAGTGGTAGCACCCAATCATTTTCATTAATGAATTTATATTGTCTCAACTATCTATTACTTTAATATTATCAAATAGGTCAGCACAGGACAACTCCAATGGAAGAGGCGGTCACCCTGAGCAGCAGCAGCATGCCGGGCCAAGCGGCAATGGTTCTGCAAATCCCCATCAAGCACGTCGATCAAGACACTTAGGTTACTTAACTCTTGAAAGATTGCTGAAGGAAAGTTTACAGGAAGATCCAGCCGAATTGGTATTCAAGCTCAGCTCGTCGAAGAGTGGCTTTCTGGAGCTTCTCAAGGAGTTGGAACTTAAACGGGACATAGTGGCCTTGATCATCAACCTCCTGGCTCGGGCATGCGAATGTACCTCGGCTAACCAGAATCTGGTTACGCTATTGAAGCTCATGTATGAACACTCGGAGTTCATAACGCGCCATCTGACACAGTACGTCACCAAAATGACTTTGGAAACGTATCCAAAATATGTGAGTATGATCCCTGATCAAATCAAGAATGTTCTTCTGATACTCATGTCCATGCTTCAGCGTGTACCAAGTTCTTCAAATCATGTGAGAGTGGTGGTTGTCCTTCTTCAGGTTATTGTGCCATCTCTGCAGATGAAAGGGATCATGCTCGATGGGGAAACACAAAACACGCTGCAACGTTTGGTTGAATATCAGGAAGAAGTAGCGCAAGAAATCGAAAAACGGGCGACGAGACCAAATCAGAGGCAGCAGTCAGACAGTCTCGGCCCACCTCCTGATGACTTCAGAGAAATTGCAATATTTCCAACTGTGGGTGACTTCAACACAGATGGGCCGTATCTTAGAAGGAACGTAGTGGATGGAGGATACAGGGACGTGGACCACTACTTGGATGTGCAGTTTCGACTTCTTAGAGAGGACTTCATTGAACCACTTAGATCTGGTATTAAAGAGTATCAGCAAATGAAGAAGACGCCACCTGGACAGCGCCCTCAACGCCCAAAAGATATCAGAATCTACGACGATGTTCAGATAGAATACCCGATGTGCTCTTGGGATGGTATCGTCTACCGCATACATTTTGACCAGACAAAGTTTAAGAAGGTACGCTGGCAAGCCACAAAACGATTGATCTATGGTTCACTTGTCTGTCTGTCCAAAGACGACTTCCAATCCTTCATATTTGCAACGGTAGCCAATCGTAAGCCAGAGGAGCTTGAGCAAGGCAATGTGGATTTAAAGTTTGAGAACCGAGATCAAGTAAACGAAATAGCCAAGGAAGATATTTTTGTTATGGCAGAGACCTCTGCTTACTTTGAAGCCTATCGCCATGTCCTTGAAGGATTGCAGCAAATAACTCGGGATACATTGCCATTTCAACGGTACATCATCAATGTTACCAAAGACCTAGCTGCACCTCAATATCTTCGCGACAATCCAGCTGTTCGATATGACTTGAGCCCTTTGGTATCCGAAGAACGGTTAGTTGATGAAGAGGAAAACTGTGATGATGACGATGGTCAAGCTAGTTATCTGGGAAGAGAGATGCGACTTCTAGGATTACAAAGACAGGTTCCACGAGCAACACGCGCAAGTGCTGTTCCGATATTGAGCACAGGGTACTGGCCTTCCGCACGTGACCTGCATTTGGATGATTCTCAATACGAAGCAGTTCAAATGGCCTTAACCAAAGAATTGTCCATTATACAAGGACCCCCAGGTACTGGCAAAACATATATTGGACTGAAGATCGTACAGGCGTTGTTGCATAATAGTCGTGTGTGGAGCAATGAAGATTACATGGATGGAACAGGCAGAAAGGCTCAAACACGCCCTCTCTTGATCGTTTGTTTCACCAATCACGCACTCGATCAATTTCTTGAGGGGATTCTTGAATTCCAGACCACGGACATAGTTCGTATTGGAGGTCGAAGTGCCAGTGAAGCCTTGAAATCATACAACCTTAATTTCCTGAAACAGGACAGACGAAAGAGAAGAGAAGTTGGCAAGGGTATCCACGAAAGAGGACGTGACATCAGTCAGGCGATGGCCACACTGCGGCAACCAATGGAAATGGCGCAAAAACGTATTGACATGACCAAACATGCAATACTAAATGAGGATAACCTTCGGCCATATATGGCAGAAGATCACTACGCCAGCATTATAGCCTATGCTCCTCCTGCACAAGACTTCAGACAAAGTCGGGCAAAATTGCTCACTTGGCTTGGATTGGCTGGTGGCAATTTTCACATTTCAAATGAAGAGAGCAACCAAATGTTAGATATGGAGGAAGATGATGGGGAAGAAATGGATGAAGATATGGAGATAGACGAAGAAGCCGATCTTCTTCAAGAACAGAGAGTACTTGATGATCAAGACTTTGCTGATAGAGATATTCACAAGAAAGGTTATGATGTCAGACAGGAATTTGCATTAGACATCAATGCCATGGAAATAGAAGAAGCACAAGATGAGTTTGGCTGGCAACAACAAAGAGTGAAAAAGAACCGTCAAAAGCAGATCATCAAAAGAAACCTTCAAGCGAAAGAATTGCTGACCGACTACCAAGCCAGAGAAATCAGAAACGTTTGGGCAATTCCAAATATTCGTACCCGGTGGAGTCTTTACCGATATTGGGTGAACAAATACAGCCAGCAACAAGCTCATACTTTATTTGAGAACCAAGAGAGATACGAAGAGTTGGGCAGAGAGCTAAAAGAAGTACGAACAGAAGAAGACTTGTCTATCTTGAATGGATCAAAGGTGATTGGCATGACAACTACAGGTGCTGCTAAGTACCGCTCTATGCTGCACAGGATCAAGCCAAAAATCATTGTAGTTGAAGAAGCAGCAGAAGTGTTTGAATCACACATCGTCACAACTCTAAGTGCTGACTGCCAACAGCTTATCCTGATAGGAGACCATCAGCAGCTGCGGCCAAATCCGACCGTCTACAAGCTAGCCAAAGATTACAAGCTTGACATCTCGCTCTTTGAGAGGATGGTCAACAACAAGCTACCGTGTCAGCGCTTGACGCAACAGCATCGTATGAGACCAGAGATATCCCGTATTATGAAGCTGAAGCACTTCTACCCAAACCTGTTGGATCACGAGTCCGTCAAGAATCGCGACAACATCATGGGCGTGGACTCAAATGTGTTCTTTCTAGATCACGATAAGCTTGAGGCCAATGCAGATGACACTAAAAGCCACTCCAACACCCACGAGGCAGAGTTTTTAGTATCGTTGAGTCGCTACTTTATACAGCAAGGTTATGCACCAAGTGAAATTACGATACTCACAACCTATACTGCACAGCTCTTTGTCTTCAAACGGTTGATGGCAAAGGACCTCTTCAAAGGTATCCGTGTTTGTGCCGTTGACAACTACCAGGGGGAAGAAAATGAAATTATCCTGTTGTCTCTGGTTCGAAGTAACGAAGAAGGGAGCATCGGCTTTTTGAAGGTTGCAAATCGAGTGTGTGTGGCATTGTCTCGAGCTCGTAAAGGTCTCTACTGCATTGGCAATTTCAATCTTCTAGCTAGCCAGGGCCAGCTCTGGAAGGATATAGTCGCTACCATGACAGCCAATGGCAACTTCGGAACTCGACTAACGTTGGTGTGCCATAACCATCCAGATACACGCACCGATGTTAGCATTTCAAAGGATTTCTTAAAAGTACCTGAAGGTGGCTGTCAACTATCATGTGAGGCAAGACTTCCATGCGGACATGCATGTTCCATGCCCTGCCATCCACAAGATCCAGATCATGAAGTCTACAGGTGTTTGAAGCCATGCACAAAGTACATATCCGGCTGCCCATTTCAGCATCGATGTAAGAAGAGCTGCTTTCAAATCTGTCCAACGAAATGTTCAACTTCTGTGGATAAATCGCTCCCATGCGGTCACGTAGTTAAAGTGCCTTGTCACATGGATGTCCAGTTAGTTGTCTGCAAAGATATGTGTACAAAGCTCCTGCGATGTGGTCATCAGTGCAAGAACAGATGCGGAGAAACATGCTCTTCCGGTTGTGAAGAACTTGTGACGCGTCAGCTTCCATCGTGCGGACATAAAACAACCATGCGCTGCTCAGCTGGACCCGAAGGTTGCACACATCCGTGTGGTGCACCGCTTCTTTGCGATCACAAGTGCAGCGGGACTTGCGGCAAATGTCAGAGGGGTCGGCTGCACGTGCCCTGCAAACAGGGATGCGGTCGTACATTAGTATGTGGTCACGCGTGTCAGGAACCTTGCACCAACACGTGTCCACCATGTCAGAAGCCATGCCAGAACAGGTGTATACATAGCAGATGTCAGAAGAAATGCGGTGAGCCGTGCATACCCTGCAAGGAACCATGCGAATGGAAATGCCAGCACATAAGATGTACCAAGCCGTGCAGTGAACCATGTGATCGAAAGCCGTGTGATAAGCCGTGCGGTAGAACACTTAGAAAATGTCACCATCGATGTATTGGTATGTGCGGCGAGCCATGTCCACAAAAATGTCGTGAATGCGATGAAGAAGAGGTAACAGAGTTACTGTTTGGTGATGAAGATGAACCCGATGCAAGATTTGTACAACTGGAAGATTGCGGACACATCATAGAGGTGGAAGGGTTGGATAAATGGATGGAAATGGCTGAAACGGGAGACAAGGTTGATATCCAGCTCAAGGCTTGTCCCAAGTGCAAGACTCAAATCAGACGTAATCTGCGCTACGGTAATATCATCAAAAAGATGCTGACAGATATTGAAAGAGTTAAGCAGCGTATGTTTGGGGACATGGCAGAGATCAGAAGCAAGTCTTATACACTGAGATCCAGCATTGACACAGCTGAAGCTCTTGGAAAAGTGAGTGCCAATGCTTCAACACATCTGATCAAGCAACTGACAGGTCATCCGACTCTTGAACAGGTGGCTCTTGCAGAAAACCAGTTCAATCTTCTATCCATGATTCAAAGTGTACGACGGAAAGTCAAAGAGAGCATCACCCATTTGACAAAACTATCAAAGAGACGTGAAATTGAGGGTCATGTAGATGTCCTGGAGCAGTGGCTGATAAAACCACGCATGCGTATGGGGGATCAAGAGTTGGATGACATAAGCCGAGAGCTGCAGCGTCTGTCAATGGTGTCCGACATGGCAGCAATGGAATGCAGAGCGTTGGACCAGGGACGTCAACAATATTTGGATGTTCAAACGGATCTTGTGCGGGTAAGACAATTATTTCTTTTCCAATGCGCACACAATGTTGGGGGGGGGGGGTAAACTTATAATAATAGTCATTCACAACTTACAAATGTCGCCGTAATCGCCAATATTTTCAGTAAAAAGCACAAATCTGAAAGATCTCTCAACATTTATCTAGATGATATTCACAGTTTATAGTCAGGGTGCATGTTCATGTAGGTGATGTCCCATTAATCATAATTAATCAAAAATCATAGGCATTTACACAATTGTATTACTGTCAAGTCTTTTTAATTAGGATTTTGTGATGCATACTTTCTGATTCTAGTTTAAAACACCGTCCTTAAAGGCAGGGGATTCCCCATTTAGTGTAGCGCACCCTTAAGGAAATTGATATTGTGTTGAATGTACTGGAATAGTTACCTGGAATCATTTGGAACATTTTGTGACCATTTTAATGATATTTCCATGTTGTTATAATTATTTATGAGTGGAAATTGTCATGCATAGATACCAGTGGCGTACCCAGCTTTTGGAATCGGGGGGGCCGACCATAATTGTACCGATGAAAGGCATGATTTACCGACAATTTTTTTTACAGACTCCCAAAAAAAATTCGTAAAACATGCCAATTTTTTTCTCCGTCAACAGCTGAAATCTTGATAAGTGTGGGGGGGGGGGGGGGGGGGGGGGGGGGGGGGTAGCGATAGGTTTGTTCACAAAACCGGCAAAAAAACCCGCATGGTGAAATACGCAAATCTACCGACGGAGGCTCGATTTTACTGGACCCCCCCCCCTGGGTACGCCACTGATAGATACCTGCTATCTACTGAAGATAGCAAAATTAACATAGCAATATTACATTTTGAGAGGACAGCTACCATCCTTTTTAAAATAAGTACTTGTCAGGACAGCAGTCATCCTTTTGAAAGAAATTCTTGTTGAATTGAATATCTAGGTAGGTTTTTTTTACTTAAAGGGGGTACTGCACTGTGTTGTTGTACAAAATTATCAAATTAGATTTCAAAATGATAACGTTGGTGACTTTCCCCACCAATGTTCAAATTTGATTAATCCATCTATAAAATAACATAGCAGATGTACCCTTTCAGACTTTAGTAACACAACATAGGCTCGAGGCCTACTGCATCCATCATCCATACATGGATTGGAATCAAAGTAAACTTATTTATAAATATAAGCTTACTTCATAGATTGTTTCAAAGTAGGCCAAAGTCAGGGTGCATGTAGGTGATGTCCCATTAATCATAATTAATCAAAAATCATAGGCATTTATGCAATTGTATTAATGTCAAGACTTTTTAATGGAGGATTTTGTGATGCATACTTTCCGATTCTAGTTTTAAACACCGTCCTTAAGGGTAGGGGATACCCCATTTAGTGTAGTGCACCCTGAAAGATGGACTTGTCTAAGAGTCGTTTGGAAAGAATCTCTAAATCACATTTTTTGTTTACCTCCAAAATCATGAAAATCACATTTTGGGCACTTTTTGGTCAATAATTCAGAAAATAAATCAGATGTTCAAACAAAAAACCCTCCTAGAGAATTGTATTAAGATTATAATTAATCTAGAACTACACAATTTGACAAAATATATTTTTAGTTATCTTGACGAAACCTAAAATGGTGTTTTTTATAATTTTTTCAAAAGGTCAATTTCATGTTCATGGTTGGATTCATTGAACCCTTTTCTTGAAGAAAATGTATACTTTTATATAGATTAAATGAATAATTAAGGAGTTACAGCAGTTTTACAAAGGCTATGCTGAGGGTCCACACCCCCCTTAAACTCTTGTCAAATTCACTATTATATTCAAGCCCCTCTGCCTTCCCATAATGGGACAGAGTGAATCCAAAACTGAAGAAATGATGGACCCCGCATGTCAACCTCTTTAATTGACAGTGGTCCTCCCTTTCTACTAGTGCCATTGTCATGTTGTATTTTAATTTGTTTGATTTTATCTCATTGCTTCAGATCAAGCGTATTCTGGAAGATGGTTTGCAGCTCACCGACCCTAAATCCTCAGAAGCAAAGCGGCTGCTGGAGAAATTGGGCAAGAAAGTCGGCGGTTTAGCCATCTCGGAACAAGAACGCGTCAGTATCGTGAAGGCGATGGGTATGGACAAAGGTCATTGGTTCAAGTGTCCCAAAGGTCACCTTTACGCTATCGGGGACTGTGGTGGCGCTACCGTGGAGAGTACGTGTCCAGAGTGCAAATCCCGCATAGGTGGCGTCGGGCATAAGATACGCGGTGACAACGCTTTCGCGCCAGAAATGGATGAAGCTGCGCATCCTGCCTGGTCTGATCAGGCCAACATGGGCAATTATCAATTAGACTAGTGTAAGAAAATTATGTGACAATGACTGTCCCTATGTCTTAAATCTTTATCAATTTAGTAGGCGGGCATGAGTTGTAAAAAAGGTGGTTTAGTTTTGGTGTTATTGTGCAGCACGGGGGCAGAAGATACTCTCACTATAGGGATGGAGAATTATCTTCACCTTAGATCTTGTTATAATGGGCCCTGTATATATTATACACGTACATATTTACCATGTGGTGCATGTCACAAGATACACAATGGTGGCGCTGCGCGCCATCATCAATAGGGGCACAAAGAATCAGACATGATGCATAAAACGGCGATGATGACGTACGTTAGACCAAAAAAGTTGTGTTGCCCGTATTAGGGGGAAAACGGGACAAGAACGCGTCAGTATCGTGAAGGCGATTGGGCAGATTATTTTATTAATTGTGAAGGTTTGCCCTTTTACGTACAGCATGTTCTTGATGTTGACAATTGGGCCATTTTACAGCAATATACTACTGTGTAGCGTTTGGAAAGGAGATTCAAGACAATTCCTTCAATAAAACTTGTTCATTTTGGGGTGAACAACTGAGAGACTTTTAAATTGTCTGTAAAACAATTTCGAAAATATATACCCAACCGCAACTCTCAACTTTTGTGTGAGTTTTTCGGTCAGTCCCCGAGGGCAACACAACTTTTATTTTTTTGCCATAGGTTTTTAAGGGGGAAGCAGGTGGTGAAGCACTCTTATGTATAATATTGAATCAGTTTTGAATGTATTAGCCACCTGTAAAAAATGAAATGCCACAATTCGTCGGTGGTATTACATAGGGCTATATCTTACTAAACGTCCTGTACAGAATAAACCATGTTATGAGCATATCAGTTACGGGGCGTCTAGCAAGACATAGCCTTAAATAGTGACGTATGGTCGGTGGTATTACATAGTGACGTATGGTCGTTTTTTGTGATGTATAACCTATTGTTTTGAAATGTTGTTTTCTTAATTATTAAAAGTCAAAAAGCCAAATATTGATTAGTTAATTAATTGGTAATCCAAATATTGATTAGTTAATTAATTGGTAATCCAAATATTGATTAGTTAATTAATTGGTAATCCAAAAATTGATTTGGTGTAAAAAAGAGCCAATTAAAATCTAGTTTTAACATAGTAACGTACACACTATACGTCACCTTGTAATACCACCAATTAATTAAGGCCTCATCTTTAATACCGCAGTTTTAAGTGGTTCATGTGGTAATATGTATATGGTCAGCCATTTACTAGGGTTCAGTTTTTAGCATCAAAACATGTTTCCTGTTATCTTTGCCAGAAGAATATAGGCAAAAAATGTTTTTGCTAGGTTTCAACAGCAAAAAATAAGGGAAAAAAGTATAAGAATCATGAGTTATGTGTAGTTTGTAAAGCATTGTGAAGGTAACTGACAGGGCTCCTAAACAGTAAAATACACTGTTTAATGAATCATTTAAATCTACTGTTTAGGACAGCCAGTATAAACCTTAAAATAAAGTAAAAATGAAATTGCATGAGACCCATGAAAATGACTTGCCATAGCAACCTATATAGTTTAAAGACATACTAGCAAACTAAATATATCAATGTATGAATTGATTTCATACACCCAGAAAAAAGATATCGTATTTGTTTTAAATTTCACATGATTTCTAATTTTTTGCGTTTCCTATTTTTGTTGGGTGTTTTATGCCATTTTGTCAATTAACCCTAACCACCCCAGTGCCACAAATAGCCACGGTAGGCAGTCTGTCTGTGTAAGCTGGCGTGGCACCTTTTCGATGAAATAATGGCCCGGGCTACATAGTTGGCCAAGTTTGGTTGACCCTCTGTGGCGCACTGGTGGGGCGTTCGTCTCTCAACCAAGAGGTCCTGGGTTCAAGCCCCGGGCGCGTGGCCACTCTTTTTGTTCGCGCTTTGTGTCGTTGAAAAAAATTCCCATGAAAAATGTGGGTAGGAGTTTAGGGTCAAGTGGCAAAAAGGAGGCAATTTAAACCCCGTCTGGCAAAACCTGCAACCTCAAGATAATAACTGTATATTGTACCCAGAAAAACGGGATCTAAGAAATTGTTTATAGTTTTTTGCAGATTAAAGTAATATTATGTGATCTTTTTCAAATTTGTGCACATGTTTTTCCTCTCTTATAATGAAGTTTGACGTATCACTATATTTTCTGTAAAAACATCACAGAACTTTACTACTATATCATAATAGAAATCTGCATCCAATTTAAGGAATTTTTTAAATATTTGTCAATATATTTGTTTTAATTTTCATCATAAAGCATTCCGTACTATTGTGTTCACTTGTGTACAGTTGCGATCAAAACTAGAAACACTGTTAACGACGTTAACACGATGTCAAACCATGGAATTCTATTTCTGAACGAAAAAAAGACTCAGAAAATAACAAACTTATTTCAAAAGTGATATTGAAGTTATTAGGAAACACTGCTCTGAAGCTCAGAATAAATTTTAGTTTCATGTTTATAAATGTAATTTGACCACAAAAAAATGCGTTTAAACAAAATATCAAAGATAGAGGTTGTTCCATGAAAAGATTGCATAATATGCCTTTAATATAATCAATATAATATATTATAATCGGAGTGTTTTGTTGTTGTTTTTAACATAGTCATTATTACACATCAGAAATATATTTAGTAAATATTTATATAATATTAAATGGCTTTGAGGGTGATACAAGAATATTTTTATAGCGAGTACAATCTATTCTTGTATCACCCGAAAATAAGACATTCAATATTATTATTATTTATATAACAGACTATTTTTTGAATATTGGATGCACATCCGGGAACTTGGTGCACAATATTCAATACACACTTTTATTGTACCGTTTGGAAGGCCCATATAAATAATATTATTATATGCAATCAGAAATATATTTTAAAGCTAACGTAATTGATAGTGTTATTGTTATGATGATACATATAACATGTATATATGCAATCAATATATTTTATGGGGAAAGACCAAATCTGGGGGGGGGGGGGGGGGGGGGTGGGGGAAGAAAGAAAAGAAATGGGGTGAGATGCGCAATTTTGGCTTTGGATGTCAAAATTGCCTGAAATAAGCTTAATTTAGTCTGAAATTGGACATTTCAGATTAAATTTAAGCTAATATAAGATAAGTTTGACATTTAGAGTCCTAATTGTTCATTGTTTGGTGGGGTGGGCTTGAGCTGAATGAGGGGGGGGGGGGGGGTTATGTTTGCACAAAATTGAGTTAGGTTAGTTAAATTCTAATGTACACCAAGACTGGTAAATAATATAATATCAAAACGATTTTTCCTGTGATACCAGAATAGATTGTACCGGAAAATATTGTATGAGTCAATTTTGACATTGATCTTGTAACTAATAATATCAAAGGCTATTTTTCTTTTGATACAAGAATATGTTAAATTACATGAGTAGGATATTGCTAATGAGAGATGACTAATGCAGTACTATGCAATATTTTTCAGCTCATGCAATGTATTCTTGTAATTTGTAACAAACTCACAGCCTTTCAATATTACATGTGACGCGTGTCAGAACAGGCCCGTAACCAGGATTTTTTCGGGGGGGGGGGGGGGGGATATTGTCAAACAAGTGGACTTTCCCCAAATGTGGACCTTTTTACCAGGGGGTGGGGGTAATTTTTTTTGGGGGGGCCTAGTTCCGGGCCTGCATCAAAACATATATATTGGTTAGTTTTGACAAGAGAAGAGATTTTAGCAATATCCTACAGAATGTTCAATAAGCTTTTCAGTGATCCCTATTAATATGAAAATAGAAATAGAAGTAATTCTTTTGAAAACATGAAGGGGATGTATTTTTCATCGGTATAATATACAAACTATTTTGCTCTATATTTTAAGTCTGGCCGACGACAAGATGAAGCTTATATGAAATTATTCAATAAGCGTTTTTGCACTATTACAGCTGGAGCTGATGATCGATCATTTTGATAGCTAAAATGCTGCCATATGGGATGGGGGAGCCATCAATTACACTGTCCGCCTGCATGGCCAAAACAATGGGTGTATTTTTAATTTTTAGATTAGGCTCATAAAACATTTTAAAATTGGTTCAAAATCACCATTTTCAAGAATCCTCTCGAAACGTGCATGAACCTTAATATTAGAAAAGAGTGCAGTATCCTGGCCCTGTTTAATTTTACATTCTCCATCATACTGCTTTTGAATTATGAGATATGCTTTTGGTGCAATATATCTACTTTTACTCTTTTAATTGTGGTCAAAAATACTCAGAATCCTTATTTTGGGCTGAAAGGAGTAATATGCGTTTATAGTGTGTGTCTGGAAAATATTTGGGCACACATCATCACACATGCTTTCAACATTGCATTGAAGACCCCCATCATCCAAAGAATGATTGATAGTCTAAAGATGGAACACCTGCTCCTTGTGAAAAGGCCTATTATTAGCCTATACATTATTAGTAAACATAGTTTTGAATAAGCCCATTATTTTAAAATTTGGAATGAGGCTTTATCTTCTATCATCAAATGATATCAGTGCATTAGGCCCGTTGAACAGGACTTTGGTTTTTTTTTGTGGGGGGGGGGGGGGGGGTGGGAGGGCGACTGTTAAATCCAACATACATTCATGGAAACGATGCTAGACTGTCATCAAGTCCAGGACGGAATAAAGCGTAACCACACTATTTAAGCAAGATTTGTACATGTATCTAGTCTAGGTTGTATGTTGCATTACGCAGTTGCACCCTTTTGTTAATGCCTAATGGGTTACCACTACTAGCATATCTATGCATGATAACATTATTTGAAATATGATATTTAATTAATTAAGTAATGAAAAAACACCACAAACAAAACTGTTCTATGGGGACATCAGGTTCAGATTGGCTTTTTCCAAATAATATTTGAATACCCTCCAAATCTGTTCAAATCTGATCCAAAATTTAAGTTGGTATTCATTTTTACAGTAACCATTTGTTCACAAATCTTTCAAATCTGGATCGGTCGGAGCTGTAGTTTTGTTTGTTTTGTTTTTTCATCGCATTATGTAAGATTGCAATATTATATGTAAAAATGAATTGTTATTGTCAGTATACACAATATGTAACCCATCACATCAAAACATACCTCTTGTCGGGTTTATCTAGTAATTCTAGATATGAAGTAAAATGTCTTGGAAAAATATATAGAAATTAAAAGGAAATGCTAAGCTTCTATTCATCATATTTCCTGATTCCTAAAGCTAAATTTCAATTATGAGGTACCGTATCAATTTAAAGCTTGATTTTTGCATGTTTTGATGACGTTAAAATCAGACATTGGATAAAAGACCCCAAGAGGTATGTTTTGATGTGACAGGTCACATGTTGTTTCCGTACGTATGCATCCTGGAAAATGTTGACATCTATAATATGATGCGTGCAAAATATTAAATATATCATATGAATTTTAGGATATTTGCTTATATTGTGAAGGTGGACATTTCAGGCTACATTAATATTCATGTTGTTTCATCACTTTAAGTAGCTATCGCCAAAGTAAAATGCATTAAAAATATTTCCTTGGTAAATATGAATCTGTTATAAACTTTCAAATTAACACATTGAGAATCAGAAAATACAGTATGAAAAAATAATGCAAAAATAATCACTTAAGGGTATGGTAGGTAGGTTTTTGGATCAAATAGTGACAGGCACAAATCATGTCAACCCTGGATCCTATAGAACGGTACCAAGATCAAATCCTGGTAGTGAGCAGGCCTGGAAACAACAACCGCCAGGCGCGTAGCCAGCATTGTCATTCCGGGGGGGGGGCAAACATCAATATCGTCCCTATTTTCTTTTTAGCAAGATTTCTAAAATTTTCGTAAAAGGTTGCCCCAATTTTTTTTCTAGTCACTTACCTCGTGAATTTCACGTAAGTGGGGGGGGGGGGGGGTGAGGTCAAAAATTGTCGCACAGTCCAAAGAAAATCCCCCACTGGCTACGCTACTGACAACCGCCCACCTGCCCATAGCAGATAACTTTTGCGCCGGGCTGGTGAAGATACAAAAGTACTCAACCGACTGGGGGTAAACAATTTAAAACTCACAGTGTAAATCAGTTACAGGGGCTGTTGGAATATCTGTCTGGCAGGTATATTTTTGTGAGTTATCTGCCCGACTGGATGGTTGAAAAAAATCGGAAGTTCCAGCCCCCTGGTAGTGAGTGTGTTATATTGTGAATACCAGCTAGGTGGAATGTTAATATTAATGAGAATTTGTGACCCATCACTTCAAACAGACTGGTTGTCAGCAAACCTTATTCACCCCAAAAAAAGTCACAAAATGAGATAAGAAACAAATAATGAAAATAAAACAAATTTATAACCTCTCAAGCTGTCCATGTTTAATTTCAATAATGTGTCATGAAGCCAAAAATAGCTTTGTAAACGCGAAATATAAATATAAATTCTTACCTTTTGGAGACGACTAGTCTTTTTGGTTGTGATAGGTCATCACATTCAATGATTCTCTGTGTCATTTGTAGTCTTTGGTGCAGTAATATCTTGTTGTACGATCTTGTTGTGTGAAAGTAACAGATAGATAGCAGATAAGGTGTACTCTAGATCCAAGGTAAGCACCGGGGTAGGGGAGTCCCATATGTGTACCGTCGCGGCAAAAGGGGGCAGTTGTAGGCAGTATTATGCATTTAGAGATATTGATTGAATTAGACATGGAAAAACAGAGAAAATAAAGATAATTTTACAGTATCTTTTTTTCATAAAATCAGAAAACAGTATCCAATCTTAACCACAAAGGTCATGAAGGTGGCATTAACAAAACATATACAAAGCTCCTTTTGCTGTGGCTGTACACATGTTGTAATAAGAGCGTTACAGTATCGTAACCAGGGTCTTCAATTGGGGGTGGGGGCATGAGGAGGACAGCCTGTGATTAGGGCGGCATAACCAACTTTTTTCATTTGATTTAGTGGGGGGGGGGGGGGGGGGGGGGGCAAGCCTTCAGGAATCCCCTCTCTAGTTATGCCCCTGGGCTGTTAAGACCCCTCTTTACATCTTCGGACTCGCCCAATAACCCAATGTTTTTTGAAAATTCAAACACTCGCACCCAAAGAACCTATTTTTATTTTTTTGGAAATGGTAAATTTCTCATTCAAATACATCGTTTTGGAGGCATTTTGGCAATCTCTCACTCGATGACCTCTAAAGTTTGGTCCTTCTCTCACCATGTGTCCCAGGGTTTATACGTACCAGCCCTATTCATGTCATACTTGTCTGCCCCCACCTATCAATTACAGGGAAGAATTACATGTCTTATAGTCTGTGTCAAAGTACTATGGACATAATTCCTACAATGCGTGAGGAAGTGCGTGCGTGTGTAAACTCGGAAGTGAGTACTGCGGACGCTTTCAAAAATGGCCGCGCATCCTGATTGGTCGATCGCGACGCGCATGCATGCATATTTGTTCCTGCATTTATGATCTCAGCGCAGCTTCGCGAACAGCAACATAACACACTCGCGTGAAATAGTTTGAATTATGTCCATACTACTTTGACACAGACTATAATTTATTAGGGTACACAACAATAAATCATACAGGGGGGAGTCAAAATATTCAGGTCCCGTTTTTAGACAATCAGGAAAAATACTTCTTGTTCAAAATTTGGTAATTCCTTCATTGTTTATAGGAGTAGAAATACTTCTTCATACTTGGTGAAATGTCCAAGACAATACCTTATTCTAGGCCATAATTACCACATATTAACGAAAAAGCATGAAATCCAAAGTGTTCCAAATATACCCCCATTTGCCATTGTAGGCATTGTGAATACCAATTTGGGAAAATTCACATATCTCTCGTTTGGAATAACCAATTTGAATGAAATAAAATGTAAGTTGTAGCTAACAATGAGTTCTTACTGTGCATATCAATAAATATTAATTTGTGCATATAAATTGGTTTAGAAAATCTGTAGAAACAGGACCTGAATATTTTGATTCACCCTGTACAGTCCTCAAAAAAGTAACTTTACCAGGTAAATCTGCTCATTACTCTAGAGATTATATAGTTCCAACTTAAGAATATCACATTTCAAAATTATGGAATAATTTCTCCTCTTCAATTTGAGATATTGTTCACAAAGATCGAGCAACAATTAAGAAAGCTACATCGAGAAGAATGAGATAAAGTGTATCTTTCATTTTTGCACTTTGATTTTGAACACGCCGGATAGTGTGACTAGTATGTGTGTATAGGCTGCATTGATCAATTGAAGCATCCCCAATCCTCATCTTAATATCACCGGTGAGTTGGCACTACCAGTTTATCAATAATCTGCCTATTGCCAGAAGAATGATAAAATGAAAAATGGACATAGTTTTGGTTTTGGACACATAGCTCTATTAACATTCAGTCAATTTTTACGAGTTATATCTCAAATTAAAGAGAAGAAATTTGTTTGTAATATTATTTACATATGAGCATATTTACTACCTGGTAAGTTATTTTTTGAAGGACTCCTCATTTTATGAAATGGCAGTACATAAGTGTCATGAAAACTCCCAGAATTGTTGTGATGTACTTTGGGATCCTATGGGATTAAATTTAATTGTATCAGAGGATAAAGTATTAGAATCGAAATGGACAGAAAATTTTTATTTTGTATTTTTCTATTTTAATTGACAAAATATAATTTTTCAATTCAACAGAGAAAATATAAGTGTGTGAATTTACATCCTTGATTTGAGGCTATCAAAATATGGATGTATGGGTTGGATTGTGAATAATAATCATATTGTAAAATCCAATTGGAATTGAAGTTTTTATTGAAATTTAAACCATCCACAACATACCAAATGGGTACTAAGGGAAATTAACAGAAGCCTTTTGATCCCACATTTAGGTGTATGAGTAAGTAAGCTATTTCATGAATTAGCCAATTTTGTAAGTCTTCTGACTTTAGAAACCTGATGTCTACATTTCGAGAAAAGCTAATTGAAAGGAAAGGTTTAACATAAAATCTGATGAAACAGGGATTCGAACCCAGAACCTTTCGGTCCAAAAACGAATGGCATAACCACTTGACCAGCTAGGCTGTCGGTGCCAAGGTAGCGATTTTAGTCCTACAATAGAAACGGGGTATGATAGCCCAAAGTCTATGTGTATTATGGAATAAATCTATATAACTCATATACAATAGAAGTCTGTTGCACTAGAACTAATTTGTAATAGCTTATTCACAGGTAGAACCTATTTACATGTACCGGGGACATTTATAAAGTGCTGTAACCCCTAAACATTTGATGCACTTTATTCTTTTTCCATGTAATAGTTACATATCCAAACTTGTATACACATCATTTCCGATAATTCTTAATTTACTCTACGTTAATAAAGTAATTGATAAAAACAAATCCAGAATCATTGTCATACTTTCTTGTTTCTAAAAGATTTCTAAGTTTCACTTCCTCATCTCCACAACCTTTTATTGAATAGGAAATACAGCACAAGGCAGCCCTGTTTTAAATGATAAGAGTAAAGCTGTTTTGTGCTCTATAGCACGACATGGTAGACCTTGGCCTATTTCTTTAAGATCTTCCTAAGTTGGATTATTTCTTTAAGATCTTCCTAAGTTGGATTTATGAAGTATTGTTTTTTTTCTTAAATCCTGAAATTTCTTCTTAAATCCTGAAATTTCTTATATCCTGAATTGTTTTCTTAAATCCTATCCTGAACTCGTCTAAGTTCTAATTCTTATCTGTTTTATTTCATAAAACAACTTTGAAGAATAGGGTAGGTGTGGGTAATACGGGACCTTTAATACATTTGCATAATTAAAATACAAAATAACTGACTCAAATTTAAGCAAAGTTTGTTATTTGTAATCTACATTTTATAAACCTTTATTGTAATAAAAAAAACCAGTCATTCTATGTTTGGTTTGGCTGTTATTATCAAATACTGACGTCATCATAAATGTCCCATCTTACCTACACGTGAAGGTAATACGGGACATTGTTTTGAGGACATTGTTTTGGTATGAAAAGTTATTTGACATTTTTTATTTAAAGAGTAACTGTTAAAAAACCATAAACAATTGTCCACTAATCAATTTAAGAGATAATAATGCATGAAGTACATTGGTACAAAAAAGGTACATTGCTACAAAAATGAAGAAGAAAAAAGTACTGTAGGTGTGGGTAATACGGGACCTTTAAGACATTTGCATACCGTCATGCTGGCTGTCCCATATTACCTTCACCAATTGTGAACCCACGGCTCCCATTCAATGCATTATAACACCAATGTACACTGTACTAGCGAAGCACACACACAATACATGTTGGACCAACACCTGAAACATGCTTAATAATGCAACAATTCAGGTCACGCCCCCTTTCCTTTTCTTTACCATCATATTCTATGAAAACACTATTTTTATATTAGACCAAAAATATGGGTGCATTTTTCCTTAAATTGACAGGTTGTGGTGATTTTCTGGCTGGTAATTCTTCCGGTAGCTTTGATAATAGTCATGCAATTCACTAAGGGTTTGATCTATCTATAGAGGGCTCTATTTGAAGTGCTAGTAATGCCAGACGGCTGTAGATGAGATTTCAGTGATGCGGTCCCGTATTACCTACGGTCCCGTATTACCCACACCTACCCTATCCTCTGAAGGGGGGGGGGGCTCAATGAAGTCACTTTTTGAATTTTGCGAGTGCTGTAATTATTGAATTATGACTCGAATGTATATAAAAGTATACATTTTTTGGAAAGGATATAGGTCAGAGACTCCAAATTTTGCGTAAATTTTGACCAAAAATGTTGATTTTTTGAGAAAATCACAAAAAATCTAATCCTGATCTAATATATTTTGACAAAAAAGATGAAAAAATTACTTTTTTGGCACTTTTTGGTCAACATTTCAAAAAATATTAGGTTAGGTTTTTAAAAAAAAAAATCGTCCCTAAGTTAGTGTCTTTACGTCATAAATTAGCAATTTGGGAATTTTTTACTAAAAATTATTTTTGTTAGTCTTGTTGAACTTTTTTGAGTCAAAAAGGTGATATTTTGTGATTTTCTCAACAAATCACAATTTTTGGTCAAAATTGACGCAGATTTTGGATTCTCTGATCCAGTTCCTTTCCAAAAATGTCTACTGTTATATGCATTTGATAAATAGTTCAATAATTACAGCACTCACAAGATTCAAAAAATCAAGTCAAAAACTTCCTTGAGTCCCCCCTTAAATCCATCTTGAGTTCTCTGAAGAGGTCAGAGGCGGCTATATGAACTTTATTAAGAAATTCTTCTTTAGTGCCAAGGTTATTCTTCTTATACTAAGAACGTTCAGATTAATCTTAAGTGAACTTAGGAAGAGTTGTTTTTAACTCTTCTTAAAAGCCTTTTTGAGGGGGTGCTGTAAATTAGCTAGCAGGGTGTGAGTATATAAAACTATTTTCATTAGATGGGATACTAGGGTGAGAGTATAAAACTATCTTAAGGGGGCTGTGGACTCTCAGGTACAGTCTCAGTAAAACTGCCGTAACTTCTTCAATATTCATTTAATCTTTATAATCGTATACAGTTTTTTGCAGAAAAGTGTTCAATGAATCCAACCATGATAATGAAATTGACCATTTTGGAAAAAATTATAAAAAACACGTTGGGGAATGTTATCAGGATTATTATAAAACTGGTATGACAACATTTAACAAAATATATTTTGAGTTATCTTTTCCAAACCTAAAATGGGTCAAAAAACATGTTTTTTATAATTTTTTCCGAAATGGTCAATTTCATTATCATGGTTGGATTCATTGAACCCTTTTCTGCAAAACACTGTATACGTTTATAAAGATTAAATGAATATTGAAAAAGTTACGGCAGTTTTACGGAGGCTGTACCTGAGAGTCCACAGCCCCCTAAGTGTGTTAACTTGGGTGTTAGTCAACATCTATTACTGGCATTGTGCTATAATTATAGTGGTGGTCTTGTCTAGTTCATTATCTTTCTTTATAGTTCTTAACACTTTTTTATTTTTATATTTTGTCCCTTTTGAGTACAAACCCATCTTCAATAGATAACAAGTTGTGAGTATAAAACTATCTTCAGTAGATAGCAGGGTGTGAGTATAAAACTATCTTCAGTAGATAGCAGGGTGTGAGTATAAAACTATCTTCAGTAGATAGCAGGGTGTGAGTATAAAACTATCTTCGGTAGATAGCAGGTTGTGAGTGTGAAACTATTGTCAGTTAGTAGAAACCAGGGTGGGTGTGAGTGAAAAACTATTTTCAGTACATACTAGTAATAAACTATCTTCATTAGATATTATAAGGTGTGAGTTTAAACCCATCTTCAGTAGATAGCAGGTTGTGAGTATATAACTATCTTCAGTAGATAGCAGGTTGTAAGTGTAAAACTATTGTCAGTAGATACCAGGGTGTGAGTGTAAAAGTATTTTCAGTAGATACTAGGATGTGAGTATAAAACTATTTTCAGTAGATAGTAGTTTGTGAGTATATATATAACCTGGGGTGTGCGACTCAACTTGCTGATCTGAAGCTACTTTTAAGTTTAATTTGGCTGTGAGCATATTTTTGGTGGCGCTGTTTGTCGTCTGCTTTAGGTATAGACTTAATTGAAGGTTGCACGGAATTGTTAGAAAAATGCCCCCAAAATTGTGCAGTTTTGAAAGTTATGACAAAACGTAGATGCTGGACAAGCCTGAAATATATGATACTTCACGTTTCATTGTTTATTTTATGTATCTGAATTCATTTTCTCACTTTACACCATACCGTCATTGTTTGTCTGACGGACTTGATGCAAGTTTATAAATTCCTTGCATTCATGTCGCGACCTTTTTATTTTGTCATCATAAAGTGACGCAAATATTTTACTTACATCCCAATTCAAAACGTCAGTTGGGTGGAATTGAAACAAAATGCAGTATACGTCGTATATGTCCAGGAATATCACCCGAAGTCCATTTCAAACACAAAAAAAAGGCAGGGCAAAAGAGTGTTGATGTACCAATAATTGAATAATTGAATAATTTGAATTGTGGAAAATACATATACATCACCATTTCCCTGGTATTTTGGTATGAAACAGATGTTTGGTTACAAAACATGTTTTTTTTCCCTCTTGGATCGCCCCCATTCCATTTCAATGGAATTTTTATTTACTTTACGTGGTTGAGGAATATCAACCTTCAGTAGATAGCAGGTTGTGAGTATAAAACTATCTTCAGTAGATAGCGGGTTGTGAGTATAAAACTATCTTCAGTAGATAGCAGGTTGTGAGTGTAAAACTATTTTCAGTAGATACCAGGGCAGTGGCGTAGCTCAGGGGGGGGGGGGGGGGGGGGGGGGGGGGGGGGGGGGGAGGGGAAATGCCCAACCCCCCTGACGGAAAAAACCCATTTGTGCCCCCGCCCCCCACCCCCTCTAAAAAAAAAAAAAAGGGGGAAAAAAAAGAAAATAGGGAAAAAATATGATAAAAGACCGAGATTGCGTGCGAGGTAGGGCCTACTGGTTATGTGTGGGTATATTCCGCCGAAATAGTGAAATATAAGGCAAAATGTTACATGTAGTACATGTACTGTGCGATTTTTTTTGACCGTGCGAATTTTTTTGTCCCCCCCCCCCCCCCCCCCCACTTACGTTTGGGCAACCTTTTACGAAAATTTCAGAAATCTTGCCCCCCCTGAAAAAAATCCTAGCTACGCCACTGTACCAGGGTGTGAGTGTAAAACTATTTTATATAATTTATAGTGACAGGGTATATTCAATACACAATTTCAATAGGATCTCTTGAACCATAATACTGGTTCAGTATTACATCTGTTCTTTGCAAGCGCCGCCTTATTAGAAATGATTGATACCATGGATTTACTTGAATTGTTCACACAATATTTCAAACATTCCAACCTATAACATTACCTACTTATGATAACGGATACATTAATGATTTTATAGCCTTAATTGGGTCCAAACCATTCTGACTCATTACTTTTAGAAACCATGAACCTTTAGTCACGTTTTGTACCAATAAACAAAAAGAATCGTTTAGGGACCGTTCATTATTTATGCTGGAGGGAGGAAGGTAAACTAGAGGGGGGCGGTCATGTAACTTTCATATGTTGAAATAGGGGGGGTTATGTAACTTTTTATTCTTAAAACAGGGGGGTTGTGTAACATTTTGTAAATTATCAAGATGGTGGTGATTGGGTGATTTTAGAGGCTATTTTGGAGTGTGAATGCCATTTTTTTCTGCGCTTCGCGCATATTTTTTAAACCTATCGACTTCAAAAACAATTACTATGAGCCGACTTCTGGACAGCAAATCTTTTCAGTGCCTCAGACGATCTCATGGAAAAACATCTATATAATCATCAACAGTCTAGAAATTAGATCCACAGGGTGTATTACAAACATGTTAAAGGCTATGAGATCTTTTCCAGGGGGCGCTCTCTATTCATGATTTTCCGAGTTTTAGAAAGTAGATTTTCTTGCAGATTTACATTTCTGATCATAAATCATAAATATAGTCTGGGTTACCGAGCGATACGATTCCTAATTTCTTCAAAATCATGGTTTAGTGAATAGTGAATTTAGAGTGAAAATAAGTTGTCGCGCAAACCTAACAGTTTCAGATTTTCTCTCTTTAAACTATTATTTTGAAGTAATTAGGAATCGTATCTCTCTGTAACTCAGAATATGATCATAAATGTAAATCTACAAGAAAATCTACTTTCTAAAAAAAATCATGAATAGAGGGCGCCCCTGGAAAGATCACATAATTACTGTATGTTACAAAATCCAATTTTATGATTTAAAAAAAATAAATTGCATGCTTTTCACCTTGTCTCAGCTAAAGTAGAACGTTTAATTAACTGGATTATACGTTTTTGCCCAGAATGTTCTAACTTGTTCGGGTTATAAAGACTCACAAAACCACCCAAAATGTATAAATTACAAATAATCCGGCTCGCTACGCTCGCCATTACTAATTTCACACAATAAAAAGAAGCGGCATCATCAAATTGGCCGTTCACTCGTTCAGATAGGGCACAAACATGCAGAATTTGCCAACGTATAACCCATGATCAAAATTCCAAAGGTTAAGACAGTCCCCTTCAGTATGTGACAAGTTGATTTTTTTCGGGGAGGGTTGTGTAAAAAGCTACTGGTTAGCAGGGGGGTCATGTAATTTTCAATTTCAGCTGTAGGGGGGTTAGGTAATTTTGACATCTCGAATTTGTCCCAACCGCCCCTCCGCCATAAATAATGAACGGTCCCTTAGGCTCTGTGGCGTTGAGCACTTTCCACGCACGTAGCAGTCGAGTCGTTTGCATACGAGTACGACAGTTCCAAATTTGTTTCAAAAATGTCAACATTATTGAATTTCAACACCATATTATTCGAAAACTAAACGCGCGCAAACATTTGCATAACACTATGAAATGTTTAACGTCCCCTACATAATATTTACGGTGGTTCGAGACCCATTATAATGTTGAAACCTGTAGCAAAAATGAGCAAAAAAAAAAAAATTGAACCAAAATGGTCCAGAAAAACGTTCCTGAAGCCCATCTTGTCTGAGCTTGATTAATGAAACATTGAAACTAATAATATGTGCAAAGCGCGCAAAAATTGGCATTTTTAACACTAAAAA
Organism: Ophiura sarsii; assembly: GCA_035610835.1. Classification (NCBI taxonomy): domain Eukaryota; kingdom Metazoa; phylum Echinodermata; class Ophiuroidea; order Amphilepidida; family Ophiuridae; genus Ophiura; species Ophiura sarsii. The sequence continues at coordinate 33,479,148 of CM069458.1, forward strand.
GGTCCAGTAGGCCTATACGTCACCCAGATTATTATGGGGACGTGACCGGCCCGTAACCCTTCCCGACCATTTGCGCCGCCGCTATGCCCCATACACTACCTCCTCTCCTCATCCCTACCTCCTTCTTCTCCTCTACCTCCTTTTGTCAATTGGGAGGGGGGGGCGGGCATGGCCTGCTTCCCCCTGGATACGCCACTCTCCCCCCATCTCTTCCCCCTTTCTCTCCCCTCTCTCATTACAAGTCGACTACAAGGCTTTTTATCCAGTTCAGATTCTGTTTGGTTTGACCATGATTTGTCAGGCCAGAGACACGCAGACTTATTGGCTCAATTATATTACGCCTTCCTTCGGTCTAATCAATTGGCGTTAGCCTCCGCTGGGGGCGCACTACCAGAGTTAAAAGTGTAAACATACTCCTCATTACCCATCATGCAATATACTTCCTTCTTAGTTTTCTGCGTACGGGGTGCCTACCGCAAAAAAAGTTATAGTGTAAAAAGGTAAAGGTAAAACAGGTATATCATAACCGTAGTTTAAGCTTTATTTTTCAGTATTGACTAATAACATGTCGAACATTAATAGGAACTTGGTAAGTCCAAATAGTCCTTCTCAGGACTCGGTAAGAGCAGTTATAACGACCGATACACCACTCGCGACACACGCGGTTGGAATTGAAAATGAAGGGAGTGGAATTCCACAACCTGTCCTCATAACTCAGGATACGGTTCAACCTGAGCTGATGGTAGGTAGTAATGAGATTGTACAATCATCACACCATCCGATAGGGAGTCACGATGGAGATCATGACCACGACAAGACCTCTCGTATGCCTCTTGAAACGTCACGCCTGTCCGAAAGGAGCCGTGATTGTTATGATAGCAGAGATGAGCCATGCCTTCCTAGTAAAAGGAGCCATGACAGTTACAGACACAGTGAGGTAGATTCTGCACGCCTTTCCGAAAGGAGCCGTGAGGACAGTAGACATAGGGAATCGCGTTCCCGCAAACCTCACACTTTATCTCATTATTATCGCGAACAAGATCATGAGGATGCACGCCTCCCACCTCGGGGCCGTGAATACGATCATCGCAATCGTAAATCTCAAGATAGATACCATCACGAATCGGATAATGATCCGCGGGATTACGGGTATGATAACCGATCCGGTAGATCGCGTCATCGATCCCCTCCACCAGTGAGATACAGGAATCACAGTCCCAAACCAGATCACGGTTTTTCTGAACACCAGATGCATACTCTGGAAGACATGCAAAACCGACAAGCAAGCATGATACAGCAGTCCTTCAACGACATGCTACAACAGATACAGACAACGGGAAAGCGTCCCCGTCCCCCAAGTGAGTCCGACAGTGACTCAGGGTCTGAGGTTGCGTCTAACCCTTCACCTGCTAGAAAAAAGACTCACAATGAAGAATCTGACAATTCTAAGGATGACGCTATGTCAGTTCACGCAGGCGACATGCATGATCTGGATGACACGGCAGAAAAAGCCAAAGAAACGAGCACGCCACAAACAGGAGACGTGCCACAACCAGATGAAACTGGTAACAATACCGCGATCAAACCGGCATTGATAAATCCACACCAGGTGCCCAAAGGGGCATTGTTTGACGAGACGGTATTGACATGGTGGGGAGACCAGCGTACCCACGTTCTTGTAGAACAAAAAAAGGAAGAACTTCTGGGTGACTTGAAACCAGATCCATCGGTAGCGAAGTATTTCAAAGCACCTAACCTTCCACAATCAGTGAGAGAAAATATGAAAAAAGGCAGGATGTCTGCCTGGAAGGACGATAATTCCATCTGGTCGATACAGGAAGATTTCCTGAAAGCTTCAATCCCGCTTATTAAAGCCATAGAAAAGAATCAAGAGACTGGTAAACAGGATGACCTCTTGACCACCACGGGTAGCCTATTAGGCTCTGCCATTCAACGTTTATCCGTCTTCCGACAACGTCACTCAGAAACGTTCATCAAGGATGGATACTTGCGTAGTGTGACGCCATCTTTGTCATGCCTATACGGCGACGAATGGACTCAGAAAGTGGAGGAAGAAGAGAAGATCAATAAGGTGACCCAAAAGGTAGTGAAGACCTACAATAAGGACTATTCCTACAAGAAATACGACAACCAGGGTCAGAAAAAAGGCAAGACCTTTAATAATTCTTTTCGCTCCAACAAATATCAGAAAAATAGGACGCAACGAAAGAATAAGTCATCCTACCAACCAGAGCCTTATAATGCCTCTGGACATGCCTCGGGATATGCCTCAACAAACAAGGGATTCAACATCCCCAAACCATACCCTAACTCCAATGACAAGTTTCAACATAAGAACACAAAGCCATATGCTCCAAAAAACTAGGCAAAGTCTTACCGACCCCGATATCGGAACGCATCGATCCGATACACAGTTACGAGGAACAGTATGCTGGTCGCATAAGGTTTTTTCTCCCAGCATGGACAGAGCTTACGTCGGATCCATGGATCCTTCAAAACGTAACTGGGTATCGGATCGAATTTCTAAAGATACCAAATCAAATGGTGATCCCAAAACAAATATCAATGTCTCAAATTCAACATACAGCATGCACACAGGAAGTGCAGAAGATGGTAACAAAAGGTGCAGTAAAAAAAGTCAGATCATGTCCGGGACAATTCGTCTCGACCATCTTTATTGTCAGAAAGAAATCCGGGGGTTACCGCCCAGTGATAAATTTAAAGGTACTGAACAAATTTATCCACACTCGCCATTTCAAGATGGAATCCATACAAAGCGTAAAAGACCTACTTCAGGTCCAAGATTACATGACATCCATAGATCTAAAAGACGCTTACTTCATGATCCCGATCCACCCAGCAGACAGGAAATATCTAAGATTCCAATGGGACGGGGAACTGCTAGAATTCCAGGTACTCCCCTTCGGCCTAACCACAGCTCCCCGATTATTCACAAAAATGCTGAAGCCTGTGGTAGCCCATTTACGGCAGAAAGCCATGCGGGTGGTGATATACTTGGACGACCTAATACTTCTTGCAGTCTCCCACAAAGAGGGACTGAGTCAAACAAACTACATTCTAGAATTGTTTGCAAAATTAGGCCTAGTAGTGAACTGGGAAAAATCTCAGATAGTGCCCACGCAACAGATAACATTTCTGGGACACATAGTCGACACTCAAAAAATGACTCTGTCTCTTCCACAAGAGAAGGTGAGTGGTATAAAACAGTCATGTCACCAGTTAGTAAAACAAGGGGCAGTGATAGCCAAGAAACTGGCCAGCGTAATCGGAAAAATGACGGCTTCAGCGGAGGATGTCGTCCCAGCGCCAATTTTTTTCCGCGCCCTTCAGACCGACCTGATAAAATCAGTACACAAGGATCAAACATACGCGTCGACAGTCCAACTATCAACATCCAGTCTAGAAGAACTGACATGGTGGATAGAGTGTCTCGAACACTGGAATGGGAAGCCAATTTCAAACCCACCCCCCAAACTGACTATAATCTCAGATGCATCCATGATGGGATGGGGTGCTCACTGTCTCGGGAAGAGAGCAGGGGGACGTTGGTCGATAACAGAACAGCTTCAACATATCAACTACCTGGAGCTTCTGGCAGCTTATCTGGCACTGAAAAGCTTCGCCAAACACGAACATCATTGTCATATACTCCTGAAGTTAGACAACACCACAGCGTTGGCATATATAAGGCACAAAGGCGGTACACACACAGAGAGCCTGTCAAAATTAGCAATTCAACTGTGGCAGTGGTGCCTGAAAAGATCCATCACAATAACTGCGTACCATATACCAGGAGTAGACAATCAGATAGCGGATTACCAATCACGCGTGTTCAACGACAGGATCGAGTGGACACTCGACCCCCAGGTCTTCACTCATATATGCAGGCGGATGAATGTACACCCGACCATAGACCTGTTCGCAACCCGGGCAAACAACCAGGTCCGGAGATACGTATCCTGGAAACCAGATCCGGGAGCAGAAGCAGTGGATGCATTCTCCATAACATGGATGAACGAACTCGGGTATGCGTTTCCGCCCTTCTGTCTCTTGGGCCAGACCCTGAAAAAGATACAGGCGGAGAAAGCCGAAGCATTGGTGATAGCGCCAACCTGGCCTACACAAGCATGGTATCCACTACTTCTGCATTTAGCCATAGCTTCTCCGGTACTTCTACCGCCCAATCACAATCTCCTTACCCAGACACACTCGGGCGAAGTACACCCTCTGATTCCAACGTTACATCTAGCGGCATGGAGTGTCTCAGGGGCCGATTCAGAGCAAAGGGTCTATCGGAACAAGTTACTCAGGTCATGCTCGATAGCTGCAGATCTTCCACACACAAGCAGTATGAATCTGCCTGGAAGGCCTGGAGTGGCTGGTGTTATATTAGATCGCGTAATCCCATTTCAGCTCCTGTAGAACAAATCTTGGAATTCCTGGTACAATCTGAAGCCAGAGGACTAGCTTACCGAACGCTAGGTGTCTACCGATCTGCTATTTCACAATATCACGCATACATAGGAGGTAGGCCTATTGGTGAGCAAGCTGATATCATCAGACTGATGAAAGGATTTTTCAATAGAAACCCTCCTAGACCCAGATACACATGGACCTGGGACGTTGAACCAGTTTTAAAATTTCTCATCTCCTTACCTACATGGGAAGGCCTGCCCTTAAAAATGATGACCCTAAAACTTGTGTTAATTCTAGCATTAGTCACAGCAGGGAGGACATCCTCACTGGTCCACATAGACTTGAATCAGCTGTCCTATTCTGGAAGTGTGATTCGTTTCGTACCATCAAAAATGCAAAAACAGACCAGACCTAATTTTGCATTGAAATGCGTTGAGATCGAAGCCTTTGAGGATACTCGCATATGCCCGGTTAAGGCAGTCTCTGAGTATGTGAAAAAGACTAAATTACTCAGAGGAACGGAATCGCAGTTGCTTATTAGCTACATGAAACCTCATAAAAAAGTAGTTTCATCAACGGTGAGCCGATGGATTCTGGCCATATTGAAACTGGCCGGCATAGACACAGAGCGATTCAAAGCTTATTCAACTCGCGGAGCAGCAACGTCTGCTTCAGCAAAGGTAGGGGTGGCCACAAGTGACATATTAGCCACTGCAGGTTGGTCATCCGACTCTACCTTCTCAAAATTCTACCATAGAACTTCTGCCAATTCGAAGTTGGCAAAAGCTCTTCTTTCTACAGCTTCAAAATCGCCAATTGATTAGACCGAAGGAAGGCGTAATATAATTTAAGATTATGCAAAGGTACTTACCTGCAGTATAATCTGGATTATATTAGCCTTCCGTAGGGAGAATCAATTTCCCACCCAGGCATTCAGTCCTGGTAGGACTATTACCCTATGCCCATGATTCTCCCTACAAAAAATGGGGTCGGTAGACGCCCATAAAATTTTCTTGGCCCTACTATGATGGTGGGCCTACATGTATATATGTTACAATTCATAGTTGTGTTCACAGTTCAGTAGAATTTGTTAGACACAACAACCTTGCTTACAATTTATTGTTGTTGTTTGTTTGTTTTTTAAATATAAAAAATTAATCATTACCCACTAGTTATTTCTTTTAAAGAGGAAGTATATTGCATGATGGGTAATGAGGAGTATGTTTACACTTTTAACTCTGGTAGTGCGCCCCCAGCGGAGGCTAACGCCAATTGATTCTCCCTACGGAAGGCTAATATAATCCAGATTATACTGCAGGTAAGTACCTTTGCATAATCTTAAATTATAGCCTACACGCGACAATACCCAGGAGAGTGTATACATGTTTGTGTCCTTGTACTGGCATGACTGTTTGCGGTCAATGCAAAGCCAGTGTTTTAAAAATTACAATATACTAACTAGTACACTACTACTAGCAATTTAACGTTTAGAACATTCTGTCTTATCTTTTTAGTAGGTTTATACAATTAATGAACATTTCTTAAAGTCAAAAACTGAGATATCTGGAGACATTAATGTAAAGGGCAAAACATTTAGAATAATATTTCAGTGATTTCAGTTTTTCTCTTTGATATTTTGAAGTTAATTTTAGAGTGAACTTGAGAGTGAAAATTATTCCAAAGTTAAAATGAATTGAATAAAACTGTGGGGTGGGCCTATGGTAAGTTGATGACGTTGAGAATCTTTAGATACATTTGGTGGTTTCCATTCAGAATACAAAAGTCGTGGTGTTAAATCAAGCATAAAATGCCATCAAAATATCTTATTTTATAAAGATGAATGGATCAATTGTTACATTTTAAAGTTACTTGAATATTTAGGATTGAACTTGAGAGTGAAAAATTATCCCCTTCTGTTCCAAACTTTCGAAGTAAGATATATTGACATTATGCGAAAGTGCAAACGCTCACACAGAGCGTGTTTCTGCTGGGGAAGAAACCGCTAATAAACTCTAAGTTTGCCCAGCTGAAACAGGCAGAACCCGGCAATAATCGGCAATAATCTGTTTGCAGTGTCCCAGCAGAAACACGCTCTTAGTAACCGCACCACTTTAATACAGTGGCGTAACCAGCGGTGAACCCTTGCCCCCCCCCGCTTGCCCCCCCCCCCCCCCCCGCTCGCCCCCCCCCCCAAAATGAAATCAAGTACGGCTGTAAATGAAATTAACAAACAAAGTACACACCAAATCCCCCCCCCCCCCCCAATAATGACATCGTACGCACTCTAAATGGGAAATAGCGCCATAACCATGATAACAGTATACTCGCACCCCTTTGAAAATGCGTGATTTAAACATAATCTATGTCGTTTCCCTTCCCCGCACCCCTTTGAAAATGTTTCAATTACACATTCCCAGCATCGCTTCTCTTTCGCAAACTTTTGGGATGTGATTTGTTGACATAAATCAGCAATGTGCAACGCATCCTTATCACCCGCACCCCTTTGAAAATGTTTAAATTACACATCATTCAACATCCCTATTCTTTCTCCCAACTCTTGAGACATGATATTTTGAAATAGGTGAGAATGCAACGCACTCTAAATGGGAAAATAGCGCCATAACAGTACTCGCACCCCTTTGAAAATGCGTGATTTAAACATAATCTATGTCGTTTCCCTTCCCCGCACCCCTTTGAAAATGTTTCAATTACACATTCCCAGCATCGCTTCTCTTTCGCAAACTTTTGAGATGTGATTTTTTGACATAAAGCAGCAATGTGCAACGCATTCTTATCACCCGCACCCCTTTGAAAATGTTTAAATTACACACCATTCAACATCCCTATTCTTTCTCCCAACTCTTGAGACATGATATTTTGAAATAGGCGAGAGTGCAACGCACTCTAAATGGGCATACAGCGCCATAACAGTACTCGCACCCCTTTCAAAATGCCTGATTTAAACACAATCTATGTCGATCACCTTTCCCGCACCCCTTTGAAATGGTTTCAATTACACATTCCCAGCATCGCTTCTCTTTCGCAAACTTTTGAGATGTGATTTTTTGACATACAACAGTAATGTGCAACGCATTCTTATCGACCGCACCCCTTTGAAAATGTTTAAATTACACACCATTCAACATCCCTATTCTTTCTCCCAACTCTTGAGACATGACATTTTGAAATAGGCGAGAGTGCAACGCACTCTAAATGGGAAATAGCGCCATAACCATGATAACAGTATACTCGCACCCCTTTGAAAATGCGTGATTTAAACATAATCTATGTCGTTTCCCTTCCCCGCACCCCTTTGAAAATGTTTCAATTACACCTTCCCAGCATCGCTTCTCTTTCGCAAACTTTTGAGATGTGATTTTTTTGACATACAATAGTAATGTGCAACGCATTCTTATCACCCGCACCCCTTTGAAAATGTTTAAATTACACATCATTCAACATCCCAATTCTTTCCCCCCAACTCTTGAGACATGATGTTTTGAAATAGGCGAGAGTGCAACGCACACTAAATGGGAAATAGCGCCATAACCATGATAACAGTATACTCGCACCCCTTTGAAAATGCGTGATTTAAACATAATCTATGTCGTTTCCCTTCCCCGCACCCCTTTGAAAATGTTTCAATTACACCTTCCCAGCATCGCTTCTCTTTCGCAAACTTTTGAGATGTGATTTTTTGACATAAATCAGCAATGTGCAACGCATTCTTATCACCCGCACCCCTTTGAAAATGTTTAAATTGCACATCATTCAACATCCCTATTCTTTCTCCCAACTCTTGAGACATGATATTTTGAAATAGGTGAGAATGCAACGCACTCTAAATGGGAAAATAGCGCCATAACAGTACTCGCACCCCTTTGAAAATGCGTGATTTAAACATAATCTATGTCGTTTCCCTTCCCCGCACCCCTTTGAAAATGTTTCAATTACACATTCCCAGCATCGCTTCTCTTTCGCAAACTTTTGAGATGTTATTTTTTTTGACATACAACAGTAATGTGCAACGCATTCTTATCAACCGCACCCCTTTGAATTTTTTTAGATTACACATCATTCAACATCGCTATTCTTTCTCCCATCTCTTGAGACATGACATTTTGAAATAGGCGAGAGTGCAACCTGTCACTGGTGCAACGCACTCTAAATGGGAAATAGCGCCATAACCATGATAACAGCATACTCGCACCCCTTTGAAAATGCGTGATTTAAATATAATCTATGTCGTTTCCCTTCCCCGCACCCTTTGAAAATGTTTCAATTATACATTCCCAGCATCGCTTCTCTTTCGCAAACTTTTGAGATGTGATTTTTTGACATAAATCAGCAATGTGCAACGCATTCTTATCACCCGCACCCCTTTGAAAATGTTTAAGTTACACACCATTCAACATCCCTATTCTTTCTCCCAACTCTTGAGACATGATATTTTGAAATAGGCGAGAGTGCAACGCACTCTGCTAAATGGGAAAATAGCGCCATAACAGTACTCGCACCCCTTTGAAAATGCGTGATTTAAACATAATCTATGTCGTTTCCCTTCCCCGCACCCCTTTGAAAATGTTTCAATTACACATTCCCAGCATCGCTTCTCTTTCGCAAACTTTTGAGATGTGATTTTTTGACATGAATCAACATTGTGCAACGCATTCTTATCACCCGCACCCCTTTGAAAATGTTTAAGTTACACACCATTCAACATCCCTATTCTTTCTCCCAACTCTTGAGACATGATATTTTGAAATAGGCGAGAGTGCAACGCACTCTAAATGGGAATATAGCGCCATAACAGTACTCGCACCCCTTTCAAAATGCCTGATTTAAACATAATCTATGTCGATCACCTTTCCCGCACCCCTTTGAAATGTTTTCAATTACACATTCCCAGCATCGCTTCTCTTTCGCAAACTTTTGAGATGTGATTTTTGACATACAACAGTAATGTGCAACGCATTCTTATCACCCGCACCCCTTTGAAAATGTTTAAGTTACACACCATTCAACATCCCTATTCTTTCTCCCAACTCTTGAGACATGATATTTTGAAATAGGCGAGAGTGCAACGCACTCTAAATGGGAAATAGCGCCATAACCATGATAACAGCATACTCGCACCCCTTTGAAAATGCGTGATTTAAACATAATCTATGTCGTTTCCCTTCCCCGCACCCTTTGAAAATGTTTCAATTATACATTCCCAGCATCGCTTCTCTTTCGCAAACTTTTGAGATGTGATTTTTTGACATAAATCAGCAATGTGCAACGCATTCTTATCACCTGCACCCCTTTGAAAATGTTTAAGTTACACACCATTCAACATCCCTATTCTTTCTCCCAACTCTTGAGACATGATATTTTGAAATAGGCGAGAGTGCAACGCACTCTAAATGGGAAAATAGCGCCATAACAGTACTCGCACCCCTTTGAAAATGCGTGATTTAAACATAATCTATGTCGTTTCCCTTCCCCGCACCCCTTTGAAAATGTTTCAATTACACATTCCCAGCTTCGCTTCTCTTTCGCAAACTTTTGAGATGTGATTTTTTGACATAAATCAACAATGTACAACGCATTCTTATCACCCGCACCCCTTTGAAAATGTTTAAGTTACACACCATTCAACATCCCTATTCTTTCTCCCAACTATTGAGACATGATATTTTGAAATAGGCGAGAGTGCAACGCACTCTAAATGGGAATATAGCGCCATAACAGTACTCGCACCCCTTTCAAAATGCCTGATTTAAACATAATCTATGTCGATCACCTTTCCCGCACCCCTTTGAAATGTTTTCAATTACACATTCCCAGCATCGCTTCTCTTTCGCAAACTTTTGAGATGTGATTTTTTGACATACAACAGTAATGTGCAACGCATTCTTATCAACCGCACCCCTTTGAAAATGTTTAAATTACACACCATTCAACATCCCTATTCTTTCTCCCAACTCTTGAGACATGACATTTTGAAATAGGCGAGAGTGCAACGCACTCTAAATGGGAAATAGCGCCATAACCATGATAACAGTATACTCGCACCCCTTTGAAAATGCGTGATTTTAAACATAATCTATGTCGTTTCCATTCCCCGCACCAACTCGTGTTATGGTACATATGATGGTTTGGAGGTAAATTTACTAAAGTTTAATACCGTAAAGTGAACATTTTCGCGTGTATAATTTTTCGCGATTATTTGCACACTTTGAACAATTTACGAATTTGAGCTTTTGCCCTTTGCCGCCCCCCCCCCCCCCCCCCCCCCACCACCACCACCACCACCACCACCACCACCACCCCCTGATAATAAGTGACGCTGGCTACGCTTCTGCACTCCAATCTAGAAATTTCTTTTTCCTTAAACTTCTACCTCTACCCTGGATCTTATGTTATGGTTTGAAGGTAAATTTACCCACGTTTAATACTATAGGGGTGAACATTTTTGCGTGTATACATTTTTCGCGCTTGGCACATTTTGAACAATTTCGTTTTTATTTTATTTTTGCGATTTTGAGCTTCCTTACATAGACCTACATACACAATGAATATATTTGCGCGCCTTTATTTGCGTGTTTGCTGAGATTTAGCACGAAAAGCGCAAAAATAAATGTAGCGCGAAAAAAAACACGTTGACACTTTCTGGAATCACAACAAAAACCATGAATAAACACATAACACTGCTCGCCAGAGCTATAATGTAGAACAGTAGTCTATGGTCACTATGCATAGTATACACTCTATCAAGGACAGTTTGCGTGAACTGTCAAACATCATTATATTAATACAGATCGGGTGGCAGGGGCATACAAAACCAGCAGCGAAAAGAGTTAAATCTTAAATACTTAATTGGGCTCATGGTGACTTTTATTTGTGAACCGGTGAGGCGATCCACAGAATCAATGGATGAGAATCAGACAAATTTGCTTGGAAACAACTCCTAATGTCCTTTTTTATTTTTTTACAACTTGGGGCACGGGCCCCCGCCCCTCTGGATCCGCTACTGGTGGCCAAGGCCCCAAACCTTTTAGCATGTTTTTGAGAGGTCTCACAAATGATTCTACATGTTTTCCAAATATACTTTCAATTTGGTACTGCGAGCCCTGTCTTTGTCAATATTTAGAAAGGACTTGAACCAAGTCTAGCGTTATTGCGTGAGCGAGCGGTACTTGAGTGGGGGATTCCCAACCTAACGTCATCGATTACGCCATCGTATATTTCCGCCTAATATCAAAAATCCCAACTTAAAACCAACATCATGACATTGCAGAATATATCATAGACCGTTTGAGAGGAACTATAGAGCTATTTCTTTGCATTTTGAGGATATTGTTGGGAGCTAAAAACCGTCGGCCCCGAATTTACCCACCTTTTAGGGCCTACCTGCTCTTCAATGGCGACTGTTGTTACGTTGTTGTACTGATCAATTATTCTCACGGACAGAATAGCATACAATATAGTATAGGGTCAACACAGTACAGCAGATGCTATATTATCTACCATTGTAAAAAACATACGGTGCGTGGTTTGTGATCGCAATCGGGATCGCAATAGATACGGTACCGGGTGTCATACTACTGGCGGACTACATTAACTACTGGACACTTCACAAACTATTCTATTAAATTATAAGCTTGGAGTAGCTGAATAGGTAAGAAGATTATACATTGATTTTGGAAAAATCGTCAACAGATTGCGGATTTAGTTTGACTGGTGAGCAGGCCCGTAAGCAGGACTCTTTTTTTTGGGGGGGGGGGGGGGGGGGGGGGGTTCTGGAAAAGGTGGTACATTGGTACCAAAAATGAGGGGGGGGGGGGGGTGGTAGGGGCTAGTTTTACGGGCCTGAGACAAATCGAACTCGAAAGTTCAGTCAAAGCGTAACATGACCATGACATTACATACCTGTCAATGAAGTATAACTCCCCCCGGGGGGGGGGGGGGGCAGTCAGTCAAACATAATGGTGTACACATGCGTGACCAAATTTGTTCCAGACACCCCCTAAACAAGTTTTACCCTGCAAGCAAAATTACCCCCTAAACAAGTTTTTAGCGCGCTTTCCTTGCAAATTTTGACCCCTAAACAAGTTCTTGCCAGAATATGACCCCTAAATAAGTTTTGTCTATTTAACGGGGAACAAAATAAGTTACCCTAAACACGTTCGACCTGTATTTTAAGCCGGGATTTAAGTCAAGTATGCAGGGCTGTCAGTGTCAACTCTCCCGCCTAGACACTCTTTCTCCCGCACTCTCGCCTAGCATATAAAATCTCCCACCTCAAAAATGTATCAATTAAATTGTTTATCAGTTATGTTGACGCGTTTATTTCCTGAGATGCTATAAACCGTGCTTTACACTTTCCGATCACCAAAGTACTTTCTACGGAAGAATCACACGGAATTTATTATATATAGCCCATCACTGTGAGATTTTTTGACTGTGCGAAATTTTTTGAACCTCCGTAACCCCCCCCCCCCCCCCCCCCCCAGCCTTCAGACATTAGTTAAAAATTACTGTTTCAGTTAGTATGCAGGTGACTTTGTAATAAAAGATCATTCATGTATACATGATTGCTAACAGGTAGGTTTTGGATGCATCGCAATACCGTTTAAGGGGCATGAAGAGATGTGTTGGAGGCTGCGCCCTCAATTATGATAAAAACTGGGATTTGTATATTTTTTACAATTGTATTACATGTATGAACTTACACCTACGAGGGTTGTTCATTAAAGGCATATTATGTGATCTTTTCCAGAGAGCGCCCTCTATTCATTATTTTTTTTAGAAAGTAGATTTTCTTGCAGATTTACACTTCTGATCATAAATCATACATACATTCCAAGTTACAGAGCGATACGATTCCTAATTACCTCAAAATCATGGTTTTAGAGTGAAAATTATAAACTGTCGGAGTTATCCGACAGTTTATTTTCACTCTTTCACTTGAAAGTGAAAGAAAAGAGAGAGAGAAAGGAAAAAGGGAGGAAAAAGGGAGGAAAAAGAAAAAGTGTTGACAGAAAGGGTCAAAGGTCATGTAGGGGTCATTAGAGGTCAATCTGTGTACACCCCATATTACTTATAAGTTTATTGTCACCAAGCTTGTTTGTAATGACCTTTGACCCCTTTCTGTCAAAACTTTAAACTATTTATTGCTGTTTTGGGAATAATACAATCTGAGGCAATCTGAGAATCTATCAATGGCGGTCAATCTGAGGATCTCTACAATGGCGGTCTGTGGACAGGTAATAAATAGTAGGAAAAATGTGTAACTTTGCACAGGGACTTAGATGTCTGAAGGATCACATATCAAAATAAAGTTTCTGGCTCCTTCACTTCTGGGTGTTTTCTAAAACTTTTTGATACCCCCTCATAGTTGCCATTTTGTACCCCCTTTTTTAGGGGAAAAAAGGGGTTTTTTCTTTCTTTTTTTCTTTTCTCAATTTCCTTACATATCAAACTACCCATTTAAACAATAATTTCATTTATATCTATTTTTTGGTTGAATAGGGTACTTGGCACCTTCAAGGGACACAATGTCATGTTGAATTTTTTTAATTTTAATTAATTTACTTCAGAATTCAAGATGAAAATTCAAAATTGCCATTATTGTTGTTTCTATTAAAAAAAACACCAGCAAAACTTGATTAAAACAATGTTTTAAATATGTTGGAATACTACCCTTAACCATCTAAAATGCTGATTGCGGCTCTACCAGCATTTTTGAATCGACGTTTTGTTGTACAAAGAGGGCTGATGTTTCTTAATCCTTATAGGTGTAAGTTCATACATGTAATACAAATGTGAAAATATACAAATCCCAGTTTTTATCATATCATTTTGCAATTGAGGGCGCTGCCTCCACCACATCTCTTAATGCCCCTTTAAGTAATGAAAGTGATCATGGTATGGAAATGTAAAATTTCTCCTCTACCCCATTCTATACAGTGAGTGTCAGTTTGCCGTGATTCGGAGAGTCACATTAAGCCGTTGGTCCAGTGTATTCGGACGATTCACCCTGAACATGTTAAATAGTTGCAGACCTCATCGTAAAGAGTAGGGGATCATCCCGGGTCTGTTACCTGTACACAAATATTCCATAAGTATTCCTAGGTTTCAGGAAATACGCAGTGTGACAATATTCATATATAAATGAATTCTGCACTGTATCGAATAGATAGATCTATAGATAGGATGCATGAGTGCTTCTATTGAGAGATAGTGTGATCAACACAAAGTATGAAACTTTGTCTTTCAAACAATACAATTTTGGATTTCTAAGTATGAACTATGAATGACGTCAAAGCATTAGCTTAAAGTAAGTACACTTGGGACACTGCTAAATCAGTTATTTGGCAGGAAATTTGAATTGTTTGAATGAGACACGTTGTAATAAGATTGCATAACGACCCCAGAAGCAGGTAAATCCAAATTATTATTTGCATAATTATGATACCTAAGACAATAACTTTAATCCCTGTGTAATTTGAAATATGTAGTATGGAGGTAAAATGTAAGGGGAAGCAACTGAATAAAAAGTATACAAATATCATTATTTCAAACAGCCCATTTTCTAATCAGAAAACATCGAAAAATGCTTAAATCAATGTGTCAATCAATCAATCAACTTACTTTTATAATCAAAATGAAGAATTTTGAAGATAAATATGAATGTATCAATCAAAGATGGCTGCCACAACCTCTCTTATTACTGCTATCTTTACAGCTACTAGATGTGTATTGTTAAAGTAATCGTCACATAATTCCAATGGTTTGAAGAAATTTTATGATCAGCTCTTTTTGAAATCCCCACTATTATTACTTTACATCCCACAACAATTGTTATGATCCCTCCATTGTTCTTTATCCGTTGTTGTTTTCTATGGTTTATCGTTGCAGATTTTCCTCATAAAAACTTATTTGAGATGGTCCCTTCTTGTTTGTTTTAAGAAATTCAGATCTCAAAAAGAGTGTCAAATAGAGATTATTGTGTGTTCTTACTATTCACCAAGTGTTATCTGTTTCAATGCTTGCATTGTCGAGATATACGCAAATGAATCAATCAACCCATATTTCAACCTATTACATATCCAGCCAAATATTGAGATATTTCAGGCAGTGTCCAGAGAGAAGTTACTTTAATTAAGCTAATGTTATGACGTCATAGTTCATACCTAGAAATCCAAAAGTGTATTGTTTGAAAGACAAAGGTTCATACTTTGTATTGATCACACTATCTGTCAATAGAATCACTAATGCATCCCATACCATGATCACTTTCATTATTTATTGACCGACCCTCGTATAAGGAATAAGAAAAATCAGCCCTTTTTGTGCAACAAACCAGCATTTTACGTCAAACAGTGTCCCCTGCAGCACACGTGATAAATAATGTGAACCATATATTATACATAGAGGGTGTTTTTAAGAAAAGGTGTTTTTAAGAAAAGGTTCAATAAATAGTGATGGTATTGTTTTAATCAAGTTTTGCTGTGTTTTTGTGAATTAAAACAACAAGAATGGTAATTTTTAATGTTCATCTTGAATTCTGAAGTAAATTTTTTTTTTTTTTTTTTCTTCACCACTACTTCGACGTGTCCCTTTAATGTATGGTACATGTTTACCATCTTTTCTTACCAGATCACCTGCATGTGAACTAAAATCGTTATTTTTTCTGACTTAAATGTTCAAATATATTTCAATTTTGTAAAAATTATTCTATTGTAATATCATGTAACAGGCAATACTTATCTTGCCATATTAAATGATAATTTACTGGATTTAGGGATTTTTTAACTGTTAAAGTATTCCAAAATGGATACGACATGCAATGAAAAAGAATAGTTTGCCATATCTACAAGTTAAGGGTGCACACTACTATTACGCGCTATAGTGTGTTTCTATGGGAAAGATGCCTTCTGAAAACGACGATAACTTAAAAATTGGAATAGTTATGAACGCAGATAGATATTACTTGGGTCAAAAATTCAGACCGAGTTGCCCTTTTAAATTTTTCAATATTTGCCCCTTTATACAGGTTATAGTCATTTTGAACAAGAATTCACACGTTAACGAGTTGTGATCAATATGTGTATCCATCCGCCAATATTGTTTAAATAAAACATTTGATGTATACTCTTTTTGTTCAAAATATATCGCCTATAATTCAGGGAACAAATAGAGACCAAATTCAATCATTTTTAATGCCAAATAATGTCAATATGAACAATTCTTTCCATTATTTAGGGACTAGCTGCGTGATGGCGATCGTAATGAGGTCGCGCATTGATCGTAATAGTTGTGTGCACCCTTAAGCATGTGTTAGTTTCATTAAGTCAAAGGTCAGGTAGCTATACCGCTAATGTGTGCCAACCTTTGACCTAATGAAACTAATAGATGCTTAACTTGTAGATATAGCAAACTATTCTTTTTATTGCATGTCACATCCCTCCAAACAATTTAAGACCATTCTGATAAAAATTGGAGCATTTCGAGAATTTGACCCCCGTACAAAGAATTTGAGGAAAATATTGAGCGCATATGAAATATCTGACAATGTGAGAAAAAAACCTGTAGGATGAAAGTATGATACAAAACCAGTTTGTGTGAAATACCGCCCCCCCCCCCCAATTTAGGTAGAAGGACCACTGTTTTCACATGAAATGTCCCAACAGTTTTGAAAATGATTGCTGTTCTACGGGGCCGACCAACCTATTTATTAGACATTTTTAGAATTAGGGTCTTAAAATCAACCATTTTCAAGTATACTTTTAAAAAATGCTTTCAACATTCTACTCATTTAGGGGGTCAAATTGGGAGGGAAAACTCACCAACCTCATTTTATGGTGAATTTTGAATTTAGACTAAATTAGCTTAATGGGCCCACGTCACATGAGGTTGAGCTCGCGTAAAGAACGCCTGCTCAACCTCACCCCAAAACGGTGCCGTGGTTATCCGTTGTGCGCACTACGTCATCTCGACCTCAAGGCTCTGATTGGTTGGTGCTCAAACGTGAGAACTGAAAAACTCATGAGCTTTTCCACGCACCTTCACATCCCACTGCGTTGGTGGATACGGCGCAGCGTGACGATCGTTAAAAAGGCTTCAGTTTAAATTTGACCAATCAGGTGCTTTGGTGTTGTTGGTTGGCAGTATTTTTTGAGTTCAAGCATGCGTGCGCAGCCTGATCGAAGTGCACCCACGTATGTCGAACTGTGGCCAGGAGATTATGTGCCGTAGGTCCATTGGGGGAGGGTATTTGGACACCATGCATGCTTATACAGCATGATACTTGACTGCCCCCCCCCCCCCCCCCCCGGAAAAAGCGAAATATTAGAGCAGCACATTTCCTGGCACACTAGAAGCAGAATGTGCTCGTTGCAATGTGCTCGTTGCAATGTGCTCGTTGCAATGTGCTCGTTGCAATGTGCTCGTTGCAATGTGCTCGTTGCAACAGTTATGCCAAGGAGATAATATACATTGCAATTTGGCCCAAGGCCTAGCTAGGCTCAGGATCATAGCTTTAGAGGGCTGCCTGGGGGCAGTACTCAATTTATTTTTGACTGGGGTGTGCAGCCGTAGGTTTGAACACTTTTAGGGGTGTTTTGACTGATTTTTGCTCCATGTGGTGTTCCGAAGTCCTTTATGTTTTTTATTCATTTCTGTTTGCAAAAATGCAACCCATTAGGCAAAAAAAAATTGTTTGGTTTTCCTCCACACAGCTGGGAGATTAGGTGCTTGCGGACCAATTTTCTTTTTCTTTTTTAATCTAAAGGGAAAGTCAAGCAATAAAGTCCCAGGTCAAACAACAGAGACTTCATACACTTCATTTAATATTTGACAAAAAAATACCTAATATTATAATTTAATATGGCAAGATATGTGTTTTTCTTGTTACATTATAACAATAGAATAATACAAAATATTTGAAATTTATTTGGAAATTCAGGTCAGAAAATTTACTATTTTAGTTCGTTCATGTGTTATCTGGTAAGGAGAAATGGTAAACCGGTGCATTAAAGATATTGAGATACTATAGTTATAGGATCATTAAGCTACCAGTGCTATGCTATGGGTCATGGGTTATTTCGGGTCAAATATGGGTCATCCATGGTCATGTTTTGGACTTTGAAAAAAAGAAGAAGAAAAATTAAGTGCGAGTGGTCGAGGACAACCAAACTCTGTGTGTTGGCCTTAGGGCTGGCAAACACAAAGAAATAAGAATATTTCAACCTCCAAACTATCTACAATATTCAAACCAAAGGAGCCGGTAAAAGCCTGTAAAATATAACAAAATGCAGGCCCGTAAGAAGGGGGGGGGGGCGATGGTGGCGATCGCCCCCCCTTTGAAAATCTTCCCCGGAAAATTTGTACACAGCTGAAAAAATTTCGCTTGTTTAGAGCCAAAATGTACCTCGATCGTGCAAAAAATAGGTGCAAATTTTTTTGTTTTGAAAACGCCCCCCCCCCCCTTTGAAAAAAGTGTCTTACGGGCCTGAAATGCATTGACATTTTCCTGTCTTGATCCATGTACTTGTTGGAAATACCATTTGACATCAAGAGAAGGTTTGTCTATTTATTTTTTTATTCAGATAATCGACTTGTCCACCAATGGACCAGAAACCACATGGCCATAGAAGAGGTGGAAGAACAAGAGGAGGGGGACGGGGAGGACATCGAGGGCGTGGACGCGGTGGAGGTGGTGGTGGAGGCAGCAGTGGAGGTGATGGTGGAGGCAGCAGTGGAGGTGATGGTGGAGGCAGCAGTGGAGGTGGTGGTGGAGGCAGCAGTGGAGGTGGTGGTGGAGGCAGCAGTGGAGGTGGCAACAGAAGAAGACGAGGGCCTCCGAGGTAAATCTCAAAGTTATAATTAGTTTTTAAAGATTGTTATTATAAAATTGAATTGTCCCAAAAGTTTCGATACCTTTTTATAAAGCTTTATATCTCCATCAAACTATGGAGATATAAAGCTTTATATCTCCATCAAACTATAGAATAATAATTAAGTTTGTCTTACCTGGACTTTGAAAAGAGACTGACTGGGGAGTGAGGTATTCTCAAACACTTTTCATCAACGAGTGGGGTAATCCCGTCACGAACACATTTGTTATAGACTGATTATAAGGCGTAATAATAATGATATAGGTTTAAAAACTCAAGGAAAAACACCCATGTGAGGGGTGGAGGGGGGGGGGGGGGGGGGAGATGGCAGGCTCTAATTTAGAAATGAATGTGATGATCAGGAGATTGACTCAAAACTAGGGGTCATTGAAAGGGGATCATTCACTGAGAAGAGACTCCGGAGTGGGGTAATCTCAAACACATTTCATCAGAGAGTGGGGTAATCCCGAAAACATTTGTTAGAGACTGATGGGGTGTAATAAGTATGGCAGTTATGTTAACACAGAGAAACACATGATTGAGGGGGTGGGGGACCCAAGTTTGGAATGATGGTGGTGATAGGGTAGTGACCCATAACTAGGGTATCAGGTCATTCAATGAGAGTAACTCATAAGAAGGGGTCATTCACTGAGAAGGCAAGAAAAATGACAGCATTATTAAAAAGGGGATCAATGTGACCCATCAATCCTGTCAAGTCATTTATTTTTAGGGGACAACAGTTCAAAGTTTGAAGATACTACCTACAATAGATCAAATGTGTCATTAGGCAGAAATAATGCCATCTCTTTCTACGCGCCCAACTGACCCATTTTTTCATTTCATTTTCTTTCCCTTCAAATTTTGTATTTGTGTTCATTTTTGGGGATTTTTGTTGGAAAATGTGGAATTTTTAGATTTTAATTTGAAAATTCACCAGAAATGCCCGAAATTGTTGATAAAAAACAAACAAAAATGCCAGAACGACTAACCGATCATACCGTTTGCCTGTGGAAAAGGGCTTTTCATCGTTGGACGTTGTTACATCCTTTATTTCAAATTTATTACATTGAAATGAAAAGTAGTCATTGTTCGGGATTACCCCCACGCTCTGAGGCAATTCTTAGTGTGCATAATATTTAAAGAAAATGGGTTGAAAATGGTACATGCTATAAGTCATACTTCTATTATTTTTCAAGATTATTTGAAAATTAAAAATTAAAAATGTAGTGGTCACACAAATCAAGTTTGAGCAATTCCAATCAGGGCTTGAAATAAGCAAGAGTATGAAGCAAATAATTTTCCCTTGCTAAACCATAAAGTACCCTTGGTCCTTATGTTAATTGTGTCACCAGGAGCAACTTTTACATTGAAATTACCTCTGGTTATTCTGTTGCACTTATCATGAGGCCTGGTGTGGTTTCAGTCAACATTGACTTTGGGTACGCATGATCGTTCCAAAAGTCATGAAAAAGGTGTTTTTTTGTACCATGTCATATCCGCAATTTCCCCAAATTAGGGGTGTTTATGGAAGCTTTGTCCGCGATTTAAACACATTAGGGGTCAAATTAGGGGTGTTTTTGGAGGCTATGTCGAATAATAATAGAACAAAATTAGAATGAGAGTTGTATCATACATGTATATATATAAAATTGTCCCGGGAATAGAAAAGGGGTATTTTGAACCAAATTGTCCTCGTTTTTGTGCAAAATAGACTTAGAAAGTGTCCTTGAAATGGTGAAAAAGGGGGGTTATTTTTAGACAAAATGTCTGCCTTGTGGGCGAAAGAGGGGTAAAATTAGCCAATTGTCCTCGAAACACCATCAAATCCTTATTTCTATTCTGCTTCCATTAAATATATATGTACCCCAAAATTATCATCTCCAATCAGAATTTTGCTATATGTTAAGATTCCGGGATATATGGCTTTAATTAGCATTCATTCAAGTGGCAGCCCCCAAGCATATAATTGAATGAATTTATTTTGCCTCAACATTATTAATAATTATCTATTACTTTATTTTGTCCTAACATTATTAATAATTATCTATTACTTTTATACTTTCAAATAGGTCAGCACAGGACAACTCCAATGGAAGAGGCGGTCACCCTGAGCAGCAGAAGCATGCCGGGCCAAGCAGCAATAGTTCTGCAAATCCCAATCGAGCACGTCGATCAAGACACTTAGGTTATCTAACTCTTGAAAAGTTGTTGAAGGAAAGTTTACAGGAAGATCCAGTCGAATTGGTATTCAAGCTCAGCTCGTCGCAGAGTGGATTTTTGGAGCTTCTCAAGGAGTCTGAACTTAAACGGGACATAGTGGCCTTGATCATCAACCTCCTGGCTCGGGCATGCGAATGTACCTCGGCTAACCAGAATCTGGTTACGCTACTGAAGCTCATGTACGAACACTCGGTGTTCGTAACGCACCATTTGGCGCAGTACATCACCAAAATGACTACGGAAACGTCACCAAAATATATGGTCCCTGATCAAATCAAGAATGTTCTTCTCATACTTATGGCCATGCTTCAGCGTGTACCAAGTTCATCAGATCAGGTAAGAATGGTGGTTATGCTTCTTCAGGTTATTGTGCCATCTCTGCAGATGAAAGGGATCATGCTCGATGGGGAAACACAAAACACGCTCCAACGTTTGGTTGAATATCAGGAAGAAGTAGCGCAAGAAATCGAAAAACGAGCAATGAGACCAAAGCAGAGACAGCAGTTAGACAGTCTCGGCCCACCTCCTGATGACTTCAGAGAAATTGCAACATTTCCAACTGTCGGTGACTTCAACACAGATGGGCCATATCTCAGAGGGAACGTAGTGAATGGAGGATACATGGACGTGGACCACTACTTGGATGTGCAGTTTCGACTTCTTAGAGAGGACTTCATTGAACCACTGAGATCTGGTATTAAAGAGTATCAGCAAATGAAGAAGACGCCACCTGGAAAACGACCTCAACGCCCAAAAGATATCAGAATCTATGACGATGTTCAGATAGAATACCCAATGTGCTCTTGGGATGGTATCGTCTACCGCATACATTTTGACCAGACAAAGTTTAAGAAGGTACGCTGGCAAGCAACAAAACAATTGATCTATGGTTCACTTGTCTGTCTGTCCAAAGACGACTTCCAATCCTTCATATTTGCCACGGTAGCCAATAGCAAGGCAGAGGAGCTTGAGCAAGGCAATGTTGATTTAAAGTTTGAGAACCGAGATCAAGTAAACAAAATTTCCAAGGAAGATATTTTTGTTATGGCAGAGTCCTCTGCTTACTTTGAAGCCTATCGCCATGTCCTTGAAGGCTTGCAGCAAATAACTCGGGATACATTGCCATTTCAACGGTACATCATCGATGTTACCAAAGACATAGCTGCACCTCAATATCTTCGCGACAATCCAGCTGTTCGATATGACTTGAGCCCTTTGGTATCCGAAGAACGGTTAGTTGATGAAGAGGAAAACTGTGATGATGGTCAAGCTAGTTTTCTGGAGAGTAGGATGCGACTTCTAGGAATACACCGACAGGTTCCACAAGCAGCACGCGCAAGTGCTGTTCCAATATTGGACACAGGGAACTGGCCTTCTGCATGTGACCTGCATTTGGATGATTCTCAATACAAAGCAGTTCAAATGGCCTTAACCAAAGAATTTGCCATTATACAAGGACCGCCTGGTACTGGCAAAACAACTATTGGACTGAAGATCGTACATGCTTTGTTGCATAATAGTCGCGTGTGGAGCAATGAAGATGACATGGATGGAACAGGCAGAAAGGCTCAAACACGCCCTCTCTTGATCGTTTGTATGACAAATCACGCGCTGGATCAGTTTCTTGAGGGAATTCTCAAATTTCAGACCACTGACATTGTTCGTATCGGAGGTCGAAGTGCCAGTGATGCCCTGAAATCATACAACCTTAATGTATTGAAACAGGACAGACGAAAGAAAAGAGAAGTTGACCGAGGTATCCATGAAAGAAGCCGTGACATCAGTTCAGCAATGACCAAATTGCGTCAACCAATGGAAGTAGCACAAAAACGGATTGACATGACAAGACACGCTATACTCAACGAAAATAATCTAAGGCCCTATATGTCTGAAGATCACTATGACAGCATTATAGCCTACGCTCCTCCTGCACTTGACTTCAAACAAAGACGGGGGGAAATGCTCACTTGGCTTGGATTGGCTGGTGGCAATTTTCACATTTCAAATGAAGAGAGCAACCAAATGTTAGATATGGAGGAAGATGATGGGGAAGAAACGGATGAAGATATGGAGATAGACGAAGAAGCTGATCTTCTTGAAGAACAGCGAGTACTCGATGATCAAGACTTTGCTGATACAGATATTCACAAGAAAGGTTATGATGTCAGACAGGAATTTGCATTAGACATCGATGCCATGGAAATAGAAGAAGCACAAGATGAATCTGGTTGGAAACGTAAACGAGTGAGAAAGACCCATCAAAAGCAGACCATCAAAAGAAACCTGCAATCGAAAGAATTGCTGACTGACTACCAAGCCAGAGGAATCAGAAATGTTTGGAAAAATCCAAATATTCCAACCCGGTGGAGTCTTTACCGATATTGGGTGAACAAGTACAGCCAGGACCAAGCTCATACTTTATTTGAGAACCAAGAGAGATACGAAGAGTTGGGCAAAGCGCTCAAAGAAGTACGAACGGAAGAAGACTTGTCTATCTTGAATGGATCAAAGGTGATTGGCATGACAACTACAGGTGCTGCTAAATACCGCTCTATGCTACACAGGATCAAGCCAAAAATCATCGTAGTAGAAGAAGCAGCAGAAGTGCTTGAATCACACATCGTTACAACTCTAAGTGCGGACTGCCAACAGCTTATCCTGATAGGAGATCACCAGCAACTTCGGCCAAATCCGACCGTCTACAAGCTAGCCAAAGATTACAAGCTTGACATCTCGCTCTTTGAGAGGATGGTCAACAACAAGCTACCGTGTCAGCGCCTGGTGCAACAGCATCGTATGAGACCAGAGATATCCCATATTATGAAGCTGAAGCACTTCTACCCGAACCTGTTGGATCACGAGTCCGTTAAGAATCGCGACAACATCATGGGCGTGGACTCAAATGTGTTCTTTCTAGATCACGATAAGCTTGAGGCCAATGCAGATGACACTAAAAGCCACTCCAACAAACACGAGGCCGAGTTTTTAGTGTCTTTGAGTCGCTACTTAATACAGCAAGGTTACGCACCAAGTAAGATTACGATACTTACGACCTATAATGCACAACTCCTTGTATTCAAACGTTTGATTGCAAAGGACAGTGGCATCAGCGTTTTTGCTGTTGACAACTACCAAGGGGAAGAAAATGAAATTATCCTGCTGTCACTTGTTCGAAGTAACATGGAAGGGAGCATCGGCTTTTTGAAGGTTTCAAATCGAGTGTGTGTGGCGTTGTCTCGAGCTCGTAAAGGTCTCTTCTGCATTGGCAATTTCAAACTTCTAGCTAGCCAGGGCCAGCTTTGGAAGGATATAGTCGCTACCATGACAGCCAACGGCAACTTTGGAACTCGACTAACGTTGGTGTGCCATAACCATCCCGATATAAGCACTCACGTCAGTATTTCAAAGGATTTCTTAAAAGTACCTGAAGGTGGCTGTAACAGATCATGTGAGGCAAGATTGCCGTGTGGACATGCATGTTCCATGCCCTGCCATCCACGAGATCCGGACCACAAACTCTACAAGTGTTTGAAGCCATGCACAAAGTACATCTCTGGCTGCCCATTTAAGCATAAATGTAAGAAGAGCTGCTTTCAAATCTGTCCAACGAAATGTTCAACTAATGTAGATAAATCGCTCCCATGCGGTCACATAGTTAAAGTGCCTTGTTGTTCAACTAATGTAGATAAATCGCTCCCAGTGCCTTGTCACAAGGATGTCCAGGTGTGCAAAGATATGTGTACAAAGCTGCTGCGATGTGGTCATCAATGCAAGAACAGATGCGGAGAAACATGCTCTTCCCGTTGTGAAGAACTTGTGACGCGTCAGCTTCCATCGTGCAGACATAAAACAACCATGCGCTGCTCAGCTGGACCTGAAGATTGCACACATCCGTGTGGTGCACAGCTTCTTTGCAATCACCTGTGTAGCGGGACTTGCGGCAAATGTCAGAGGGGCCGGCTGCATGTGCCCTGCCGACAGGGATGCGGTCGTACATTAGTATGTGGTCACGCGTGTCAGGAACCTTGCACCAAGACGTGTCCACCATGTCAGAAGCCATGCCAGAACAGGTGTATACATAGCAAATGTCAGAAGATATGCGGTGACCCGTGCATACCCTGCAAGGAACCATGCGAATGGAAATGCCGGCACATAAGATGT
The DNA here is from genome assembly GCA_035610835.1 of Ophiura sarsii. Taxonomy (NCBI): domain Eukaryota; kingdom Metazoa; phylum Echinodermata; class Ophiuroidea; order Amphilepidida; family Ophiuridae; genus Ophiura; species Ophiura sarsii. The sequence continues at coordinate 33,504,875 of CM069458.1, forward strand.
ACCAAGCCATGCGGCGAACCATGTGATCGGAAGCCGTGTGATAAGCCGTGTGGTAAAACGCTTAGAAAATGCCGTCATCGATGTATCGGTCTGTGCGGCGAGCCGTGTCCGGATAAATGTCGAGAATGCGATGAAGAGGAGGTCACAGAGTTATTTTTTGGTGACGAAGATGAACCTGATGCAAGATTTGTACAACTGGAAGATTGTGGACACATCATTGAGGCGGCTGGGTTGGATAAATGGATGGAAATGGCTGAAACTGGAGACAAGGTTGATATTCAGCTCAAGGCTTGTCCCAAGTGCAAGACTAAAATCAGACGTAATCTGCGGTACGGTAATATCACCAAAAAGATGCTGACAGATATTGAAAGAGTCAAGCAGCGTATGTTTGGGGACATGGCAGAGATCAGAAGCAAGTCATATACACTGAGATCCAGCATTGGCACAGCCGAAGCTCTTGGAAAAGTGAGTGCCAATGCTTCAACACATCTAATCAAGCAACTGACAGGTCATCCGACTCTTGAACAGGTGGCTCTTGCAGAAAACCAGTTCAATCTTCTGTCCATGATTCAAAGTGTACGACGGAAAGCTAAAGAGAGCATCACCCATTTGACAAAACTACAGAAGAGACGTGAAATTGAGGGTCATGTAGATGTCCTGGAGCAGTGGCTGATAAAACCACGCATGCGTATGGGGGATCAAGAGTTGGATGACATAAGCCGAGAGCTGCAGCGTCTGTCAATGGTTTCCGACATAGCGGCAATGGAATGCAGAGCATTGGACCAGGGACGTCAACAATATTTCGCTGTTCAAATGGATCTTGTGCGGGTAAGACAATTAATTTCTTTTCATTAGTTATAGTAGATTACTCTGACACAATGTCTCGCAACTGGTTTCCAATGCTCACACAATGTTGGGGGGGGGGGGGGGCGGGGGAGGTAAAACTTAAAATAATAGTCATTCAGAACTTACAAAGCTTTTGAGGGCAGGGTAAAGCAAACAATGTTGCAACTTTCAACATGGGGTCATCTACTGGTTAGTGATGAACACACCAACATTGAAGTCCTCCCTAGTCCAGGATTCAAAAAAGACTGATTGGAACAACTTAAAGGTAGATGTTCCGATTTTCAACTTGAAGTTTTCTATTCTACATGAAAGGTCCTTAAAAAAGTCGTGTTCCAAAGTTTGAGTTGCATAGCTCTAATGGTTCTTATTTTAGATGCACAAGATGAACTATTTTTAAGTAAGACATGGGTGATCTGAAAGCGAGGACTGCCTGTCTGTTCTTGCACTCTTCGCCCGTCCATTGAGTAGTACACAAACTATATCGGTGGTTACCGATATAGTTTGCGGTAATTCGACGTTATTTCATCGATTTCTCCGTAATTATACCGATTTAGGCCGTCAAATTTCAGTATGATGATGAGAAAAATACGAGCTTTCATATGATATGAAAATCTCCGTATGTTTGAAATAATGCTGTGTTACGAAAATGTGATCGGGTCATCTACCTGTAACAGGCTCAACTGCAATGGGGGCACCAGTGTCAATACTTCACCAGTGCTGTAACCAATTCACTAAAACTCTAATCACAAGTCAAGTCGAGTCACAGACAGAGGTGACTCGAGTCAAGTTATTGTTAATAGTGAACATGTGCATGATGAAAAGTGATCTGACTTTTTATGATCAGGTTGGTTAACATACCCATTAAATGACAATTTGGACACTTTTATAACCTGTTTAGAGTAGTTTTCAGGAATTCTATGAATTTATTGCACACAAAAAGTCCTTTTGGACCAAAACGATGCCCTGTAGCCAAAATATCCAAATTTTAGGTTGTTTTAGCTTGAAAGATAGACTTGTTTATGAGTCTGGTGGAAAGAATCTCCAAGTTATTTTTCAAATTCACTATTATATTCAAGTCCCTCTGCCTTCCCATAATGGGACAGAGTGAATCCAAAACTGAAGAAATGATGGACCCCGCATGTTAACCCTTTTATTTGACAGTGTTCCTCCCTTTCTACCAGTACCATTGCAATGTTGTATTTTGCTTTGTTTGATTTTTATATCTCATTGCTTCAGATCAAGCGTATTCTGGAAGATGGTTTGCAGCTCACCGACCCCAAATCCTCAGAAGCAAAACGGCTGCTGGAGAAATTGGGCAAGAACATCGGCGGTATAGCCATCTTGGAACAAGAACGCGTCAGTATCGTGAAGGCGATGGGTATGCCCAAAGGTCATTGGTTCAAGTGTCCCAAAGGTCACATTTACGCTATCGGGGACTGTGGTGGCGCTACCGTTGAGAGTACGTGTCCAGAGTGCAAATCCCGCATAGGTGGCGTCAGGCATAAGATAAGCGGTGACAACACAGAACAAGAACGTGTCAGTATTGTGAAGGCGATGGGTATGACCAAAGGTCATTGGTTCAAGTGTCCCAAAGGTCACATTTACGCTATCGGGGACTGTGGTGGCGCTACCGTTGAGAGTACGTGTCCAGAGTGCAAATCCCGCATAGGTGGCGTCAGGCATAAGATAAGCGGTGACAACACAGAACAAGAACGTGTCAGTATTGTGAAGGCGATGGGTATGACCAAAGGTAATTGGTTCAAGTGTCCCAAAGGTCACATTTACGCTACCGTTGAGAGTTCGTGTCCAGAGTGCAAATCCCGCATAGGTGGCGTCAGGCATAAGATACGCGGTGACAACTCTTGGATAAATGGATGAAGCGGCGCATCTTGCCTGGTCTGATCAGGCTAACATGGGCAATTATCAATTTGACTAGTGTAAGAAAATGATGTGACAAAGACTGTCCCTATGTCTTAAATCTTAATCAATTTAGTAGGCGGGGCATGAGTTGTAAAAAAGGTTGTTTAGTTTTGGTGTTTTTTGTGCAGCACGGGGGCAGAAGATACTCTCACTATAGGGATGGAAAGTTAATTACCTTCACCTCAGAACAATATTTTGTGATTATAACTTGCAAAGTAAATTAAAACTAAATTAGATCGTGTTATAATGGCCCCTGTATATATTATACTCGTACATATTTACCATGTGGTGCATGTCACAAGACACACAATGGTGGCGCTCCATCATCAATAGGGGCACAAAGAATCAGACATGATGCATAAAACGGCAACGACGACGTTAGGCCAAAAAAGTTGTGTTGCCCATAAGGGAGAAAACAGGAAGGTCGATTGTTCAGATTATTTGTTTAAAGTTGTGAAGGTTTGACCTTTTACGTACAGCATGTTCCTGATGTTGACAATTTGGGCAATTTTACAGCACTATCTATACTACTGTGTAACCTTTGGAAAGAGTTTAATCCAATTCCCTCAATTGTTCATTTTGGGGTAAAAAAACTGAGAGATTTAAAAAAATGTCTGTTGTAAAACAATTTAGAAAATAACCCAACCGTGAACCCCTTTATGTGGGTATTTCCACTACTGCATAATATATATATATATATATATATCAGTTTTGATTGTATTTAGCCACCTGTAGAAATTGAAATACCACAATTCGTTGATGGTGTTACATACGGCGATATATCTTACTAAACATCCTGTGCAGAATAAACTGTGTGCTACTACAACAGAATTTAATCGTTATGAGCATGCGCACATCAGTTATGGGACGTCTAGCAAGACATTGCATTAAATAGTGACATATGGTTGGTGGTATTACGTAGTGACGTATGGTCATTTTTGTGATTGGTTGTTTTGTGATGTTATAACCTATTGTTTTGAAATGTTGTTTTCTTAATTATTAAAAGTCCAAAAGTCAAATATTGATTAGTTAATTAATTGGTAATCCAAATATTGATTTGGTATTATAAAGGAGCCAATTAAAATCTTGTTTTAATATAGTAACATACACACTGTACTTCACTTAGTAATATCACCAATGAATAAGTCCTCATCTTCAATAAGGTAATAATAAGTGGTGGGGCAATATGTATATAGTTCAGCCATTTATAACAATTCAGTTTATGGCATCAAAACAAGTTTCCTGTCATCTTTGCCAGCAGAATAAAGGCAAAAATAAGTTTTTACTAGGTTTTAACAGCAAAAAATATGGCAAAAAGTATGAGAATCAGTTAATGTGTAGGTTGTAAAGTTTTAGAAGGTAACTGCCACAGCTCCTAAACAGTCAAAATACAATTTGTAATGAATTATTTAAATCGACTGTTTAGGACAGCCAGTATAACCTTAAAATAAAGTAAACATGATAATTGCATGAGACCCATGAAAATGACTTGCCATAGCAAACTATAGTTAAAAACATACTAGCAAACTAAATGAATTGATTTCATACACCCAGAAAAAGGATATCATATTTGTTTGACATCCACATGATTTCTCATTTTTTGCTTTTCCTATTTTTATTGGGTGTTTTATGCCATTTTGCCAATTAAGTGGCTAAAAGGAGGCAATTTAAACCGCGTCTGGCAAAACCTGCAACCTTAAGATAATAACTGTATATTGTACCTAGAAAAATCTAAGAAATGGTTTATATATACTACACTGAGCCAAAAAAGAAACTTATAAAAAAAGAAACTTATACAATTTTAACAGATCACCAAATAATATTCTGTGCATGAAAATGTACCAAATTTGGATACAATATTACTGCATGCAATGTATCGCTTCAAATGGCAGTCAATAACCAATTGTTTGCTTCAATGACACAAGAGAAATGTGCACTGCCCCTATGGTGATCTGTTAAAATTTTATAAGTTTCTTTTTTGGCTCAGTGTAGTTAAGATATCTGTGTATGTTTTTTGCAGATTAAAGTAATATTATGTGAACTTTTTCAAATTTGTACACGTTTTTTCCCCTCTTATAATAAGTTTGACGTTTCAGGAAAGACTTCCGTACTCATAAATCTATCCTGACTATATTTGCGGTAAAAACATCACAGAACTTTACTCTATCGTAATGGAAATCTGCATCCAATTTAAGGAATTTTTTTCAACATATTTGTTTCAATTTTCATCATAAAGCATTCCGTACTATTGTGTTCACTTGTGTACAGTTGCGATCAAAACTGGAAACACTGTAAACGGCGTTAACACGATGTCAAACCATGGAATTCTATTTCTGAACGGAAAAAACACTCCGCAAATAAACTGACAGTTAACCCAACAACTTATTTCAAAATGTTATTTTGAAGTTATTAGGAAACGTATTGTTCTGTAATTTAGAATATATTTTAGTTCCATGTTTATAAATGTAATTTGACAACAAAATAAATTGCATTTAGAAAAAATCAAAGATTAGAGGGTGTTCCATTTAAAAGATCGCATAATATGCCTTTAATATAATCAATATAATATATTATAATCAGAGTGTTTTGTTGTTACTTATTATAACACATTAGAAATATATTTAGTAAATGTTTATATAATATTGAATGGCTTTGAGGGTTATACAAGAATATATTGCACAAGCTATAAAAATATATTCTTGTATCACCCGAAAATAAGACATTCAATATTATTATTATTATTATTTATATACCAGACTGTTTTGATAAAACTAAATAAGTTAGCCCGAACTGACCTTCTCTGGGCATATACATGTATATATGAATATCGGACGCACATCCGGGAACTTGGTGCACAATATTCAATACACACTTTTATTGTACCGTTTGGAAGGCCCATATAAATAATAATAACTATTATATGCAATCAGAAATATATTTTAAAGCTAACGAAATTGATAGTTTAATGTATTATATTAACACAAAATCAGACAAAACTGTGTGTTATTGTTATGATGATACATATAACATGTATATAATATGCAATCAATATATTTTATGTGGGGCAAGACCAAATCTGGGTGGGGGGCAGGGGGGGGGGGAGGAAGGGAGAACAAATGGGGTGAGATGTGCAATTTTGTTTTTTAATGTCAATATTGCCTGAAATAAGCTTAATTTAGTCTGAAATTAGACATTTCAGATTAAATTTAAGCTACTAGTAATATAAGGTAAGTTTGACATTTAGAGTCCTAATTGTTCATTGTTTGGTGGGGTGGGCTTGAGCTGAATGAGGGGTGGGGGTATGTTTGCACAGAATTGAGTTAGGTTAGTTAAATTCTAATGTACACCAAGACTGGTAAATAATATAATATCAAAACAATTTTTCCTGTGATACCAGAATAGATTGTACCGGAAATATTGTACGAGTCAATTTTGACATTGATCTTGTAACTTGTACAAGAATATGTTAAATTACATGAGTAGGATATTGCTAATGAGAGATGACTAATGCAGTACCGTACTATGCAATATTTTTCAGCTCATGCAATGTATTCTTGTAATTAGTAAGGAACTCACAGCCTTTCAATTTTACATGTAATGCGCATCACATCAGAACAGACCCGTAACCAGGATTTTTGCAGGGGGGGGGGGATATTGTCAAACAAATTGGACTTTTCCCCCAAATGTGAACCTTTTTACCAGTGGGTGGGGTAATTTGGCAAAAGTGGACATTTTTACCAAAAGTTGGACCTTTTTTTTTGTATAACCCAAAACAGTGTTTTCAAAAACCTTTTGGGGTCTTTTTTTTAGTTTTGGGAGGGAGGGGGGATGGGGGTCCACCTGCATAAAAACGTACATATTGGTTACTTTTGACAAGAGAAGAGATTTTAGCAATATCCGACAGAATGTTCAATAAGCTTTTCAGCGATCCCTATTTATTAAAACTAGAAATAGAAGTCTACTTTTGAAAACATGAAGGGAATGTGTTTTTCATCTTTATAATGTATTACTATTTTGCTCTATATTTCGAGCCTGGTCGATGACAAGATGTAGCTTATATAAAATTATTCAATAAGCATTTTTGCACTATTCAGGAGCTGATGATCGATCATTTGGACAGCTAAATGCTGCCATCTGGTAGTGGTGGGGGAGTCACCAATTACACTGTATGCATTCGTGGCTGAAGGAGTAATATGCATTTCAATAGTGTGTCTGGAAAATATTTGGTCACACATACTTGCAACATCCCATTGAAGACCCCATCATCCAAAGAATGATTGATAGTCTCAAGATGGAACATCTGCTCCTTATTAGTAGTAAACATAGTTTTGAATAAGCATATTATTTTAAAATTTGGAATGACACCGGGCCGTAACTATGGCAGCGCTACAATGCATTCAGCGGTATCTCAGCTACAATGTTTTGTTCGTTATTTACCTTATGCCATAACAGAGCGACAATGTAATGTGTTGAACTTACTGTTACGGACGGCAAATGAGAACCCTTTACCTGCACCTATGGATAAGTTGGGCCGAGGATCCAGGGTGCAGGGAACCAGCATACATATGAATAAGCTATATCATAAATTAGCCAATTTTGTAAGTCTTCTGACTTAAGAAACTTGATGTCAACTTTTCAACAAAAATGAATTAAAAGGGAAGTTTTTACATAAAATCCGATGAAACAGGGATTCGAACCCAGAACCTTTCGATCCAAAAGCAAATGTCATAACCACTTGACCAGTTGAATGTCATAATCACTTGACAATGAATTGAAAGGAAAGGTTTTATATAAAATCTGATTCGAACCCAGAACCTGGCAGTTCAAAAGCGAATGTCATAACCACTTGACCAGTTGAATGTCATAACCACTTGACTTAAAAGGTTTTACATAAAATCTAATGAAACAGGGATTCGAACCCAGATCCTTTCGGTCCAAAAGCAAATGTCATAACCACTTGACCAGCTAGGTTGTATGAGTATTATGGAATAAATCTATTTAACTCATATAATAGAAGTCTTTTGCACTACATGTATAACTAATTTGTGATAGCTTATTCACAGGTGGAACCCATTTACATGTACCTGGGACATTCATGTAGTGCTGTGACCCCTAATCATTTGATACACTTTATTCTTTTCCATGTAATTATGCATATCCGAGACTTATAAACATCATTTCCGATAATTCTTAATTTACTCTACGTAATTAATAAAAACAAATCCAGAATCATTGTTATAATTTCTTGTTTCTAAAAGATTTCTAAGTTTATTCCTCATCTCCACAACCTTTCGTTGAATAGGAAATAAAGCACAATGCAGCACTATTTTAAATATATAAAGGCATATTATGTGATCTTTTCCAGGGAGAGCGCCCTCTATTCGTGATTTTTTTAGAAAGTAGATTTTAATATTCTAAGTTACAGAGCGATACGATTCCTAATTATTTCAAAATCATGGTTTTAGAGTGAAAAATAAGTTTTTGCGCAAACCTGACAGTTTATTTTCACTCTTTAAACCATGATTTTTGTAAGTAATTAGGAATCATATCGCTCTGTAACTCAGAATATATTTATGATTTATGGTCAGAAATGTAAATCTGCAAGGAAATCTACTTTCTAAAAAAAAATCATGAATAGAGGCTGCCCCCTGGAAAAGATCACATAATATGCCTTAAAGAGTAAAGCTGTTTTGTGCTCTATAGCACGACATAGTAGACCTGGGCCTATTTCTTCTTAAGTTGGATTAAGAAGTATTCGTTTTTTCGTAAATCCTGAAATTTCTTCTAAATTCTGAAATTTCTTCTAAATTCTGAAATTTCTTCTTAAATCCTATCCTGAACTCTTCTAAATTAAGAAGATTCTTATCTTCTATTTCATAAAATAACTTAGAAGATTAATCTTAAGTTGACCTTATGAAATAGGGCCCTATTGCATAAAAACTACTTACCTGTGTGCTGCAAGTCCCTTGCTGATGCTGAAAATGTGAGCCACATCAGGAAGAAAGAAAAAAGGTGTAAATCGCCAACCCTTATCTATGGCTTCAAGACTTATGACTTGGAATTAAGATCACCGAGTAACTTGTTGACCATAATTCCAAATGGACCACATATCGATGGCTTAAAGCCAGACACGCCTATGCCCATTTTGGAGAAGAAAAAGTTAACACTTTCCGCGCGGCAGGCGTCTGCAGACGACATTCCAAAAGTTCACAAAATGTTACAAAAATGTTGAATTTCATTACCATATTTGGATTCACCATGTAAAATACATTGAAATAAGTACAAATATGCCAAGTATTGGTTTGGTAAATCTTGAGATAGACTTTGAAAGTTGGGAAAGGTTTCTGAAATATCTGTTTTGTATATGGGAACATAATAGCCGCGTGGAAAGTGTTAAGCCCACCAAAAGGTTTGTATGTTGATATTGTGTCTATGAAAAAAGTGACTATGGCCCATTATGAATACAAGACGGTGCACAAGGTAGATCAAAAGTGTCTATGTCCATGAAGATTATGATATATAATCAAACTTTTAAATTTGTTTTTCACAAAATGCAATTTTTGGACATAGGTGGGTCTGGCTTTAAACCCACGAAAATGTAGATGAAATGAGACCCATCATATTTGAGACTTCACTTCACTCACTTGTCTCTTTAAACAGAGGCATGTCATGATCTCAAGTTTTACATATAATTGTTCTGTACGGGGGAGATGGAGATACTTGATTTTGGTAGGGATCTGCCGAAAGAAAATCTCAAAATGACCCCAGATAAACCAACTTTCCTAATCCTAAAGAATTGGACCCATTGACAGTGGCATGACAAAGGTGAAGGGCAAGAGGGGGAAAGGTTTGTAATCGGAGGGTGCATAATTGATTAATTTTGGTTGATGTATGTATACAGGGTGTCCCACATTTTTCGAAACCTTCTCAAAACTTAATATCCCTGGTTAAATAATTCAGAGTATAAAAATAAAAATATATTTGGATAGAAAAGACTTGTAGAATTATTTTGGTACCTAATTTACAATAACAGCTATCTGTTTTGCCAAAATACAGACGAAAGTTTCCCGAACTGTAAAACTGCACTTTCATATAAAAGCATAGTATAATGAGCTGAATAAAGTTAAAGCATGCGACAAACGGAAAGAGGTATAGGGAAGAGAAAAAAGGTTCTCTACAATGATTTTTTTAAATTTCACAATGATTTTTTAAAATTTCAGATTGATATAATCCTTTAATATTATGAACATCATTTAACAAGTGAAAACCTGTTTTGAACAAAATCAACATAAATGGAATGTGAGGATTGTGCTGTGTGTGATTACAGTGACTTATACATTGTGCCAGCAACTCCTTTTTTTATGGCATTGCGATCGAGTTGTGTGTTTTATATTGAGGGCATCAAAAAGGAGTCATGTTTGGTACCGAAATGATTTTACAATAAGTTTTCTCTTCCAAATATATTTTCAATTTGGTACTGCGATTTAAAGGGGCATTAAGAGATCCTTCATGGAGGGAGCCCTCAATTTTTTCAGAAGTTGGGTTTTTCACATACGTTATGCTTATATACGTACTAACTACCACCCAAAATTATAGAGCTTAACCCTTTGAACACTGGCGGCCGGTATAAAGGCTAATATGAGTATCGCATATACACTGGCCGGCATACGCTAATGTGTGCGCCGTTGTTTACAAACTTTGGGGGAATCCCCATCGCCCTTTGACCCCGGAGAGTAGTCTATGGGCTACGGGCTGCACATAGCATTGTATTGACATCGTTACATTGCGTTGAATACGATCTGTGCTGATAACTTTTGAGTTATTTCATCAATTTTGGTCAGATTTTCGGATTTTTCGGATTTTCGGATGTTTTAGCAAGGGTCATGGACTCTGATACGGAGTATATATATTATTCTGACTATAGTAATTAGGATGAACAAGACACGGGAAGCATGAATAGTGCAACTAAAAAAGTGCTAGTATATGTTATGGCAACGAAACAGACATGACATTATGCCCCATTAGAGGGGTATTTCGGCAGGGGTGTCAGGGTGGGGCTACTGTTTACTCAGGGGTGTCAGTGTTCCAAGGGTTAATTTGCAGTATTTCATGTGAAATTCATGGATTTGCTAGCATTTTGAGTTTCTATATGATTACATCGAAACTACCCATATTCATCTAAAAGGCCACAGATGGCTTCTCACTTACTTGTTCCATGTTTATTCAAAATAACCTTGAAGACCACCCATGGCCTGTTACGTGATGCTTAGTCATGACCTCCCTGATTCAATTGGTGGTGAGTTTTAACCAAAATACAACAAAAAGTGAAAAGCACCAATATCAGGCGCGTGCCCAGGGGGGGGGGGGCTTTGGGGGCTCAAGCCCCCCGGGTCCCCAGAAGGTAAAAAAAAAAAAAGAGGGGGAAAAGGGAGGGGAGGGGAGGGGAGAGGAGGAGGAGGGGAGGGGAGGAGAGGAGGAGGGGAGGGGAGGAGAGGAGAGGAGAGGAGGAGGGGAGAGGAGGAAGGGAGGGGGAGGAGGAGCCGGGGGCACTGACATTGTAAAAAGGGTATAGATACAGGGTGACCCAAAAAAATGTTAACACTCCGGGCACATAAGATATCTTAAAAGGACAGGACCACATGGGTCTTATCTTGATGTATTATGAAAGCTGAGTAAATAAGCTTTCATTTGCATTTTATTGCGTTCCAATTGGTTATTTAGAACGGGAGATATGCTTCAGCAAACATGAGGAAGCAAAATCGGCTTGGTCCAATCCTCTCAGTATGAAAGTAAAGCTTTTAAAATGCACGAAGCAAGAAGTAACATGATTAAGTCACACACACACACACATCAGTTAATCTCTTTTTTGTTCTTTTCAACGCATTCTTTCGATTCTTTTCAAGCTTAAAAGACATAAATAAATATATTCCACATAAATTATATAGCTATTTTGTCATGAATTCAAGTTCTATACTCTTTTTCCCATGTGCAATGGGTAGCTGTCAGTAAAGCAGTCTTTAAAATTTAAATTTAAATATTTTATGTTCTTTGTTGAAATGGTCCATCCAATTAAATAAATTAACTAATATTGCACAGACTCCAGGATGTCAATGGTTATACCACCTGTTATAACTTGCTTGTATCGTTGGATAAATGAATGAAAATATTCAATTATATTCAATAATCGATACATTCTAACTTATGATTAAATGTTGCAATGGTATTGTTACTTTTGAATTACTGCACAATAATGTTTTTGGCATTCTTACAAGTTCGTAATCATACTGTAATTAATGCAAATTGGACCAAGCCGATTTTGCTTCCTCATGTTTGCTGAAGCATATCTCCCGTTCTAAATAACCAATTGGAACGCAATAAAATGCAAATGAAAGCTTATTTACTCAGCTTTCATAATACATCATGATTAGACCCGTGTGTTCCTGTCCTTTTAAGATATCTTATGTGCCCGGAGTGTTAACATTTTTTTGGGTCACCCTGTATAATAAGGTATGTGCCGCGCTGAAGACCTCCTTTTTCACCCTCTGCTGCTAGTTCTTATGACACCACTTTTGAGCCTGCATCAGTTCTTAAGACTCCAATATGATTGAAAATTCAAAAATCGCGAAATTTTGCGTTCCAAACCCCAATTCTTCGAACATTTTGCGTTCTTAAGCCCCCAAAAAAATCGCAAATTTGCGTTCTTGCTAATCAAAATTGAACCATGGCCAGTTCTCAAGACCTACTTTTTTGAAGAAAAAAATCAGTTCCGTAAGACCCTATTTTTTGTCATAAAATCAACTCAGTTCAGTTCTGTAGCCCCCCTAATTGAGACCCTGGGTGGCACACCCCTACCCCCAAAAAAGTTGAGTGCCCGGGAGGAGGAGGGGAGGGGGAGGGGGAGGAGGAGGGGAGGGAAAAGGAGAGGCCGGGAGCTTTTATTAGTGTCTCTCACTTTATCTCTACGTCTCTGAACTATGTGAGTGTTTTATACCGAAAGTAAATATTGATAGCAAGGAGTTTTAGGTCATCCAGGCAAGTTAAAACCCAACAACTCGGCCCTCTGAATCACCAGTGGCGTAACCAGGGAGACATCCCCCCCACATTTGCAAAAGAGTTAAAAATAAAAAGGAAGATAAGGAGGAAGGGTAACGAGCATAGACAGCCCCCATCATTGTCACGGTGGGGACGATGCCCCCCCCCCCCAAAAAAAGCCATTTTTTTGCGCGAATTAGTTTCAATATTTAACTATTCAACAGTGGCGTCGCCAGGGGGGGGGGGGGTGACGATCGCCCCCACCAATATTGACGTCGGTTCATTTGACCACAGGATTCATGGAATTATGATGATCAAAAGTACACAGATGAAAGATTTTCGCGCGCTACGCTCGCATAATGTGTCCCCAAAGTGCAACATTCTTTGCTACAAGCTTGTTTAGAGCCAAAGTGTACCTTGATCGTGCCAAAAATAGGTGTAAAGTCGACAAATTTCGCGCACATTTCTTGGCTCACAAAAGTCTTGTCGGTTCATTTTCATTTCTCGCCCCCCCCCCCACCCCAATATGAATAACCTACCTATATACGCCATTGCTATTCAAGCTTAACAACATGGTTTCAGGAACGTTTTCTGGACCATTTTAGGGGGGAAAACTAGAAATTTTGGCGTGCTTTGCGCGAGTTAGATTCAATGTTTCTTTATTCAAGTTAGAAAAAGATGGCTTAGGAACGTTTATCTGGACCATTTTAGTTTTAAAAAGTGACAGTTTGTACGCTCAGGAACGTTTTTCTGGAGCTTTTTAGTGTTAAAATAGCATTTTTTTTGCGCGCTTCGCGCAAATTGCTTTCAATGTTTATTCCAGCTTTATACAAACGTTGAAACATGTTTCAAGAACGTTTTCTGGACCATTTTAGTTAGTAAACTATACATTTTTTTATTATTCAAGCTTAAACAAAATGGCTTTATGAACGTTTTTCAGTACCATTTTAGTGTTAAAATAACCAGTTTTTGCACAAATTATTTTTAATGTTTTATTATTCAAGCTTAACAAGATTGCTTCAGGAACATTTTCAGGACCATTTCAGTGTAAAAATAACCAATTTTTGCTCGCTACGCGCGAAATAGTTAGAATGTTTTATTATTCAAGCTTAACAAGATAGTTTCAGGAACGGTTTTTTAACCTTTCTTTTTACAATAGCCATTTTTTAAAAAATATTTTGTTATTCAATTTGAACAAGATGGCTTCAGAAACGTTTTCTGGACCTTTTTATTGTTAAAATAGACATTTTTTTGCGCGCTACGCGCGTATTAGTTTAACTGATTATTTATTATTAAAGCTTAACAAGATAGTTTCAGAAAAGTTTCAGAATAGTTTCAGAAAAGTTTTTCTAAACCTTTATTTTTACAATAGCCAATTTTTTCTTGCTCCGCGGGAATTTTTATTTTATTTTGTGTTATTCAATTTCAACAAGATGGCTTCATAAACGTTTTCTGACACTTTTTAGTGCTAAAATAGACTTCTTTTTTTTGCGCGCTCTGCGCGTTTTAGTTTCACTGATTATTTATTATTCAAGCTTAACGAGATGGCTTCAAGAACATTTTTCTAAACCTTTATTTTTACATATAGCAAATTTTTGCGTGTTCCGCGCCAATTATTTTCATACTTCTTTTTTTATTCAATTGGAACAAGATGGCTTCAGAAACGTTTTCTGGACCTTTTTAGTGTTAAAATAGACATTTTTGGCGCCCTACGCGCAAATTAGTTTCATATTATAAGTCAAACTTAATAACATGGCTTCAGGAACTCCCGGTGAAACCTTTGTTTTGACAATAGCCAATATTCCAAAAAAATCCAATCCAAGCCAAAAATCCAATCCAAGGGGATTGTGCCCCCAAGGGGGCACATCCCTCTCAGACTCGTTACCGCGGATAGCGGTATGCGAACCAATGACATTTATTTTTAAGCCCCCCGGGTAAAAAAATCCTGCGCACGCCTATGAATATACCTTCGGAAATGCTGACAAAATGTCTTTATTTTTCATTTTTACTGAATTTTTTTGAAGAAATCTTACATGAGAGGGTTTCTATGTATATCATCTATCTAAACAAAGTGAAAATATTGAATTTCATTTTTTTGGTCAAATCTCTCAATGCCCCTTTAAGTAAGAGAGATACAAATCTTTCAAATGGTTTGGGAGAGAGCATCGGAGGACTGACCGGGAGGAGGGGTTGTTGAAATGCTCTCATCTCCCTCTAACTCTTTGCTCTTTAGTATGTTGTTTATCACGTCTCCTGTGCGGTGACATTATGGCGTATTAGTGCTTAATGATGCAGCATTCATGTCCAAGTGTCAGGATTAGTCTTTGATTGTGACAGGCGGTGGGGGAGGAGTTATGAGAGAGAGAGAGAGAGAGATAACAAAGGGGATTAAAGGGGGCCTGGGGACAGGGGGAGAGAGACATTTAAAATCATGCTATATAAAACAAGCTGTCTTTTGCAATTTTTGGCCAAATTTAGCACCAAATTTATACTTTCTGACTCTACTAAATGCTAAATGCTTCTGAAGGCTTTGCCCCCCCCCCCCCCCCCCCCCCCCAGGACTCCACTAGGGGCCCTAAGGTGGCCCCTGGTACCCACACCGCTAGACGCTCCGCTCAATATGTCATATCAACCCCCTGTAAATTTTGGTTCTGTATCTGTGCCTGACTTACGCCAACGCATTACAATCACAAAAGCAATCATAGTGTGTGATCATTAGAAGAAAACGCTTTGATATCGCTGCACAGAATTATAGTTGAACAAAGTGTGTAGTTGGGTTTGGACAGCTCTGTAGCGACTGGGTGACCTTGAAGTCACAAAGCTTCATTTCTTGGTAGAATCAAGAGCACCGAGACTTTCACTATACAATACATTAATACAAAGAAATACATGAGTTGTTAACAGAAAGTTATATACTCTTTATTAAAATATACGTAGAAAATTACAAACTTGTATTGATTAAATATTTTATCACATTGTAAGACTTAGTCTTTTAGCAAAATTAATATAAACCCTAACCAGCCAGGCTATGTTTTTGTGTGGAAACCGGGGGAGGGGGACAAAAGTATGAATTTTTTACCCAACAAATCGCTGCGAAACCCCCTGGGATTCGACCCCCGGACCCTCCGATCACCACCACAGATCTAATCTGCCTTCGTACCCACATATCAGCTCGGACGATGACGTCATCCAATCAATGCTGTAGCATTGGAGTGTCTAGGAAGGTTAGGGGTATAAGGTGACTTAAAGGTATATTATGTGGTCTTTTCCCGGGAACGCCCTCAACATCGAAAAAAAATAGAAAGCAGATTTTCTTGCAGATTTACATTTCTGATCATAAATCGTACATACATTCCAAGTTACAGGGCAATACGATTCTTAATTACTTCAAAATCATGGTTTTAGAGTGAAAATAAACTGTCGGATATCCGACAACTAGTCTAAATTCACTCTAAAACCATGATTTTGAGGTAATTAGGAATCGTATCACTCTGTAACTTGGAATGTATGTACGATTTATGATCAGAAATGTAAATCTGCAAGAAAATCTACTTTCTAAAAAAAATCATGAATAGAGGGCGCTCTCCGGAAAAGATCACATAATATGCCTTTAAAGGGACATTGCTAGCACCCTCAATTTTCCTGGAAATCAGGTTTTTTGCACCTACGTAATACTTGGGCATACACTAACTACCAACTGAAACTGTTTACCTTAAAGGTATATTATGTGATCTTTTCTGGGAACGCCCTCAACATCGAAAATAAATTGAAAGCAGATTTTCTTGCAGATTTACATTTCTGATCATAAATTGTACATACATTCCAAGTTACAGGGCAATACGATTCTTAATTACTTCAAAATCATGGTTTTAGAGTGAAAATAAACTGTCGGATATCCGACAACTAGTCTAAATTCACTCTAAAACCATGATTTTGAGGTAATTAGGAATCGTATCACTCTGTAACTTGGAATGTATGTACGATTTATGATCAGAAATGTAAATCTGCAAGAAAATCTACTTTCTAAAAAAAATCATGAATAGAGGGCGCTCCCCGGAAAAGATCACATAATATGCCTTTAAAGGGACATTGCTAGCACCCTCAATTTTCCTGGAAATCAGGTTTTTTGCACCTACGTAATACTTGGGCATACACTAACTATACCAACTGAAACTGTTTACCTTAATTCACCGTCTATCATGTAAAATGTTATGATTTCGTAATTCCGATGTAGATCACATCGAAATTATCAGCATCACTTGCCACATACATTGCTTCAACTGAAAATCTATCTAGCGCCATTATTCTAAACCATTTTCCCATAAATTATTATCATTCAGGTTTCCTATGTACCTTATGGCTATAAACTTATACTAAGTTCTCATGTCAATCGGGCAACTTTTACGATTTGACCGCTGGATGACATTTGACAGATGACCTCGGATGACCTCTAATTTCCCCCGGTGTTCATTGCACGATTTGCCCCTCGTTGACCTTTGACCTTGGATGACCTCTAATGATCGTTGACCTCGGATAACCTCTAATTAATTTTAGACATGTTCACCCGGTGTTCATGTTTCTTTTCTCTCAAGTTTGAAGTCAATCGGGCAACTTTTACGAATTTACCCCTGGATGATGTTTGACCTCAGATGACCTATGCAAATTATACCCCCCAAAAATGAGGTCGGATTAATAATTATTTGTTGACATGTTCCCCGGTGTTTCATACACGAATTAACCCATTGTTGACCTTTGACCTTGGATGACCTCTAATGACTTAACCTCGGATTACCTCTAATTAATTTTAAACATGTTCACCCGGTGTTCATTTTTCTTTTCGCCAAGTTTGAAGTCAATCGGGCAACTTTTACAATTTGACCCCTGGATGACCTTTGAACTCAGATGACCTATGCAAATTAGACCCACAAAAAAGCAGCCACAGTTTTTTACCATGGCCTACCTATCGCTAAAGGTTTGAAGTCAATCCGTCCATCCGTTCAAAAGATACAGCATTCGGGAAAAAGGTTAACCAAAAGGCACACACGGACACATGGACGCACATACGGACGGAATTGACATGACAAAATCCCCTTCTGGTTTTAAAACCAGGGGGATAAAAATGTACACATCTCAGTTTGTATCAAAATTGAGGGACGCAGCCTCCAAGAAATGTCCCTTTAAGAGTTTCATCTCACACCTCCCCCAAAAAATCATAATGCATGGAAATCCATAACAGATGGCCGGACATCTGAAAATGATGGCGTATGATTTAAAGTACTGTTAAAGTAGTAATTTTCGTGTGATAAATTGTTTATGCTTTTATATTTCGCTATTTGTAGCTTCATCACATAAACCATTATGCAACAGAAATATATTAGCATGTTATCATTTTCGTGGTGGCTGCTTCGAGTATGAAAAGCGCAAAAATAAATGCAGAACGACAATGTCCACTTTTACAGTACATACAACTCCTAACCCTTGCATGAATTATTACTTAATTACTGATTAATTAATTGCTTGATGATACCTTGGACGATATATTACTGCTTAGTCAAGTCTTCATCCCTCAGTCAGGATAATCAAATCTGTAAAAAAACAAAGACAAAAAACACCACCAAATTAATATTCGCACCTTGCACACATCCAAAAGAAGATTTCTTGAGCAAACACCCGGACCAGCATGCTTCACTCTCATCACATGACCACTGGTTTCTGTCATTGGCGTCTATTGACATTAAATTAGAAAAGGCTTATAGTGTTGCTAAAAGAGGTTCTTTAAGAAGATCTGCTGCAAGTAGTACAATTTATGTGACTTTAAATCAGTCCTACTCCTCTCTAGTTTCTTAAAGATCTTTTAGTTTTTTAATAATACATATGGAAGTTTTAGTTGGGATTCAATTTCTGTTCCACAGTTATTAAACCTGTTGAAATTGCCTGATATTTCTTGAAACTTGAACATTGGCGCTATAAGCTGTTATTTGTTTTAAAATACTAAGGAACTATTCAATAACCACCACTAAAAAGAATGCACAAAATGTACTGTTGGGGAACTCTTTTTATAAGAGGGTTAAGTTGTGACCATGAGGGGGAAAATATGATGTTTCCGAGTTTCAGTCGGAACTGTTTTCTGCTGGGACACTCAATAACCCATCAGCTATCAAATTTAATTTACGCATTGCTTTTCATAGCTTAGAGATATATAATACCAGCTCAATAGACAGCAATACAGTTCAATATGGATTAGGTCTCTCCGGCTAGTTCTGATAGACTGGTTATTAAATAGAGTGTCTCAAATGAAAATAAACAGCCCTAGACTTATGTACAGGGTGTATCAAAAAAATTAGGACTCTGTTTCATGACGGTGTAATTCTTATTATAATCATTGGACCATGACCAATTTAGTCTCAATGTAAAGCCCAAATAATTATTATGATATCCTGTAAATATAAGATCAATCCGATGCAAAATAAGAAAACTAGCGTACTTTGCGTAAACCATGTCATTTACTGGTTTGTACAATGGGATACATGTACAGACCAGTAAATAACATGGTTTACGTTTCAATACGTTATAATAATTGTCAACATAGTAAATAATCTATCAGTCAATAGCAAAGTTTAGTTTGGTAATCCATTAATTCTGGTACAAATCAATAGGCCTACTGGCTAAATATTCCGCAAAACAGATGCATGCATATTCAGTGCAAATTAAAAAAGATGTGTTAGATAGTTCTCGAACCCACTGTGGATGGTTCATTGAGTTACAAATCGAGTACTTTCATGTTACTCGAGTGTTAGTGTTACTGTGTGAATTCCCATTGTACAAACCAGAAAATGACATGGTTTACACAAAGTACCCTAGTTTTCTTATTTTTTATCGGATTGATCTCATATTTTCAGGATATCATAATAATTAATTGGGCTTTACATTGAGACTACATTGGTCATGGTTCAATGATTATAATAAGAATTACACCGTCATGAAACAGAGTCCTAATTTGTTTGATACACCCTGTATTATGCTTAATCTATACAGTTCAACCAAAATAAGTTCCCCTTTAGATTATGCCTGATATTTTTAAAATGAGTTACTCCATCGAAACGAGTTTTGGCACACATAATCTACATGCGCACAGCAACACTAGAACGGAGCTACAACTACGCAGGTGTTGTAATGCTTGAAAGAGCACACATTGAATGGAAGAATACCGTAATTCAAAAGTTGCTAAATGATGTATTGAAGGAGGATGGTTAAGCAGCTTGAACCTCGGTCTTGAATCAGGGTCTTTGCTTGAACACCGCATTTTTCACCTTTTAAAATGAGGTATTCCTCCAGTCAATGTGTGCTCATTCAAGCAGCACAACAACTGTGCAGTGTTCAAGCAAAGACCCTGGTTCAAGTTGCTTAACCATCCTCCTTCATCATAAATTGTTCAAATATTTCGTGATATATTCATATTGTGTGTCATTCCAATGTTGGTTTTTGCTTAAGAGAATGGTCCTCATAGTTTCTTACTGCCTATCAAAAATGAAATTATATAATTAACATGATTAATATCAATATATTTCATCTATTTGATATTTTTTGTCTTTTGGCCTGGGCACTTTTAATGAAAATAACCACAACCAAAATATTAGCCACCAAACATATTTTATTTTAAAAAAAATGTCATGTCCATTAAACTTGTTTCAATATAACTGCTCAAAAAAAGTTCGGAAATTTGTTTTGATATTCATATTTTTGATTCACCCTGTAGAGTGCAACGAGTTTACCTGTTAACAGTAGCTGCCACTTAGTTATAAATCACAAGTAATATATGACATATGACAACTATATAATTGGAGATATGCCTTTTCACATCCCAGTAAGTAAGTGAATAAAGTCCTATCTGCGCAAAGACAATGGGTCGTATTCTTTTACATATTTAAACACAGTTTTAAGCTAAACACGTGTTTAACTTTGATTTTAAACACATCGTTTAACTAAACGCAATTCTCGAAAATGTGTTTAACTTTAACACGCGTCTAACTCACTGAAAAGTGTCTAACTTTAAACCTGGGTATGGGGGTAGTTAAAGCACGTTTAACTAAACTCGTTCACCAATTGAACCGCCTTGTATGATTACTCAACCGTGCCCAGTGCAAGCAGATCGTGCAGTCTTAAAAATACATGCATTTAAGCCATTCAGTCGTTATCTGTAATTATAACCCATTTAGGCCTCAATAAATTGAATTCCTGTATTCAGTGAACTCACGACGACTCTGGGGACGAGATTTGCGCAGTTTAAAATCGGGTTTTGTTAATCACATATTTTTTAAAAGATAAAGTCACATTTTAAGCTAAAACCGTGTTTAGTTCAAGAATACGGCCCTTTGTGTTTAGAACCATTCACGAGCCAGTCATATGCTTGAACCACCAAATTTGGCTCCGCAATATGCCATTTGATAACCCCTGGGTTATAATGTTGGAAATCTGCAAGTATTAGAGGTCGACATGTTGAAACTATTTTAAAAAACAACTCGCTCCCATAAATTCTTGTGGTAAAGCATCCTTACCCTAAAGCACCCAGTGCACTCTTCTGCCTTTTACGTTTGTATTTTTCGCAATTCTGTAGCTAGCTCATCTACCAGTTCTGTGGAAAACCAGAAAAAAGACTTTAATATTATTTTTGAAAATATACTCTTATTGATTCAAGTTTTGTAAAAGTCTATACTTTTCATTTTTGTATACATTTTCACTGATTACAATAACTGTTAAAAAGCTACACCTGTTTAATCCTCGTTTGAGATACTTTTGGGGTTACACCATCCTCTTTCTCCCTCTCTGTCTCTCCCAGTCATATGATACTATTTTAGTTGGGTGAAATCTGGTAATTCTGGAGCCATAGAGAGTGAAGGTTTTGTTCTTCAAAGTTAATTATTATTATTAACCAAGATCAAAACAATATTATATACAAGGGGGTGGTGGGGTGGGGAGGAATACATGCAAAATATAAATGAACATACAAAGAGAAAACCAGTATTTGGGAAACAAATGAGTCTTCAACTGGCATTTGAAGACCAAGACGGACGGCGCCTCTCTGATGCTCACCGGATGCTAATTCCAAAGTCGGGGGCTGCACACATTGAACGCATTTTCACCAGGATGACGCTTCGGTCGCGGCACAACAGGCATTCAGCAGGGATTTTCTTCCATAAAAAGTATGGACCGCCCCAATGCATCCCGCACGTCACAAGGATTCAGAAAAATATAGTTTGACCTATTCCCAATGTACTTTTTTTGAGTTACTGTCAAACACTTTAATCTACATCCAAACACTTTAATCTACATCCCTCACGAAATTGACGAAATTAAATCCCTTGTGCAATTAAAGGGGCACAGAGAGATGTATCGATATACTAAATGAGCCAATAACGTAAAGATAATCATCAACATAGCCTAAATCCAAAATGTCATACAATTCCGACATCGCCTTCATGCACAATAAGCAAATAACGGCACTTCCGGGTTGAGATTTGCCACTAAAGGCAGCGTGTAAAACGATAGCATAACTTCTGAATTCAGCACCTAGTTTCGATATGATCATATCAAAACTAAGAAAATCATGAAATTTTATATGATAAATGGCGAATGTTGGTAAACCGTTTCAGATGGTAGTTTGTATATGCCTAAGTATTACTTTGATGCAAAAAACCTGATTTCCAGGATAATTGAGGGCGCACTCCCATACATATCTCTCAATGCCCTTTTAAGTGGTTTTACAGTATAATCATTAAGGTCAACAGTCACCACATAGGTCAACATTGAAATAATGCATGACCCAATGTTAAAATTAATGCAAATTTGAACACAATAAAATAAGAACATGTAAATATAAATTTGTCTGTATCATTTCAAAGTTTCACAAACTTTCCAAATGAAAAAAGTCACTTTTGTGAAAAAAATGACTCTTTTTGTTTTAAAAAATGCATAAAAATGATTGTGGAAGACACCTTTTTGGTGAAGTTTTAGGTATGGGTACCCGGGAGTGAGGGTAGCGGTATTAATGTTAAGATCACCTCCTCACTGCATGCTTCCACCACACTTTCACAAGGGGCACCACCGCTCAATTTCTAATTACCCCCTTAGAAGACAACAAATGTCATCATGCATCAAACTGTCAGGCGGACAATATTGATAGATGGAGGGCGGACACGGGGGCGGACAATGTAACTTTTCTTTACTTACTGCTTCAACACCAACATGCTTCATATTTTGTTTGCAAAGAGTGATACATATTTTAAAAATGGCTCAAAATTGGCTCAAAATTGTTCTCAATTTTGCAAGAAAAGTATTTTTTTTAATATAAAAACCTGAAAAAAGGGGGGGGGGGGGGGGAGACGGATATGTTGTTATCATCAGCGCAAACAAAAACACTGATTGAGGGTGCTTCTTTTCTACCACAATGCGGGCCGTGCAGGCCAGTGCTAATACAAGATATTTGTGATTTATGATCAAAAATGAAAATCTGCTTCCAGAGTAAAAAATCAAGGAGAGGGCGTCACTTGGACAAGATCGCATAATATGCCTTTAATGGAGGGATAAGTCTTTCCAGAGTTGATTTTCTACTATTGACTATATGATTGACTATTTGGAAGGTTGTACTTATAAAGAAAACTCATAAAGTGACTATCATGTTAAATATTTAACATACGAGGCTAAACAGTAACTAAACGAGGCTAAACTGAATTGTAACAACGAATTTGACTGATTAGCAATATTTCAGTATGCTAAAGGCATAGCATACTATTAAAGTCTGTAAGTTAAAAGTATACTATGTGCAAGCCTACAAGAGTTAATATTGCTTGCAATCTTATTCATACTTGGTAGTGCCATATAATATGTAGATATCATCCATTATTTGCCATTTTCAGTATCAAAATCATGCTCTTATACCTTACCATGCAATATGGAGAAAAAACAAAAAACATGTACATATTTGGAGGGTACTTTTTGTGTTTCCGTTGCCCAAAATCTCTCTCTGGCGTTGACCAAATAAAAACAAGAGTGAAACAGATATAAATTATCATTTACTATATTGTGTAGCCATGATTCAGATCTATAATCATGACAAATGTCATGAGCCTGACATTCATATTTAGCGATGTTATGAGGGAGCTAGAGGTAGAACTTATTGAATGACCTTTGTATGTTCAATTGTAAAACACCTAACATGACATTGTGGTATCTTGACCATAAACTGTTGACAACATCTGATATGACAAGGTAGCAACTTTTTAAATTTCATATCGGTGAGGGTCTTTATTTACAGCTCTCAACATAAAAAGACAATATACATACACAAGAAACACACACCATCAATCGGTATATTGTAATGACAAAGTTAAAAATTTAAAATACAGTAATAAATATAGAATTATTTTACAATGACAGCTTCTATTTTTTAATATGACCTCCCAGCTTTCCTTTACTCATAGCAATTTGTTTTTCAACTTTTTGCACAAAAAGGACCCATTCTTTAAAATTTTGAAAAACCAACCTCGATTATTAAACTCGACACTTAGGCTATATTAAAAAAATCTTTTGTCTCAAAGCTTTTCAGTTTTTTAAAACCTAATGCGGAATGCGGTTTTTGTTAAGGTTTTTTTTTTTAAATATAAAATATTGAAATCCTTGGTAAAGTGACCTTTTGTATTTAACATGATGTAATCAATAAAAATCTGAAAAATCTGTGAAATTTTGGGATTTTTTTTTTTGTTTGAAATTTTTTGTTGTTGTTTCTTCTTCTTTTTTCTAACGCGCATCAATTAACTAACGCGCGCGGGAGCTTTAAACAAATGATTTTTTTTAATATAGCCTTATGAATATACATTTTAACCAAGATGATAATCATATTAATGAAATTGGTATTGCTTACCTCATAATATCCAAGACAAACATTAATATATGAGATAAAAATAATTTGGAATTTCAAATAATTTAACCATTTGATAACTTCCTTCCCAAAGGAAGAAGCCGATTCACACACAACCACATTTAATGTTTAAAGAAGGGGTCCAGCAAGCACAACATTGTGCATTATATGTTAGAAAAATAGTTATCGTACCCCAATTGCGTAATTATCATAGAACAAAACATCATACTTGTGACAAAAACGAATATAAACTACCATCTCTCAACATGCAATTTTTAAATTTCGCGGTGATCAAAAGTCCCGGTGTCGATGAAGTCATAGTTATACAATTCACTTGCGCAAATTTGAGCACCAATAATCATGACGTCATCGACACAGGGACTTTCGATTGCCGCGAAGTTTAAAAATTGTGTGTTGAGAGAAGGACGTTTTTATTTGTTTTTGTCTTAAATATGATGTTTCGTTCTATATAATTACAAAATTTTGTGTCAATAATTATTTTTCTAACATATAATGGACAATGTTGTGCTTGCGGGACACCTTCTTTAACAGTTTCCTTCTCACACTTACAAAAGTACATATATCACTTTCAACCTTACCAATTTTAAATAGAAAAACATTAGTTGGTAAAATTCTATGAATAAATCTGTACTGAAAATAATGAGAATTTGCATCAATAGTGCACTTATAGGGCAATGAGTAACCTTCAGTCCAATTGATTTGCTTATCACCCCCTAAAATTTGATCACGTTTGTTGGCATAACTCCACTCACAGTTGTACGTTTTGAGAAATTGAAATATTATGAAAAGTGAAAACACTTGGCTACACATAGCAAGATTTTTTTCTTTTCAAAATCATGTTCACTTTTTCCAAAACATTCACATTTCCCTAGAATGATGTTTTCAGAAAAAGTGGCACTTTTCAAAATCATATGCAAGAAAGTTACAAAGATTTTTCCAGTTCTTTTTAAAATTCATTTTGATTGTCTTTATTTTTAATCAAAAGAAAGTATTTTCTTTCTGTAATTGGTCCTTATTTGAAATACAAATTAAAAATGATATTTTTTTCTTGCATGGCTAGCCAATAGTGTCCACCATTCACGTCAATAACTTCCCTGTATTAATTGTTGAAAAGCGCCACTTTTCGGAAAAAATAATTCTGAGGAAATGCGACTATTTTGGGAAAAGTAAACATGGTATTGAAAAGGGGAAATTTGTGTGAGTAGCCAAGCATTTCCCTTTTTCATAAGTGTTTTAATCTCTCAAAATGCCTAATTGTGTGTGGAGTTATGCAAACAACCTCGTACAGGATCTTGAAAAGTACCACTTTTTTCTGAAAACATCAGGAAATGTGACTATTTCGGGAAATGGGGACAATTTCAATATGTAGCCAAGTGTTTTCGCGTTTCATAAGTTTTTGAAACTCTCAAAACGTTCAATTTTGTGTAGAGTTATGCAAACAAACGTGATCAAATTTTAGGGGAGGTACTTTTTTTAAACTCTTTATAAACTCTGGTTCAACAATTTATATGCAAATTGGCTTCCTTTCACTGCACTTTCCATATCAATCAATACCCTGGGTGTCTGGCTTTGTTTACATTTTGTCAGATAACCTTTATAGTGTTTGGAGATTACATTAATCACACCCAAATATTTCAAAAAATTACAATTCATTTCTTACTTTTCCTTCAAGTCAACATATGACATCCAATGATTATCATGAATTAAATCTGAAATAAAATTAGCTCCTTTGATGCTCCAATCTTTACACATGAGTTATACCATAAAACATCATCAATATTATCTAGACAAACTTTGCTTAACTTAAACCAGGACTTCAAAACATCTTTCAGAAATGTGATACCAGTTTTATCCTATTTAAAATCAGAAAATCAGAACTGTAGGTTTACATGACCAAATCCAATCGCCATCAACTTTTGACAATTCATTCTTACACACAATTTTCCACTTCCCTTATTCTCACAATTCAGATATCTTTAACCGCAATATTTAAAGAATCAATAAAATCAAATAGTTAATATTTGTCATTTTCAACCCACCATGTAATGCTCTTTATTACAGTACAATACATCCCGTTTGATTTTATCAGGTTTCCCATTCCAAATAAATTCTCAACTTTCTTAAAGAAATACATTGATGGATTTGGCAAAATTGAAAACAAAAGTCAAATGAGACAAAGCTAATGATTTAATAATTGTTATTTTACCGATCATTAACATGAGATCACATTAGGACCAAATATTAAGAATAGTGCTCAGTTTCTTACACCGTGGATCGAAATTAAGCTCAGAAAGCTCTTTATTGTTAAGGGAGATCATAACACCAAGAAATCTAATCGGTCCTCTCGTAAACCTATACTTCTCCTCAGGAAAAATATGCTGATCATCATCATTCTTCAACAAACCAATATTTAAGAACACATATTTATCAACATTTAAATGTACCGTATTATCCCTATTAAAGGGACATTAAGTGGTGTTGAAAATTTTAAATGTTTAAAAATTTACTTCAGAATTCAAGATGAACATTAGAAATTGCCATTATTGTTGTTTCTACTAACAAAAACACAGCAAAACTTGATTAAAACAATATCATCGCTATTTATTGAAAAACGCCCTCTATGCAAATATGGTTCGCGTTATGTATTACGCGTACTGCAGGGGGATACTGTCGGACGTAAAATGCTTGTTGCGGCTCTACGAGCATTTTTGAATCGACGTTTTCTTGTACAAAGAGAGCTGATTTTTCTTAATCCTTATAGGTGTAAGTTCATACATGTAATACAATTATAAAAATATACTAATCTAAGTTTTTATCATAATTGAGGGCGCAGCCTCCAACACATCTCTTAGTGCCCCTTTAAGCCCCCATGCCCTTATAAGCGTCCACCCCTCTTTTTCCCAATGACTACCAAAAAGTAACACCTAATAAGCGCCCATCTTTTTATTCACGGTAACTCGTATTTGACCCTTAATAACCCACATAATACCCCTTGACCCACACCATTAGGGATAGTAACTCCTAACCTAAGATCTTATACTAAATTATTTAATTCATTCTTATCAAAAGTATGATTTTTTCAACACTATTTTCTGTGTAAAAATACAATTTATTTCATAGGCAACTACATCTTAATTCAACATACCGTTTGTCCTCAGTGTGCACTCAGGGAGTGGAAAGTGTACTTTACATACCGTTTGTCATCAGTGTGTACGCAGAGAATGGAAAGTGTACTTTACATACCGTTTGTCATCAGTGTGCACTCAGGGAGTGGAAAGTGTACTTTACATACCGTTTGTCATCAGTGTGCACTCAGGGAGTGGAAAGTGTACTTTACATACCGTTTGTCATCAGTGTGCACTCAGGGAGTGGAAAGTGTACTTTACATACCGTTTGTCATCAGTGTGCACTCAGGGAGTGGAAAGTGTACATTACATACCGTTTGTCATCAGTGTGCACTCAGGGAGTGGAAAGTGTACTTTACATACCGTTTGTCATCAGTGTGTACGCAGGGAATGGAAAGTGTACATTACTCAAAAAATAAATAACGATAAATGACTTTAAAAATAGGGACAGCGGTCACAAATAGGTCGTCCGTTTATATGGGTAGTTTGGTTGCAATTGTACTTCATCTGTTTAAATGTAATCAATTTTATATATGCAGCCAATTTTACATCTTGACCTCAGATGACCTTTGAATGTGACCTTTGACCTCATTAACATATGAAGGTTTCCATGTTGCATCTATGACCCAAGTTTGGTTGCAATTGGTCATTGTATGGAAAAGAAATGGACAAGACAAAAAGTGTGTACTAAATTTTACATCTTGACCTCAGATGACCTTTGACCTTGATATGTGACCTTTTACCTCATTAACTTATGAAAGTTTCCCATGTTGCATCTATGACCGAGGTTTGGTTGCAATTGGTCATTGTATGGAAAAGAAATGGACAATACAAAAAGTGTGTACTAAATTTTATATCTTGACCTCAGATGACCTTTGACCTTGGTATGTGACCTTTGACCTCACTAACATATGAAAGTGTCCATGTTGCATCTTTGTCCGAAGTTTGGTTGCAATTGGTCATTGTATGGAAAAGAAATGGACAATACAAAAAGTGTATACCAAATTTTACATCTTGACCTCAGATGACCTTTGACCTTGGTATGTGACCTTTGACCTCATTAACATATGCAGGTTTTCATGTTGCATCTATGACCGAAGTTTGATTGCAATTGGTCATTGTATGGAAAAGAAATGTACAAAACAAAAAGTGTATACCAAATTGTTGACGGACACCCCCCCCCCCCCCCCCCCCCCCGACAACACACACAGACAACACACACAACACACACGAAGGATGCTGCCATAAGGTCTCTTCCTACGGACGACCTAAAAAGGTAACTTAATAAGCGCCCACCCAAAATGACTTTGCAAAGCTACGGTAAACCAGATATAGAACCAAAATTCTTCACAATTTTAATGGCATTCAATTTTGGAACTATCTAAAATAATTGGGTTATTTTTACCTGGGTCTTATCAATATAATATGAAAATGTGGTATCTTAACTATCTACAGTAAACACCTAATATGACATTGTGGTAACTTAGCCATCTACTTTAGAAAACAATTTTCAGTAAAGACATTAAAATTCAAAATGTTTATGGGGAAGGGGAAGGATCGTGACTAAAGGTCACCCCCACCCCACCCCTCCTGTGGCGCCGTCACTGCTCCAGAGGTCACTGGTCAGCAGTAAGTAGAAGGGATTATTGTTTGAAAGACGCGCTGGCCATCATAAATATACTGATATGCTGATATCTAAACGGTTTCATAAATTACACTATAAGCATGAAAGATTCATGACATTGAAATGTCGCGAATTACCAATAGTGGTCATTTTCCCAGCATGAAAATTTCGCGATTACTAAGTTCTTTACTGGCTGGCAGTCGTGGAACAAATTTTTGCTAGCATGACAAATTTGTGAATTGGATGCCCTCCGAAATTCGCGAAATTAAAATGCACCCAAAATGTTCATGCTTTCCAGTACACTTTTCCATTCATCTCAGCTGGCTGCTCTGCCTTGATGAATACAGAAATCTGTATTTCACCTTAGGAAAATATTCTTAGTATTATTAATATACCTGCTCTTAAACACATAATATGTGATTTTTTCCAGGGGACGCCCTCTATCCTTGATTATCTTTTTTAACCAGATTTTCTTGTAGATATACATTTCTGATCATAAATCGTAAATATCTTCTGAGTTACAGAGCGATACGATTCCTGATTACTTCAAAATCATGATTTGAAGAGTAAAAATAAACTGTCCTGGATATCCAAGACAGTTTCACTCGCGAGTCCAAAAATCCTTTCCAAATCAGTCCTGTAGCTAGGATAGATAAGTTCATGTTATAAATCATCATTATTGTTAATACACAAGGGAATACATAGTAGGGAATACTTTATGATGAAAATTAAAAAAATTCCCAAAATTGAAAGCAGATTTCCTTTATGATTTAGTAAACTGATATATTTATAAGTCTAGGAAAATCTTTCCCGATAAGTCAAACTTCATTAAGGGGGGACTTAAGGAAGTTTTTTGTTGAATTTTGTTAGTGCTGTAATCATTGAACTATGACGCAAATGTATATAAAAGTATACTTTTTTGGAAAGGAAATGGATCAATTTTGACCAAAAAAGTAGATTTTTTGAGAAAATCACAAAATTCACTTCTTTGACCCAATTTTTTTGAACAAAGCTAACAAACATAATTTTGAGTTAAAATGACCAAATCACTTGATGATGATGTAAAGACACTAATGAAGGGACAATTTTTTGTTTAAAACCTAATCCAATATTTTTTGCAATTTTGACAAAAAAGGGTAAAAATAAAAATCAATTTTCCACGTTTTTGGCACTTTTTTTTGTGGTCAAAATTGATGCCAAATTTGGATTCTCTGATCCATTTCCTATCCAAAAATGTATACTTTTATATGAATTTGATTAAAAGATCAATAATTACAGCACTCACAAAAACTCAAATAAAAAACTTCCTTAAGTCCCCCCTTAAAAGAGAAAAAAGTGTACAAAATTGAAAAAGATCACATAATATGCCTTTAAAGGAGATAACAACTGAAAGGCTAATACAAATGTACATATATATTATAAAGACCACATCCGTAGGTTAACAAATAATTGGCTTTTTTAGAATAAACACAATTCACCATTGCCATAGTGATCTAAGCTATGTTGCAAGATTTCCACATCTCTGTTTCGTACAGCCTTTTTCGATTTATGCATTGAATTCTTGTGTGATTATGTGGATCGACCTGATGAGGCGGTTTCAGTGACAATTACATCACAATATCGGGTATGGTGATTAAATCAGCACTTTTGAAACAAACCACCGAGCAAGAAATTTCAAATAATCACAGGTTAGGGATGTGCAGTTTAAAATTTGTTTTATTGAATATTATAGTTCTGTGTTCAATACAAATGGTCAAATATACATTAAATAATTATTTTCCTACAATACAATGCTTAAGAGTTTCATGAATAGTACTGTTCTCCTTTAAACATTCAATATTGGTACATAGCTGTTATGATTACAATACATTGCAATTTTCTTGGTTGGCTATGGGATTATCAGTAATGACTTGTATGTCATAGAGTTAATCAAGGGTTCTATGAAAAGCTGGCTCTTTCGGGCGGGGATAGACAAAACAAACCTCTGAAGATTCTGGCAGCTAAATCACTCTGAAACATCCATACAAAATGATGGGTTTGAATATCATAACCTATTGGCCATCACGAGACAGTGACGTAACTGCGTATTCTACAAATTGCAGCACAGAACGCGCGCGCCTACTCGAGGCGCTGGCGTATACACACGAGCGTTGAAAGACGGAAGATCATACGAGCACGTAAAAGCTGCACCTGTTTAGTTACGTCACTGTCCAGAGGATGCCAAATGGAGTATAGGTATTTAAATTTGCCGTGGTTGGTTTACCCATATAGCATATTTAGTTTTACAGTAAAATCAGCAAAAATTGTAGGTATGGAGTGTGGGTTTTGATATTCGCACATTGTTTCCAGGAAATCATCCGAAATTCAGGAAATTATGGTTGTTTTCGGGTAATGTTCGGGAAATGAAATAATTCCAGGTAATTTCGGGAAATCCGGGAAATTTCAAAACCGTAGTAGACAATCACTCCCTTAGTCCCTGGTCCATTTTGCTTTTTCAAAACACATAATGAGCGCCCTCTATATAGACGATTCATAATCAATCCCCTACATTTTGTTATTTTTTTCATTGCTGATTCACTAGTTTCTCGTATGCATACAACCAAAAATAGCACAGATCTAGCAATTTTGAAGATTTCAGGAAATCCCATCAAATTCCAGGAAATTTGGCATTTTATTTCAGGAAATTTTTGTTTGAGGTGCGGAGGACACTGTACTCACATAAAAGAAGTCTATAATTACATAGTGGTAATTATAACCACATAGAATGAAGTGCCACAAAGTTATGGGTTACTGGCAAAAACTTTCACACTTTTCATATCACATACTACTAGTTTCTTGCCACCCTCTACCAATGAGAGGCAAGTGGGATATAATCTGCCTAGATCAATGCTACCTAGATATTCCCCTGATACAGAAAAACATAAAATATTATGTGTGACACTGTTGTTACAAATTAATATGATGTCGTCATAGCAGTGCACATAATAAGGATTCCAATCGTCATCATTTACAGGATGCTTCAGAGTGCACAGGACCTGTCCAGTATTGCTTATTATCTGTGGTGGTTTATAACACCTGGTTACAATGATTGTATCTTGGGATGTGATTCCAAGATACCAGGGTGCAATGCCTACATTGATACTACTAATGTGGGTACCATCATTTTGGTGTGTGCTAATACACCTTTTACCCCTATAACATGTCAGTATATGACCCCTGGAATTTATTGTGAGGCCCTGTAGAGATGGAGAACGAGAGGATGACTGCAGGTTTGATGGCACCCATTTAAACTTAAATGAGCCATTAATGGCATCATATACCTTAATATACTCAGTCAAATCAGTTACAAGATAATCACTGTTAGAATTGACGATGATTTGATAAGGCCATGATGATGTTCCTGGTTCCAATCCTTGAGTAGTATCCAAGCTGAATTTGTACTCTCCATCAGCACTGAACACCTTCACCTGTAATGCAAGGAAGTCGGCAATGGCCACGTCTCCATTCAGGTTGACCGCCATACCCAAACCAGCAGACAGCCTACCTGGTCCTGACTCGGCAAACACATTCTGTAACGTCCAGGGACCATTGATGATTTGTAGCTGTCTAGATCTCTTTGCTGCTAGTGCTGCTGTTAGTGCTATTGGTTCTTCTTTGCGTATCTAATTCATCAACATAGATATAATAGCAAATTATTTAATATTATGATTGCTACACTGTCTATGCAAGCATGAAAATGCAGGTAAAATTAAATCAAAATTCTTAGTGCTTGTCTGTGTATTTTTATATTTCTATGATTTTTTTCTCTCAAAAAACCTTTAAAAAAATAACTATTTGCAATTTTGATTGTCTATTATATGTACATCAGTCAACTTTCAAAAAGTATCAAATACAAATGTTATTTAGAAATGAGGTGCCAAAAATCAGCTTGTGTCAAGTCATAATGACCATATATTTTCATTTTTGGGAGCCCTGGTTATACCACTCTGCCACATAAATAAATATGGTGTCTTTTGTCCAGTCTAAATATTTCTTTTGTATTACAGCACTAGGGGCGTATCATTAGATTCTCAGGTTTTGGGAAAACCTGACCTACTGATGAGTAGATGAGTGAAAAACATTACTCACTACACATAAAAATTCAAACATTAGCGAAAAATCACACACAAAAACCCCTTTGTTCTAACCAAACTTTCATCATGGCTAGAAAAAATGGGAAAATGAGGAACCTGGCTGCCAGGAAATTTTAACTTTGGAGGGAAATTTTTGGTTTTGGAGGGAAATCTTACTAGGTGTATAAAAAAAAATTAAAAAAAATACAAAGGATTTGAAGGGAAATTTTCTCCATGAAGGGATGTTTTCTAAAAATCTATAATGGTACACCCCTAGTAAAAAAGCATGTGTCTTTCTAAATTGCATTAATTTATACGGTATGTATATCACTTACCACATCTATAATATAATCAATACTGGGTCGTTTGTGGTAGTCATTTATCCAACATTGTTTCATAAGATCAGCTAACCATTGAGGGCAGTCATCTGGGATCGGTACACGTTCATCTTTCTGGCAAACATTCCAAGCAACAACTTGACTGTCCAAACCCTTAAATGGAAACTTTCTTGTCCATAGTTCCCAGAGTACAACAGCGAGTGAAAATAGGTCATATGATGGAGAGAGTATGCCATGTCTAAGAAGCTCTGGCGCCATCCAGTGGTAAGAAGCAGATTCGGTCGCTTTGCTTACTGTACTCTCGATATTTTTGGCCAATCCAAAGTCGCCTAGCTTCAAGACGTTGTTTGCCGTAATCATATAATTCGGGGATTTAATGTCTTTGTGCACAATCTTCATTTCTCTGAGATATTTGATTGGTAGGGATGCTTGCTTTGACCAGGAGAAGAATTCGTCTACTGGCAAATGTTTATCTTGATGTTTAGCAAGATAAGATTGAAGTGATCCACCTTCACAAAGTTCCAAAATCAGCATGTATTCAGTCTCTTCATCGACTACGCCAAGAAGCTTCACGATGTTGTGATGGTCAAGCGTGGACATGATATTCAGCTCATGTTTGTCATTTCGGTTTAATTTCTTGGCAGCAATGTCAATATCTCCTTTCTTACTTTTCCATGTCATCTGATACACAGTGCTAAAACCGCCTGTTCCTATCTCCTTAACAAATTTCAGTTTGTTTCTGCCGATTGCATTGATTTGAGCAGCCATCTTCTAGTTTGGATATCAGTACTTCCTGTGGGAATAATGTGATAACACTTGCAAAGTTTATAGAATTATCATGAATTAGTTTCTTTTTGTAAGTAGTTTCCACTAATTTTAACCTCTCATCATATCAATAATTTCAATAATATCATTTGCTTCTGCTAAATAAGTTATTGGCTTATTTCCCAGAAAAATCTTGATGATCGAATATTAGTCTAATTAGCTTATCTACATGTGAAAGAAAAAACAATTGAAAATCATGAAAATTGAAAAAAATAGGGACAGCGGTCCCAAATAGGTCGTCCGTTTATATGGGTAGATTAAAAACAAGGTGGATCTCAAACCACAGGCATCTAGAAAGAAAGAGGTTAGACCACTAGCGGATCCAGGATATAAAAAATAAAATAAACATCCTGGAGTTTGGTTGCAATTGTACTTCACCTGTTTAAATGTAATTAATTTTACATATGCAGCTAATTTTACATCTTGACCTCATATGACCTTTGACCTTGGTATGTGACCTTTGACCTAATTAACATAGGAATGTTTCCATGTTGCATCCGTGACCCAAGTTTGGTTGCAATTGGTCATTGTATGGAAAAATGAACAAGAGACAAAAAAAAATGAACGAGACAAAAAAAAAGTGTACTAAATTTTACATCTTGACCTCAGATGACCTTTGACCTTTCTATGCGACCTTTGACCTCATTAACATATGCGGGTTTCCATGTTGTATCTATTACTGAAGTTTGGTTGCAATTGGTCATTGTATGGAAAAGAAATGGAAAAATGTAATCAATTTTACATATGCAGCCATTTCTACATTTACATCTTGACCTATCAGATGACCTTTGATCTTGGTATGTGACCTTTGACCTCATTAACATATGAAGGTTTCCATGTTGTATCTATGACCAAAGTTAGGTTACAATTGGTCATTGTATGGAAAAGAAATGGACAAATGTAATCAATTTTACATATGCAGCTTGACCTCGGATGACCTTTGACCTTGGTATGTGACCTTTGACCTCATTAACATATGAAGGTTCCCATGTTGCATCTATGACCGAAGTTTGATTGCAATTGGACATTGTATGGAAAAGAAATGGAAAAATTTAATCAATTTTACATATGCAGCCATTTCTACATTTACATCTTGACCTCAGATGACCTTTGACCTTGGTATGTGACCTTTGACCTCATTAACATATGAAGGTTTCCATGTTGTATCTATGACCAAAGTTTGGTTACAATTGGTCATTGTATGGAAAAGAAATGGACAAATGTAATCAATTTTACATGCAGCCACTTTTACATATACATCTTGACCTCGGATGACCTTTGACCTTGGTATGTGACCTTTGACCTCATTAACATATGAAGGTTCCCATGTTGCATCTATGACCGAAGTTTGATTGCAATTGGACATTGTATGGAAAAGAAATGGACAAAACAAAAAGTGTATACCAAATTGTTGAAAAAAGTGTATACCAAATTGTTGAAAAAAGTGTATACCAAATTGTTGACACACACACAGACTACACACACAGACTACACACGAAGGATGCTGCCATAAGGTCTCTTCCTACGGACGACCTAAAAACCCACCCATAATAAACTTTATTTTAGATTGAGTTCAATGTAGAATTATGTACTACTTGAAATGGAATATTCTATATTCTATATAATGAAAGGAAACTTATTTTTATAAATGAATACAACTCACCGTTTTCTAGTCAAAATTTATGCCAACTCCATGACGAAGAATATTGATATTTTTTGTAAATTGGTGTCTGTTGCAATTTTCCCCTAACAGTAAGTAACAGTATTAACTTGTTTGGCTGGTGGGGTGTGTCTACATCACATGATGCTCTTGCCGACTGGTTTTAGCTTCTATGATTGGTAGATATTTTAATAATTATATCTGCAATATCGTTGTCATGGCAACTACTTTATCTAGTAGACAAAGTTCATAATACAGATCTGTATCAATCTAGGGCTCATCAAATTATGATACGTGTTAATATTTTTCTTTAAAGACAACATTTGGTTATCAACAGAAGATCTTATCATATGAATTTTTTGACACTATACAGGATTCACACCACTAAATAAATAATGGAACAGTCCACGAAAGGCCTGTTGAATTGGTTGGGATGACCCTCCTCTAAGTGAAATATATAAAAATGCTTCACTAGTAGCGTTGTTGGCCAAACTTTTGATCGGATGATTATTAAATGAAGATTATCAAACAATATCAGTGCAAATTTTCTTCTTTGACCAATTTTTGTATGATTTTATAGTCATTTTAGAGACTTCAAATAATTGATTAGAATTGCTTAGACCTAGGCTAGGCTTGGGCAGTCTACAAACATGCATATATCTTCGACGGTGCATATCTCAAAAATTTTGCCTTGACCTTATTTTGTTGTTGTTTGCAGGACAGTGAAGACCATGATCTTCACACAAAATGCAAAGTTGAAGCAACCAGTTGCTTTATAAGTGAGAAAATGGCATATAATTATGGTCCATTTTACACAGTAAGCATAGGGTATTTTATTAGTGGTGTGAACCCTATAATAGGCGAGGGACCCCCCCCCCCCCACCCCCCCCCCCCCCCTCCCCCAAAGAAAAAAAACCATACTCATAAGGATTGGTTTAGTTGAACGTTGGTTATAATTACCTAGACAAATTATACAAAACAATCAAGTAAGACAGTCATGGGTCAGTCAAGCGCATTGAATAATTGTTTGTTTTTGTTGTTATCTGCTTCTTTTTTTCGGGGGAAGGGTGGGGGTTTACGTGTAGCCTTGGTCCAGGCTGGTCTTTGAAATACCACTCATACTTCTTGGCTGCAATCGCATAAGCCTGTCACATATAACTGTGCCAACTTGGCGCAAGTCTACAGCACAATGCTATGCAGTGACTTGGTTAAAATCTACCATTTCAACTACCTGGTAGAAATTCTTAAATGGGGCGGTTCTCGGAATTTATAGCCTCATGGTATAGGCTTAGTGGTTCTAGTTTTCCACATGGATTTCAAGAACAGTGTATTGGGGATCAATTATTTTATGAATTTAGGAGAACTACAATCGTGGTCATGAATAGTTGGGACACCCAGGTAATAATTATACTTGAATGTGTTTTCGTTTCCGCAAAATTTACACTATTGAAACATTGCTGTCTTTGACGGAAAGCTTGAAGCCTTAATTCCTCAACATGAATACCCCCCCCCCCCCCCCACTGGGCAATGTTGACCCCCTCCAGTATACCATAACCCAAAAATAATGTTTCAACATTGATCCAGGGGGAGAGGGGGAGTTTTTAAGCACATATATGAAAGTGTCCCAACAATTTTGTCCAATATTGTAGTAATATATAAACAATGCATTTTTATCATAGGAATATATATAACAAAGACAATAAAGGCTCTCAGGATGGCCATTCATATAGTAATTGGACAGTTTACTGAATAAAATAGGACCAATGGATAAATTGTAATCATTGTTATGGATGAAATCTAACATTCCCAGGAATTGCAGTATCTAAAGACGATTCACAGAGACTTCGGGTCAAGTCTAAATGTGTGGCTTTAACTGTGATTCCATATAAATATCAGCAATACGGCTCATTCCATGAAGTTGGGGCATTTGTTAAAATAGCAGAATTTGGTACTTTAGGCAGCTTATAAACGGTTTTACTCTATGTGTATATCAAATTTTTTTAGTGTCCAAAAACAGTACTAGGTTATAGTATTGAGCCATGAAAAAAATAAGAAAAAAATCGACCCTTCCTTGAAGAAAAAAAAAGAAAAAATGAGGTGGTGTCCAAGACCATTTTTGCTAAAAAACGTGACATGGAAAACACAACCATTAATATGAGTTTTATGTAAGCAAAACTATCATAGAATTGCTTGGAAATCGATTTGATTAATAAAAGATACATGTATTCATAGTTTACTGACCAAAACACCTCGTCACGCTGGACTGATTTTTCACCCAAGCAACATGAAAATTGCCTTTCCGATGCTACGCACGGTGTCCACAAAATATACACGTGTAGCATCGGGAGTTTTCATTGCTGAATGGGGGTAGTTCTCTATCATACATTTTTAAATTATTTTTCAAAATTAAGAGCATTTATTAATTGAAAACTATTCCAAATGAGAATAAATTTCATGAAGACCATTCCATATATTCATGAAAAAGTATACCGTGCCGTGTGCATGGTGTCCTAACCATAAAATGTAGCATCGTGATAAACATCCTATGCAATTTGTGGGAATCCCCCCCTGGAGATAAATAAAACATTCCATATTTCTTTTTGTAAGGATAGAGGTCAATAGCTATCAGGTTTGTTTGGAATTTGCCACACATGGGCTAGTTTTATCAAGGTTTCAGTCGCTGATGTCCCGTTGTAGCATCGGGACTTTTATGTAGCATCAAAATGTAAATATTGGATAGTTTTGTGAATGGTAAGTGCGATTGTAATTATGTCTGTATTTATTAATGCATTTTTATTGAAAGGGAAACACTGAATCAGAATTTCTTTTCATGTTATGATATTAATTTTGAGTCACAGACGCCATAATAATTTGGCGTCCATGTAGCATCGGGCATAGCATGGGCAATATTTTGCATTGAGTATCGTTATAGTTCATTGAAATTGTAATTTTTTTGTAGAATCACATCATTAATAAACTTTGAAGTTAATAATGAATTAGTTTTTGCTCTTTTAATGCTAATAATATAGCTTACCAATACGATGCTACATGGACACCATGTCCATGTAGCATTTCATAAAATTTGCCTAATTAGACTAAAACAATTACCCCATTCGTAATTATCCATCACCCAAAACATTCAAAACATTGCCTACATTTTACTACACTTTACAGAAAAAAGGCATATTATGAGAGATGTGTATCTAATGAAATATATTAATACACAATGCTACATGGACACCATTTCCATTAGCATTTCACTGAATTCACAATAAACATTCCCTTATTTTAGTTTTATTTACTATAAATAAAACAAATAATTGTAAATCATTTAAGTTCTCTATCCTTTGCTATTCTTCTTCATGTTAAATGAATAATAAATAAAATACTCCAGCATGATTTTAATA
This sequence comes from Ophiura sarsii, assembly GCA_035610835.1. Classification (NCBI taxonomy): domain Eukaryota; kingdom Metazoa; phylum Echinodermata; class Ophiuroidea; order Amphilepidida; family Ophiuridae; genus Ophiura; species Ophiura sarsii. The sequence goes on from CM069458.1 coordinate 33,544,699, forward strand.
TAAATATTTTCCTGCAACACAAAAAGTGCAACATGAATAAATAATCTACTCCAATATCAATACACAATGTTCCATGAAGATACTAAGCCATAGGGTTTATTTTGTTTTGCTTTGCAGGTTCTTGACATTACTTCAGAAGACAGTTCTATCGTCCTGGAATTTATGGAGATGAAGACAAGGAACCCATCATTTTCAAAAACTAGTACCGTTCCAAAGAAATCCATCATGGCAATTAAATTATTTTTTTGCAAACTGACTTTTTAAGTGATCAAACTTTTCAATCATCTTTATCAATAATAGAGGATGATTCAATCAGAAACGAGCAAAGAGACTAAGATCACAAAGGGTACTTTAAGAACAACACTGCATGAAGTTTGTTTCAGTGGACATCTTAAGTTTCTTTGATCAATGGTGTATTGTTATTGTGTAATTGTAAGAAATGGTGTATGTGTATCTGGTAATTATGTTTTATGCTTCATGGCAGGTTATCTTTTTGTGTAATTTGTAGTTTTACAATCCATGTTATTAATTTTATTGTGTGCTTATAACATAAAAAGTTAACATCATAGTACATCCTCTCTATTGATCTGAAAAAGATGCACCTGTTCAAGCTGTTCCAAATATTTTAGGGCACGGTGTCCATGTAGCATCGTAATACTTAAGTACACAGAAAAGGTAAATTTTACATGAACAGTGTTTAGATAAATTTCAAGCAATTCACTCTGTGTATCTACTTGATATGATGAACAAGTTGCTTAATTCGAGTTGTGTTCTCGATCTACAATGGCTCTCCACACCTTCCTGTCCTGCATTGCTGTCTTTAAGTCTCTTACATCCAAACCAGTGTCCTGTTTTAGCACATCGATGTAAGTTAGGGCAGGTCTTCCAGGTTTTCTTCTCCCATGCTTTGGTATCCAATGAACCAGCTTTGACACACATTCTTGACTCCTAAAGCAGTGGCCTGAGAATCTTGTCCTTCTCTCCCTGATCTTTTGGGTGATTTTGGGGAGGTCTCCATACAGCTCTGTGTTAGTTGTATGTTGCTTCCAGTGAATGTTGAGGACAGCCCTCAGCATACGTGTATAACAGCCATCAAGTTGCTTTGCTAGCTTAGGGGTGGTGGTCCATGCCTCACAGCCATATAGTAACACAGATTCAACAGTTGCGGCGAACAGGCGAAGTTTGAATTTTCTTGGTAGGGTGGATTTCCAGATCTTGTTCAGCTTCCCACAGGCTCTCCAAGCTGCTGCCTTGCGTTGCTTGATATCTGTTTCAGTGCTTGACATCCAGGCACCTAGGTATTTGAAATCGTTTACTTCATCTAGTTTGGTTCCATCATTTGTTCTGATTTCCACCGCACTTGTTTGGTTGTATGCCATGAGCTTTGTCTTCTTTGCATTCATAGACAAGCCAACTTTAGCCACTGATGTCTCGACCCTCTGAAGCAAATCTTGTGCCTGGTGTAGTTCTTCAGACAGCAGGGCAATATCGTCTGCAAAGTCAAAGTCTGTCACTGCTACAGGTCCAATCCTTCTGCTTCTTCGCTTTTCAAGGTGGAATCCAAGCTCCTCTTCCTTTCCTGTTATAGCCATTCTCAGGGCGAAGTCTAGTACAATAACAAACAGATATGGGGCAAGGGTGTCACCTTGAAGTACACCAGCTAAGATTTCGAACAGATCTGTTTCTCCATCTGGAGAAATCACTTTAGCCATAGTTCCCTCGTACATGTCTCCAACAGCATCGACGATCTGTCCTGGTATGCCATAAGCGTGCAGAATTCTTAGCATTTTGCCACGATGGATGGTATCAAAGACCTTCCTGAAGTCTATGTATGTTATTATTGCTGGTAGGTTATTAGCTTTCACCCCTTCAATCAGCCTTCTCAGTGCCAGTATATGCCCTATAGTAGTTCTTCCTACCCTGAAGCCATTTTGGTTTGTTCTTAGATGTTTATCCAGCTCAGGACGAATTCTATTTAGGATCATCCGGTTATAGGTTTTCGCTACGATAGAGCTAAGACTTATGCCACGATAGTTGCCGCCCAGGCTGAGGTCTCCTGACTTTGGAATGGGCACAATGTTGAGGATGGACCATTGGCTCGGCTTCTCTCTATTTGTAATTGCATCATTGCAGAAACCCAGCACAATATCATCTTGATCACATCTTTTTAATACTTCTGGCGGTATATTGTCCTCTCCACAGGTCTTCCCTTCTACCAGTGACTTCTTAGCCTTGTCATATTCATCTTGGTCAAAAGGCCCTATTCTGATATCAAGATCTACAAAGATTGGTGTTATTTCTTCATCCTCTTCACATATATCAGGTGGCTTTCCCAGTAGGTTCTGAAAGTGGTTGAACCAATTGGTGACCCTTTCCTTTTGCGTGTCTCCTTTCAGCTGACCTTTGGTTGATGCCTTTCTGCCTGTGATTTCATTGATTAGTTTCCAACTTAAGCCATGCTTGGAGTTGATATGTGCAGTCTCTACTTCCTGAATCTTGCCATTCAAATGCTCTGACATAACTAGGTTGTAGGTGTCCTCTAGTTTCTTTTTTGCAGACTTGTGACCCTCTCTTCTATCATCAGTGGTGTTGTTCTGGTACTTATCATATGCATCCCTGATGTTGTCTCTTGCCTTTATGACCCTAGTATCACTTGAGAAGCTTGTCTTATGGGCTCTTTTCTTAACTGGTACAACCATTTCTGCTGCTTCCTTGTTGGCCTTTATGAATCGCTCATACTTCTCAGATGCAGATTCCTCCTCATTTTCCAATACTTCAAACCTGTTGCGTACTTCAACTGAGTATCGTTCCTGCAGGCTTGTGTCGGTGCTTATTGCTTTCCAGTCATACTGTTTCTGTCTAGGGATTGCTTTACTTATCCTCAGGCTTAGCTTGATTCGAGCCGATACAATTCTGTGATCTGAGCCGACACTAGCAAATGTGTTATATGCTTCAGCATTCATTAGACTGTTCTGCCATTTCCTTCTAACAAGTATGTAGTCTAGTTGGTATTTGCTCCCAACAGGACTTATGTAAGTCCACAATTTTCCATTCCTTTTCTGAAACCGAGTATTAGAAATGATAAGGCTCTTCTCTACTGCAAGCTCAACAAGGTATTTTCCATTTCGGTTGGTTTCACTGTGGTATGTACACTTAGCATCTTCCGGTCCTACCCTGGCGTTGAAATCACCAACTACCATAAGCACATTATGAGCGGGGATAGAATCTATTGCTCTCCGAAGGTTGTCATAGTGTTCCTCAATGATGTCCTCTTTTGCAACATTAGTTGGACAGTAGTTGACTATGACTGTTGTCGCTGGGTTCCCCTGAAAGTTTGCTATAAGTATTCGTTCTGTATGTGCCTGTATATTTGCTAATGAGCTTTTTGATTTAGTGTTCAATACAAGGCCAACTCCTCCAGTTGCTGCTCCTGTGCTATTCTTGGTGGCTGATGTTGTGATGAGTGTCTTTCCTAGGATGCTCTCATATCTGACTGTTTCATCATGGATGATACGATGTTCTTGTATACCCAGCACTTCAATGTTCTGTTCTATGAGATTTGAAACTAGCTCCTCTCTGCATCGTTGCTCCCTTATTGTCCTAACATTCATGGTGGATATCTTAATTACTTTCTTACAGTTGATCAGGTTTCTCCTCATGCAGGCACCATATTCAGGCTTGCCCCTTCCAGAAGGATTTAAGGACACGCCGTCATGTGATTTCTGTAAATTAATGTCTGCACCAGGAGATGTTGATTTAGTAGGGACTTTAACCCTAGTGTCGTGTAGTTGTGCCATCATAGATTTTCTGTTGCTAAATAATACTGCGGCCGCAAATCCTACAGTATGGTTTGTAATCAAAGTTGTCCTTCTTCTAGAATACTTGCCGGCCAAGGCTAATGAGTATATTCTCCCCGAGTCAAGTTCAGTAGACCTTCAAACTACTCCAATAGTTCTAGATCTACTACCTTACTTAGCTATTTTACCCATAGCTGGGTGGTTTATGTTCAGGTTTTCCTTCCTTAACTCAGAGCCCCGTTAGTGGAACAGGCCGCAAAGCCTGATCGTAACACTTAGCACCAACTGCCTAGCAGAGAGGGTGGGGATGGGTTGGATGTAAGGAGGCGATTATGGACAGATGGGCTGATGGAATTGCCAACTGTGCATACCAGCTGGGATAGAGTAGAATGAAGAATAAGCAGAAAGAAGAAGTGATAGTGTGCATGAAGGAATGCGAGATGGGAAAGCAATAGAGGAAAGGAAAGCGGAAAGTTGCGCATTTACACCCCTTTTCATATTAGTGGCTGTTAGGACACTAAGCTAAACAAGTAGACAAACCATTCACACTTGTAATTATAATTGTAACAGTATGAATAGTCTTATTATTAACAATGCTACAAGACGCGGTGTCCATGTAGCATCGGTAGTGCATTTTATAACATTATACAGGTAAATAATACTTCATATACTTATTTTATGACTATAATGTAATCAATGTGCATGGTTTATAGAGTACTTTACATCAAACAAATATTGATATGTACTTTATTTAAATTCATTATACAAATTGCAAAATAAAGAGTCACTTTTCAATGAGTTTTTACATAAAACAGTTAATCTACGATGTCTTGTTCGTTAAGTTATGTTCAACCTAGACAAATCTGGTTTCTTTTCATGTATTTGTGGTTGCAAGTAGTTAATTGAGGTATAGAAACTTGGCCCACATCTTAAGCTAATTTATTAGAAAATGATATGGAAATGGGAAATGGTGTCCATGTAGCATCAGGATTTTTGGAAATGTCATCCAACTGTTGAACATGTGCGGTTATTTTACACCAAATGTTACATTAAAAAAAAAAGTTCTACATTGGACTTTGGTAAATGTAGAACCTAAAAAAGAAGAAAGAGTTGGAAAATATCCATTTTGAAAATTTCACTTGGATGTCACATAATATGCCCCAACTTCATGGAATGAGCCATGTGACCACAAAGTGACCACACTTGGGGAATTTTTGTTCTCATACTCTGACAAGACACCCACCCACTTCCCTACTTTCCTGATCGTTTGGTAACTGCAAATTACCATACAGTTTTGTTTAAAACGTGTAAACAAGGTTTTTTGCAAAATTATGCAAACTTCCTGCACACATTTTGAGCCTAAATCGAAATCAGATCATGAACAGTAAAGTACAATCATCTTTATATTACACTAACGCACACACACATAAACTGTTACCTTTCTTAAGAGGCAGCCTTCACAAACCATTCAAAACTGCACAAGGCATACGCCATACGGCACGCCATATGCCAGACAGACAGAAATAGTGAGTACATAGTCTCATCCTGATTACATCAGGCGAGACAAAACAAAGGGAAATCATCTCAATTACCTCCAGCAAGAGGGCGCAACATTCGATCAAAGCCACGACACTTGTTGATTATATGAGCAAAGTCACGAGGGCAGTCATCGGGGAGTGGCTCCATTTTCTTAGCCTCGAGAAAATCGGCATGGTCGCCTGCATCCTTGCCTGTGTAAGAAAAAGAAACGGGATACCATCAAAACATTGTACATGTACCTATGTTGCGATATTTAGAACAAATTATATAATATTGTACAAATATTAATTACCAATAATAATAATAAATATAATAATAAAGGCATCTATTTAATGCGCCATCAATCTCGATGAACTATTCCGAGGCGCAAACGAGAATACAATAATCCAATTGAACATGTACATATATAAGATGTAAAAAGTGCAGGGACATATACGAGGGGGTATCATAAAGTTTTAGAAAACACCCAGAAGTGAAGAAGCCAGAAACTTAATTTTGTTATGTGATCCTTCAGACATCTTTACTAAGTCCCTGTGCAAAGTTACACATTTCTCCTACTTTTTATTACCTGTCCACAGACCGCCATTGTTAGAGATCCTCAGATTGACCGCCATCGATTGATTCTCAGATTGCCTCAGATTATGTTATTCTCAAAACAGCAATAAATAGTTTTAAGTGTTGACAGAAAGGGTCAAAGGTCATGTAGGGGTCATTAGAGGTCAATGTGTGTACACCCCATGTTACCCATAAGTTTATTGTCACCAAGCTTATTTGTAATGACCTTTGACCTCTTTCTGTCTAAACTTTAAACTATTTATTGCTGTTTTGGGAATAACACAATCTGAGGCAATCTGAGAATCAATCGATGGCGGTCAATCTGAGGATCTCTAACAATGGCGGTCTGTGGACAGGTAATAAAAAGTAGGAGAAATGTGTAACTTTGCACAGGGACTTAGTAAAGATGCCTGAAGGATCACATAACAAAATTAAGTTTCTGGCTCCTTCACTTCTGGGTGTTTTCTAAAACTTTATGATACCCCCTCGTAGATCTTTTTCATGTTTTATTTGATCAAAATCGCACACAAAAATATTTTCATGCGTTATATAATACAAATATGGACTGCTCTTTATTTGTGAAATGGGGTGAACTATTGTCCCTCGGTGATCTGGAGACCTAAGCCTACTATTTTCCCTCAGCCTTCAGCTTCGGGAAAATAGTAGGGGGAAAATAGTAGGCTTACGGTCTCCAGATCACCTTCGGGCAATAGTCCACCCCATTTTCCTCATGAACAGTCCATATTTGTATACCACACAGCTTTTGGTTTTACCATAATATACAAAACAGATTATTTTTTCCAGAAATCTTTCACAACTTTCAAGATCTATCTCAAGGATTACTGAATCAATAATAGGCATGTTTGTACTTATTGTAATGCATTCCTGATGGTGATTCCAAATATGGTAATGAAATTCAATTATTTTGACATTTTTGAAACATTTTGTGAACTTCTGGAATGTCGTCTGCAGACGCCTGCCGTGTGTAAAGTGTAAGACAGTGTTTCATATCACTCATAATCATGCATAAACTCTGTAACATTAAAAAAACAATACTTGTGACTTGGTCACATTCACTTTACTCCATAATTTGGATTTTTGTTTCAGAAGAAAGCCCAACTTGTATTGTCATTACCCCTGCGACATCTTAGGCCTGAGAGGATGTTTTATTTAGTTGTTATAGGCTAAAGAGTCGTGAATTATCCCCAAATGTATGTGGTATATACCACACCAGATGTTTGTGTACTTTTATGTGAGAAAATTTAAACTGAATGTTTGCTACCATCTTTTAAGATAGAAGCAAGCACTTTCCATGTAGCAGTTGTCTGCAGACGACAGTTCCAAAATGTCAGAAAATGTTTCGAAAATGTCAAAATTGTTGAATTTCATCACCATATTTGGCATCACCATGAGAAATGCAGTAAAATAAGTACAAACATGCCTAGTAATGGTTCTGTAATCCTTGAGACACATTTTGAAATTTGGGAAAGGTTTCTGACAAATCTGTATTGTATACGCATAGAAAGGTTTAAAAACCCGTTCCTGAAGCTATGTTGTTAAGCTTGACTGATAATTAAACAGTGAAACTAATTTGCGCGTAGCGTACAAAAAATGGTCTATTTCGACAATAAAAAGGTCCACTAAGAAAATATTTCTGAAGCCATCTTGTTCAAATTGATTAACAAAATATTTTTAAAAAATGGCTATTGTAAAAAGAAAGGTTAAAAAAAACCCGTTTCTGAAGCCATCTTGATAAGCTTGAATAATAAAACATTTAAAATAATCTGTGACGTAGCGCGCAAAAACTGATTATTTTTACACTGAAATGGTCCTAAACTCGCCCAAACTGTTTTTTAAAACACTAAAATGGTCCTGAAAAACGTTCATGAAGCCATTTTGTTTAAGCTTGAATAAAAAAACAATGAAACCAATTCGCTCGAAACGCGAAAAAATGTTGAGTTTTCTAACTAAAATGGTCAAGAAAACGTTCCTGAAACATGTTGTTATAAAGGTTGAATAAACATTGAAACCGATTTGCTCAAAGCGCGCAAAAATTGGCTATTTTAACACTAAAAAACTCCAGAAAAACAATCTTAAAAATCCAGTCTCGAACCCGGCCCCTCTTCACTATCACGGCGAAGAATTAACCACTATAGTCTATTTGGTCATCACGAGACAGTGACGTAACTGCATGTTCTACTAATTGCTGCACATAACGTGCGCAACTACTGGAGGCATTAGCGTATGAGCGTTGAAAGACGGAAGATACATACGCGTGCGTAAAAGCTGTGCCTGTTAAGTTACGTCACTGTCCAGAGGAAGACAAATAGAGTATAGACCACAGAGGCTGTGCTTACGTGGATGACAGATGAACGAGCGCTAATGTAAGCCATTGTTGAGAGTCTCAAACTTCCAAAGTGTGAGTTACAATAACTCCCAATGTTTCTTATTTTAGAAGCACAAAGTGACATGAAATACTGTAAAACACTTTAATTTCGCGGATACTTTATTTTGCAAATTAGAATCACTGCTATTTTAATTAGCGAGCATTTAATTTCGCGAATCATGAAATGTTACTGTTACTTTCAATGGAAAAGTGTCAATTCGCGAATCCACATCCCTCGCGAAATTCGTGAAATTAAAGTGACATGAAATACTGTAAAACACTTTAATTTCGCGAATACTTTATTTTGCAAATTAGAATCACTGCTATTTTAATTAGCGAGCATTTTATTTTGCGAATCATGAAATGTTACTGTTACTTTCAATGGAAAAGTGTCAATTCGCGAATCCACATCCCTCGCGAAATTCGTGAAATTAAAGTGACATGAAATACTGTAAAACACTTTAATTTCGCGAATACTTTATTTTGCAAATTAGAATCACTGCTATTTTAATTAGCGAGCATTTTATTTTGCGAATCATGAAATGTTACTGTTACTTTCAATGGAAAAGTGTCAATTCGCGAATCCACATCCCTCGCGAAATTCGCGAAATTAAATCCATCGCAAAATAAAGTGGTTTTACAGTATGCCCATTGAGTACTGTAAAAGCTGAAATATTTGCGGTGGTTTTATTTTCGCGCTTTTCGCGCAAAATCTTTTCGCGCGAAAATTATAACACGCGAAAATATTGCTTTACACATTCATGCAATGCTTTCAGACGGTCGCCCGCGAAAAAACAATTAGCGAAATGTCTTTGATATCAAAATCCGCGAAAATATTGGCTTTTACAGTAGTACACAAACTGGCTGGGTGGTTCATCACCTTTGGCACTGCATTTTGGCCTATCACGTCTAAATGGACCATATCTTGTGAGAAACATTTCACAGAAATAATAAGAAAAATAGGGGTTTATTCTGATATCAAAATATATTGATGGGCAAAAAAAGCTAAAGTGCACATCGGAACATTCACCTTTAAGTCAAATTTTGGAATAAGATTGTATTTATAAATGGGGCACAGCCATGTAGAATCAAAATTACCATGAGAAAAAATCAGGCTCAAATCGAGTCACCCACCTTTAAACTGTGTTGGCTATGAGTGATATACATCAAGGCCAACAAAATATTGAGGTCAGGTCTGTTGGTCGATTTGCCTTATTTTTCTTTTCTGAAAAATATTACTGACTATCGTGGTTAAGTCAAGAACAAATTGGTAAATGTCAATTTTACTAATGTTTCTAGTGTGATAATAGTTTAAAAACTATTTATTCAAGCAAACTTATTCATCTCAAGTAGAAAATAGTAATACTTTGACAATTTGGGTAAAATGTATATCATAAGATTTTAGGGTAGGTCGTTGAGGGCAGGCGCGTAGCCAGCATTGTCATTCCGGGGGGGGGGGGCAAACATCAATATTGTCCCTATTTTTAAGCATTTTCGTAAAAGGTTGCCCTCATATTTTTTCTAGTCACTTACCTCGTGAATTTCACTTAAGTGTGGGGGGGGGGGGGGGGGGGGGTGAGGTCAAAAAAATTGCACAGTAAAAAAAAATCGCACAGTAAATGTACCACATGAACAATTTCTCGTCCCCATTTCTCTTCTCTTTCCCCTCTCCTTCCCCTTTCCCTTCTCTTTCTCCCTCTCCTCCCCTTTCTCTTCTCTTTCTCCCTCTCCTTCCCCCTTCTTTCTCTCTTTTCTCCCCTTCTTCTCGTCCCCATTTTTCCGCTTCGCCGTCCCCATTTTAGGTGTCCGGGGGGGGGGGGGGGGGGGGGGGGGCAGTCTGCCCCCCCTGCCCCCACTGGCTACGCTACTGGTTGAGGGCAACACAACAATATCAACTCTTGGGGGTTGAAATAAATGGCAATCACCCAATGAACTGTTGAAATATTAGTGATACAAGAATGCTGTAGTATGCGGGGAAACCCAATACCCTAGGTTCCAGAGGGCTTCCAGTTGCTTGAAAGGAGCTGCTATATATGCAAGTTGACAAGCAATGATAAGTAATACCCAATGTCAATTTATCACAAAATCACAATTTATACAAAATGGGGAGATGAAAAATGAGGGGTACGTATAAATTAGCATATTTATGTGCAAACAAAAATCTCTTTATCGGTCCCCTCAATGACCTCTTACCTGTTGACATCACTATGGGCCACACAATTAGTATGAGGCTCATATGGACCACCTAATGGTTATAAATAATGTAATGGGCCATAACATTGGTGTAAAATGAGGTGGGCAGATGGCTACTTTAACTTCCCAAATGATGTGGTATTTGTACCAATCAAATTATAAGCTCACCTTTAAAAGGGGTTTCACAAGTGGCAATCTCCCACATCACTAGGCCATAGCTACAAACAACAAGCATATAGTCAACATGCATTATGCACATAAACCAGATACACGTAAACAGTGAAAAGACATCAAGCAGCTGAGAGCATGCATCATAGGCCTTACAGGGTGTATCAAATAAAATACAATCCTATTTTACGAGGCCATATTTTCGGTAGATAATGGCTTTACTGTTCTGTATGAAGTTTGGTTGATGAATTTAAGGGAATTTTCATGGAGATATCATAAATGATAAATTATTTGCTATTGTTTGGCTTTAGCCATTAGAATACTTCAAAAATTGAACTTTGAACATTTCAGCAGTAAAATTGCTCTAAAATAAAACGGAGGTTATGTCCACATCTGAATTTTAATGTAAACTGCTCACAAAAAGTTAGGAAACTTTTTTTAATCAAGTATATTTTTATTATTTATTACCCTCTTTGTATATGTTATATATCAATGGAATGCTGAAGTGTTCCTCTTTAAAATGATACCACATTTGCAATGATTACATGTTGTTGAACTTGGCCACATGAATGAGAATGAGACAAAGTCACAAATCAAATGTGCCAAAATTACCTTTATCTGTGCTAAACAGTCAATAGGTAATGATCAATAATCAAACCGGTCATGCTTGAGAACCATGAATGGTTTACACAAAGATTTGCACCAGTGAGCACAACACACACACCCCAACACTCATCTCTTTAGAAATCATTGTTTGGGTATTTGCAAGACTAGGTTAACGGCTGGAAGGTCATGAAGGTAAGTGATGGAAGGTTTAGGCCTACAACTTGTAAAAATGTCTAAGACACGGTAAACGTTTTAAGATTGAGATGTCTTGCTTGTTTTCATTACAGTGTCAATTTTATTTGTTCACACAGTAACACAAAATTGCTAATTTTGGCACATTTGATTTGTGACTTTGTCTCATTCTCATTAATGTGGCCAAGTCCAGCGACATGTCATCATTGCACATTTGGTATCATTTTAAAGAAGAACACTTCAGCTTTCCATTGATATGCAACATAATACAAGAGGGTACCACATAATAAAACTATACTTGATTAAAAAAAGTTTCCTAACTTTTTGTGAGCAGTTTATAAAAAGATAATAACATACCACAACTTATCCCAGAATATGTAAAAATTCAATCGGTGCGTATTTAACAGTGTGCTAAGTTAGACGATTCGGCCACTGAACCCAATCTGTTACACTGCATGCGCATGTGCTATTTGCATTGATACTCGAATTCTTTCCTTCTAAACTTAGCTTACTTTAAAACGTACCAAAATCAAACTGGACTCGCTCTGTGTTTTAATTTTTGTGGTCCTGAATCTCATATTTTATAGATTTTGATCATATTCCATTTTCATTTTCAAAGCTCAAAACATACAGCTATGCCATTCTATTTTCCCCTCCTTATCATCCATGAGCCAAGGGATGATATAGAGGGGCAAAATGCCATATATGACCAAAAGGGATGATAGCTAGGGATGGGTCCAATGCCTCCATTAGACAAAAATATCTCCTCTGTGCCAAAGGATAACATGGAATAGACAAAATGTCATCCGTGAGTCAGGGTGAGAGTAATATGGGAAAAGGGGAAATACCTCCCCTCAGTAAAGGCATATCAGAAGAGGGGATTCCTTAGCCAAGAAATGATAGATAAAGGAGGGGAAGGCTATCCTGAGCTATAGAGGATTCCTAGGTATTTTGACAATTGATTTGTCTGATTAATTATTGAACAAACAAGTTTCCACTGGCGAAACACAAGATACGCGATTGATGTAGTGCTTATTTTCGGCTTTACGCACCATACAGAGAGAGTGTGTACGCATTATGCAGCGTACACAGCACACGCTGTTTGTACTTGTTTACGCAGTACGCTATTCCACAATTGTTCGTTCAATTATTAATTAGACTAATAGTGGCTTAGTTTTTCACCATCAAATTAACAATGGGCAAGATTGATTAAAATAATAGTTCCTTAGCATTTCCATTACTGAGATGGTTTAGTCAGCTCCGAATTGGTGAGCCTCCCTTACAGCAGCGAATCAATATAGAAGAGCTTGGGCATGCATGAACGAAGTAGGCATGCTATGTATCATCTGCATGTCACATGCATTACGCTTATGTATGCCTGTGCGTACACCCAAATTGCCTTATGTAGGGGTGTGCGTACACCCAAATTGCCTTATGTATGCCTGTGCGTACACCAAAATCGCAGATACACTTTGATTACTTTTGCGTACAGGGAGAGAAAAACCAATTTGGAACTGACTAAACTATAGTTTCTTTTTACAAATGTTAATGTATACAATATAACATTTGCATTTTATAAAGACAGATTATAATCTGTCTTTATAAAATGCATGATATATGACAATCCTGAGTACTAACACCAAATATGGCGATTCCTCTTGCAATTAAACCACTGAAAGCATTACATTTGCAACTTACCCATACATTTCACTCCTCTCATCATATTTCTGTTTATTTGTCAATAGGTGTTCGGGGGCAAAGTACATTGTGCCCAGCTCGCGGACTTTCTTTCGGTTTTTGGTTCTGCCCGCCGAAGTCTTGGTTTTGGCAAAGCCGACATCCCACATCTTCATGGTGAAAGAGATATAACGAATAAAATCACAAAAAATGTATTATATCGTGGGCTCAGAAACACAAGGCCTCATCTCCATTTTTTCAGAAAGAAATTCTCTTTCCAGTAACACAGCCTTATCTCCATAACACAACCCCTTTCAAAGTTATAGCCAGTATCACAAGGCCTCATCTCAATCTCCCCAATGTGTTTAAAAAGCTTCAATAGTCTTTTTCTCAAAATGGTCAAAATGGAGATAAGGCATTGTGGTTCTGAGCACTCGATATATATAACCAAAGTAAAGGTGAGACCAGCAATTGGAAAAGTGCTCAACCCGAATGGAGCAAAATATAAAATTAAATAAGACTTGAGTAATCACATATTGCTTGACAGAACTGTTTCGTGAGGGTCTGACAGACCCTCACTCTTCAGAAACAAAATGCATACTGGTGAGCTTGTGTAAAACAAGGTTATTATCAACAAAAAACTACTATAATACATGTAAATGTAAAGCCAGGATAAAGCAGAGAAGTGGACAAAACCCCAGAATAAATAAAATCCGAGAATGAATAAATCAACTAAAAGAGTACATGTAATTATGTTCAGTAATGCATGCAAAACAGATTATCTGTTGGTATAGTTACATAATAAGTGTTTTCTTCTGTTTCCTGCATGCACTAGTAAGTTCATTCCTTTTGTTGAGTGATGATAATGAAGGTCTATATATATAGGCAGACCTCGTTCCTGGTGGATTGACCAAATAAAGTTGATTACTGGACACCCGCTCCGTGATTGTTACTCCTTTGCTGAAAATCGTTATTTGTGGCGTAGTATCTGTAAGGTCACGAGCTGTCAGTCATGACAGGACCGAACCAACCAACCAACCAATATATATATATATATAATAAAGAATTTCTCCTCTAAGCACAGATTGCAAATTTTGCTTGTTTTTTTTGTGAAATTTGTGAAATTACAGACTATTATGCAAAATTTTCACTAAAATGATCCCCCCTTTAAAACTCTATCATTGACCAAGTTTTACGCATAGAACTATTGAAATGGCAGATTTGAACAAATCAACTTGGATAGAATACAAGATTCAATTGCACATATTAAACTCAGTTTGAAGCCCAAAACACTTGAAAATACAACTTAAAAAACGTCTCAGCAGCAGCTGGCACATTCAAGACCAATTATCTAACAAATAATATGTCTGTTTATGCCCTTTTGTCATGGGAAGGCAGAATAATCAGTTCCAAATTGGAGATAAATATATGTTTTATCTCTCTCCACGCTCAAAAGTAATCCAAGCATATACTTGCTATTGACATACGCAAGCGTCATGCATACGGTTCACAATGCATCTGTTGCGCTATGCTAACATTTTGCTACACTCTTCTGAATTCATCCGCCGATGTAAGCAAATTCACCAATTTGGAACTGACTGAACTATAGTGTTATATATGGGTAATAAAAATATCGTTCCAGAAGGAATATTGCTAATTTGTGACCAGTCAGGTCAAAAAGGACATGTTGCTGGCAAGAACAATTTTGAGATACAGGCCAATATATTTGGTGAAATACAAAGAAAATAATAAAAAGAAAAATAATGCTTCTTCAAATCATATCCTGTGATTACAAAGTCTGATAACCTTCAACTATCTTTTCAAAGCTTAAAATGTGCTCTTTCAAGTCATACCAATAACTCAGATTTGACAAGGCCTCCAACGCGTCCATTTATAGACGTGACGGGTCACATTTGTGACCAGTCGCATCAAAAAGGACATGTTGTCGGCAAACACAGTTTTGACATAGAGGCTAATATATTTGGTGAAATATAACAAAATAATAGAAACAAATATGCTTCTTCAACTCATATCTTGTGATTACAAAGTCTGATAACCTTCAACTATCTTTTCAAAGCTTAAAATGTGCTCTTTCAAGTCATACCAATAACTCAGATTTGACAAGGCCTCCAACGCGTCCATTTATAGACGTGACGGGTCACATTTGTGACCAGTCGCATCAAAAAGGACATGTTGTCGGCAAACACAGTTTTGACATAGAGGCTAATATATTTGGTGAAATATAACAAAATAATAGAAACAAATATGCTTCTTCAACTCATATCTTGTGATTAAAAAGTCCGATCACCTTCAACATGGTATCATTTTCAAGCGTAAAATGTGTTCTTTCAAGTCATGACAATAACTCAGAATTGACTCATGCCACCAACATGTCCATTTTGATGTGACGGGTCACATTTAGACTAGGTCTAAAGTTATACTCGGTGTAACTTGTTTTTGTACCATCCGTGTCATTCACTTATAGTCATGACAACACTGGTACTTGATTGTGATTTGATAAACGTTTGCTTAATTCTCTGTGGCTAGACTAGAATTCATACACTCTCATTTGAACCAATCAGGAATACTGAAATACGCAGAGTGCATTGACAATTGTCTAATTACACTCTGTGTGCGTGCCTACAGTCCACACATCACACGCTTTGTTTTGATTTGTTATTCAGGCAGCATAGGTTTGCCGATTTTTACTGCGGGTGTTAGCAAACTTATTTTAAACATATGTTTAAAGGGACATTAAGTGGTGTTGAAAATTTTGAATGTTTAAAAATTTACTTCAGAATTCAAGATGAACATTAAAAATTGCCATTATTGTTGTTTCTACTAACAAAAACACAGCAAAACTTGATTAAAACAATATCATCGCTATTTATTGAAAAACGCCCTCTATGCAAATATGGTTCACGTTATGTATCACGCGTACTGCAGGAGGATACTGTCGGACGTAAAATGCTTGTCGCAGCTGTACGAGCATTTTTGAATCGACGTTTTCTTGTACAAAGAGAGCTGATTTTTCTTAATCCTTATAGGTGTTAGTTCATACATGTAATACAATTATAAAAATAAACTAATCTCAGTTTTTATCATAATTGAGGGCGCAGCCTTCAACACATCTCTTAGTGCCCCTTTAACTTGTTATTGAAGAGATTCGAAGTATGAATAAAATTGTAAATTTTGATTTATATTGTGCCGTGTATGAATTAAGGTCAATGCATGCGTATGTTTTGTTTCTCAAAATAATTAGAAAAATCAATGCTCTTTGGCTAATGTTGATATGCTCACAATAGCACTCCCCTGCAGGGCCGTCCCGGGGGGGGGGGGGGGGTTGTAATTTGGTAGGGATGTGTCGCATACAAATACTGCACATAACTTCAACCGCCCCTTCACATCACCCTGGAATTTGGTGACCTTCACACCACCCTGGAATTTGGTGACCTTCATTGTCACCCTGGAATTTGGTGACCTTCACATCACCCTGGAATTTGGTGACCTTCACATCACCCTGGAATTCAGGGGGAGTCTCCAATTATTAGGCGTTACATACCTTTAACTCGAAATTACTGTTCACTAGAAATTTATCACTGCCTATATCACAATGTAGCATCTTCGGCCGCAAACTGTGTATGCGATACAATCCAAGAGCGCCACCACTTGCCATACGAATCCGCTTATCCCATGGCAAGTCTAAAGGGTTTTCTTTGTAACCCTGTAGAAATGTACGCAAAGTGCCCCTGTTCATGTACTCATAGACGATCATGATATCGGACCCTGCAACATAAAATCGAAAGGTAAAGCTTACAGATGTGTCTCAATTAGACAAAATCCTACAAAATTTACAACAACAAAATGATTTCATTTAGCGCATTTTTCATATTTTGAAATATTTTCAAGTGTGTCTGTCCCTCTTTCAGGTAGAATACTACAACTACAACAAAAACTTGAAAAATAGGCTAACAATTATTCAACAATTCCCCCATACCTGAAGTACAGTAGCACATACAGCGTTGTTAATTTGAGATAAACCACGCTGCTATTGGAAACTCAGCACGCATATAACCGCACCACGCAGATAATGTGGTTACGTGCTAAGCGAATGCAGTCGCAGTGTGTGTTGTTTACATCGACTTTAGAAACTAAAAGGAACTTGACTATTGTTTTAATTTGATCATTTCAGGGCATTGAGAGATGTATCGATATACTAAATGAGCAAATAACGTAAAGATAATCATCAACATAGCCGAAATCCAAAATGTCATACAATTCCGACATCACCTTCATGCCAAAATAAGCAAATAACGGCACTTCCGGGTTGAGATTTGCCGCGAAAGTCTGTTAGTAAAACGATGCATAACTTCCGAATTCAGCACCTGAGTTTTGATATGATCATATCGAAACTAAGAAAATCATGAAATTTTTATATGATAAACGGCATTGTTGGTAAACTGTTTCAGATGGTAGTTAGTATATGCCGAAGTATTACTTTAATGCAAAAAAAACTGATTTCCAGGATAATTGAGGGCGCACTCCCATACGTATCTCTCAATGCCCCTTTAAGGTTTTTGACAATAGTTTTAATGTTCGAAATTGTTAAAAATGAAGTACAATTGTTACATGCATTGTCTATTTATGAAATGGCGTTAATCCCAGGTCCTTGTTGAAATGGAATCCCTAAGGCCTAAAAAAAAAAAAATTTGATTGGCGTAACATGACCAAAACATATAGGGTAGGTCGGTCGGGATTTTTTTTTGATGTTTTAAATCACCTACTTTTGAACACTTAAAAGACAGCAGTACACACAAATGAAGAGACGGCAAAAAATCAACAATATATCATTTTGATGGGGACTTAAAATAGCCGAAAATGAAAGCAAACAGTCAAAAACTTTAATACTTTGTTCAATTTTTATAAATATATATATATTTGTTTTTCCCCCTCAAAATAATAAAAAATATTCAGGGTCGGCGATGTATTTAGGGTCGGTCGGGTTACGCCAATCAAACCTTTTTTTTTAGGCCTAAGGTGTATGCAACAATAGAAAACTATAGTTTCAGAAGCAGGAAAATGAGGCAATACCAATAAATGTCAAATTAGTTTACAACGGATCACCAAAAATGGAAGAAGAAAACCAGGCAGATATATTGATGATGACATTCCGGGGGCGGTGTTCTTCAACATAATAATGACTATATGCATCCTTGACCAAAAAATGCATAAAAAAGGGTCACGATTTCACTGCATGGCATCATCGATGTGCTTTAAAAAAAAATCCATCAACGTTTAGAGGTGTTACATCACTTATGGGCTTGAAAATGGTTTTGTACTTTATTCATACACTCTAAGTAGTGTTGAACCAATCAGGAAGCAGGAATTACAAATACGCGGAGTGCATTGAAAGTGTCCACCTGCACTCCGCGTGTGCGCCGTTCAAATCACGCAGTGCGCGTTTTGTTTTGATTTGTTGTTCAAGATTCGCGGGTTCACCGATTTTCACTACGGGTGTTAGCAAACATGTTAAAGTGTTTTTAGTCATTTTACATAGATCAAAATTATGCTTAAATTGTGATTTTTATTTGTATAGTGTCGTGTATGAATTAGGTCAATGCATGCGTATGTTTTGTTTCTCGAAAAATTAGAAAAATCAATGCACTTGCGCAAATGTTGATATGCTCACAATTGCACTCCCCCTTCGGGGTCGTGCCATTATTCACACATCAACATCAGTGCGCGTGCATTGATTTGTCTAATTTCTCTAGAAAAAGAACATACGCATTGATTGACCTATAACTCATCTAGGGTCCATTCCAGAGAGGTGCTTCGACGAGCATGAGTAACCTTGGTGGAAGAGTGACCCCCCTGGATGACATCATGACAGCTGCATTCTGTCACCTCAAGTTGGGGGAGTTGATGACGTAAGTTCTATAGTTCAATCAGTTCCAAATTGGCGAGAAATATTCATTTTTTATATTTTACGATTATGTGCAGAGTACTGCAGACGCACTTGGTTTTGGACGCACGCACGCATCACTCATATGATGCAGAGTGCGTTTGATGACTTCATGCGCGCCAGTGTCCTTCTGTATTAATTTGCTAATATAAGGAGGCTTCGCCAATTTGGAACGGATCAAACTATAGCAATTCAATGTTTAGGCCTAACCCTGAAAACATTTATTTCCAATTAAGTAAACCAAATTTTGCAGGAAAGTGGCAAATATTGTTTGGAGTGTCACAGATATGCGCGGCTGCGCGCCCATGAAAAACATAGGATAGCCACCCTCGTACATAACTCCCCGGTATTCTGGATTACGATAATTCATAGTAAGAGAGTACATGCTTTAGAATTTATGTGGCGATCATTTGATCATTTTGATCAGGGTTGAGTAACCCAGATACAATTGGAATACATGTGACACTATACCTGATGCATATTTGGCAAAAGTGATGAAAAAGGTAATTATTGTAATTGCATTTCTTATTTTCCTTACCTGGCTCTGTAACGATGCCCCATAAACGTACAACATAGCTCGAGTCAAACCTCTTCAAATTTGTAGCTTCATCTATCAAGTTCTTCTCCATTTCTATCAGATTTGCTTTCCTTAAAATAATACAAAACAAATTAACATGTGACTAGAATATGAGAATTATGCATTAATTTAACTCTAAGGTGGAAATGCACATACAACTGGAATAGGATAAATTATCCAAATGATGGGGGGGGGGGGGGAACTGGCACCACCGGCATCAGGAATCACACCATAGGAGTCTAGGCAGTGGCGGAGCTAGGTTTATATTGGGGGGGGGGGAATAAAAGTGACCCAACAAGGCATATACCAGGCTGTCATCTTTGTGGCTGCTATCTGCTATCAAAAACAGGGATTGGGAAAAGAACACGGCCAAAAAGTGTGTGGTTACTTGTGGAATTACCATATATAAATATGCAAACATTTACCGAGCATGCGCATTTGTACACAGCAACAACAGAAATACCACCCGATTGGTCCAATTCAAAAGCAGTGTGTTGAATGATCGCCACGTCGCGCCAAATTGTGCGCCCTATTGCATCATGCAGTGTACAATGCCAGGTGAACTTCTACTGGCGCACTGCGGCGTGAGGGTGCGCAAATAAGCTCATGTATATTCAGCAGTTTATCGGCGCACACTTTTGGAACTTATTTTTCCAGTCTTCACATTTGAGCACCCTCGCAGGGGCCTGTGTGTAAAATGGAGAAGACATGAAGGATCGAGTCTATTTAGGACCAAAAAGCGGGATTGGGAAAAAACATGGCGAAAAAGTGTGTGGTTACTCGTGGAATTCCATGAGTATTTAGCATTATATAAATATACAAACATTTACAGAGCATGCGCATTTGTACACAGCAACAACAGAAATACCACCCGATTGGTCCAATTCAAAGGTCCAATTAGACTCGTGAACATTTCTGGTTTTGCAGTATGTGTTCCTACAGACACCTCCGCCTGGTGTTGATATCAGGAAATGTAGTATGGGTAACATTTTTCACGCTGCAGTCGTCTGCAGTCGACACTTCCAAAATTACACAGCATATTTAAAAATGTCAAAATTATTGAATTTCATCACCATAATTGGAATCACCACCATAAATGCATTAAGATAAGTACCAACATGAACTTTGAAAGTTGGGAAAGGTTTCTGAAAATCTGGTTTGTATATGGTAAAACAAATAACTGCGTGGAAAGTGTTAAAATAATACCACATTTAGGCAGAAAAACAACTGTTATATGGCCCCAACTGACATAGATTTACACAAATGTGTGGGTGGGGGGGGGGGGGGGGTACAAATGAACACCGATCCAAACACAGACATTTTTGGGAACATTTCTTTTTTTAGTTTTGCAAAAATTTGCTACACAGTTTATTGGTGATTTTTGGTGTCATTTTCAGGGAAAAGAGGCGAGCCCTACCAACCAGCACTGTCTGAGAGGTCCGTCTGCATACATAGAACAGTGTGGTTTATTTAGGGTCGCCTTATTCTATGAATATACATTGGGGCTTCATAATGGATACCTACTTGTCAGGGCTGATTTTTTTGACAGCAACAATTTCCTTTCCATACATTGCTTTGTATACCACACCAAGGCTGCCTTCTCCTATCTTTTCGTAATGCGATAGCTCCGAACTCTGGATCTTTTTCACTTCCTCCGCATCAAAACCAGCCGGATTCGTAGCTGAAACAATTAAATGTACCAAAATTAGTCAATAGTCGTTATTAAATCCAAACAGATATGCAGAGTTATGCTTTGGTGCCATGGTATAGCTAGAGGTCTCTTCTTTCCAAAATTACACAACATTTTTGAATTTCATCACGTACCATGGAATCACCATCACGGCAGCCAGTAGGGAGGTCACGCTGCATGTCATATTTTGTTATACGCAAGAAAACAATGGAGTCTTAGTGACTGCAATATTTGCTAGAAATAGCTTCGGAAAATGGTCTATTTGGGCATCTCAAAAACTAAGAAACGTGTTAAAAATCATGTAGAATTTTAGAGGAGGGTCAATAACATCTGCAGAACGGTAAAATGTATAGTTTTAAACACGTTTGGTGACCAAATTTATGTCGTACAATTTTGGAAAAATCACGTTTTGAAAATCCGTGGTCTTCAAAATTACAGGAATCCTAACTCATTCTAAACCTCACCAAATCATGAAATGAATCCTCGTCTACAAAAAAGTCCATGTACGTATTGCTCTATCTGTTTGGAGATAGCGAAGACCACGGAAACCTCATAGCTTTATACCACGGAATGAAATCTGCCATAGACATTACATGGAGAAAATCGTACAGATTTGCACTGCAGACCTCTGTGTAGGGAGTGTTGACAATAGCATGACAATAGCAAGGTCGTTTGACTATTGTGTTTGTGCATGTTTGTGACGACTGACCCCGTTTAACAATCTTCATAGCTTTCATATAGGGCTTGGGTGACCTAACTATTGACTGCACGGTAGGTTAAATTACAGCAGAGATTCAATATAAGCAATGATTTTCACAGAATACAATAAGATAGGTAAAATGTATAGACTTAAAGGCATAGTCTGTGATCTTTTCCAGAGAGCGCCCTCTATTCATGATTTTTTTAGAAAGTAGATTTTCTTGCAGATTTACAGTTCTGATCATAAATTGTACATACATTCCAAGTTACAGAGCGATACGATTCCTAATTACCTCAAAATCATGGATTTAGAGTGAATTTAGAGTGAAAATATATATTGTTGTGTTAACCCGACAGCTATTTTCACTCTAAAACCATGATTTTGAAGTAATTAAGAATCGTATCGCCCTGTAACTTGGAATGTATGTACGATTTATGATCCGAAATGTAAATCTGCAAGAAAATCTGCTTTCAATTTTGTTTTCGATGTTGAGGGCGTTCCCTGGAAAGATCACATGTGCCTTTAATGCTGTCATGGCCACATACACCCTGTATTTTGCGCCAATTGTTAATTCTAACCATGAAGTTGGCATTGATCAAATATATTTGTGGATTATTTTACGTCACTGCATGCATATGCATGAATTTTAGGGCAGCAAATCAAGGGAATGACATGATTTGTACGTACTAAGTTCTGTGGAGCCCATTGATGCAGGGCCAGCATGTACCCATCTCCCCCCCCCCCCCCCACCCCCACCCCCATCCCCAAACAACTCCATAAATTCTTACCTGGTTTTGATAATGAAACTTTTAAATCCTCAAGTTGTTCTGATAATCTTTTCATTTGCTCCTGGCTTTCTTTCTGTCCTAAATGTGTGAGCAAAAATATATCAAAGTTTGTTATTCACATTTCCACTAACAGTATGTTAATGTTATTTAGGTGCATAACTGGGGTTAATGTCAGAGGGGGCAACATCACTGTTTCTGCTGAAAAATGCTATGTTATTGTTAGCGCAATTTGTCCAATTTGGTTTTCCAGGGAAGCAACCTCCGGCCACTTCCGACTTAACCCCCTGGGCACTACCGGCCTATCTTACAGTGGTTCTGATTGGTTTATTACAAGATGTACTCATATGAATAGCCAATTAAAATGCAGCTTGTAAACTATTTCACTCCAATCTTTATCAGGGATACAATTATTTTAACAATGTCTCTGATTGGTGCAATAAATTATGTATCTATCTTTCTGACCAATCGGCCGGTAGTTCTCAGGGGGTTAAGGTGATCGATATACACCAATAATAATATTTATTTTAAAAAGTTTTTTTTTGGGGGGGGGGGGGGATAAATAATGTGTTAGTCAATATTATATTGCATGCTTTGAATGTAGTAAAATCATTTTTTATTGGAGCTCCCGCCGAGTGCCCCGCTATTGCCCTGGTACTCACGACGTAAAGGGGGATACAAAAATTAACTCTAAAAAGGGGGGATGAAGACAAAATTGAACTGTTTGGGTGGGAGGGGCATAAAAAAGGTTAGGTCCAAGGCTCAAACTTTTCCATCCCGCCCCACCAAAGTATTTATGAACACTCCCTAAGAAGAGGTGAATACATGTACGCACAATTATAGTATAGACTAGGTCCCCCTGTCCCTCTATATGGCCGCCATCTTTAAAAATGGCGGACCAAATATAGGGACTGGGAAAATAGTATGTCCAAAAAGTGTGCAGTTTTCACTTGGAATTCCATGTGAACTTTGCATATATGAATATGCATACCAATACTGAGCATGCGCATTTGTACACAGCAACAACAGAAATACCACCAGATTGGTCTAATTCAAAGGCAGTGCATCGAACGATCGTCACGCTGCGCCACGGGGAGGCATGATCATGCGCCCTATCGCGTCACGCGGTGTACAACGCCGCGTGAATCTACCGGTGCACTGTGACGTGATGGTGCATGAATAAGCTCATGTTTATTCATGAGTTTATCAGCGCACACTTTTGGAACTGTATTTTGTCCAGTCTTCACATTTGAGCACCCTTGCAGGGGCCGTGTGGAAAATTTGGAAGACAGGATGATCGAGTCTAAGGTATAGTAGCCCAATAATTAAAACCACAACATTATTATGATCTAAATTATTTCTTGGGTACAGGAAAAGCACAGATAGAACTTGGACATTTTTTGTTTAAATCAATATCAAGTATGTGTAGCGAAATGCATATCCATCGCCCAACATTTGAAAATATTTGACTTTAGAGGCTAATGAAAGTCAATGCCTAGGTTCCTGTTTCCTGCCCGAGATGGGTTTTCCTGCCCGCATTGAAAATTCATAATTTACCAAATAGTTAATTAATTTGTGTAATTATAAACTTATAGTTTTGAAGTAAGACAATGATTTACCTATGTCAGCCAACGCAATTTAGATACAGAAGCGTGGTCAAACACCCCCATTTGACGTCTTAAGTGCCATTTCATTGTTCATGCTGTTTTGGTGTTGGATATGAAAATATAAAATATTTGGCAGGAATATAAATGTCTGGCTGTATTGCCAAACACATAAATTACAAAACCCTGATATAATATGTGATATTTGAAATATAAATGTATCGTGCATGCTTATTGAATTTCATTTTGCATCTAAAAAATGTTGATAAATGTCAAATAATGAAAACAGCCGAAATAATGAATAATGAAATGGTTGAAATTTACCTTTCTTTCAAATTTTTCAAAAGATTTCAAAAAATTCCAAATTTCCAATTTTTTTGTTTTTGAAAAGTCAAATTTTGTTGTTGAAAATGTTAAGAAGAAAAAATTGGGTCGTTCGGGCCATACAACAGAGTTTTTTTTTTATTGTTGTCTAACAGGCATTGGCAAGCATATTTTATATACTGTAAAACCAGAAATGTTTGTGTGCATTTAAATTAAAGAGCACTTACTTGCGAAAATTTCAAGCCGCGAATATTTCCACTACCTTGTAGCAGTGCATTGCAAAATTACTCCAAAGTTTACATTCTTGAAATTTTCATGCCATGAATAAGGCCAGTCAGTATATTGTTGATCCCTGAAATTTTAGACTCACAAATATTTCTGGTTTTACAGTCGGGTCACGCTTTGCTAAAGTTTACCTTCAAATAATTTTGGTAGATACTCCACCAGCAGCTGTACATCTGTCTTCTGATCTTCCAGATCAACCTCCTGTCGGTTCCTAAATGCTTCTTTACTATTTTTGAACTCCTCTTTCTTCTGTTTCTTGTATACAGCTGTTTTGTCAAACAGCACCCTCATTTCAACCATGACACAGAATTGCAGAGTTTGTTGCAAGACGTCTAATCTCTCGCTGTAATCGTCAAATTGGCCTTTGATTTTGTCCCGTTTCATGAAGCGTTTCATGAACTTCTCCTCCTTCAGATCGTTGATTAAACGATAGATGCCATCCACGCACTGGTGGAGTTCCTTGAGAGCAGTTGCATATGTCTGTAAGGATTAACATTACAGGGGTATATAAAGTTTAAAATAACTTGCTTTGAGGGGGAGGGGGAAATAATTAAGTAAGGGGGGGAACAACATGATCTTTTCCGGAGGCTGAAATATTGACACACGCATCCAACAATCAATATTGTGCAAAATATCCGAGTGGCAGTGACATAGCAATTTTTAATGTCATATAGGATTAGGATTAGATTTCAGCATTGAAGATTGAAGCGGTGTTGATCGAACCAGGGGAGATTTGTAATAAATAATTGTCCAAATTGTAGCTCTGACATCTGATACATAGCACAGCTCATAATGGACTTACAATAACTCATTGAACTAAACATCAGCTATAGCCAACCTTTAAGGGGACATCTTTTTCTTGAATAATGGACACATCACTTTCATCCAACAGCTGAACCGCAGGTAGCAGGCTGTCTATTCTATGCGATAACCTCTTGCATCGACCAGGAAAGCCTTTAACGTCAAGATACGATGCCCTGATTTTGTTGGCAATATCCACCACTGACAGTGCAAACCCAAATGCATCCATGTTATATCGAGAGTCTAACACGGAACATACAAACTGCAATGAAAACAGAAACAGAACACGAAAAGGCAGCAACCAACAAATACAAAATGTTATGTTGTCCACCTGTATGATAATAATATATTTGCTGTAGTTCCCTATGAAGCCAAAGTGAACTTTGAACTTCCTCAACAATAATTGCTCTTCCGGCTTATAGAAGTTAGCAATAGGCCTATGTGTTAGACTTCATTCAAGTCCTTTAGTTTCCACCAGTGTGTTTCCACCACTGGAATCCTTTGGGGATAGGGGAGGGGGAGGTGGAGGGGAAGCGTTAGGGGGTTGGTGGTTTGTTTTAGAAACATACACAACTGAGCTAATGAGCTAAACAAAAGGTGGTATTCTCTATATACTCGCACTGTACAAATGAACCTGCCCTTCAAATATTGGGGGTGGTGGGGGGGGGGGGGGGGGGGGGAAGGGGTTGCCTTAAGTTGATCCTCTCATACCATGGACTCACTATTTATCTGATTTCTAACTGTTTTCTTATTGCGGAGGAATACAAATAAAACAAGCTCATAGTCATACTTTGAAGCCTACAGCCTCAAAAAGGCTGAACAAATCGTTTTGAAGATACGCTCAATAAGCATGGTTTTATTATTGTTATGTTATTAAAAGCCTAAATGATAACCAACAATGAAACTAAATTTATTAAAGATTAGTGCTGAAAACTACAGCAGCCTATTAAAATGACAAAGGCACACAGGCCAGGAATTCCCCATTTTGTAGACTTAATCAAAGTCTCATCATGAAATAGTGCCTGCGATGATGATGGTTGAATCATTCCATAGTTGAATTAAAAATTCCTGGGCAAAAACTTCCGGCAAAAATGAAGTTCTGTGATGGTGAATGGCAGGTCCCGAGGGGAAGGGGGTCAAAGGTCAACATTTCAAAAAATATTAGATTAGGTTAAAAATGAAAAACAATTGTCACTAAGTTAGTGTCTTTACATCATCATCAAGCGATTTGAGCATTTTTTACTCACAATCATTTTTGTTAGCTTTGTTCAAAAAATGTGCGCGAATGTGTAGCTGAGGGCCGTGGCTCAGTGGATGGGACGTGGGGCTTGAGAACGGAGGGTCCCCGGATCGAATCCCGGCAGGTTCCTAGAGATTTAGTTGGCATTTTTCCCTCGAAAATCGTAATCCCGGTCAAAAACCCTAAACCTGGGTTAGGGTTATGATAAATCTTAAGTTTATGCAATAGGACCCATATTGGACCCATATTGCCCATTTATATGTGGAGGCCAAAAACATGTTCCTTTGGGTTCCACTGAAACAAGTGATCATAGTTTAGGATGTCATTTGAATAGAAAATGCATAGTTTAGGACATCATTTGAAATGACAAAAACAAATCAAGGTATGTTTTAGCATACAAATTGAAATACTTGTTTAGGGTAGGAACATCTGTTGAAATACTGTAAAAGTGGTAATTTTTGCGCGATTACATTTTCACTGTGCTGATTTTCAGCCATTTCGCTTGTTTCTAAATTTAAACAGTTATGAAAAGGTGAAACCCTTGGCTACCTACATACTGTTTCTGCTTTCGATACCATGTTTACTTCTCAAAAAAATGGTAAACATGGTAGTAGCTGTCAAGTATGATATCTTCCCCTATTCATCCATCTGTCACTTTGACTTCCTGCCTATTGTTCCTCTGTCTATATATACAGTTAAGCCCACAATTATTCATACCCCTTGGAAAATATGAGTTTTTTGCGTTTTTCTCATATCTATACCAGCTGGAGTGGTGGAACTTTCGCTTTACACTAAAGACAATTAGTTTGCAAGTACAAATCAATACCTTTGGGCTCAACATTTTTTGCATAACAATAGAATTGAACAAGAATTATGTTTTTATGCCTGTCCAAAATTATTCATACCCCATACCAAGTTTAAGGATTGAGGCCACTTTTTGTGATAATACACATGTTTTTGACATTCCAAACATTCTTTATACTGTGTGATAGGCTTTTATATTGTTATGTAATTATCCCATGATGTGTGCATACAATGTGGATGCATTACAAATGTGTCCTATTGAATGTACAGTGAGGGATATTATAGAACAACACTCTAGCTCTTTGGCAGCATGGTGAAGAAGATCAAATAACTTTTTTGTGCATATTGTGAATGCTCACAAAGAGGGGAAAGGCTACAGAGCTATTTCGAAACAATTCCAAGTGCAAGAATCCACCACACAAAACATAATTAGGAAGAACAAGACGTTCAACTCACTAAAAAACATTGAAGGATGCAGTTGGAAGCCAGCGGTGTCCCCTTGTTTGGCAAGAAAAGTATTGCGAAAGGCCAACAACAATCCACAGATCACCATCAATGCTCTCCTGAACAACCCTGGCAATTATTGGACCAAGATATCATGGCAGACACTCCAGCATATATGGCACATGAGAGGTCTCCATGGAGACCGACCAAGAAAGACTCTACTCCTTAAAAGAGACACAGAGAAACTTGTCTTGCATTCTTAAGCAACCCCAACACTGAAGACCAAAAACTTGGATATTTGTCCAGAAGTGCTCTTGCAAATGCTAGATGAGTTTCTCATTGTCTCTTTTCAGGAGTAGAGTCTTTCTTGGTCAGAGTCCGTGGAGAACTCTTGTGTACTATGTCTGCTGGAGTGTCTGCCTTAATATCTTGGTCCAAGATTCACCAAGGTTGTTCTGGAGAGCATTGATGGTGATATGTGGATTGTTGTTGGCCTTTCACCATACTTTTCTTGTCAAACAAGGGGACACTGTTGGCTTCCGACCGTGTTCTTCAGGGTTTTTAACTGATTTGAACTGATTTGAACTGTCTTGTTCTTCCTAATTATGCTTTTTATGTTGGAATTTGGCACTTGATATTGCTTCGAAATAGCTTTGTAGCCTTTCCCCTCTTTGTGAGCATTCACAATGCACAAAAAAGGTCCTAGCACTGAGTTATTTGATCCCCTTTGCCATGCTGTCAAAGAGCTAGAGTGTTGTCCTATAATATCCCTCACTGTACATTCAATAGGACACATTTGTAATGCATCCACATTGTATGGAATAATTGCATAACAATATAAAAGCCTATCACACAATATAAAGAATGTTTGGAATGTCAAAAACATGTGTATTATCACAAAATGTGGCCTCAATCCTGAGACTTGGTATGGGGTATGAATAATTTTGGACAGGCATAAAAACACAATTCTTGTTCAATTCTATTGTAATGCAAAAAATGTTGAGCCCAAATATATTGATTTGTACTTGCAAACTAATTGTCTTTAGTGTAAAGCAAAAGTTCCACCACTCCAGCTGGTATAGATATGAGAAAAACGCAAAAAACACATATTTTTCACGGGGCATGAATAATTGTGGGCTTAACTGTATGTTGTGTAATGTTGTATTCTGTCATTTTACCTTCGATAAAGATTCGGTTAGAATCGAAACGTCAGGTCCTCTTATATTTATTACATGGTATTGAAAAGGCGAAACTTTGTATGGATAGCTAAGCATTTCCCTTTTCAGAAAAGTTTCAATTTCTTAAAATGTCCAAATGTGTGGGGTGCTACACGAACAAAATTGTATAGGATTTTAAAAATTGCCACTGTTTCCGAGAACATTGTTTTGGGAAAATGAGATGATTTTGGGAAAAGTAAACATGATATTGAAAAGGAGCACTTTCTCTTTTCACAAGTTTTTAAATTTCTGAAAACGATTAATCCTGTGCGGAGTTATGCAAACAAACTTGGTCTAATTTGCGTACAAAAAAGAATCAGAGAGAGAGTTCTTAAATTTACTGGTATAGGACCAAGTGCCACTTTTTCTGAAAACATCATTTTGGTCAAATGTGACTGTTTTGGGAAAAGTAAACATGATATTGAAAAAGGAAAACTTTCTATTGGTAGCCAAGTGTTTTGTCTTTTCATAATCGTTTCAATTTTTCAAAACGTCTAATTGTGTGTGAAGTTATGTAAACATAAGTGATCTAATCTTAGGGTGGGGGGGGGGGCTTACTTTTTTTTAACCCTTTATTTCCATGTTGACAGTACTTAATATTATTCTGAAAGCCCACACCCAATAATAGTATCCACCTTGGTAAACAAGTTGCACCCCTTCCCCCTTGGGAGGTTTAGATGTCCGCATTGAGTTATCAACATTTTTCAAATTACGTACCTTTGTGCTGCAAGTCCCTGCTGATGCTAAGTCGAGCCACATTAGAGGGGGAAGAGTGAAAATCACCAACCCTGTCTATGACTTCAAGGTTTATGACTTGGAATTAAGATCACTAGATGGACTTGTTGACCATCATGTCAAGTGTGACCTGTCACATCGAAATACCAATGTTGGAGGCCAGAATCAAATCTGAGTTATTGATATGACTTGAAAGAGCAGATTTTTTAACATCTTTGAAATGATACATGTTGAAGGTAAAAGGACTTTGTAATCACAAGATATGATTTGAAGAAGCATGTTTCTTTCTATTATTTTCTTTATATTTCAGCAAATATATTGGCCTCTATCTCAAAACTGTGTGTGCCGACAACATGTCCTTTTTAAAGGTATATGACCCGATCACTTTTTTGGGCTATGATTTTTTTTCACATTAAGATATTTTGGTATCAGAAGAATCCTCATTTTGGTATCAGAAGAATCCTCATCATGTCTGTAAAATATTAGGGGCCAGAAATGTTTCATTTGAAAATTATAGGCTAAAATGTGGTGAATTACTGCCAAAGGTGGTTAACCACCAACCAGTCTGTGTCCTACTCAATGGGCACATGTCTTTTGACCTTGCGCTTCTAAAAATAGAACCATTGGAGTTATGCAACTCAAACTTTGGAATGCAGCAATTTTAAGGATGACCTTTCATGTAAAATTGAAAACATCAAGTTGAAAATCGGGTCATCTACCTTTAATGTGACTGGTCACAAATGGACCACATAAATTACTGTAAAACCAGAAATGTTTGTGAGTTTCATGAATAAAAACTGACCAATGAACCATGGTGCGCCTAATGTACTTACATGCCTACTTCAGTCTGCACAGTCTGAAGGAGACAGGGGGACGAGGTTGTGTTGGTGTATCGTATTGAACTCACGCTCAAACGATCCACCAACAGAACTACGGTGCGCAGCAGTGTTACGACGCTCTAACCGACTGCGCCACCTCGCCCCTTCAGCCCCCAATAAATGTTGGTTCTGGCTCCGCGCCTGACTTACGCCAAAGCGTATATTAAAATCACACAAGATATATCACTGCACAGAATTATAGTTGAACGAAGTGTGTAGTTATAGGTTTGAACAGCTCTGTACATCTGTGTGACCTTACCTGGAAGTCACAAAGCTTCATTTATCGGTAGAATGAATACATTTATACAAAGAAATACATGAGTTGTTAACAAAAAGTTATATACTCTTTATTAAAATATACTGCAGAAAATTACAACTTGTATTGATTATATATTTTATCACATTGTAAGACAAATTAATAGTCTTTTAGCAAAATATTAACCTTAACCAGTCAGGCTATGTCTTTGGGCATACTTCTGTAATTCCCTATACCAACATTGGTAGTTTGCGTCATTCTTAAAAACCACGCACTATGAATACCCCTGCTTTTGTGTGGAGACCGAGGTTGGTGAGGAGACAAAGTACGAATTTTGTGCCCAACAAATCTCCGCGAAACCCCTAAGATTCGACCCCCGGACCCTTCGATCACCACCACCGCCGCGTCCCTAACCACAGGGCTAAGCTGCCACATGCCCACCTATCAGCTTGGATGATAACGTCATAGAATAAATGCTGTTGCATTCCACAGTAAACCAACACCGCAGGTATCTTGGGAAATTCATGATTGTTTTGTGGAAACTATTAGTATCACTTGCTTGTAACTTTTACATGCAGTAGATAAGGGCAAGTAGAGATAGTTCTGACATTTTCAGCCTAATAGCATGTTTCGTTTTTATTTTATAACCATTCATGTGCCAAAAAAGACCAAATTTGGGTCTCGTTATCCTGACACGACAAAAAAAAGGTAATTTTAATCCTCACTTTTCAAGAAAACTGAATGATAAACCCAGTAAAAATGATTATAGTACAAAAACAAATGGTCAGCACCCATCAAAACCATAGAAAGAATTAATGTTAGTTTATTTGTAAAGCTACTAACAGCCTTTCTTCATTTTTGCAATAACGGTCAAACATGTATGTCAAACATTTACCAAAACTTGCAGATCACCTCCTGTATTAATGCTGATATTGCACAATGTTCCAATTACCTACACATATGTCAAAAGAGTTAGGTACTCTGATATTTTTAGGAATTATAGCCCCGGGGGGGTCACTCACATATAACAGTGCGTCGCATCCGCGTTAATAAAAACGTCGAAAATGGGTCGGATTTTGAGTATATAGCGTCGTCGACGTTTTTTAAAATAAGGGGTCATTTTTTGGCTCTTTCGACGTTTAGGGGTTCATTTTCAAACCATAGTTTTCGCCATAATGGGTCAAATTTTCTGGGTATAAATCGGCCGGTAAAAAGACGTCTGTTTTCGTGCAACCCCTCTGAACTAATACGGGAACTAATATCATCCTCACACAACAACGCGAAAGCAAATGCCTCACGGAAATGTATATGTGGCGTCTGTCTGATATTGGCATATTGGACACGTGAAACGTGCGTATGAGACTATTGGCCATCGCTGGTTCCCGGGCTGGTTCCCACTCTCAATATTTCGCGTATACCGGCCGATGAACGAAGCTGCAAGTCACATGGAATCGGGCATGGAATAAATATAAATTCTACACGGAAAATACCCGGGAAATATTCCAAAGTAAAACGTCGGTAAGTACACACAGTTTTGCTTACTCATAAAAGTATAAAATGGAAGGGATATCATGAATAATTGTGCATTGAAATGTACTATGAGTTTTCTCATGAAATGTATTTTGACGGCGTTTTGCTGCACTCCCGGGTTGCACTAAACCCTCAAGTTGATTATTTCAATTGATATTGTATTCAGTTCACAAGAATTGTGTCATATAAATGTTATAATGCTACATGTATTATCTCTACACATTAAAAAAAGGAACTCAGACATGAAACATTAACAATACGACTGAAATAAGTCTCTTTTTTTTGCTGTCATGATTCAAAGTTTTATTACGCCATTATGGGTATGAAATGATAACACTTGACGCCATTACGCCATTATGGGTATGAAATGATAACACTTGACGCCAATAAGGGTATCAAATTAACTTCCACCAGTTACGCCAATATGGGTCAGTTTTGAGGGTTGATTAACAAGCATGGGTAGCACTTTTATATGTGAGTGACCCCCCCGGGATTATAGCATGTCAACTTTTTTAATTACAGCTTTTAGAATGTAACACTAACAGTCCAAAATGTATGTCAATGTTTGACCGTTATATATTTTCTAAATTATACATGTTATAGGTACCAGCTAGTATTGAAAATGGTTTGCAGTGAAGAAACTAGTGTATAAATTATTTCTTGAAAGTGAACATTATAAAATATTTCAGTTTCACCACTGAAAGAAATTTATGTATTTCAGTTTAATGTCACATTATAACGGTCAAACATTGACATACAGGGGTAAACTAAAATGCTTGTTACAGTTCAGGTAATTATCAGTCAGTGATGTAAATGGTTTTAAAACAAAAACTCAATAGAAATCCATTTGATAAAATAATTTTAAAAAGTGTACATATGTAACATTTTGAGTCTCAGCCTTGAAATGGTAAATAACGGTCGAACACTGTGAAAACAGGTATGTCAATGTGCGACCGTTATATTTCCCATAGACTTGCTATAGGCCAATTTTAAAAGTTTCAGATAGAGAGTTGAAATTTACCCAACTATCTCTCTATTACAAGTGAAAAGGAGTTCTTAATGTTAAAATTATGAAATCAAAGAATATTTTGCTCTATTTGTGTTTGAATATTTTGACATTTTTCAGGATTTGGTGTTGGTTTACTGTGGAATTGCCCATATACGTATACATTGTTTTTGGCCAAAGTGAATCGTAGTGTCTAGGAAGGACCTTAATTCACCGTTTATCGGGCAAAATGTTATGATTTGGCATGGCTGGCCACATACATTCCCTTACCGAAGTGTCAGGCCTGAATTAAGCCTGAAATTAGTTGTTCAAAAAAGGCCTGAAATAATTAGCATTGCACTTAACCAGAAAAAAACCCGAAATATTTAAATTAGATAAGCATGAAATGTTAAATTCAGGCCTGAAATATTAGCCATAATTTAGCCTGAAATATTAGCCATAAATTTAGCCTGAAATATTAGCCTGAAATATTAGCCTGAAATATTAGCCTGAAATATTAGCCTGAAATATTAGCCTGAAATTTTAACCTGAAATATTAGCCAGAATTTTAGCTAGAAATATATCATGTGCTTTACACATGCAAACAGCATGGTTTATAGATGCCAGTTGCCAGTCATTTTCCGGTCTTTTGCCAATTGCCAGTGTGGTTTCTCTATGGCTCTATGATGCATCCTTGTAATAGCTGCATGTAAATGAGTGTTTCATATTGCAAAAGAACATATATTCACCATGCAGCTTGCCAAAAAATAAAGTTCGTCACTAAAAAATCTTGAATTCAATAATTAACCCATTATCTGATAGGCCTTGCAGGGTTGCTCTATTATGAAAGAGAACATAGTCATAAAATGTTCAACAACATACAGTATAGGAAATCATGTAAAGGCCTATAAACCAGTGGTTCAAAATGAAGCTACAATGTAGTTTAAAAGTATAATAAGCTTTTATAAGCTTATACTTTTCAACTATAGCTTGATCATAACTATAAAAGCACACATACCTGACAAAACCAAAGAACAGCATTGTTAAAAATCACTCAACAACTAATGATGATCAACTGGATCATACATGCCCTCAAAGTAATGCAGTCACACAACTCCTTTCCTTAAATGTATTCACTTTATTCACACTAGTTCCAACATGTCCCAACTGATATCAGCCATTTTTGAATATGATAAACATGACTGTTCAAGGCCTTGAGGTTAAAGGTTATAAAACAGATCATGTGACATTAGTAGCCAGAATTTTTATTTTGGTTATTGTATTATTAACCTGAATACAATTCTGGCTTATGTCTTAACCAGAATATAAAAATCTGGCCTATGTCTTAGACAGAATACAAATTCTGGCTAAGGTTCTTGGCCAGAATAAAAATTCAGGCTAATGCCTTAACCAGAATTTAAAATCTGGCTTATTCCATGGACAGAATACAAATTCTGGCTAAGAAATTAGCCTGAAATTGGCTTCATGGTATGATTCATGCTTATTATTAACCAGAATTTATATTCTGGTTAATTAATTAGCCTGAACATTATTTCTGTTTAAATTCATGCTAAATAAGCCTGAATATTAACCAGAATTTTTATTCTGGTTAATTTATTAGCCTGAAAGTTATTTCTGTTTAAATTAATGCTAAATAAGCCTGAACGTATGGTAAGGGTTACTTCATCTGAATATCTATCTAGCCCCTTTATTCTAAACAATTTTCCCATACATTATTATCATTCAGGGTTGTTACGTACCTTATATGGCTATAGATGGTGTGACCGGTGACGTCATGTATTTACAAATGGGACACCCTCTGTTGATTTCCTCCAGGCAGAATATACAGTAAAGTTAATGAAGACAACATGAAATTTCTTTCTAATGAATTGTAAAACTCATTTTTTTTAAAAATAAATTGTGAAATGCGATAGCTTATAGCATTCCTAAGCAAGTTTAAAGACAGTTTTGATAACAATTTGCTGTGAAACCACAATCTAGTTAGAAAACCTGATGTGGCCTATGTAAACTATAGGAACTCTTGCCCGGTGTGTTTTGTCTCAAATCAACAGAGGGCGTCCTAAATGTAAACAACGGTCACCTCATCTATAAACTTAATACTCTAATAATTTCTGATACTATAGTAAATCATGAATATTGGTCGATCGGTTTCAAATTTGGACCTACTCCAATTGATATCAGAGGAACCCCATTTGACCAATCATGACGTCGCAGCATCGTTTAGATGCTATTGATTTGTCCGCCATAAATGACGGCAAATCTCTGAAATATACTCATCGGTGAATAATATGCGTACATGTATGAATTTTAAAATAACGGGGCAATTGCACGTTATTCAAACATGCCATCTTAACAATTGACACATATTAATAACCAGCTTTGTAAGATTACAGATACTACCCTGTATATATGAGAATTGGAGGAAAAATAGATTTGGACGGATGGGCGAGGGCCAATTTGAATTTGAGCACCCTCGTAGGGGCCATGGGTAATATAGGGATGACATGAAGGATCGAGTCTAGGAAATAACCATATCACTACCTGTAATGCTGCTATGCGTAAACCGACAAAGGAAAGACAAACAAAATGTCTGAAAAACAATTCAAATTCCTATCTCAACCCCCCCCCCAAAAAAATAATAATAATAATAAAATAAAATAATAATAATAATAAAAATAAAATAAAAAAGTCCATAACAGATGGGACATCTGAAAATGACAGCGTATGATATAAAGTACTGTAAAAGAGGTAATTTTCGTGTGATTAATTGTTCATGCTTTGACGATTTTAACTGTTCTGCATGTTTTTAATTTCGTCATTTGTAGCTTCATCACATAGACCATTATGCAACAGAAATATATTTGCATGTTAAAAGTTCGCAGTGGCTATCTTCTTCGATCATGAAAAGCATACAATTCCATGCATGAATTATTACTGATTACTGATTAATTGCTTAATGATACCTTGGACGATATATTATTGTTTAGGCAAGTCTTCATCCATCAGTCAGAATAATCAAATCTGTAAAAAACAAAGAACAAACAAAAAAAAAACAAATAAATATTCGCACACAGAAGATATCTTGAGCAACACCATACATATATACATAATCACGGCAGCCTAAGCGTTAATTTCCATATACTACCAAATATATCATGATAGGGGCTCTTTTGTTCACATCCGGCGAGGTGAACTACGAACGCTGCCAGAATGAGCATGTTTCAAAAACAAATGGCATTACAAAGTGCTCAACAAAAGAAAGTCGTACACTTTGTTTAGGTCATTTAAAGTAACTTTCGATTATTATTTTACCAAACAGACTAGATAGACATTTGGATGAATCTTAACATAACACCTAGCAACAAAGATAAACCATGATTAGCACCATTTAAAGAAAATAAGTCACTTTTCAAAAGTCACATTTTCAATACACTACGCGGGAGGATACTGTTATAACCAGGATGGACCGGCGGGCAATCAATCACACAGTGCAGCTGTTTCTCCTTTCCATAAAAATCCCTTTACATTCATATCCCTCATCCATGCATGACACTTTGAATTTGAATTAGCCTGCGCATTGAGGGGAAATGTGCAGCGATCAACACGGGACTGGTACAGCTTATGTGGTTGTTAGCAATTGTTGTTTTCTTCCGCGTAGTGTATTGAAAATGTGACTTTTGAAAAGTGACTAATCCGCAACCAACTTGACAACATAAAGGATGTTCGCGTTGAAATCGCAATGATTTTTTTTCTCCAACCAATTCCGGACAAAATAGGCTAAATATCATATAATGTGCCCTGATTTGCTTTTAAGGATATGATATCACATTTTGAGCTACGTATGATATCGGTGTCACTGATCGGTCAATCAGCAACCAATTTGACGACAAATAGCGTTGCCGTTGACATCACACAAGGAAAAACTTTTTTTCTTCTTCTACCAATTAGGGACTAAATAGACAAACTATCATATAATGTGACTGCCCTGATTTGCTTTTTAGGATACGATATCACATTTTGAGTTACGTATGATATCGGTGTTACTGATCGGTCAATTCGCAACCAATTTGACGACAATGACGTTCACATTGAAATCGCAAAACCTAATCGTGTTTTTTTCTTCTCCAACCAATTCCGGACAAAATAGGCTATATATCATATAATGTGCCCTGAATTGCTTTTCAGGATATGATATCACATTTTGTGCTACGTATGATATCGGTGTCACTGATCGGTCAATCAGCAACCAATTTGACGACAAATAGCGTTGCCGTTGACATCACACAAGGAAACACTTTTTTCTTCTTCTACCAATTAGGGACTAAATAGACAAACTATCATATGTGCCCTGATTTGCTTTTTAGGATACGATATCACATTTTGAGTTACGTATAATATCTGTGTCACTGATCGGTCAATCCGCAACCAATTTGATGTCATAAATGACATTCCCTATGAAATCGCAAGGAAAAACAGTTTTTTTACCGACCAATTCAATAGTGGACAAACTAGCCATATGCTACAGTATCTTCATATAATGTGCCCTGATTTACTTTTTAAAGGACGATATCACAGTTTGAGCTACGTATCATATATCAGTATCACTGCACGGTCAATCCGCAACCAATTTGAGAACATAAATGACATTCGTGTAGAAATCTCAAGGAAAAATGTGGTTTTTTTTCAACCAATTCCGAAAAAATAGGCAAATATCATATAATGTGCCTTTATTAAACCGGGCTTTATTTGCTTTTTATGATACGAATTTGAGCTACCTATAATCAGTAACAGATTTGTGATCAAAAGACATTTGTTGTACTAGATGCCCTAGCACCATAAACATGATTATGGGTGGTTAAAATCTCGGATTAGAAATATCAAACTCAAAGTCAGAAGTTGTAAGCTTAAAATGGTAAGTAAGCTTACTACAAATTCATTCATTGGTTAAACTGAAACTGGCCAAAAATCACTCAAAAATAATAATGCAGACAAAAATCAGTTGCAGACCTGTTCTAGAGATAACTCTCTGATGGATCAATTGGAAAACAATTTCTCAAAACATTACGTAATAATAATACATTTCCTATATAAGACGAAAATCAACGTATTTTTCATATGGCGGAAGCATACGAAATAAACCTTCCGTCTACCAAAAATTAAACTCCAAAATTCACCGTATGAGTCAAATCGAGTCTCAACTTGATCTAAGATTATGAGCTGTTTTTAAAAGTGTAATAAAAATGTAGTACACGCCCGGAGTACACGGCCCTTTAATCTATAGGTAATGAAGAAGACAACTGCGATCTATCACGCAAATCCACTTCAACATTTCACGAAAAGTTCAATACGATGACACAGCTACATGTAGCCTATTAGGTAGGCGTTGTAACTGGTACTTATACCGAACATTGTATGGGCGGCCAATGAGGTTAAATTGATTGAATATAGTCTAAAATCGGGGTAAAAAAAGATAAATTATAATTTTGTAATGACTACTAATTTGCAATAATGAATTATAATTAACATGAATATGAATGATCCGGATTGAACTGAAATGGTCCAGGTTGAACCGAGATCAGTGGCGTAACAGAGGTTGGTTGTCAGGGGGGGGGGGGGGGGGCGGCACAGCCCAAAAAATTATGGTTAGAATAATTCCGTCCCGGAATTTTTAAAAGGTTGCCCCAATTTTTTTCCCATTCAGTCACCTCGTGAATTTCACGTAGGTCAGGGCTGTCAACTTTTGGGATTCGCTGGGAGGGAGAGTCCAAAAAAATCGCACGGTCCAAAAAAAATCGCACAGTCCAAAAAAATCGCACAGTCCAAAAGGTAGGCCTACAGCCAAGGGCGGTGCCAGGTTATTTGTATAGGGGATGGGGGAAAAATCAAGGTTAAAAAACTGAAATAGTGAGTAACTATTGTGAGTAACCAAAGAGGGGCAAAGCACCGCCCTCCGCGGTAACTAACGCGGACAGGGGGGAGTCTGAGGGGGATGTGCCGCCCTCATAATTTTGAAGATAAAAATCAATTCTCGAACCCATTTGGGCAATTTGGTGTGTACTTTTGACCGATTTTCTATTGAAATGCCATCATTTCCAATCAATATTGGCTTTTTATCTAAGTTAGACAGCTATTTCATTATATGCTATGCGAGAAAAAGGAAGTTGTGCAAAAAGATGATTTTTTTTCTTGATTTAAGTAGTATAGATCATTGGTTCCTAACCTCTTTGGCCCACGACTCAATCAGACATATTTGGTCAGAACCCAGACCCCCAAAATGAATTGCGAAAAAATTATCCCGATTGATTAAAACTGAAACTGTTAAGTCATATGATGCGAGCGTAGCGAGCAGAATTTTTTTGCGTAATTGAACGGTTCTTTTGGGTTTTTCTAAGCGTTTTTAGAACGAAATATGAAAATGGTTCCCCTAAAAGCTATATATATGACCCCTCTCTTTAGGTTCGTTATTTATTTATTTTCCGACCATGATTTTCCATACTATTTTCGACGAATTGGGTTTTTGATTTCCCCGCTTGACGAAAGAATTTTACTAAAAACCTCTTAATTTCCTCCGAATAAGTATAATCCCAACCCCACTCGAATGAATTTAGTTCCGGGTTACCTGTTTCCGGAAAACATGAGCGCGAAGCGCGCGAATTTTGTTCCTATATACTCAGTTCTGGCTATATAATTAATGTGTATTTTGTTTTGAAATGGGCTTTTAGAATGATATTTCTGGACATATGCACGCATAGCACACGAATATAAATGTTCTTGCATACGTACTCATTCATAATATTTGTAAAGAATATGGTTTCGATTCCTTCGACTGAAGCCTTGAAATTTGATAGAATTAAATATATAAACCCATGCAATGTCTATCTGTCAATTTCTAAGGGGTGCATGCCCCTCCAAGCTGGATTATATCAGCCACCCCCCCCCCCCCCCCCCCCCAATTTGGACACGCCACTGATATCCCAAGTGGGTGCAACTAGGCCTTTTCAATATACCGATAGACATCTGTTTTCCTTTCCTCTCTTCTTTCCCTTTTCTTTTCTTTTCTTTCCTTTTTCTTTTCTTTCCCTTTTCTTTTCTTTCCCTTTTCTTTTCTTTCCCTTTTTTATTTGACTTATTTTTGAGGCGGGAGTTTATATATGCTATGCGGGAGTGCGGGAGAAAGAGTGTCTATGCGGGAGACTCCCGCCTAATGCGGGAGAGTTGACAGCCCTGCGTAGGTGTGTGTGTGGGGGGGGGGAGGGTCAAAAAACTTCACAAAATCGCACGGTCACAACATTTCGCACGGTCACAAAATTACGCAAGGTCACAAATTTCGCACGGTCACAAAATTTCGCACAGTAACAAAATTTCGCAGTACAAAAAACACAACAGTCAACAATGTGTTGACTGTTGTGTTTTTTGTACGGCGACATTTTCTTTCTTTCTTTCCCTTTCTTCTTTTATTTCTTTCCCCTTTTTTTCTCCTTTTCCTTTTTCTTTTTCCTCCCTTTTTCCTTTCTCTCTCTCTTTTCTTTCCCTTCCCCTCCATTTTTCCTGGTGGGTAGGTTTGAATTTCCTGCTGAGCACCTTCAGGGGGGGCACTGTGCGACCCCCCTACCCCCCCCCGGCTGTTACGCCACTGACCGAGATAACCGAGATGATTCAAGAGGATCCCAAATTAATCATGAATATTCATATTACTTATTAATATTCATTATAAAAAAGTTATCATTTATAAATCTCTAACAAATTCCAAGTATATATTCAATATATTTAACCCCATTGGCCGCCCATACAATGTTCGGTATAAGTACCAGTTACAACGCCTACCCAGTTTAATATTCACTGGCGATGATATATCAATCTCTCGTCCAATCAAAACCATCGACACGGATGGCACACTTCTCGTCCATCAATTATGAGCGTATGAAAGTATCGTTTGGCATATTATACCAGTGACACCAATTAGGTTTTCTGTGCAAAGTGACACTCGGAACGGAGCCATACATAACGCGTACCAATTCCAAGCCTATATATGCTAGTTCGCCTTGGCGAACAAGCAAAAAAGACCCATCATTTGGCTTTCATTCAAATTAAGAATTTTAAAAATCAACCTTTGCGTTATTATGTTGCACTAATTTTAGTGAAG
The DNA here is from genome assembly GCA_035610835.1 of Ophiura sarsii. NCBI lineage: Eukaryota > Metazoa > Echinodermata > Ophiuroidea > Amphilepidida > Ophiuridae > Ophiura > Ophiura sarsii. The sequence continues at coordinate 33,586,793 of CM069458.1, forward strand.
CCTCCAATTTTATAGCCAATTCACGGAACGGTCGAATTATCAAGCCATTCTTCAGTGTATTCCAATGTGCAAATTCAGCTACGATGCATCTTTTCAGTGTTTTCCCCAAGAAGCAAATTTACAAAAGTTGTTAACTTAAAAAAATTGCAATAAAATCACTGTTTGTGGAGCAAAAATTGTCAAATTTGATATCATTTAAGAAAATGACGAACAATACACCTACATCGCCATCATGGCTGTCAACTAACCCTAACCTCAATGTATTAATGGAAAATAAACTTCTCGTAAGGTTGACATAGGTTTTAGCGCAAGGTTGACATCAAGAAATCGATCTTTGTGTCGGTTAGAAATCGGCAAGGTCATTCATTGATAGCGATACCTGCGTGCTGACTGTACAGAAAAGTTTTAGTAGCATGAACCCCTCAAGGCACAGACTCCCCTGTGCTGGGGGTGGGGTTGGGTTCTAAGAATCACGGAACATGTGGAGCTATATTCCATTCCCAGGTAAACAGTGTTCATTCAAGCAAATCAATCATAAAATAGTTTATGCCCTTAGATAGTTGAAACTCATCAGGAACATTAATATCCGGGATTAATATCCATTAAGTCTTTCTACAACGTGGCCTTTCCAATTATTCAAATGCTTTGTACTTCTGACAACTATTATTGATGCCATGGTGACAGAAATTCAAATTAATTCATCAATATCGACATAATTCCACCTAAATCGATCAATGAGGATGGTCGTATACAGAACAGACATTGTCAATTTCTTAAGGAATATTTGCAGGATGAGGTTTTGGACATTGTATACACTTCTTGGGTATGTAAACTATGCACAAGAAACATAATTATGATTAATGTGTCTGAGGAGGCAATGTATCACAGACAACACAACAATATTAAACATGGGTTCATGGTCTTTACCATCATGTTATTGTTTGCTGTAGAAGTATAGTTATATAATGGAATTAATAACCATGGTGAGGTGTCCAAACAATTTGCACAATATCTAATACCTGAAACGAATATTCAGGTATATTCTTCTCAGCTAATACCTATTTGAATCTACCGCCCTCCACTAGAAATTACTTTGGCATTTTTACTTGTTCCAATACCAAAGAAGATTTTAAAGACACCACCACAATGCATTGTGTTTTTGCAAAATGCCCTAATTCTGGTCTCCAATTTGTCTCGGTTCTTATCTATAGACATATACACACAATCATGGCTACATAGCAATACCATAAATGTGTTCAACTTGCACTACGCCAGGTGTGTGCAGCTGCAACATGCGCTAAAAGTTGCTCACATTCCATTCATGTGGCTTTTGCAAAATGCCCTAATTCTGGTCTCCAATTTGTCTCGGTTCTTATCTATAGACATATGCACACAATCATGGCTACATAGCAATACCATAAATGTGTTCAACTTGCACTACGCCAGGTGTGTGCAGCTGCAACATGTGCTCAAAGTTGCTCACATTCCATTCATGTGGCTTTTGCAAAATGCCCTAATTCTGGTCTCCAATTTGTCTCGGTTCTCATATATAGACATATGCACACTATCATGGCTTCATAGCATGTTCATCGTTGGGGCTATTAGTAGGCATAGCACAATGCACACACATATAGTCTGCGCCACTGGGAGTATAACACCAGTGAACAACAACATATGAAGAGCTGTGTTGCATAAAGCCCTACATCCACTTCTACCTGTTACTCATTTTGCATTATTGAATGGATGGCTATTCAAAATGTGGAATGTTGTTTGTATTGTTGCCTCAATTGGCGTGCATGGATGAACTAATCCAAGTCATGAAGACAGCCATGGAATATTTGGATTAATTAATCATGCAAAATGAGTAACATGTAGGAGTGGTCTGTAAGCCCTTATTCAAAACAATCTTTTCATATAATGTATGCAGCTCCACTTTGAAAAACACCCCTATATAAAATTAATTATCCTCACAGTAGGCACTCCATGTAGGGCAGTGAACTTGCCATATATGGATAGTCATGACCTTGGACTATATAACCTTGATCCAGGTATAAATACTTATCATCCGTTTTTTTAGTTATGACTGTTTTTACCAATTTTCGAAATTTGCTCTGAACTTGAATATATTGGGCCAATTTAAATAAACCTAACCTGAGATATTGTACTAAACACTTCAATCCATTTAGTGATATGCTCAGATTTTGCATCCTTTGAGTGCCTACTGTGAGGAAAAGACTGATAATTTAAATATGGGTATTTAAGAAATGGAAAAGCTTGTTTAATTTCTAAATCCATCAATATTTGTCAATCAAATTGGGTATACATGTTATATATCTATTACCGATCACTCTTATGATGGGAAAAAAATTGTCGGACATTGCTCATTTGCATATTAATGACTTGAATAGATAATTAGCTAATTTGCATATTTAATGAGCTTATGAAACTAAATTATAGTTTAAAAGATTGGGTATCGTACAGTTAGCCATAATACCAAGTTTGATTGCAATACACCATTCACATCTGGATTTATAACAGTTACGCATATTAATTAGCTGGACTTAGTCACTTTTTTGATTGCGGTCAGTAAAACTGGTCAAAATGACCAATTTCACTAGCTTATTTTAGCTTAATGCAATATAATTTTACCATATTTTTTAATTTAACATGGTATATAGATATTCAATTGTTAAAGAAATATGTGTAAATGGTGTTTTGAATGTTACATTATTAACAAATTGAGCTCTCTAAATCCTGATAAATTATATTTGTGGGCATTGTTACTGTTTTTGGCAGGTTTTCGGCCATTTTCCGAGTATCTCAAAACACAGTACCACAAGAATGCATTGACCGATTGTCATAATTCTTTTTGGAAAATAAATCTTTCATTGCAATCTTTCATTTGAATCCAATTTTGTACATGTCTCAATCATTTGAATGTTATGTGTGCTATGCCTACTATTAGGTTCTGTTAACATCAATGAATAAATTAGTTATCAGTGTTCCTTTTTCTTATTTTTAAAACTTAAAAAGAGCTCGACAAATGCATCGTGTGAAAAAAGCATCAGTTGGCTGGTGTCCGCGCAATGCATTGTGGGAAGACCTTAAAATCTTCTTTGTTCCAATACAAAAAGTGGTCACATGATAAAAGAGTTTAACTCAAACAATTGATGATGATGTTGAGATGGTATTTAGCTTAAAACCATGTTTAAATACGAACAAGAATTAAGCATTCACTCATGCAAATTGATTTTATTAAATGAATCAATTTAAAGAATCAGAAGACTGATGTATCATTGCTATGGAGATAGCCATTTGTTAGAAACAAAACAAATTATACATTATGATGGTCCTTTTTATTACCAACAGACTGGAAAACTTTAATAATATAATAAATAGTTCCAATTGAACAACTGATGTCAAATAATTACCTATCATACCTTGCCCTTACATTGATGGCAGACAAACTATATAATGACTAATTAAGCAGTCACTCATGTGAATCTAATTAAATTAATAAAATGAAGCAATTTAAAGAATATGACCAGTGATTAAGTAGTAATTATATATCATTGCTATGGAGAAATTCATTTGTTTAATGTTTAAAAAATAAATCATCATATTATAGTCATTTACTATAACTTTAATTACAATGTACAGTTTGCACTCTGCAACTTGACCATAGATCAAATAAGCAGGGGGAAAAGCAGACCTGTTGTCAGTTTTTCTGCAGGATTTTGGCGATGGAACTTTGGAAAATATACACTTTGATGCTATTTGGTAAGAGATACAAAGTACAATCACTTTTTCAGCGCCCATTCAGCGCCCACTGAAATCATTTCTGAAGCCTGTACTGGTATATGTCCATTACGCTCGCTCGGTGCAGAGATCAACTTAATTTCTAGCAAGGTCACTGTATCCCTGATATGAACTGCGTTATCCAAGTACAGTGTGAGATTAAGCCAGGCAAACATCCATATAAACTTGGTTTCGGTTGGTTCACCTTTTGTCAATGAACTCTTATAACACAACCCTGTCACCCAATCACATCAGTAGACATGGCTGATTTTAGTATATAATATATATGCACAGCTGGGACTTTTTACAGGCATCCGGTAGACTGCACTAGGCCGAAGTACTCACTATGTATTAGTACCTTTATATCATCAAGTCCATCATCAATCATCAACTTTTAATTTTGGGATTGTATATCCGTGTATCGGGTTAAAACTATACTGTCCTTATTCCTCCTTATCCTACAAGTAAAATGGATGGAACACTGTTATCTATGATACTTAGTAGCCCACATTATTTAGCAGTTTGCATTAGAACTTTCTTTCTTTGCAGTCAATATGCTATACACATCTGAACAATACTCATACTCCCATGGATAATATCGAAAACAGTATACAATGTCTGTAGTGTACTGTTGAACTAAGGAGTTGTTATAGTTAACTTTATTTAATATGATAACTCTTTGGTCAAACCAATGCCTTGGTCAAACACACTACACAAAGTGAACTCCAATACGGTTAATAGGTCAACTGGTATACTGACAGACATAATACACGTTGTGTATGGCTAGTCACCAGTGAAATACCGTATAGAGTGTGTACAAAATGCAATATAACATGTATTTTCATGGAACCATTACATTAAAAGTACAGAACTGCAGCAGGTTTTCCAGTTGTATAAATTCATAAATTCATGAAATGAATGTATTTATTCATATTAATTATAAATTAACTAAATAATAAATGTATTAATCATTAAGTTTATTAATTATTAAAATAGTTCTTGAATGAAATTAATTAATATTAATGTATGAATTAATTAATTCATAAATTCATGGACTTTATGTATAAAATCATATTATTAATTAACTTAATAAATTAAGTAATAAATAATAAATAGTTAATAAGTTAATAAGTTAATAAGTTAATAAGTTAATAAGCTAATAAGTTAATATAAGCTAATTAGTTAATAAGTTAATAAGTTAATAAGTTAATAAGTTAATAAGTGTATAAGTTAATAAATTAATACATTAATATATTAATAAATTATTACATTAATACATTAATACATTAAACTCATCAATTTAAGTAGTTACTTTATTTAAAAGTAAGCCCCCCCCCCAAAAAAAACCAAACATAATAAAAATCAACAACTACAATAGCATGAAAATGTTGAACATGTTGAAGAAGATTCGTGGACCTCTAATTTGGTCACCCGGGCATCTCAGCAGCATGGCAAAACAAATGAAGCAGTTCAGTGAAAGACGTTACATGACTTTGATGTGATAGGTCTGTTCTTAAAGGTGGATGTTCGGATCACCCTTTTTTACCCATCAACATATTTTGATATCAGAAGAAACTCCATATTTTTCTCATTTCTCTGAAAATGTTTGAAATGTTTGATATGTTCCATTTATGCGTTATAGCCCAAAATGCAGTGAGTTATTGATAAAGGTGGTTAAAGGTAGACGTTCTGATTGCTTGCCCGATTTTCAACTTGATGTTTTCTATTTTACATGAAAGGTCAAGGATACACCAAAAAACAGAGGCCCGATTCAGTGAGAAACCAAAACCATCATGGTAACGGTCAGTTTGTGTACTCAATGGACATATTTCATGTCACCTGATGCTTCTATGATAAGAACTATTGGAGTTATCCAACTCAAACTGTGAATTACAAATATGTTAAGGATGACTCTTAGTAAATCATGCCAATTGTGGCAATATTTTGTGTATTTGGGCCGATGGCCTCATGTACTTGGAAATAAAACTAAACTAAACTAGTCATGTATATTATAGAAAACATAAAATTGAAAACCGGGCCAGATATCGGAACACCATTAACATACATGTTGCAAGGTGTGACTGGTAACACCTTTCACTTCTCTTAAAGGGGCACTAAGAGATGTGTTGGAGGCTGCGCCCTCAATTATGATAAAAACTGGGATTAGTATATTTTTATATGAACTTACACCTATAAGGATTAAGAAAAATCAGCCCTCTTTGTACAAGAAAACGTCGATTCAAAAATGCTCGTAGAGCCGCAACGAGCATTTTACGTCTGACAGTATCCCCCTGCAATACGCGTGATACATAACGTGAACCATATTTGCATAGAGGGCGTCTTTCAATAAATAGCGATGATATTGTTTTTAATCAAGTTTTGCTGTGTTTTTGTTAGTAGAAACAACAATAATGGCAATTTTTAATGTTCATCTTGAATTCTGAAGTAAATTTTTAAACATTTAAAATTTTCAACACCACTTAATGTCCCTTTAAAGAGCCGCATAGTAGGCCAGGCCAAATATGCTTCAGGCAAGTTGCTGCATGTGTCAGGGACTAGTGCATTGATGAGTGTTGACGTATTATTAACCATACTCACAAACCACAAGGTTACTGGGTTCATCATGTTGTCTGCATAGTCAGCGTGCAGGCAGGAGCAAGTCTGTGTTTACAAGTTTTGACCTTATTTTGTCCTCAAATATTTATGTTAGCCAACTTAGCCAATTATAAAACCATAAAAGTGTCACCAAGCCACTTAAACCAAACCGCCAATCCTACACATGTTTACCACTCAAGTTGATATGTTCCAGGTTTTTAAGCAGGCCTTTAAATCACATTTTCCTCTTCATCCTTAAATGTACACCCCTTCTGAGCGCTGTTTGTCTTTTTAAGACTCTTCTTGTTATGATTATTTTCCAATTATAATGGGTCTGATATGATAAAATTCATCAAATTATGTCTGGACTTATTTGTTTATATATGAAGTGCATTTCTGCATATTGCAGGAATATAAAACTCAAGAAGTGATGTGATCAGGCCCGTGTGAATAGGCCTAAAGATGGGATATATCTCCATCGCTATGTACCAGTATTACAAATTATGTTCAATAATCAAATTGTCATTTTGATTTTATTTTTGTATATAAAATAAATTGTTAATCAAATAAGCACGGTAAAGTGGAGTGGTTGTATTTTTTATGGAAAATGTTGGCGAAGTAACTGGAAAATATGTTTTGGGGGAATGTGTCTATGCGGCGCAAACATTATGTGGAAGTTGTGTGATAAAATCTGGAGAAATTCACAATGGCCCACAGACTGGGGAAGAGCAGTCTTCACTCCCTATTCCCAAGAAAGGTAGCATCAAGGAATGCTCAAATCACCGCACCATCAGCTTAATCAGCCACGCCAGCAAAGTTCTCCTGAAAATCATCAATAATAGGATGAAACAAAGGCTTGAAAACGAAATAGCAGACGAACAAGCAGGTTTTCGAGCTGGACGGGGCACAAGAGACCACATAGTAAATATAAGGAACATCATTGAAAAATGCAGAGGTCACTCAATTCCACTGTATCTGTGCTTTATTGACTATATCAAAGCGTTTGACTGCGTCTGCCATCAGAAGTTATGGAACACAATGAGAGGGATGGGTTTCCCCAACCATGTTGTGAAACTCATAAGCAAGCTCTATGAACACCAAGAGTCTGCAGTCAGGACCAGCAGAGGCGACACAGACTGGTTCCAAATAGGCAGAGGTGTCAGACAGGGCTGCATTAAATTTGTCTCCTCAACTTTTCAACATCTATGCTGAACAAATAATGCGTGATGCCATCACAGAACTCCGGGGAGGCATCATTATAGGCGGTCGGCGGATAACCAACCTAAGGTACGCGGATGACACAACCCTCATCTGTAAAAGCAAAGCAGAGTTGTTAGACCTTCTAAATCAGTGAAGATCAAAAGTGAGGACAGGGGGCTGAGGCTGAACACCGAAAAGACAAAGATCATGGTAATTGATGGAAGTCAGAATGATGATGATGTTCTCTCTGGATGAGGAGGTGATAGAACAAGTGAAAAAGCTTGGAATTTCTGGGCTCCATCATCAACAACAAAGGTGATTGCTCACAGGAGATTAAACGAAGACTTGCAATTGCTCGTGGCACTGTCCAGTCAATGACCAAGCTCTGGAAAAGCAAACTCTCCTCATCATTAAAAGTATGCCTGCTTCGATCCACAGCCTTCGCAATTGCAACTTACGGCGCCGAATCATGGACAATGAGATTGGCAGACAAAAAGAGGCTAGATGCTTTTGAGATGCGGTGCTACCGCAGGATCCTTAGAATAGCATGGACATAGAGGATGACCAACGCATGGGTCATGTCCTGGAGAAACTTGATGTAAAACAATCACTACGGGCCAAAGTCATCTCCAGAAAGCTGTCAAATTTCGGTCACATCACCAGACACCAATGCTTGCAAAAAAACATAATCCAGGGCATGGTAGAGGGGAGAAGAGGGAGAGGAAGACCTACAGCTAGTTGGCTAGATGACATCAAGCAAGTTACAGGAAAATCCATAGCAGAGGCTACCAGATCTGCTGCCGACCGTAGACTATGGCGTCTCATCATTCGGACCACACCAGCATTTATATATGCCACGTGACCAAAGAAGAAGAAGAGCAATTATTTTAATGGGGTCTATTAAATATTATTATTATAAAATTCATAAAATCATGTTGGGACTTATTTTGTTTACAGGTAGTACCTTTCTACATGTTTTTTTAATTTCTTTTTTTTAAAACTATATTGCTTGAAACTTTGGAAAAAAGTGACCGACCATACACAAAGAACTTATTTTTTTCGTCGCCTTATACAGCTAAATATAAAGAATTTCTCTCTAAAACCCAGGTGAATGACCATAATTACAGACACATTTGACGCAAGAGTCCTATGGCATCAATGTGCGCACGGACGGAATACCATTTTAACAAAAGGATATTGAACTGCATGAATGTTACATTAGAAAAAAATTGTGTTCACACGAGGCTCACCCCAACCTGAGGCAGTAGCTTAGTGTGGTTGATAGTGGGAATGCACACTTTGGTATATTAACACACTAAGACCATACCAAGTGTCACACCAAGTAATCGTTTAAGTTGTTCAGCCAATGCCTAAAATTAGCCTTAAGTTATTCACCTATGCAGATTAATTATGTGTGTTAATTATAGTTTAAAACCCTAACCTTCTTCATCACTACAACTCCCTACACTGCTAGCTGCTTGGTACTGCGCTTCCCCGCTCTATCCCGTGGCACGATCCGGATGATTCACTTGTATAAAACCCTAAACCTTCTTCATCACTACAATTCCCTACACTCCTAGCTGCTTGGTACTGCGCTTCCTCGCTTTATCCCGTGGCACGATCCGGATGATTCACTTATATAAAACCCTAACCTTCTTCATCACTACAACTCCCTACACTGCTAGCTGCTTGGTACCGCACGCTTCCCCGCTCTATCTCGTGGCACGATCCGGATGATTTACTTATATAAAATCCTAACCTTCGTCATCACTACAACTCCCTACACTGCTAGCTGCTTGGTACCGCACGCTTCCCCGCTCTATCTCGTGGCACGATCCGGATGATTTACTTATATAAAATCCTAACCTTCTTCATCACTACAACTCCCTACACTGCTAGCTGCTTGGTACCGCACGCTTCCCCGCTCTATCTCGTGGCACGATCCGGATGATTTACTTATATAAAACCCTAACCTTCTTCATCACTACAACTCCCTACACTGCTAGCTGCTTGGTACCGCACGCTTCCCCGCTCTATCTCGTGGCACGATCCGGATGATTTACTTGTATAAAACCCTAACTTTCTTCATCACTACAACTCCCTACACTGCTAGCTGCTTGGTACCGCACGCTTCCCCGCTCTATCTCGTGGCACGATCCGGATGATTTACTTGTATAAAACCCTAACCTTCTTCATCACTACAACTCCCTACACTGCTAGCTGCTTGGTACCGCACGCTTCCCCGCTCTATCTCGTGGCACGATCCGGATGATTTACTTGTATAAAACCCTAACCTTCTTCATCACTACAACTCCCTACACTGCTAGCTGCTTGGTACTGCGCTTCCCTGCTCTATCTCGTGGCACGATCCGGATGATTTACTTATATAAAACCCTAGCCTTCTTCATCACTACAACTCCCTACACTGCTAGCTGCTTGGTACCGCGCTTCCCTGCTCTATCTCGTGGCACGATCCGGATGATTCACTTATATAAAACCCTAACCTTCTTCATCACTACAACTCCCTACACTGCTAGCTGCTGGTACCGCACGCTTCCCCGCTCTATCTCGTGGCACGATCCGGCGGGCTATCAAATGATAAAGACAAACTTGAGTCTTTCAAGCTCATTGTCAGTATTAGTAAGCGCAATTAGTTAGGTTTCAGACTTCCACGCGGGCAGCCCAGGTTCGATTCTGGCGCTGGCGCACACTGATTCCCTACCCCCACCCATCCCAACCCAAAAAATACTAGTTTTGCTCCGATGATAGTTTTTTCCCCTAAAACACACTCAGGATTAAGAGCTTATATATACATGTATGAAGTAAGTGGTGGGGGAGGGAGGGTTCAACCAATTTGCACGGTCAAAAAAAATTGCACAGTCCAAAAGGTACAGATTGGGAAAGCACAGGTGTAAACTTGACCAAAGGTTGGGAAAGCACAGGTGTAAACTTGAGGTGATACGCCTCGTTTATATGCACACAATTTGGTATAATTGCAGATTGTGGCCAACACATGACGGACAAATGAAAAAGCTCAAGATGTTTGGCCAGTGTGAACGGATCAATACAGGGTGACCCAATAAAAAGTTTACCCAAATTGAAAGTGATATTTTTCCACTTCCTGTAATTTGATATCTGTGTTTTTTATTTTATTATAAAGAATGGGTAATGGAGCATCTACCCTGACAAAAATATTTATTTTGGTTGAGTGGTTTTTAAGATATGGTCTATTGAACATTATTTTAACAAAACAGACTTGTCCTTGGAGCAAAGGCATGATTGAACACAAGTGAGACATCAAAACTAATCCTTTTACAATTATTTATTATTTTTGAAGGAATACAGGTGTTATTTTGTTGTTGTTTATGATGGAATGATAAGAACACATAGAGATTGCTTTTTCAGGGGGGGCGTGCAGTTGTGCTAAATGCCAGTTTCTGTCTTGAGTCAGGGCGGGCTTTAAAAATCTAAAATCATAGCGTGCAGTTATGCTTAATGCCAAATATCTTTCTTGAACCAGAGCTTTAAAACATAGTATGGCACCTCAATTTCGCGCCACAACAACGAGCCTTTGCAGTTAAGGTTTACTACCAAATTGGTAGCTAAGTAGGCGTGCAACGGCAATAGCCAAACAGGTTCCATGGAGTGAGAATACCAACCAAGCCAGCTATCCGCAAAATGAGCTCTTTGAAACGGAGGGAACTTTATAAAATGTCAATAAAGGGAGAAGCGGACAGCCTACAATCATGTTCAAAACTGTTGGGACACTTCCTGCATGTCCTGTGAAACGGTGATCCCTCCCCCTAAACTCAATGTTGGTCCATATAAAAGCATCGTCCAGCAACGGGCTGTGTTATATATATCAGCCCCAACATTGGTTTGGGGGGGGGGGGGGGGGGTTGAGAGGGATGGCAGCTTTACATACTAGTTTTGACTATCATACTTTCAATTGACAGCTTTTTACTAATTTTGAAAGATATTTGATGCGCACGTGTATAGTGTCCCAACAGGTTTTGAACAAGATTGTATTAAAGCATTGTAAAAATAATGTACTAAATTCATATAAGTCCTTGTAACTGCATTAAATAAGTTCCAAATTATCTTATATTTGGCAATATTAGAGAGCGATAATGTGCCATTAGTATCGTTTATTTAAGAAAATAATGGGTTAGTAATGTCTTCAATTTAAAGGGGCATTGTCTGAATTACGCACCTAAATGGTACTTTTTAATAAAGACTTATTTCATAAGATAATAGGTAAAACAAATAATGTCATTAAATAAACTAATGATTGTGTTTAACAATTTGTGGTAGGGTAGGGGTGACCGTTTATTTCAGATTAATATACTGTTAATTGAAGCATGTTAATTGAGACGCCATAATAATTAAGATTCGTATTCGTATAGAGGTAGATGTCAACAAACACAAAATATCCATTTGACAACGTAATACATCACCTATAAATCGCATGTTATTATTAAACATATTATACCAATTCGTAAGGTCCGGAAAAATGAAATCAACTTTAGAATGAAAAGTTACAAACATTTCCAAAATGAAATACAAAACTAAACAAACGAAAACAAAACCATAAAAACAAGAACCTATCGAGATTCGAACCAGCAATCTACTTATTCTAAGACTGGAAACATACCACTGAGCTAACTGGGGAGTCAGCTTTTTGAAGAGGCATTTTGCTTATTAACTCTAGCACTGTATTGATCAACCACGGTCAACCATCAATTTCAATAGAACCCTATGTACGGTCTACCAGAATGAATAGAAAGGAAGTATTGATCATCTTTTAAGATATTATTGGTAGACCGTGGTTAATCGTGTTGAATTCGCAAAAATGATTATTATTTTGAACAGTATGAAAGTGTATATAATGTTAACCGTGGTAGACCGATAATAATAAGTGTATTTCCATACTAAATCATCTCAAGAAGAATATTAGTTTAACAAGATAAATTGTTATACCTTATCTTCTTATACTAGTAGAACGTATTGCCCTACTAGTGTAGTGGTTTCGACTGACACCGCAGACTCTGTCCATGGGTTCGAATCTCAGCGCGGCAGTTTAGTTACATTTTAATTTTTACTTCAAATGTTTAAACAATTAAGATTTGAAATAAATGAGTTGATCAGGTTTGTACAACATGGTTTTTTTTCGTCGCCTTGACGCACCGCCACTTGATGCAATCGTTTGAAACACTCGCCGCTGTAAATTAGATACTTTGAAACTATGACACTTTATCAAAATACACGTTATTTATGTATTTCATTAAATGTGTATACGTAATTAGACTATGAAGTTCAACTCGAAATGTTACAGAAGCAATGTTCTTCATTTCTTAAAAAGAATGGTTAAAATCGAAGCTACCGTTTTCGAGATATAGCAATTTTTGTAATTTTTTTAGCTCATTTTTCCACTCCCTTAATACATGTATTAAAGCATTGTAAAAATAATGTACTAAATTCATATAAGTCCTTGTAACTGCATTAAATAAGTTCCAAATTATCTTATATTTGGCAATATTAGAGAGCGATAATGTGCCATTAGTATCGTTTATTTAAGAAAATAATGGGTTAGTAATGTCTTCAATTTAAAGGGGCATTGTCTGAATTACGCACCTAAATGGTACTTTTTAATAAAGACTTATTTCATAAGATAATAGGTAAAACAAATAATGTCATTAAATAAACTAATGATTGTGTTTAACAATTTGTGGTAGGGTAGGGGTGACCGTTTATTTCAGATTAATATACTGTTAATTGAAGCATGTTAATTGAGACGCCATAATAATTAAGATTCGTATTCGTATAGAGGTAGATGTCAACAAACACAAAATATCCATTTGACAACGTAATACATCACCTATAAATCGCATGTTATTATTAAACATATTATACCAATTCGTAAGGTCCGGAAAAATGAAATCAACTTTAGAATGAAAAGTTACAAACATTTCCAAAATGAAATACAAAACTAAACAAACGAAAACAAAACCATAAAAACAAGAACCTATCGAGATTCGAACCAGCAATCTACTTATTCTAAGACTGGAAACATACCACTGAGCTAACTGGGGAGTCAGCTTTTTGAAGAGGCATTTTGCTTATTAACTCTAGCACTGTATTGATCAACCACGGTCAACCATCAATTTCAATAGAACCCTATGTACGGTCTACCAGAATGAATAGAAAGGAAGTATTGATCATCTTTTAAGATATTATTGGTAGACCGTGGTTAATCGTGTTGAATTCGCAAAAATGATTATTATTTTGAACAGTATGAAAGTGTATATAATGTTAACCGTGGTAGACCGATAATAATAAGTGTATTTCCATACTAAATCATCTCAAGAAGAATATTAGTTTAACAAGATAAATTGTTATACCTTATCTTCTTATACTAGTAGAACGTATTGCCCTACTAGTGTAGTGGTTTCGACTGACACCGCAGACTCTGTCCATGGGTTCGAATCTCAGCGCGGCAGTTTAGTTACATTTTAATTTTTACTTCAAATGTTTAAACAATTAAGATTTGAAATAAATGAGTTGATCAGGTTTGTACAACATGGTTTTTTTTCGTCGCCTTGACGCACCGCCACTTGATGCAATCGTTTGAAACACTCGCCGCTGTAAATTAGATACTTTGAAACTATGACACTTTATCAAAATACACGTTATTTATGTATTTCATTAAATGTGTATACGTAATTAGACTATGAAGTTCAACTCGAAATGTTACAGAAGCAATGTTCTTCATTTCTTAAAAAGAATGGTTAAAATCGAAGCTACCGTTTTCGAGATATAGCAATTTTTGTAATTTTTTTAGCTCATTTTTCCACTCCCTTAATACAATCATGTTCAAAACTGTTGGGACACTTCCTGCATGTCCTGTGAAACGGTGATCCCTCCCCCTAAACTCAATGTTGGTCCATATAAAAGCATCGTCCAGCAACGGGCTGTGTTATATATATCAGCCCCAACATTGGTTTGGGGGGGGGGGGGGTTGAGAGGGATGGCAGCTTTACATACTAGTTTTGACTATCATACTTTCAATTGACAGCTTTTTACTAATTTTGAAAGATATTTGATGCGCACGTGTATAGTGTCCCAACAGGTTTTGAACAAGATTGTATTAAAGCATTGTAAAAATAATGTACTAAATTCATATAAGTCCTTGTAACTGCATTAAATAAGTTCCAAATTATCTTATATTTGGCAATATTAGAGAGCGATAATGTGCCATTAGTATCGTTTATTTAAGAAAATAATGGGTTAGTAATGTCTTCAATTTAAAGGGGCATTGTCTGAATTACGCACCTAAATGGTACTTTTTAATAAAGACTTATTTCATAAGATAATAGGTAAAACAAATAATGTCATTAAATAAACTAATGATTGTGTTTAACAATTTGTGGTAGGGTAGGGGTGACCGTTTATTTCAGATTAATATACTGTTAATTGAAGCATGTTAATTGAGACGCCATAATAATTAAGATTCGTATTCGTATAGAGGTAGATGTCAACAAACACAAAATATCCATTTGACAACGTAATACATCACCTATAAATCGCATGTTATTATTAAACATATTATACCAATTCGTAAGGTCCGGAAAAATGAAATCAACTTTAGAATGAAAAGTTACAAACATTTCCAAAATGAAATACAAAACTAAACAAACGAAAACAAAACCATAAAAACAAGAACCTATCGAGATTCGAACCAGCAATCTACTTATTCTAAGACTGGAAACATACCACTGAGCTAACTGGGGAGTCAGCTTTTTGAAGAGGCATTTTGCTTATTAACTCTAGCACTGTATTGATCAACCACGGTCAACCATCAATTTCAATAGAACCCTATGTACGGTCTACCAGAATGAATAGAAAGGAAGTATTGATCATCTTTTAAGATATTATTGGTAGACCGTGGTTAATCGTGTTGAATTCGCAAAAATGATTATTATTTTGAACAGTATGAAAGTGTATATAATGTTAACCGTGGTAGACCGATAATAATAAGTGTATTTCCATACTAAATCATCTCAAGAAGAATATTAGTTTAACAAGATAAATTGTTATACCTTATCTTCTTATACTAGTAGAACGTATTGCCCTACTAGTGTAGTGGTTTCGACTGACACCGCAGACTCTGTCCATGGGTTCGAATCTCAGCGCGGCAGTTTAGTTACATTTTAATTTTTACTTCAAATGTTTAAACAATTAAGATTTGAAATAAATGAGTTGATCAGGTTTGTACAACATGTTTTTTTTTCGTCGCCTTGACGCACCGCCACTTGATGCAATCGTTTGAAACACTCGCCGCTGTAAATTAGATACTTTGAAACTATGACACTTTATCAAAATACACGTTATTTATGTATTTCATTAAATGTGTATACGTAATTAGACTATGAAGTTCAACTCGAAATGTTACAGAAGCAATGTTCTTCATTTCTTAAAAAGAATGGTTAAAATCGAAGCTACCGTTTTCGAGATATAGCAATTTTTGTAATTTTTTTAGCTCATTTTTCCACTCCCTTAATACAATCATGTTCAAAACTGTTGGGACACTTCCTGCATGTCCTGTGAAACGGTGATCCCTCCCCCTAAACTCAATGTTGGTCCATATAAAAGCATCGTCCAGCAACGGGCTGTGTTATATATATCAGCCCCAACATTGGTTTGGGGGGGGGGGGGGGGGGGGTTGAGAGGGATGGCAGCTTTACATACTAGTTTTGACTATCATACTTTCAATTGACAGCTTTTTACTAATTTTGAAAGATATTTGATGCGCACGTGTATAGTGTCCCAACAGGTTTTGAACAAGATTGTATTAAAGCATTGTAAAAATAATGTACTAAATTCATATAAGTCCTTGTAACTGCATTAAATAAGTTCCAAATTATCTTATATTTGGCAATATTAGAGAGCGATAATGTGCCATTAGTATCGTTTATTTAAGAAAATAATGGGTTAGTAATGTCTTCAATTTAAAGGGGCATTGTCTGAATTACGCACCTAAATGGTACTTTTTAATAAAGACTTATTTCATAAGATAATAGGTAAAACAAATAATGTCATTAAATAAACTAATGATTGTGTTTAACAATTTGTGGTAGGGTAGGGGTGACCGTTTATTTCAGATTAATATACTGTTAATTGAAGCATGTTAATTGAGACGCCATAATAATTAAGATTCGTATTCGTATAGAGGTAGATGTCAACAAACACAAAATATCCATTTGACAACGTAATACATCACCTATAAATCGCATGTTATTATTAAACATATTATACCAATTCGTAAGGTCCGGAAAAATGAAATCAACTTTAGAATGAAAAGTTACAAACATTTCCAAAATGAAATACAAAACTAAACAAACGAAAACAAAACCATAAAAACAAGAACCTATCGAGATTCGAACCAGCAATCTACTTATTCTAAGACTGGAAACATACCACTGAGCTAACTGGGGAGTCAGCTTTTTGAAGAGGCATTTTGCTTATTAACTCTAGCACTGTATTGATCAACCACGGTCAACCATCAATTTCAATAGAACCCTATGTACGGTCTACCAGAATGAATAGAAAGGAAGTATTGATCATCTTTTAAGATATTATTGGTAGACCGTGGTTAATCGTGTTGAATTCGCAAAAATGATTATTATTTTGAACAGTATGAAAGTGTATATAATGTTAACCGTGGTAGACCGATAATAATAAGTGTATTTCCATACTAAATCATCTCAAGAAGAATATTAGTTTAACAAGATAAATTGTTATACCTTATCTTCTTATACTAGTAGAACGTATTGCCCTACTAGTGTAGTGGTTTCGACTGACACCGCAGACTCTGTCCATGGGTTCGAATCTCAGCGCGGCAGTTTAGTTACATTTTAATTTTTACTTCAAATGTTTAAACAATTAAGATTTGAAATAAATGAGTTGATCAGGTTTGTACAACATGTTTTTTTTTCGTCGCCTTGACGCACCGCCACTTGATGCAATCGTTTGAAACACTCGCCGCTGTAAATTAGATACTTTGAAACTATGACACTTTATCAAAATACACGTTATTTATGTATTTCATTAAATGTGTATACGTAATTAGACTATGAAGTTCAACTCGAAATGTTACAGAAGCAATGTTCTTCATTTCTTAAAAAGAATGGTTAAAATCGAAGCTACCGTTTTCGAGATATAGCAATTTTTGTAATTTTTTTAGCTCATTTTTCCACTCCCTTAATACAATCATGTTCAAAACTGTTGGGACACTTCCTGCATGTCCTGTGAAACGGTGATCCCTCCCCCTAAACTCAATGTTGGTCCATATAAAAGCATCGTCCAGCAACGGGCTGTGTTATATATATCAGCCCCAACATTGGTTTGGGGGGGGGGGGGGGGGGTTGAGAGGGATGGCAGCTTTACATACTAGTTTTGACTATCATACTTTCAATTGACAGCTTTTTACTAATTTTGAAAGATATTTGATGCGCACGTGTATAGTGTCCCAACAGGTTTTGAACAAGATTGTAGGTGCGCCAGAACACTTTATGTTTACTACAGCAAACATAAGAGCTGTAAAACAAGAGCTTCAGAATAATCCAGGAGCAAGCAATTGTGTTTAACCATGCCTAAGAAAACTGATGCTCCGTGGACAAGTCTGTTTTGCTGAAGTAATGTTCAATGGACCATATCTTGAAAACCACCCAACCAAAATAAATATTTTTTTTAGGGTAGATGCTCCATTACCCATTCTTCAGAATTAAACAAATACCACAGATCTCAGGTTACAGAAAGTGGGAAAAATATCACTTTTATTTTGGGTAAACTTTTTATTGGGTCACCCTGTAGATAATGAGATAGATTGACATCAATTACAATTCATTATTCAACATTGCTATGTACATTTGTAGCATTATTGTTTTTTATCATTATTTATTAAACAATTGATAATAACCTGCTTGTTGTATTCCGAATATAAAGCATAAACCAAATAACCAGAATACAGTGCAGTCGTTGTCAGTTGTTTACGGAACATTTTGGCAATGAAGTTGTGGAAAATATATGTTTTGACTCTAGTTGGTATGTATTATTAAAAATTAAAATCACTTTTACTTAATTGTTAACAATATTACTATTTGAGCGGGTCTAATATAACAAAAAATGCATCAAATTATGTTGGGATTTATTTTGTTTCCAGGGTGCACCTTTCTTTGTGTTACAACAGGAAAGATTTGTTATGCTGGGAAGGGCAGTCTAGGAAACCACAACAAATTCAAATGGACATTGTCCAGTCTGGACCCATGTCTCTGTACTAGTCTAAGGATGACAGGAAAACATGGCGATATTCTGGTGTCAGATGACATCAACAAAATCAGGAGATTTTTCCATGTAAATTGCAAGATACCAGGTATGTATAGGCATGCTAATGCTATTAGTAAGGGAAGTTCAGAAAACCACAACAAAGTGTTATGTTGGACAGGCCTAGGCAGTCTATGAAATTACAACAAATTCAAATGGACATTGTCCAGTCTGGACCTTTGTCTCTGTACTAGTCCCGAGGAAGATCCAGGTTATGTATGGCAATGCTTTATCAGACATCAGGGGGGGCACGGCCAAAAAAATTCCTGGTTAGAATAATTCCGTCACAGAATTTTTCGTAAAAGGTTGCCCCAAATTTTTTCCCAGTCAGTCACCTCATGAATTTCACGTAAGTGGGGGGGGGGGGGGGGGGGGGGGGGGGGGGGGGGGGGGGGGGGGGGGGGGGGGGGGGTAGGGTCAAAAAAATTCGCACGATCACAAAATTTTGCACGGTCACAAAATTACGCAAGGTCACAACATTTCACACGGTCACAAAATTTCACACAAAATGTCGCAGTACAAAAAATACAAGTCAACAATTTGTTGACTGTTGTGCTATTTGTACTGCGAAATTTTCTTTCTTTCTTTCTTTCCCTTTCTTCTTTTCTTTCTTTCACCTTTTTTTCTCCTTTTCCTTTTTCTTTTTCCTCCCTTTTTCCTTTCTCTCTCTCTTTTCATTCCCTTTCCCCCTTCTTTTCCTCTTTTCCCTTCCCCCCATTTTTCCTGGTGGGTAGGTTTGAATTTCCTGCTGAGCACCTTCAGGGGGGGCACTGTGCCCCCCCCCCTGCCCCCCGGCTGTTACGCCACTGTCAGACATGGAAACTTCACAAGACACAACAAATTCAAATCAAAATGGACACAACATGGGGGCTAAAATACCATATTTGTGCATTAAACAGAATTTGGCAGAAAAGGGCAATACAAAACAAAACCTTTTGTGATGCGAGTCACCTGAAAAGTCAAATATTGTTTTAATAAATGTCACGTTCAGTTTGAAAATTGCTATATCTACAAATTACAATTTGGTAGCCCAATGACGCGCAATGTAGCAACGCTAAATTTTACATAGAAGTTGCACGGTAAGAGCTTTCTAATCGGTTTCCAAAATCACCAAAACGTCTGCGTGGCCCAAAATATGGAGTTTGCAGCGCTTGTTGAAAAAATGAATGCAATAGATAGGTAGAATAGAGATAGCGAAGTTTCACGAAGTTTGGACGAAATTGAAATCAGCCAGGAAAGTGGTCTAATCGATGGTTCAATTGTGATTTTATACGATGTTTTTTAGGGGAAATTGCGCGACGAGCCATTTTGTTTCTATTTCCATAGACAACCCACCCCGACCCCGACGTCGCGGCATGGCGCAAAATATGGAATTAGCCGTGTTTGTTAGAATAGAAAATGACATATTTAGATAGAATAGAGTTTTCTAAAGTGTACCGTGATTTGGTCGAGATTCAATTCGTCCATGAAAGTGTTGCAATCGTTGGAATTTGTAGCATGTTTTTGAGGAGAAACTGCGTGACGAACCATTTTGTTTCTATTTCTGAACACACCACACGTATGCGTGGCCCAAAATATGGAGTTTTAAGTGCTTGTTAGAATGGAAAATGCCATAGATAGGTAAAATAGGATTATATAAGTATCCCGTTCTTTGGACGAAATTTAAATCATTCGGGAAAGTAGTATAATCGATGGTTCAATGGACTCTAATTGTGAATTGTTGGCGTGTTTTGTGAATAAAATGGGGTATTGGGCTGGTCCGGTTGGTAAATTGGAAATAGTGCAACAGTCCGCACTGCCCACTGTGTGCATGGGTGGTCTCTTACACCGAAGATTAGTTAGTTATTAGGCCCGATACAGCGTGTGTTTGCGTTAAGTTCATCATGCTTGTGACATGACGAAACCTGAAATAATAGGGTGCAAATTGGCCACTTGAGATTGCTTGACAATTCATTGTTGAATCCCATACGGTGGATTTGACTACCTAGGTAGTGTATAGGTCAATGAACCTGCTATTGATTATTAAAGTGAACTATGTTTGAGTTTTAGTGTTACAGATAAGACAGTGGAATTGCAAGTTGTTGGCTGATTCTTTTCTGTATTTATTCAAGTTTGATTTAACCTTTTGATTTAATAGTGCATTGATTCCTGGATAATTAGGACACTATCAAGCCAAATTGATCGCAATTTTGAGATTACAGTGCTCACTGTCACCGATGTTTTATTATGAATTTGGAATCACTTTAGATTTTGATTGTGTTGAAATGAAAGGTAGATCTAAATTTTTGAAATGAAGACAACTTCTCCCAAGGTTGTTTATGACATAGTTAAATCATGGACTTCTAATAAGTCCATGGTTAAATAAACCTTAATTTTTGCCATAACTTTTTTGTTAAAATATTTAAAAGGCTGACATCTTGGTAAGGGAGCGTTCATAAATACTCTGGTGGGGGGGGGGGGGGGGGGGGGTGGGGGGGGGGGCAAAAAGTGTTGATACTCTGCAAAGGGGCCGGGTCAAAAAAAGTTTTTGAAAACCCATCAAAAATAGAATATGATACATGGTCAACAAAATCCCATAAAAACTATGATACCTATGTTCTCTGAACTTGATAATGAACGGGACAAGAAAGTTTCAGGTGCAGGCTGTAATACACGGTGGGGGTGGGGGGGGGTCAAACAAGTTTGTGGCATGGCGAGGGGG